>CM075307.1:4622835-5295916 GCA_037672795.1 Lagerstroemia speciosa | reverse complement strand
ATTTGTCATTGCATTAGGTTGAACTAGTTGTTGGATTTAATGTTATCGGTTTACCATTTTGTTTGCCGGTTGGATTAATCAAAGAAGATGACTTGGATTTTACTAGATTGTTGTGTGTTAGAGTACTATGTGATTGTGTGTCTACCATAACCTGTTTATTATTTCGAGACTTATTTATTCTATGCCAGGAGCTTATTATAATGTACATGGACATTTTAAGGTCCCATTATGTGTGTTATCATTGATTGTTGATCATTTATGCTATAATTATCATTGCTTTGGGTTGGACTAGTGTTGGATTCACATGTTGGTTGGATCACTAGAAGAAAATGGCTTCGATTTAAACTAGATTGTTATGTATTAGAGTTATATGTGATTTTATGTATAGTGAAACCTAATTTATACTATGTTGGGACCTATTTATACTATGATGGGACCTAGTTATAATAAACCAAGACCTATTTGAGATCCCATTACATGTGTTATTGTTTGGATAGTTGAATGTCATATGTGTTAGTGTTATATTTTTTTGTGTACTTGGACATATTTATTGTGAGACTTATGTGTTATCGAGTATTTCTGGACCTATTTTTTTCTACATCGATACCTATTATCACAATCCCGAGATCTATTTACATCATATTGCAACCTACGTTTACATTGAATGAGACATATTATACTCGTGCAAATGGAACAAAATTTGATGATTCTTGTGTAGAATGGTTCTACCCAAAGTTGAACAGACACGTTCACATGCAAGTGTTTCAAGACATCGAGAGTGCACTTCACAGTGAAGAGGAGATGGACTAGTTTTCGATGTAGCTAACATTTCTAGATATGGATTGGGACACAGCCTTTAGTGGACTATTGGCAGTATATTTATCACCTATAAAGATTAGACGTGACAGGCTAAGAGATGAGATGTAGCTCCTTACTGGATGAAATACTGAAGATGACGAGAAGGGAGTTTTGCCTTATTTCACGGCTTAAATTTGGGGCTTGTCTAAGTTTAAAGTAACATGAGCCATTCAACGCGGTATCATGTTCATTATGACAACATTCAAACGCGTTGGTTAAGGATAATTTCAGATGACAATTTAATGTTGCAAAGTTGAGCTTAATACTTATGTTTGTTTAGAGTCACTGACAAGAGACAATAGTGCCCAATTGGTACAGGATCTAGTGAAAACTTAGATGAATTTGATTCTTTCCCTGGGGGAATCTTGTTAACCAATACTCTCTTAGGGTGTTCTGCTAATCACTATATAGTTTAGAATAGGTCGACGAAGCTGTAAAGTGTAACTTGTTTGGGGTTTCATGGGTTTTCTAGCTATAGAAAGTAACATGTAGGATTCACATAAATATAATTTAGTGAAATTGTTTGAACTTTAAAATATCTCTACCATTATTTAAGATCCTTATATTTGAGATGATTTCGGATGTGATTCGAATCCTTCCTCAAACAAGAATTTGTGAGGAAATGGAGGACAGACCTAGAATTTGTGATGGACTTTCTGTCAACATCTAAACTCGAAAATGATTGAGCACCTTCACTTCACAGGTATTTTGAATATCTGTACCTTATATACTATAAATTGAGGTTAGTTGACCGTATATATAGAATATTTATGATATTTATCTAACTATTTGCGCACCTATAGATGAATATGCTTCCTTCGCTTTAGCCAACAAATGTTGAGAGGCATGGACCGTATTTCATGGCCTTAGAGGTGCCATCGAGGGAGGATTTATGTCCACAATTATCATTTGGAGACAATGATGAGGAAGGAGACTAGAAAGAAGACAAAGAGGAAGTCCACATGGGACAGTACGAACATGACACCATGTTTGTAGCTATGGAAGAAAGAATCAAGGGGTCTACAGCAACCTTCGAAATGCAGTTGTTGGAAGCTATCGGATAGGAATTGAAGCTTCCGAGGCTCGAATACTATAACAGCTAAAGGACTTCATATATTCATCGTATCCCCCACCTCCATTTCTAGTAGCTCCATCAGCATGTTTTCCTGACCTCCATCCATCTCCAGCGGCCCCATCTGCCAGTCATCCCTCAACTCAAACTGCAAGGTTCATCATCACAGCCGTCTACATGACTGGTATAGTGTTAAAATGTCATATAAGTAACAAATTAAGAATAATTATTCTCACGGTACTAAACCTTTACTGGATGTAACATTTTGGTAAAAAAAACAAAAAAAAATGTAACATTTGACTACAAAGATATTTAAAAACATAAATTTCGGTGTCGCTCATCAATTTTTTATTAACAACATTAGAAATTGCTGACCTGACGATGAACATGGTAGTTGACTCCACAAACTATGCTGATGTGGCATGGTAAAAATGTTTTTATATTAAAAACAACATGTTAAACAAAAAAGAAATCATGGAGAGATCGGCTAGGACTAGCCTCGGCCCCCTCTAGTAAGGTCATCGGGATTGAATGGGGAGGGGACCACAGGCAACCCCCAATCGATATCCCCTTCTATTAATTTTGTTCTATCAGGTTGGTATGGGGCCGATAGAAGGAGCCCTAACCTAACTAGTATTCCTTTCCACATCCATTCTAAATCTGAAAAGTGCCCACGGCTAACAATCAAGGTCTTGTATCACGGGAGAGTGGCTAGTCTAGTCCCCACATAATTTTGTAAGGGTACGGGTGGACAGAGTCAATGGGAATAGGTGTCGTTGACGATGAACAAGCTAGTGGAGAGCTGCCAGTACGACACAATGGGGATACTTTCGTTGAGCATTGAGGTAAAGGTGATAGAATCGGAGTCAGGGGAGGCACTCAGAATCAACCAGATGGGAAGCTCTCCTCTATTCTAAAACTAAAATTTAAAAGAATTATGGCAGCTAGGGTTTGCAAGAAAGAAAAGGAAGAAGAAGGAATAAAGAATAATGTTAATAAGTATTTTCTACAAGTGGCTTTAAGAATAGAAGTGAATTCACTTCAATGGTTTGGTGTTATGAGGTTTTATCTTTGGTCATGGGTCCAGATCCTCACTCTCGCATTCTTTGTCCATTTTATTATTTTACCTAATTAATAAAAAATTAGAGAAAATAAATAAACCATAAAAGGTTGGAAGGATTGGAACCCACGAGCCTCCACTCATATTTGTACACCTCAACCACCGAACCATGGAAATTTTACTTTTAAGTGTTGGACGTAAAACAAATATGACATCACTGCACTCTTCCTCCTTCCTCCCTTACCCCACTGCAAAACCCTAGCCACCATTCCCTTTTTTCTTTAGTTTTAGAATGAAAGGGGATAAGGAGACTAGGTTGGTTCAGGCTCCCTCCATTGGCCCCAACCCACTCGAACCGTCTAAAATGAAAAATAAAATTGCAGGAGCTGTTGGATCCTTCCCATTTTGGGTTCATCCCGTCTCCAGTGACCCCATCGAGGGGGGAGGCAACCAACCCCTAGTTAGTCTCCCCAATTTCATTTTTTTAACACACTATTTTTAATTTAAAAGTATTTTTATTGTGCCACATCAGCATAGGTCGTTGAGTTAGCTGCCACATTGGTCACCAAGTCACCAATTGGTAATGCCTTTAGCGAAAATGACAAAATGCACTGAAATGTTACACTTTTAAAATTGGGCTAACAACCTAACTAGACTTGTACTTTGGTCAAATTTTTGCTTTTAGCGCGAACTTTTTCACGTGGCCTAAGAAGACACAAACTTTAAAACATTTAGCTTGTTTAGCACGTCGTTACACAATTCGTCGAAATTGATAGAATTTGCTAACTTGTCACATAAGCTATGTACATGTAGCTAACAAAGAGCGATGTGGTGGAGCCACATGGATGACGAGTAGGAAAACTGTCATTTATGCCCAACAATCAAACTCTTTAAATTTTAAAAAATGAAGGGCAATCACGTAATTTATCCATAAAAAATATCCAAAACTAGAAATTGCAATTAGGAGTTCTGTACAGACTCTGATTGGTATATCCCTGGCTAGAATAGGAATCTTATTTACAATTGAATCATGGATGAGTATACGATCCTCAGTGTCTACACTTCTTCCTAGTTTGTGTCTCTGACGATGAAGAAATACAACTCCTACGAGGCCTTCCTACATGGGTAGCATCTCTAGTGGAAGAATGACCATGGCACTACATTCCTTGGGATTCCCATTGTGTTGGCACAGCAGCACAGAATGATTAGCTCAGAGTATGTACCAACCACATAAGGTGAAAAATAGAAATTGACACACAAAATAACACAAAATAGTCCAATTTATGTTTTGCCCTTTGTTGACAAATTAAGTAAGGAAAAATATAAGAATAACAAAAGGAAATGCTGTAGCAATAGTATAGGCACATGGTAGTCATTCTCATTGGAAAAATTCAAAGGTACAAGTCTGTTGGTGGAGATCGACAATTCACTATAGTGAGTGATACCTAACCAAAAATACATGCCATTCAACAACAATGCACATCATATGATAGGGTATCAACATCTATTTTCGTAACCCTGACATATGGAATGCTCGCCAATTGGGATGTTCAACTAGATGCAACATTCTATCGATCATAGTGCCACCTTTGGGTCATATTACATATAAACTTAGCCAAAGTTGTAATCAGCAAGCAATGTGCAAGTCTACGATAAGAGTTTAGATATTCTACAATGTTTGTTGTCATCAATTAGCATCGTGGTATGGGCCAATGGACACGAGACCATTCACACGATCCTATCTCCATAAGCATATCATAACATCGAGATTTCACTCGCTTAATATGGCCCATGTGCTTGTCAAACTCATATAGAGTGTAAGTCCTTGCTGTTGCCCCAAAAAAAAGTTTCAAGTCAATTCAATGGAACTATTTGATTAGATTCTATGAAATGTGCTAGTAGCACAATACATATTCTGCACTAGGAAGACTATATGAATGCTTTCTGTAATGCTAGTATTACGATCTGAAATGAACATTAACTCAGCAATTCCACCAGCAGCCACATATAATGTCCTAAAAAACCATGTCCATGCATGAATATCCTCCGCATCTGCATACTCGAATGCCAAAGGGTATACTTGGTCATTACCATCCTTCGCACATGCTAATATTGTGCCTTTATAATATCCTTTTAAATGCGTACCATCAATAGCAGTTGTTGGTCCAAGGTATTGCTAAAAATCACTGATATTTGGCACGAATGACATGAAAATGTAGGAAATAGTTATTAGTGTCAATATATAAGTCTGTATGTAAACCACAATTCACCTCCTGCAAAGCATGGCGGTATGATGACAACGGTTGATATAATTGTGTTGGAGATTCATAAGAGAGAGATAGTGTGTAATGTAATGCTTGCAATGTCTCGTTATAAAGTATTTGGATTCCATAAATCTCCTTCATGTCAGCAGTGATGTCTTTTGACTTCATTAATCTTCCTTTAACGTCAGATAATTTTGATGTGATCACCTCTATAATTCTGGTATCACTAGTCTGGCAGTAGCATCAGTGAACCTCATTATGTATGCATCTATGCTCATCAATCTACCCTCGAACCTCACAGAAAGTACCTTCATTGAATAGAATAGCACAAATTTTTCATGAGCAGTTAGCATCCTTGTATACTGCATGGAACAATGACTTATTAGACTTGTGTACTCGCCATTCAAAACTTCATTCCAAAGCATATTGGTTGAGCAATCTTTGCATGTCCTTATTCTAGAAGAATTATCCCTTGTAAATAACATTTGTATGTGCTTCTTGCACACCACTCATCGGATCTCATTGTCATCTAAATGAATCTGCCCCTAGTCTATGCCACTCAGTACTTGTATTTATTGATGGTTGTACTGCATCTTGTTCTAAACTACTACTATGAAGATTCCCCATTAACCATTGTCCGACCACACCTACCCCATCTTGCACTAGATTTCGAATAGGGAATCCCATCATTTCAAATATATTGTCTTGCTATATCTAAGAAATCATTCACATATGCCTCTCATACTTCGTTGCGATGTGCATCTTATGTTTTGTTAGCTTCATTATTTTCATGAAAGGGTAGAGCAAGTTGCGTGCATACTTGGGGTTGATTGCTTCCATGGAAGGATGCATTGCCTATTTCACCAATACCTACTTGTTAAACTCCTTCACAATCTGGTTGGTCAATAAATGTCACACATTTATGAGATGGATATCTTTCCTTGCTAACTACAAACTCTAAATCTTCACAATTTTCCACATTTATTTGATATGGAATACCATCTCCCCTAAAATTTGCAGAATGAAACTCCATGACAGACCTACTCCTATTATAAGGAATGACTGATTGCACCTTTCGATATGACTCACCATATGTGATACTCATTGGGACTATTATGCCTTTTGACTTTATTTGACACCCTAAATAATGATAACCTCTATCTGTCGTGCACTCCCATTTTCCATTAAATATAGTCACCACTTGAACACGCTCCATAGTACCTATTCATTAACATAAAGACATATATATATGATTAATTACATTCTACGTCATGTTCTATTGCAATTAGTTTGGTTTTTAAGAAACAGGTCACGACAGCATATATATATATATATGTCCCAATACTTTGTAAATAGGTTTCAACAAATTATATATAGGTCCCAATATGTTATACCCCAATCCATAATCTTGATAGGCCCCGATATTATATAACTAGGTATCAACAAGTTATATATAAGCCCCAATAATTGATAAATAGGTCCCAAATGTTAATATTTCTTACACATGCTCATAACCTAAATAGGTCAGATACTATATAAATAGGTCCTGACACGTTATATATAGGTCCCAATTTATTATAAATAGGTTCCCAAGATTGTTTAGGTTTCATTACATGTGCTTATAACCTATATAGATTCTGATATTATATAAATAGACTATGAAATGTCATAAGCTAGTACCGGTAGTTTAATTAAAATGCTAACCATAAAAATTAGACGAGAAACATGCTGAGGATGGAGAGGAAACACAGAGAACAGAGAGAGACAGTACATTATGCGGACATTCATTAATAATTATCGGTGTTGTGCTGGAGAGGGGTGGAAGAGAATGGGAGAGTTCGTCCTCTACGCCCTATCATTGATACTCCTTATCATTATTATACTAGAGAGGGGAGGGAGCTATGGTGCTATCATGCTACGTCGAGAGAGCACCAAAGAGAAGACAACATGGAAGACCAAGGGGATCGGGAGAGAGTTGGAGACGTTTCTGTGGGCGAGGTTGAGAGAGAGGGAGCGCTGGGGATGGATGCTGCTCTCTTGGTTTATGTGGGAGGAATAGAGGAGAGCGATTGAGGGAGAGGGAGCACTAAGGATGAACAAATTGAGAGATTGAGTGGGAAAGATAGAAATTGGAAGGAAAGAGGGAATTTGAGTTTTCTTGGAAAGAGAAAAACTTCTTTAATTATCAAATAAGGGCAAGCCGCAATCTAGTATTATTTCTCAAATTGATTATGAATTGGTGCCATCTATGTAGGGGAGTAGAGAAGTGCTAATTTTTCCAATCAACACTTTTATTGTAAATAATATACTTAGGCATTGAGCCATCAAATTGATTGACTCAATAAAAAATTCACTATTTGTTTCCTCTTGACTGCTCTCTCAATATTCACATCGAATCAACGAGACTTGATTCCTATTCATGATCACCAGCCCTATCCTTCCACTATATCAATCTGCATCTACTTACAAAGCTGCCAATGCAGCTAAAAGTTTGAAAACCATTACTAGTTTGCTCAACATAAATCCCTCAAAATCCTATCTCATTGCACTTATATTAGTTATTCTGGAAACTTTTCAAGAAAAAAAAAATCCCAGCATAGTCTTCTTTGTAGAATATGAGATTCACTTGCACAATTACCTGCACTGATATTGATTCATTCAAGGGTTGGTTGTACCGTGCATTCCAAAAATGCAAGATAGCCATTCAAATATCGGTTCACGATTTGGCATAATTTTTCCAACGAGATAGATATCGTACCCATCCCATGGTATGCATAGATATCATTTTACTTCAATTTTCAATGCCATATATCTAAAAAAAACCAGAAATTAATATTCTACATATGACAATGCAAGTTAAACATGATAGTTGAAGACCATACAGGAAAGGCTAGTTTTATCATGTATCGCAAATCAATCCATGACTTGATACAAATCCATGTTGCCAATCTTGTCACTAGCCCGGTTTAGATAAAGTTACTTTATTCTCCAATCTTCAAAAAAGTGCTTGATAATATTATATCTTTACCATTCTTCCAAGTAATCGGCCAACTCACAAGAGTAAACCTTCAAAGTTACTGGAATTAATGTTGATGGCCACACCACTACTAATCCGCTAGCTGGAGAAGTTGAAGTTACTACAATTATCATGAAAGTTATTTAACATGTTCTTGCCCTCTGTCCTTAGATTGCAGAGCCATCCTATAGAATACGAATACAGTTACTGTGTTTTTCAATTCTATCTATTAATTCCCATTTGTCAATTGCTGGCACCTGCTATAGAAGATACCCAATCCCCTCTTCCATTAACTGAATCAGCTGGCGTTTTCCAGTACAAATTAGTCCATCAGAAGTTCTAATTCAACTGGAGAAGCAATTATTACGTGTAACAAAATTGTCGAGTACAAATTCTTTAAAACTCTTCCCAATCATGAGTTTTGACTTGACATCATTACTTCAAAATATCGACATGCCTATCTGTATTCATAATTGTTATGAGATACTTATGAAGATGGAATAGTGAGTCCAAAACCATCTGATATCAAGATCAATATGTGAACATCTATAAGATAAATAGGTCAACCGTAGCAACATTGATAAGTTAAATCGGTCAAATGTGAAATATGCATGATATTCACGTGGTCACAGACACTGTATTACAACACCAATGCTTCGTGAGACGGATCTCTGACATCTAAAGATCCTCACCAAAAGACGTATATCAGTAAACTTCTTGTATCATTATTGTTGGTCCTCCTCTCACTAATGATGGCACCATTTTCTAGAGCGTGCAAACGCATGACAGTGCGAGGTATTAAAATCTATGTTATCTAATCGAAGGAATGACGATACAACCATGATTAATTAAATATAATTCATCATAACGATGACCCTAAATTAACGCAAAAATAATTCTTGAGTACCCGGTGCTTGTGTTGCACATATTTGGTATCATTTCCTCCATATTTGCTATCGAAAGGAAGCGGAAACCATTTCTCAGCTGTAATTACATGCCGTTTGATCTCTGCACTCCCTAATTGAATTAACTCAATTGACACTTATGATGCTTGCAGACACTCCCATCCACTGCCCAAGAAAAGCTAAAAGTCAAGAATTTCTTCACAACCGTCATGCTGAGAGAGCCAGGTTCATAGAGAAGGAAATAACCGGTTTGCTTTAGTCCTGTTTGGATCCAATGCAGGAACCGGAGTCTTTGAGAGAAAACCTACCGCTGCACCAGCTCCAGTGTTTTCACCACTGGGTGAACTTTACCAAATGATACGGCGAGATGGTCATTAAGACCATAGAGATGCTTGAGTTAACAACCTTTGGATGTTCAAGTTCATGGACTGTAAATGAAGCAAGAGGGGCACATCTGCTTCTGGGGTTTAAAATCCTTGTTCCGTGATAGGCCCCGGCCCGTCCAGAATTTACGCTAGCCACATGCTTGGGTCTCTCTTAATTATGACAGCTTGTTCCACTTGCCCGACCCAAGAATCTACATTTTGCTTTTACCTGAACGCTAAAAAACATCGTAACTTGAGAATGTACTTGTTCACTGTTACATAAAACAGAATGAGCACCAGTTCATGAAGGGAAAATCAATACGGAGGACTTTTGGGAAATCAGAAATGTAGCAGTGACCGTACTGTAGCAAATTTTCTCATCAGGCAAACTATCCTAATTCTGGTGTTCTTGGCGAGATGAAACAGTCGTATCACCAGGATGTCCTCCAGCTGCAATCCGGCGAGTGTTGTAGGACCCACATTGGCTACACTTGAGTCCCAAGATGTGAAATGGAGCCTTGCCTGTCGTGTTGCAGTCATTGCAAAGAATGGAGACCTAAAGATTCAGGGCGGACCATTCTTGAGAAAACTGAAAAGTTCAGGTCAACTCAGTTCAAATGAGCCAGAAGTAGATGTGATGAGGTTGAGTTTGTTATCAATTGACGTCGCAGCATTCTATTCGATTATTTTCCTAATTACTGAACATAGAATAAGAGAAATTTTGGCTAGCAGTAGTCCTGAAATCTTTTCAAAACACTGAAAAATTCTTTCCCTTTGCTAGCAAGCCAATCTCGAGAGCAAAAAGATAATGCATGTTTCAACAGAGCACAAGATAAAGTGACAGCAGAATATCACCTCAAATCGGTATTCCTCAGGCATTGGAGTAGCTGCAATCTATGAACAAAAAATTCATTAAAACAGGAAGAACTAGATAAACATAAGTAGAAAACAAACCAAGAAGCATGTTATTGAGTACTGAATGGCAGATTTGGTTTTGAAACATTTTCCAGACCATTATAAAGAAGTACCAAGTTATTAACATTTGATACTACATGATATTAGAATTCAGAAGCTAAAGATCAGATACAAAGGTAGAATTCTCTTACCTCGTCATCTAAATTTTTCCAGTTAGGGGACATGTCGAAAGCTGTCTTGGAGCAAATTGGACAGCGATACCTGCATAATTTTGAAGAACATTATTAACTAATTGATTTTCTGCAGATGGACAATCAAATGTCAATGATATACAGAGAAAGGTACTGATTTTGTGTAGCCATTTCACGAAGGCAATCCACATGTATCGTATGTCCACACTTCAAGATAGATGTACCCTTAACTGAGTCAAACAGATACTGCCAGCAAGATATTTAGGTTGTTAAAAAATCTTTTCAATGAGACTAGCAATCAATACAAATTTACTGTTCTAAAAGAAAAACCTCGTAGCAAACTGGACAATGATTCTTCATGGAATTCTCTACGCATCGGTGATTATCACGCAATGACATTGTATAGCAGGATCCTGCAAAAGCAAAAGGATTATTCATTATATCAGAATGATGTACTACTGATAAGAAGAGTATTAGGTTAGTTAATGTCATAACACCCTTTCCTATCAGGTGAACAAATTTTTTAATAAACGGTAAAATAGGAAGTCTATGAAACACTAGAGGGACAATTGACCAGAAAATTCCGCAAGACCCATCAAAACATTAGCAGATAAGCAAGCATAATTACCAGGCCATCAGCATAAAAGGATATAACATGAGTTGCCACAAGCTTAAAAGTTACCAACATTAGCAAAACTTTCAGACCTCCAATTTGGCACAATCTAAATTCTTTACGGCTTGAAAGATCATTATCAACAACCTAATCAAGGACTTTGGTTCCTTAAGAAGCTCCACTAGATGCTTCGTGGCAGATAGATAATTTCCATTAAAGTGCAAAATAAAAAAAGCTCTGCAGTTTTATACTTAATACTATGAAGTTAAAGGGAGGACGGCACACCACATCTTGGGCAGTGGAAGAAATTCTCGCGACCACCAACCCTGATTCAAAAGAAAATAAAAGAGAAGCACAATTGAGAATGTAAACAATTTTAAATATAGTATACTAAGCTACAAAAAAGGAGGATAAAAGTCCTTTAAATAAAGTGTAGCAAGATTGGTAAACTTCATGTATGACCTAGCTTACCTACAAATTCCACACTCTTCACAATGAAATTGCTGCTTCCCTGTCTGCAACAGTTCACAAAAAACCATTCAATAGGAAAAATGACACTTCACTAAGTTATCACCAAAACAAATTCTACGTCATGATCCAAATTAATGAAAATAAAGGAAAATACTTAGAATGGTTATATATAGCATATTACAAGTTAAACAATACTTTATCTTACGTCATCATCATAGAATTTGCATATACTGCAGAAATATTCTCCCATGTTGACACCACAATGGGAGCATACCTGAGCAACCTGAAAGAAAAAATAATGCCAATCTCTTAGCCAATAGCAACATACAGATTCAAAGTAATACAATGCTTTGTATATACAGCATCACATACCTCTTGCTCAGTATCACAAACAGCACATATAACCTGTAAATATTAATTCAAAAATGCAACTCTTGAAATCCCACTATAAAGAAATAATTACAAAAAAAAAAAAGGTGTGTGTGTGTGGGCGGGTGGTGGGGGGAGTGGTGATCAGGAATGCAAACCTGACAAACTTCATGCCTTAAAAGCTCATGATGATCCTTGGAGTTGCTCGGTAAGCTCTAGCATTAACAAAAACAAGTACGGGAACACTCAGATAAAAGATGAAAAGGGCACCAACTGCCATGACCAAGTACATATATGAGCATATACTGCTACAGCTTACCAAAGCAATATCCTCGGCCTAAAAGACAATCATATGTAAGTATAAATAAAGGGAAAAACTGTTTCATAACAAAATTGAGTTTATCCTAACAGCATGTTCCAAAATTGAAAAAAATGTATTCAATGATTAGTCTTCCAGAGGCAGTAACTTCAATTTCGAGCATATCCATGGATGTAAATATACATGTATACACACACGCGCACACACACACACACACCCCAATGGAACAAAGACAGTGAAAATTCTAACGTTTTACCGTTGCCTCGTTGTGGCAATGGCGGCAAGTGAACACTTGATTGCAGCATGGGGCGCGGATTCTGCAGCGTCTCCGATAGTGCTCACAGCTGAGAAGTAATCCCAAAATAAGAACCAGCAAGGGTATGCAAACAAGCGAACTGGTGAAAAGACAATAGGTCGAACAAGAGAAATCGAAACCGTGCGGGGGATAAGGCTCTCACCCGTATTCCAACTTGCCGAAGTCCTTTCCTTTCTCTTGAATCGGGGCAGTGTCTCCCATCGATGCCATCGGAATCGTTAGGGGTTTCCTGGGAGAGGGAAAGGCCAAAGGCAGTTTCTGTCGGGAGGTGTCGCAGGAAACAAACCGAAAAGGTGGAGAGAGTCGAAATATTGGCCTTTTGTTGGGAGCGAGCACTGTCAGCCCGATACGGCTCTCAGCTAGAATCCGAAATGTACCCAACTTTTCGGACATGAATTTTCAGAAACTTGAAATCTTGCACGAAACATATCAAAAAATTAATTAAAACGGAAAAATCATTAATGATTAAAAAAATATGGGCGGTCTGAAAACAGTTAACAACGATGCGAAAGAAACACGTACTTAGCTCTTAAATGGACAAAATTACCCTTGTCTATTTTTTTTCGTCAGGACATACGAAGTCGTGTGTGTGGTTCAAACCCATGAGCAATGTCGATGGTGACCTGTGCACGAAGACTCATGTCAGGTCAAGGATAGATGTGATTCCCAAAGATTGATGTATTGATGAGCCTGATCACATTGCAATAAATATTTTAAGCAAATGGTGAACATTCTCCGATAGAGGCTCGGCGTTCCAATCACATGTTGATGTTTGCGTTGGAAGACAACAACATTACAATCGCATTGACAGCGCCACCAAGTGGACGAGGAGGAGAAGAGGCGGTCAGATGAAGTTTCAAATGGCAGAGTGGATCTCCAAGAGCTTGTAAATGTGGGAGTGTCGGTGAGGAAGTTCTTCGTCAAGTTAAAGAGGTGATGGGTGAAGTTTCGGCTTCCTCATCGACCAGGAAGATTGAGAGCAGACTGAAGGATAAAGAGTCGTTGGTGGTGGTAAAGTTGTGGTTGGAACGGAAGAGGGTAGACAATAAATGATGACGAATGGGTAAGGGTAAATTTTGTGTATATAAGTGCCAAAGATGTGCTTTGCTAATATTATTAATTGTAGTTTGTCTATTTGTATTGTTTAAGGAATTATTTGAGATATTTTGTATCAAATGATAACAATTTAAAAATATTATATCATATTATATTATAAGACAAATTTTTCGTATAATGTGTGCTCTTTTCTATTGAAGCACAACGCAATTCTTGGCACGAATAAAAATGACTCTAACTTTTTGGACAGGGATTTGTAAAAATCTCAGTAACTTAAAAAATTTAATAACTTAATTGAAATGGAAGCTTTCATGATTTTGTTAGGTGGATCAATTAGCAGTCTAATCCAACTATTCAGATTCAAACTTTAGAAAAATTCTAACCATACATGATTTTTTTTTCCATTCGCTTAAAATAAACAACAGAATTTCCCGAATTGCGGGAACTAAGAAAGGAAAATGAAAGGGAATTCGATAATGTGATCATTTTCCACATGTGATGAATTGATGACACATTTAATAGCAAGGAATGAAATTGGCGAGTAATTGACGATGAATATAATAAATATGTAAAGGGGTAAATGACCTGATAATACACGAACTTTGTCTCAATTTCCAATTCTACCACGAACTTCGATTTTTTATTGAAATTGTCATGAACTTTCAAATTTTTCCCCCTTCTAATATTTGTCCAATTTTCCATTACATTGCTTGATAGAAGTGAGAAACGACCGTTAAAAATGATGAATTGACTAATTTGCCTTCTTTAAACGGTAGATAAATGGCTATTTAATATACGAACTTTGCATGATTTTCCAATTCTATCGTGAATTTTCGCTTTTGATTACAATTGTTAGGAATTGACAAATTTGACTAAGAAAAATCTAATGGGTCTAAAACCAATCAAAATGATAAAAATCTATACTTATATTCTAAAGTAGAGTTTCAACCATCAAGGCCTCAAAAGCTTCCACGTGATGAGAAAGTCCTTAATAGAGCGGTCATACTACGTCAGTATCGCTTACGTGGTACATCTGTCCAATAAGAATTCACTATTTATATATTATTTCCAATTAGGGTTCAACATTTATTAGGTTTTTTAAAAATTTTTTACCATTTATATACTATTTCCAAATAGGGTTCACCATTTATTTAAGGTTTTTTTTATATTTTTAAAATTTTTTTAGGATTAAATAATCATAATTGTATAATTATTGATTACATGTCAAGTCGTGATTGGACGGATATACCACGTAAACAATGCTGACGTGGTATGACCACTTCACTGAAGACTTTCTCCCACGTGACAGCCTCAACAACCTCCACATGGTAGCCTTTTAGGCTTTTTATTTATTTTATTTATAAATAGCAAAATACAATAATTACTATGTGTTTGTCACATCATCCTTATATTAGATAATTCTTTTTTTCTCTTTCCTCCAATTTTCGATGGATTATTTAAGTTATGTAATCAAAATCATTTTTTTATTTAGTTTAATTATTTTTATTTAACTAAAAAACTCTTTAACTTATATTTATGGTTACTATTTTCATTTTATTATCTATCTATTTGATTTAATTCCTTAGAAATCCATTCATGTAAACAAAAATTAATTTTTGCTATTTAAAAAGTTTTTTTCCTATTTAGTTAAACTCTTTCTCTTTATATCTATCGTTATTGTATTGATCTTGTTTTCATAATTTCCTAGACAACTTAGCTATTTTCTATTTTTACTCTCTCTCCTTTTCTCTTTTCCATGTTTATTCTTTAACTATTTCCAATCTTTCTTCTATTTTGACTAGTCATAATCAGATGAACATATATTACTATCAATATTTATTTATTTATTATTCTTTTCTCATCGAATGTACATCTATTATTCTTATACATAAGCATATATTTTAAATAATTTTCCATGAAATAATAATTAAAAAGTAATTTCATTTAGAATTATTTTATGTTAGTGAATGTTCATGAACCCTGCAGTGAAAGTGCAGGATATTGAACTAGTTATATATAATATCCTATTTTTCACATAATCGTCGTTGGTCTCAAGTTCTAGCTAGTTTTTTTGGGTTCATGCCGGAGTTTCTTGGGTGATTTTTCAAATCAAGTTGAAATTGATTATTTAGACCCATTTCCACTCTATCCATTTTTTTAGCCTCTCCACAATGATTTCTAAAAGCAGCTTGTAAGGCTCTCATTTTATTTCATGAAATCATCACCCCAATTAGTTTCCTAAGCTGATTGTGGTACCAAAGAAACGAAATTTCAAGAACTTTGACCATGGGGGTTTGTGTTGCATTTAGTTGGACTTGGTAGGCGTGTGCAAGGGTATCCAATAGGGTAGGTTACGAGTAAATTCTAATGGGAACATGGTAGGTTCCGAGTAGAAAAATGAGGAATCGATTAAAATAAATTCCGATTCTGGTTCCATTAAATGTTTGCTCGGGTACTCATGCATACTCCTAGGACTTGGGGTTTAGCCAGAAATTTGAAATTTGCGACAGGTCATCCTAAAAAATTTGCTGAGAATATGAAGACCCATTTAGGAGAAACTGTGATCTTGAAAGGTCCTAGTGGTTTGACTAGAAGGTGGGTCTAGTGGCCAATGAATGCGGGCTGCTCTTCAAGAGGGGCTGGGAAGAATTTATGAAAGATCTCCCAATTTATCTTGGTGCAATTATAGGCTTAAAATGAAAACTGAAATCCAAATAATCAATCCTAATCTAACTTGAAAAATTGCCCAAGAAACTCAGCGTGGACCTAGAAAAACTAGCTAGAGGGTAAGACCAACTGCGATTATGTAAAAGATAGGATATTATATATAATTTTATATAGTTTTGATTTTTTTTTCCGGCCAAAGAAAGTAGTATTATTAGAAATCAACCATTGTCCACAGTCTCAGTACAAGAAGAATCAATGAAATCATCCTCAATCAACTGACATAAAGGGAATGGGGGATCGGTCACCCAATTCGGAGGACACATTCCCTTCTTACAATGGGTAGCAACCCAATCTGCACAGCAATTGGCAGTTCTTCGAACAAGACTCAAGTCCACCTTCTGGAAAAACAAACGGCTAGCCTTGACATCATCAATAATCTGTCTTAGCTGCCAATGAGTAGTACCATCCATTTGTAGACTCTTGAAAACTTCAGAAGCATCTGTTTCCAGTACAATCGACTTCCATCTTCGAGCTTTTGCTAACAAAATAGCTTCTCTTATAGCCAGCCCTTCTGCAACCAACGGCGAATTACATTTCAGCTGTTTCTCCACTCCACCAATCAAATTTCCATGTTCATTCCTTGCCACTACACCAATCCCAGCAGAGAAGTCTCTTTCATCCCAAGCAGCATCACAATTCAATTTAATGAAACCTTTTGCAGGTTTCGTCCATTTAAGAGGAGGTCTCTTAATCATCCCATCAGTCTTACAGGACTTTTGAAGGTTACTCTTAAAGGTAGAAGCTCTGTCAAATTCCGTAATATCTCGTCTGCACTTTTGAAAAGCTTTCAGAGGATCTGGAATACCCATCTCAAAAACGGCAGAGCACCTTTCCTTCCAGATGTGCCATAAGATATAAGAGACCCTTTTTAGAAAATCTTCTTTCACCTCTCCCTTTAATCCACATGACAGCTGAATATCAAAGAGCCATTTAACAAACCAGCAGATATATCTCAAATCCACCATATAGCCAAACTCAGCAAACCAAATGGCTCTAGTTCATTCATAGCCAAAGAATAAATGCTCAACAGTCTCTTCCTTCCCACAAAAACCACAATTAGGATCAGTTCGCACTCTTCTTTTAACAAGATTGGCAGCCATTGGTAAAATATTTGACCCAGCTTTCCATAGAAAATGTTTGAGTTTATTAGGTGCATTGATATTCCATAGAAATTTCCAGAAGCCATCAGGAATTGTAAAAGAAGAAGAAGCCTTATTACTAACATCCTTCTTCATTGTATCCTTAATGAAACCATAAGCAGATCGAACAGTAAGCATACCTCTTTTATCATGAGGCCAAATAAGCCTGTCAGCAACCCCAGGGCCTAATAAAGGAATCCTTTTAATAGCAGCTAGTTCTTCTTAGAGAAACTTGAAACTATAGATCATCCAAGATCCATTTCATAGAGGACTTGTCAATAATACTGCACACTAGCCCCTCAGCTCTTCTTTCGCCACCCACCAACTCATGTAATTTGTTTTCAGGACATCCAGGGACCCAGTGATCATGCCATATATCAATGCTCCTGCCATCTCCAACCTGCCATAGAGCTCCCTCCTTTAAAACCTCCTTCCTTGCCAATAAACTACTCCAGCACCAGGAATCTCTACTTCCCTGCTTTGCACTTAAAACACTTCCATTTGGAAAATAAAGTCCCTTAAGCACTTTGGCCCATAGTGAATCAGGGGATTGAAAAAGCCTCCAAGCCATTCTGGAGAGAAGAGCCAAATTGAAAGCTTCAATGTCCTTAAAACCTAATCCACCTTGGCATTTAGGATAAGTAAGATCAGACCACTTTTTCCAAGTCATTCTCTTTTCTTTATCTTTTTGCCCTCACCAGAAGTTAGCTATTAAGCTATTAACCTCCTTGCACCATTTCTTTGGGAATTTAAAATAGCTCGTAGGATAAATGGGAACTGTTGTAGCTACTGCTTTAATAAGGACTTCCTTCCCTGCTTGAGAGAGCAGCAATTGTTTCCTCCCTTGCAATTTCGACTGGACTCTTTGCCTAACAAATCCCAATGCTGCACTTTTAGATTTCCCCCAGTCTGTTGGAAGTCCCAGGTACTTTCCAAATTGCACCTGTCTATCAATACCAAATATAGTTTTGATTGATTTTAGACACATTAGAACTTTTTTGGTCAAATTTATACATTCCTAACTATTATAATCAAAAGTGAAAATTTATGGTAGATTTGGGAAATTATACAAAATTCGTGGCAGAATTGGCAAATCATGAAGAGTTCATGTATTAAATAGCCACTTACCCGCAATTTGAAGAGGGGCAAATTTGTCAATTTGCCACTTTTAATGGCCGTTTCTCACTTTTGTTAAGCAATGTAATGGAAAATTGGACGGATGGTAGAAGTGGGAAAGATTTGAAAGTTAGCGATCATTTCAATAAAAAATTGAAGTTCATGGTAGAATTGGGAATTGTGGCAAAGTTTGTCTATCATCGAGTAATTCACCCATGTGTAAATGAATTGAAGAGGAATGAAATTGATTAATATTATTTGTTTGGTAGTAGTGGACGTGGAAATTTTCTGACCTGAGTAGCGATAAGGGCTATAAACACGCATGAGTCCTAACTGGAGACTTTAATTGTGTTTGGTTGGAGTCACCACTAATTGTTTAAGGACTAGTCTCAAGGTCGATCATATGCCTATTATATAACTAGAGGAGTATGATACTAACCACCTAGATTCTTATACGTTGGTCTTGAACTAGAATTTAGATTCCGGAGTCTTGTTACGCTTGAAAGGCTCATAAGCTGATCGACACTCACGAAATCAGTACCCCTCCCTAAATCTAAATTATTTGTTTGCTTGTGCATTTTAATTCATCCAATTGTTTCCCAGATCGAAATTTGAATCGATGGCCTAATATTGAGAATCGGTAATCGAGATCATGCAACCTAACATGACACTTTCCGTCCAAAAAGTTGAGGAGTTAGAGATCATGGTCTTGTGAATATTATTAGTACAATATAAAATCTTTTTATTGACGCATTCAAATATAGTCAATACTACTTTGAACCTTCATTAATGATATATTGTTATTGATTGCTAATTGTATGATTCATTTATTGGAAAATATTTAGTGATTACAAATTCTTGTTCTTGAATTAAATATACCCACTTGATAAATTAATAAGAAATTAGTAGACTTTGCATCTTGCCTCAGGAATTGACGTGGATATACATACGTGTGTGAAAAGAATAGTACATCTACATTGTGATGCTTAATAGTGTTTGATTTCGTAAGAATCTTATTATAAAGCACTATTTGTTATCTTTCCTCTTATATATTTGAATTCCACATTTCATAAAGTTTATGTATATAAAAAAACTAATTTTTGGTATGTAATTGACTGGACTGTTGAAGTTTAACAAAAAAAAAAGATTCTTTTGAAGGAGCAAACTTTCTTTAATATAAGGTATTATAGTAATTAAGTATTAATTCTATAATTTTGAGCTAATGAAGGATCTGCTTTGTTGTTATTTTGATTAAGAATCTATCGCTAAATGTATAGTAAATTATCTGTGTTATTGGTAAAAGTTATGAAATGTTGAAAATTAGAGAATTTAATTGCTAAAGAAAAGGGCACACAAGTATTTAGCTGGACTAATGAGTTATTAGTTTTTACATTGATAATTGTAAGGGGGTTATTTACAGTTCTTAAAGGAAATTGAATAATTAACTCCCTTAGGTTATGAGTACGAAAAAGTAGATATACAAATAAGGGGTATGAATTGAAGTGAAATAAGATAGATAAGAGTTATGACTTATGTATGGAGAGTTATAATTATTAATATTGAGATATTAACAATGATTTTGCATATTCATATAGTTATATAATTGTGAAGTTAAAAAAATTGAATTATTTAAGTTGTTTACCAATTTTATATTTGATGGAATATAAAAAGAGTTAAAATGTCCACCTGTGTTATTCCCATATTCATGAATTGGTATAGTAAATATGTTTATTAAATTCCCTTATCATTTGTCCTTTATGCAATATCTATTATTGCAATTTGAGTATTGCTTTTTTCTTATGATATTTACGTGAATTATTTGTGAGCATGAAGAATATCCTTCCTTGATGTGATATGTTAATTTAAATTTTTTGACAAAGGTTGCAATTTGTTAATTAAATGAACTATATATTTCATACTGTGGTGAAATGCGAATTTAACTTATTGGGATATTATCTATTTTGTATTATTTTGATGAATTCGGTTAAATGAATAATATTTTCGATTATAGAAGTTGTTCGAGTTTTAACAAGTATTTGTAGTCACAATAAAGTGCAAAACTAGGAACAATTGCTTATGATTAAGGCCTAAGTAGTTATGACGTATGTAGCTAGAGGATTGTAGATTGTAATTGTAATGATAAATAGTTTGCCAGTATTTAATTGAAGGGAATGAACTAAATTAGTGAGTCATTATTTCAATTTATAAATTGGCAGTAGACTAGTTACGGTTCTTAAGGGAACTGGATAATGAACTTGCTTAGATCATAAGTACAGCATAAGTGAACTCAAAGAAAAATGTAAATAATCGAATAAAGTGTGTGAATTAAGGTGTAAGAAGATAGATAAAAATTATGACTGAGATATATTGAGTTATAATTATTAATATTGAGGATTTAGAAATGATTTTGCATGTTGCATACATTCACGTGACCAAATTCAAAAAAACAAAAAAATTAATTCCATCATAATGAAATTAGCTCACCAACTTTTTAACGAAGAACTTAACGATCCAAAAAAAAAAAACTTTTTAACGAAGAATTACATTCGATAAAGAATTGGAATCTTCATTTGTGCTACTGTCTTTTATGTAAATTGGTATAAAAAAGATATTCATTAAATTCCATTACCATTGGTTTATTCAGATTGACAAGTTAAATTCTATTAATATCGACTCCCTTGGGTAGTTGAATGTTTAGATATTTTCAACTTTAGATAAATAGGAGCTGGAATATACACTTATTAACATTATCATGTTACTATTGCCACAAGTAGTAAATGATATAAATGTATATTCTAGTATGTTCTTATAATTTACATGAGGAAATTACACATATAATTTATATTTGTCATGACCACATTATTCATCGGAGCTGATGAATTTATAACATATGATGAGTAGATAAATTAGTCATTACTGATAATAAATATGTAGGATAAGCAGGTAAGGTATGGGTAGATAACTTCGTCGATGCAGTATGTTTAATGATATTAAAAAAATAGTATTAGTCGGCTGAAGTTACCTTTTATTAAAAATTGTCACTATTGGAAGTGGTGAGTGATGGAAATCCTATATTAATTATTTATAACTTGATTTCCTCTCATTTAAGGATTGCAAAAAAAAAAAAATTTAATACTTGACACGTGAACAAGCTACTTGAGTTTATAAGAACAGTGGAATAACATTATGATTATGTGGATTATTATTTTAATGAAATATATATGTGAAAATAAGAAATTGATCTATTATTAAGATACGTATAGTGGTGTTGCATACCATACGAGTCCATTTGACTAGAAGCCTATTAATATTCTAGAAATTAGATATGATTTCATTTTTACACATGACACAGAGTTTATGGATATGGGGTATTCAGAGACAACTCGAGTTCCCATAGAAATCAAGATTATCAGGTTCAAGACCATAGCCTCTCAAACAAATCTTCAAAGCAGTGAAGTATTTTCAAACATGCCAAATTAATTTAGTTGGTGGCTTTCTGTATCCATGGTCTTCTCCTGTATTGGCAATAGTAGTTATACTCACTGTTGGAATTCTTAAGAGATTATCCTAATTTCATCCACAATAAGAGAGAGTAGGTTTTCTTATACTCAGAATAGAAGTACAAGTAAGAGTCTACTATGAGGGCATTATCATTATTTTATGTTATTAGTTCAGTCAAGCTGCACTATTTTGGTGGAGAATTGTAGGAAGGACCTATGTGATTTTAGGACTAATTCATGCATGCGATCTTCTTCTGCACTTATGGACAATTGATGGATTATTACCAGGATTGATTCTTTGTGCATATGTAATAAAGGGGAAGGTTATGCTACATCATGGAGCATTTGGGAACGTATTTGACAGAGGTTATTGACATGGATAATCTTGCTGCTGATTCGAAGGTGGTCATCTATAATTATTAGTGTACTATTCCTAGGTCCCATATTTGGTATTTGGAAATGTAGGAGATAACAAAAGCGGGGTTCAAAAATATATTAGGTTGATTATTTTCAGGCTTCATATTATTATGGGAGTTTATCAAGGATTCCTATGTTCTGTATATCCATCTACATCAATCTCCAGTCAACTGAATTTATTCAAGATCTCTGCACTATATGGGAGTTGTACTATTACGATGTTAGTATCTTTAAATCGAGAATATGGTAATGGGGCTAGTCAAGTGGCTGCTATTTAATCTCATGGTTCGTCAATTACTTAATATCAGTTATAGTGTATCAAAGAATTATTAAGGGCTTGAGGTACCAATAGGTTATGCATATATGTCAAGTAATTGCAGGATATGGGCAATCTGCAGCATTATGAGATTGTCTATCTATCAAGTTCTTAACATGTGGTTCAGAACTATTTTACAAGTTTGGTTTTAATTTCCAATTGCCATTGAGGGGGTATGGTGCAGTTGTCAGATCTTATTGAATATTTGGAACATATAATATTCAACCTGGATGTTCAATATTGAGTAGTTTCAGTGCACAGATTGGAAGGATAATATTTGCTCGATATTGTCGTATTATTCAATGACTTAGGAGATGAGGATTTGAAGTACAAGAGATAACAAAGGTGTTCGAACATATTGTTTGGGTTATTCTTTGGCTTATTCTTTGGCTTTGAGTTACTATTGGAGTTCTTTCGAAAATCATTAAAAAGTGCATATTATATCACACCTTCAGTTTATTGGTCTGATTCGAGATTTCTCTACTATGTATACATGTCGCCAAGAAGATGGGAACTCTTGCATCCAAGTTATATGGTATCTTTCTATATGGATAATCCTTGAAATGCAAGTTCTGTGTCTACAAGTCCTACTGGATACACTTATGAAATAATCAGACAGATTATCAAAGTGGTGCAGCGGAAGCATGGGGTTCATGCAAGTCAAGAAAGGAGTTTATGGGAATTAGATTATGCTCTGAGTCTTATGTATTTTTAATTTTAGTAATAGATTTTCGAGGACAAAATTTATACTAGTAGGGGAGAATTGTGAGCCCATGGCTTAGGCTTAGGTAAGCCTATAACCAATTTATTATCATTATTATCATCATCTTCTTTTCCTGCCACCGCCACCCAAAACCCCACATACATATCTTCTTCATTTTCACTTTTAGGGCATTTGGCCATTTGCCTCCAAACCCACCCATCAGAGAGCAACAAGAAAAAAGAAGAAGAAGAAGAAGAATGGAGACGAAGAGGATGGGAAGTAGGAATAGGTAAGGGAAAATATGATATAAATAATATCCATCTCACGTTTAGTAGATTTTATTACTTGATAGTATATTTTGGTTGGTATGATTTGAGTATAGAAATATGAATAATAAGATATGTGGAAGTAATAGGGTTGATCATTGTAGAATAGATTAAGTTATATATGCATGTGTATATATATATATATAAATATAGAAGAAAACACAAAGGGTGAGAGAGAGGGCGCGGCAGAGACCAAGGAAATTGGGGAGAAATTAGAGGTAACTGAGGTCCAGTTTGAATTAAATAAATTATATTACTGAATGTTATATATATAGTTTAGTAGAATTTAGTTAGAATGATGTATTCCCACAAGTTTTAACTTGATAGGTGAAAGTCATAGGATCAATAAAAGTACAATGAATAATGTGCTAAAATAGTTTTTGGGATCATTTTCAATATAAACATATATGATATTGTAGAAATCAAAAATTGCAGTCAGTCACAAATTGCCACATCATTTATCCGACATATTAAATGCCCAATTAAATGCGGTATTAAAGTCTCGGATAAATTAAATTTCATAATTTTCTCGATACGTACGTACACAATACGTGCCATCGGGAAATTATCGGTAATCACAGTAAAATATATGTGATTAACTGATAAATTTGATATTATCTGGAATAAATAAATACAATTTCGGATAATTTATATAATATCTTTCACATATAAATATAGGGTATTATATCAAAAGAAAATTTGGAAGATATATAATATCTCCAATTAGTAGATATTATCTAAAATAAAAAACAGATATTATCTACCAGAATCTGGAGAAATACAAAATATCTCCACAAATGGATATTATCAACAAATAAAATCAGATAATTATTCATAAAATCATAATGGACGGTCAGGATTGATTTTGATCAACCAATCAGATTAAAGAACGGGGATTGACACATCAGCTCTCCTCCTCTATAAATAGAGGGCTCCTCTTCAAAAATCAAGACACTGAATAGAGGAGAAGGTGCCAAAACTTAAAGAAGCTCTGTCGAAATCGAAACTCTTCAGAACTCGCCGAAGCTCCGCTGATTTAAAAAAATACTTGGAAGACTTCGCACGGACTCATCGGATCAAGCCTACAAGCCCGTTGGTACCAGCCCTCGACCGAGACTACGCTTCTCCAGCCCTCGCTCGAGCTACAAGCCGGACCCAACGGATCAAGCTCCTAGGCCCTGTTGATTCCACTACCAACTCTCGATTGAGACCAAGCCATTGAGGCTGCTCTCTCTCGAAATTTTGTCGGACTAGCCTCTCGACCGAGACCAAGCCATTGAGGCTTCTTGCTCGAGATTTCATTGAACCCACCCGATCAAGCTCAAAAGCCCCGGTGGACCACAGCTTTCCTCGATCGAGATTACGCTTCTACAGCCGTCGCTTGAGGCCAACCAAGAAAGAGAATCGGAGGAGACCATTTTTTGTATTTTCAACTGTTCCCGCAAAATTAATACAAATCTACTTTGTTTGCTCATTTTTCTTGTCTAAAATTTATAGACTCGAAATTTGCTGCGCACAAATTTCTGGCATGCCCGGTGGGACCTTCTCTACCTCTCATCTCTCTTTTCGAAGATCAACCTTGAAGCTGCTATGGCCCCGAGGAAGTTCGTTGTTATCGACTCCAAGGACAAGAACCGTGCCGATGAAGTTTCTGTAGACTCCACTGTGGAGACCCAATAGAGGGTTCACACCAGGAGCAAAGCTAGGGAGATAATGGCGCAAGGCGGAGTGACGATGAAGACCAATCCTGTCTTTGGCTCTAGCCTACCCAGTGCCTCATCAACCCCGGCAAGACAAGGTGCAGACATTGATGTGCCTGCCTTCGTTGAGCAAGTGCTGGCTCAACATTTCCTGCAGGAGGAGCAAATTGCTGTAAAGGAGGAGGCCACTACTGACATTGAAGACCTGCAGAGTAGTGATGACTCCGCTCCTCCTTCACCTCAGATGGTGGCTACTGATGCCAAGAGCTCACGCAACACAAGAGTGCTGTCGGTGATGATGACCAACGCATCATCGCTCAAGGAGCAAGTCTCCATCATGGCTAAGACGCTGGAAGGCTTGATGAAGACTATTCAGGAGCGCGATTCGCAGATCGCGCACCTGATGAATAGGCTTGAGAACATGGAAGAATCAAGCCAAGGGCGCAACAACGCCTCAAGGCAAGTGCATGCATCAGGAGTTGTTGCAGCTGCCCCAAGAGCGCCGACCTCGGTGGAGACTCCACAGGCTGCTCCTACAGAAGGACAGACTACAGGCATCACCACCGACGTCACAATGGCAACATCATCTATGAAGACACTACGCGTCGGTGCTGACGGTTCCATCCCTGCATATCAATTGCAGGAGATCATCAAAGAAGCCCTTAGGGGCCAAGTACAGGCGAGTAGCTCCTCAATGACTGCATACGTCAAGCCCTACACTCACAGGATTGACATGATGAGGATGCCTGCCAACTACCAACCACCGAAGTTCGAACAGTTCGATGGAAAGGGCAATCCCAGGCAACATGTTGCCCATTTCGTTGAGACTTGCAATGACGCAGGAACTGAGGGAGACCTCTTAGTGAAACAATTCGTTCGCTCATTGAAGGGCAACGCATTTGAGTGGTATACTGACCTCGAGCCTGGTTCCATTGACAGTTGGTACTAGCTCGAGTGAGAATTTCTAAACAGGTTTTACAATACCAAGCGCACAGTGAGTATGATCGAGCTCACTAGTGCTCGCCAGCTGAAGGACGAGCCTGTCACGGACTACATACAGAGGTGGAGGAACTTGAGCCTCAACTGTAGGGACCGTTTGTCTGAGGCTTCTGCCATTGACATGTGCATTCAAGGGATGCACTGGGGCTTACGCTACATCCTGCAAGGGATCAAGCCCCAAACGTTTGAAGAGCTTGCAACCCGTGCACACGACATGGAGCTGAGCATTAGGACCAGCGGTGTGCAAGGGCCACCTGTACTTGAGCCTAGCAAAATGAAGGAGCGCCAGGATACGAAGAAGGGGGGCAAGTCCTCCTCCACGACAGACGGCAAGCAGGCTCTGACTGTTGCTACTGCTGCCTCGGTTAAGATCTCTGGGAAGAAGAAGAAAGAAGAGAAGGCTCCTCCCGTTAAGCAGAAGGCAAAGACAAGGCCTACACTGGAGGAGTTGCAGAACAAGACATACCCATTCCTAGACTCTGATGTTGCAGGTATGCTCGAGCACTTGCTCGAGTTGAAGCTGATTGAGCTACCTCCAATGAAGCGTCCGCAGCAGGCGGGTCTTACAAATGACCCAAATTATTTTATGTACCATCGCCTGGTGAGTCATCCTGTGGAGAGGTGCTTTGTCCTGAAGGAAAAGATCATGGACTTGGCACACCAAGGTAAGATCGCATTCGATGATGACGTGACCACCAGCAACACCATTTCCATGATGGAAGAACCTAAGGAGGTGTCTTTACCAACCATCAGGTTTGGCAGTCACGAGCCCATCCCGATCAAAGCAACTTACGCCTACCCGTTGCGCATCTCGAGTCCCATGAGATGCTCCACAATCGCAACAGTGACGACAACAGTCACTAGGCCCACCACATGTGCTGTTGTGGATCATGTTAAGGTAGATGAGGAGGGTTGGACCCTTGTCACGAGATGGAGGAGAGCTTCGAAGCCCACCCTACACTCGTTGCGAAACACTCGGGGGCATGCCTCACAAAAGTCGGCCATTCCTCGAAAGGCACGAAAGCATGCTTCATGCAAGGCAACTAAGGGACCGAAAACTCGGTCCAAAATAATTCAAAGAAAGAAGAAGCCGACCTCCAAGGGAACACTTAAAACGCTTGTCAAGATCGAAGAGCCCTTCCATCAGAAGGCTAGAGTCCCAATTACATTATGGGACTTTCTTCCAAAGAAACTGCGAGACGCAATGACTTTCTCATCCTCTTGCAACCAAACTGTTGGTGAAGAGGACAAGGAGAAAAGTGAGGCTGACATCCCTCATCCTACTCCCAAGGCAGATTACCTTGAAGCAATCACGTTTACTGCTGAAGACCTTGTCCCGGGAGTCGAATCACACAACCAGCCACTCTTTGTGGCCGGCTATGTTCAGGGACAACGAGTGAACCGGATATTGATAGATGGAGGCTCCGCGGTGAACATCATGTCCACTCAAGTCATGAGGAATCTAGGAGTGACAGCTGACGAACTTTTAGACAGTCGGTTGATGATCCAAGGCTTCAACCAAGGGGGGCAAAGGGCTATCGGCAAATTGAAAGTCGACTTGCTGATAGATGACATGGAGTCAAGTTCGCTCTTCCATGTGATAGATGCGAAGACGATCTATAACTTACTCCTAGGTCGACCTTGGTTTCATGAGCATGAAATAGTACCATCCACCCTCCACCAATGTTTTAAGTACATCAAGGATGGCTGCCAGAAAATGGTTGTCGCAGATGACAAGCCATTTACAGAAGCTGAAGCTCACTTTGCTGATGCAAAATTTTATATCAAAAGCAAAGTGACAGGATGGGTACAACACACGTCGCCTTTGAAAGGTAAGGAAAAGTTGCAACAACCTAATGTTGCTGAAGACTTGAAACAAGGAGAGCCAGTAACGAAGAAGGCGATGACATTTGATGCTTCCTCAAGTAATAGCAAGGGAGACGAGATAGGCATTAAGGAGCAGTGTCTGTCTTGCGGTATGTCCCAAAGGGACAGAGGAAGGAAGGCGAGTCTCCCTTCACATGTGGCAATGATTTGAAGGGTGAGGGCTTGGAAGGGCTAAACCTGCCCATCACAAAAATTGAAGCAGTCAAACCTTCCAGTCCTCCCTTAAAAGGGTTCAGACGGCCATCGCAGGGACAACACATTATACAAGGGTCGCTACCTACGAAGCGTCAAGATGGATTCGATCCCAATGCTTACAAGCTACTTGCAAAGGCTGGGCATGACCAAGATATGAAATCATTATCAAGGTCTAACACAAGCACCAGCACATCCGGCACGAAAGGGTTGACCAAGACGTAGGTTGCATTGAAGAAGCAGGGGTACGCTGTTGGAAGCTCGCGAGCTGGTTTGGGTTATACTCCATCCGAACCCATACGCTTCCCTATAAGGAAGGCCTCTACAAAGTATATCTCTGGAATGGGTGAAGATGAGCCAGAGTGAGAGCCGGAGCCAGAGCCTGAGCTAGTGCTATCTACACGGCCTTCCTTGTTTGATCGTTTAGGCAAGCGTCCTAAGAGGTCATCGGTCTTCGACAGACTAGGAGAGACCCATGAGGAAACTAAAACTCAGGAAACTAGGAGGTCGATCAAGCAAAGGCTGGGGATGACTCCACGGGCTTGCCAAACTGCTGGAATGATAAAGGGGCAAAGCGAGAGTGCAGAACCTCTGTCCATTGGAACAAAGTCGCTTCGAAGCACGATCCCTTCTCAGATGAAGAGCCGCCTGGAGCTAGATGTGACAGTCGACAAGACACTAAGGGCAAACACTTGAGTCGTAGTATTGACTAAACCAAATGAGGGGTGTAGTCAAGGCATTGATGATGAGGCCATGTCATCTTGTCATGTCACCATCTAAGACATTGATGAAGACAAGACTCAAGAAGCAGAAGTGGAGGAGGCCCCAGATGCCTTGGAAGAAGGAGGGCAAGCTACTATCGATGAGTTGAAAGAGGTCAACTTGGGGACTGAGGAAGAGCAACGCCCGATCTTCCTAAGCGCAAGCCTAAGTCCAGAAGAGGAAATGGCTTATGTCAAACTTTTGGCTGAGTATAGGGATGTCTTTGCATGGTCCTACCAAGAGATGCCAGGGTTGGACCCAAAGGTCGCAGTACATCGCCTCTCTGTCAAACATGGAGTGCGACCAGTCAAACAAGCACAGAGGCGATACCATCCCGGATTGCTACCTCAAATAACGGCCGAGGTAGATAAGTTGATCGAAGCAGGGTTCGTTCGAGAGGTTCCCTACCCCACTTGGATTGCAAACATTGTGCTGGTGAGAAAGAAGAATGGCCAAATTCGCATCTGTGTGGATTTTCGTGACCTCAATAATGCGTGTCCTAAGGATGACTTTCCGTTACCCATCATGGAGATCATGGTTGATGTAACGATCGATCATGAAGCCCTATCCTTTATGGATGGGATGTCTGGTTACAAAAATCCGCATGGATCCAAAAGATGAAGAGCTAACAGAATTTCGGACTCCAAAAGGCATTTACTGCTATAAAGTTATGCTGTTTGGATTGAAAAATGAAGGGGCAACATATCAAAGGGCGATGCAGAAAACATTCAATGATATGCTTCACAAGCAGGTTGAGTGCTATGTTGATGATTTGGTTGTGAAGTCCAAGAAAAGGGAAGAACATTTAACAGATCTTCGAAAAGTGTTCGACCGTCTGCGTCATTACAGGCTCAAGATGAACCCTTTGAAGTGCGCATTCGGGGTCACATCTAGCAAGTTTCTTGGGTTTATCGTTCGGCATTGTGGAATCGAGATTGATCCTTCAAAGATTGAAGCAATCTTAAAAATGCCCGAGCCAAGGAACCTTCATGAGCTCAAAAGTCTACAAGGGAAGTTGGCATACATTTGTTGCTTTATTTCCAACCTTGCTGGACGTTGTCAACCCTACAACCGACTCATGAAGAAGGATGTAGAGTTCGTCTAGGACAATACTTGCAAGAATGCTTTCCAGTGTATAAAGGAATATCTGCTTAAGCCACCTGTCTTGCAAGCTCCGATACCGGGTCGACCACTCATACTCTACCTTTCAGCTCAAGAACGTTCCTTGGGCATCCTCCTCGCACAAGAAAATGAGGATAAGAAGGAGAGTGCCCTTTATTACCTGAGTCGGACCTTGGCTGTGGCAGAAATTAATTACACGTCGATCGAGAAAATATGTTCAGCCTTGATCTTCTCTGTCCAAAAGCTGCGACATTATTTCCAAGCGCATTCAGTTCGACTCATCTCAAGGGTGAACCCTCTTAAGTACATCATGTCCCGCTCTGACTTTTCAGGACGAGTAGGTAAGTGGGCATTGTTGTTGCAAGGGCTTGAAATTGTCTATGTACCTCAAAAGGCAATTAAAGGGCAAGCTCTTGTGGACTTCCTTGCTGACCATCCGATTCCTGATACTTGGAACTTCTCGGATGATTTACCTGACGAGTATGTTATGCTCATTGAGCCGACACCACCTTGGAGAATGTACTTCGACGGAACAGTAAGCAGACATGGTGCAGGGGCAAGAGTCGTCTTTGTCACTCCGGAAGGCGATGTGTTGCCTTATGCTTTTGCCCTTACTGAAAGGTGCTCAAACAATGTTGCCGAGTACCAAGCATTAATTCTTGGACTCGAGATGGCAGTAGAGACAAATATTGCTGAGCTTAAGATCTTCGGGGATTCCAAGCTAGTCGTGAATCAACTCCTCTCGATGTACGAGGTGAAAAAGCCCGAGTTGATCCCATTTGCTCAATATGCCGGCAAACTCCTTCAGCAATTCGAGCATTTCATGTTAGCACATGTTCCCAGGGAATCAAATAAGCAAGCTGATGCACTTGCTTGCTTGGCATCTGCCCTCACTTTGACGGGAGAAGAAATGAAGGTCCCAATATGCCAAAGATGGGTTATTCCTCCAGTGAACGATGCTGAAGGTGATGATGAATGTAGAGTAACGTCAGTCTATGAAATCGAAAAGGAAGACTGGCGACAACCTCTAATCGATTACTTAGAGTACAACAAGTTGCCAGACAACCCTAGGCGTAAAACTGACATAAAGGGTCATGCGCCTCGGTTTATTTATTTTAAGGGGAACCTTTACCGGCGATCTTTTGATGGCATCTTCCTAAGGTGCCTTGACGATGATGAAACTTCCAAGGCATTAGAGGACACGCACTCTGGAGTTTGTGGTGCTCACCAGTCAGGTCCGAAACTCCACTTCCAACTCAAGAGGATGGATACTATTGGCCTACCATGGTGAAGGACTGCATGGACTATGCAAAGAGATGTCAAGCATGTCAGGTCCATGCAAACTTCATTCACCAACCACCGGAACCGCTGCATCCCACGGTAGCCTCGTGGCCCTTTGACGCATGGGGCTTAGATGTCATCGGACCGTTGACGCCAAAGTCGTCTGGTGGGCATGCATATATCCATACTGCTACTGACTACTTCTCCAAGTGGGCTGAAGCTGCCCCATTTCGTGAGGTGAAAAAGGAGACAATGGTCAACTTCATACGTGGGAACATCATATTTAGATACGTTGTGCCTCGATATATTGTCACCAACAATGGAAGGCCATTCTACGACAAGGCCATGGACAAACTTTGTGAAAACTTTGGCTTCAAGCAGTACAACTCCTCCGCCTACAACGCTGCAGCAAATGGGCTTGCTGAAGCATTCAATAAAACTCTCTGTAGTCTCCTCAAGAAGATAGTTGACAAGTAAAAGAGAGACTGGCATGAGAAGATCGGTGAAGCTTTGTGGGCATATCGAACAACATTTCGAACCCTGACACAGTCCACTCCTTATTCATTGGTATACGGGGTTGAAGCTGTTCTCCCACTAGAGCTCCAGATCCCATATTTGAGAATAGCAGTGCAAGAAGGGCTCACCAGTGAAGAAAATGCAAAGTTTGACTCGAGGAGCTAGAGGCGTTAGATGAGAAAAGGCTTGATGCTCAACAACGTCTTGAATGCTACCAAGCTCGGATGTCTAAGTCCTTCAACAAACATCTTCACATACGCTCATTTCAAGTTGGGGACTTAGTCCTCGCAGTGCGAAAACACATCATTGTCACGCACCGCACAGGGAATAAGTTTCTTCCTAAGTGGGATGGCCCATATGTTGTTAAAGAGGTATACACGAATGGAGCTTACAAGTTGGTCGACAAAGATGGCTTGCGGATTGGCCCTATTAACGGGAAGTTTCTAAAGTGCTACTACGCGTAAAGCATCTCTGAATGTCCCCTTCATTGAACTATGTAGTGACTTGATCCCTCACGAGGGTACGTAGGCAGCCTTGACTACACTAGTTAAGGTTCAGTCACACCATCAAAAAAAAAAAAAACTCTCTCTTGAACTACGCCATGACCTGATCCCTCACAATGGTACGTAGGCAGTCTTGGCCACATTGGTCAAGGTTCGGTCATATTAAAAAAAAACATAAAAAAAATTGTGCACAGTCAGGGCATGGTTAGAAAAGAAAAGAAGATCATCATGGAATTTTGTTTCAACTCCTATGCGCTAAGATGATGCGAGCATTTGTGCTTCTCATAATGATGGTGAAGCAGCACTTGTCATCCTCTAGGTGATGATGAGTGCATTGACACCAAGTTAGCCATGAGTAGTCCATAGAGTCAAGTCGACCAAAGTCAAGTTGACCCCGAATGGACTACAGGCTAAGTCAACGTGAACACTCAATTATAGTCTGGTGGTTCCCGGAGTCTATGAGGATCGAGCTATGAAATTTGATTCTCTTAAATCTGGATCATAAATCTTTTCTGCGATTTTAAGCCATTTGATTTCCTTGATATAATGGAGGATTAGCTATTTTGATTTAGATTTGGACTTGTTGGCTATCAGATTTGTATCCGATGGAGATATGCGGTACGCATTTTGGGAGATTTGAATTTTAGAAGAAATTCAACAAATCCTCGTAAGCTGCAGTTAAAATCAAGACCCTCGTCAAGCACGCGAATGATTGGCTAATGGATACAGTCATGCAGTTATCTTCAAGCTATGCATGCGTCAATTTGCGGATCTTCCTGCGAATAAGAATGGGGATACGTGCATATCACGAGGACACAAAAATTGCCGCTTGGAACACGTAGAAAGATTTCGAGACCTGCCCACTTCAAACTCGACCAAAACGAGTTGTGCGCAAGTCTCGAGGGGGCATTTGTAGAACTCGAAAAATTGCAGTTAGTCACAAATTGCCACATCACTTATCCGACATATTAAATGTCCAATTAAATGCTGTATTGAAGTCTCGGATAAATTAAATTTCATAATTTTCTCGACACGTACGTACACAATACGTGCCATCGGGAAATTATCGGTAATCACAGTAAAATATATGTGATTAACTGATAATTTGATATTATCTAGAATAAATAAATACAATTTCAGATAATTTATATAATATCCTTCACATATAAATATAGGGTATTATATCAAAAGAAAATTTGGAAGATATACAATATCTCCAATAAAAAGCAGATATTATCTGCCAGAATCTGGAGAAATACAAAATATCTCCACAAATGGATATTATCTACAAATAAAATCAGATAATTATTCATAAAATCATAATGGACGGTCAGGATCGATTCTAATCAACCAATCAGATTAAAGCACAGGGATTGACACATCAGCTCTCCTCCTCTATAAATAGAGGGCTCCTCTTCAGAAATCGAGACACTGAACAGAGGAGAAGGTGCCAAAACCTGAAGAAGCTTTGTCGAAATCGAGACTCTTCAGAACTCGCCGAAGGTTTGCCGATTTAAAAAGATACTCGGAAGACTTCGCATGGACTCATCATCGGATCAAGCCTACAAGCCCATCGGTACCAGCCCTCGACCGAGACTACGCTTCTCCAGCCTTCACTCGAGCTACAAGCCGGATCCAACGGATCAAGCTCCCAGGCCTCGTTGATTCCACCACCAACTCTCGATTGAGACCAAGCCATTGAGGCTGCTCTCTCTCGGGATTTCATTGACCCAACTTTCGACTGAGACCAAGCCATTGAGGCTGCTCTCTCTCGAGATTTTGTCGGACTAGCCTCTCGACCGAGACCAAGCCATTGAGGCTTCTTGCTCGAGATTTCATTGAACCCACCCGATCAAGCTCAAAAGCCCCAGTGGACCACAGCTTTCCTCAATCGAGATTACACTTCTACAACCCTCGCTCAAGGCCAGCCAAGAAAGAGAATCAGAGGAGACCATTTTCTGTATTTTCTTTATAGAATTTTATTAGAGCTGTTCCCGCGAAATTAATACAAATCTACTTTGTCTGCTCATTTTTCTTGTCTAAAATTTATAGACTCGAAATTTGTTGCGCACAGATATATTTTAATTTTGTTGTGAATGATATTATTGGAACTAAGGAGACCAAAAATAGGTATCTTGGAGATCCGGCTCATTGAAGGATCAAATAAAGAGGTTGTGAGTACCCTTTTCTGTCGTAGAATGATTTATAGTATCTTGTATAATTACGTGTCATCTCGTGTAAGATACATATACATATATATGACATTTGCATGGCTAATTGCATGAAGAATATGCATCGTAGATTGAATGCATATATGTAAATTGATTGCATGGCTAAAGCATTTCGTTATATATATATATATATATATGGATGATTTGCATGGCTGATTGCCAATTTACATCACTTGCATGACTTGGCTGTTGCATGCAAACAGGAATCGGTAATACAGTAAATTATATATATTATATTAAAAATCGATACGTAGGAACGAACTGTTATGAAATTCGTATTCCAATGTTGCAGTATTATATGTATTTTGTAGTATTGTATGTGATTGTAAATAGCCCTGGTGACCGCTAGGCCGGCGAGTTAGAAATGGGTTAGAAAAAGAAAAGATAAAGAAAAGTGGAGAGAGAGATTTAATTTACCGCTGACATCCATCGAGATAATTTACCTCTGGTTTTCAGCGAGATATAAAAATAAGATAATTTAAAACTGCTCTTACCACCGGAAATGGGCGGCCCCCGTAGGTGCGAGGTGTGTAGATGAAGGGCACCGAGAGACGGAAGGAAGATTGACATTGATTATTTCGCGGGGTCATGGTATCGTCGAAAAGCGTAGTATCGATACCGTCAAATTTTGTCGCAGAGGGAGTGTGACCCATGGCTATTGTTTATATTGATTGATTACATGCACTGCATAAATAGTATAATTGAGCATTTTCATTGCTATTCTTGCTATGATTTAATATGCTATATGATATTGTAATGTAAGTGATTTATTAAGAAATTATATTTATGATTATTTTAGAAATTTGTACTCACTAGCCCACAACTCACCCCGTGCGGTATTTTTTTCAGTTAAGCTAGAAAATGATGGGCAGCTTGGGATTGCTATTTCATTCGGGGGTCAGCGTAATGTCTCTTGTAGGTAGATATTAAGAATATGTTAATTACAAGTAGATAGGTTTGTACATAACTTTACGACCTAAACTTTTAGTAGAGACTGTTATAGATGGTGGAAGTTGTTATCTGGATGGATCTTATATCAGGTTTTTGTCTGATGTGGAATATGGTAAAAATAAGGGGAAGCTCTACCAAATTTTTGGGCATGACAAGTCTGATATCATAAATACAATTTTTTAAAGAATTATAGAAATTATCTTATATTCATGTTCCAATATTAACCATTTTTTCTAGTTTAAAGGATTTAATTATCATTTATTTGTCCATCTATAATGAAATAATAGAATAAGGTGAGATTACCCCAATTATAATGGGTATAATAAGCATAACTATATATATACACACATGAGTATGACCACATTGTTTTCCTTTCTGCACTTTTATTTTGCACCCTTCTTTGTTTTTTTTTTTTTTGGTACATTCAACTTTTAATGATTCAATTAATCTATACTCAATAATGAAACAAATATATGTAAAACAACGAAAAAGAATAGGTTAGATTGATGCTCTCTAACTTATAGATAACACCTTATACCTTAGTATAGATGCAAGATATTAATAAGTTGTTATAGAACTTAATGGCATATGATATTTATCAAAGTAAATGAGTTATATCAAATTGACCAACATTAACCTGTATGAACTAGCCATAATATTGAAAACACAACACACATAACACAACATGCCAAGTAATGCACCATGTATCAGGCCAACTAATTAACTGAACTATACAATGACCACTCTATATAAGATCATCAATAGTAACGAATGTAGGTGACTTCATCACTCACACGCACATATCACATGAGTCACTTATTATAGTTCCACTCAACTATATAATTATATGCAATAATGTATTTTTTTCATGTACTTCTACATAAATGTGTATTGTAGTTAATTCAACCAGCATATATATATCAAATACTGGTAACTAACTAAACTAATTGGCCAGTTGTTTAGTCTATACATATTGAGGATATAGTGAATAAGAAGATTCACTTTGTCCCACAGTATAGCCAACCAAAAATGCTAATACACACATGTTTTAAATCAAATAATAACTTTTTTAGTAACCAATCGCAAAACTCAACTAAGTTAAAATAAATTATCAAAATAATAATCTAAGTTGCTAAGAACACCATTTCACCATTAGCATATCACTCATGTAGATAAAACAATCAATTCAATCTCAAAACAATATGTAGTCCACCACCATAAATAAATAACTCAAGTCAATGAATAATGCAAAGGTCAATCTACATACTTCACATTCGAAATCACCCACCATTAAACAAGTATAAATGTTACACTATCATCTACTTGCAATAATAGAATTCACACCCACACGACCACTATTAGTCAACAACAAAGGCAAACACAAGGATACAGTTTTCAAGGATCTATTTTTCAACTGCACAAACAACTTTTAATTTAGCAATTAAAATATCACCCCAGGACTCCAATACAATCACATAAATCATATCTTAGCAACTTGTAAAGAGGGAAAATCTGAAAATGGTCGCTGCTCTTCTGGCTGCCAAAAATTGGAGGGGAAGGAAAGAGGAGAATGGAGAGTTGAGGAGACTAATTTGAGAGTAACTGCTAGGAATGTGATGGAGATGGAATCTGGGAAGTTGTTGAAGAAAAAGACAATATCATCCCTAAAAATTTATTATTTTTCACATAATACCTTTGAAGACCTGTACAAAAATTAAATTAGATGGGAGGTAGTGGAGGGTAATTTTGGATATTAAAAAAAGAGACCAAAAGGAATGGTTGTCCTTTAAAGTAATAGAGATATGATAGGGCAAATTGAATTACATCAATTTGAAAGGTATGAATATGTAGAAATGGAAAAAATGTCATAAAGGGAAATTAGTATGTAGATTTTATAAGTTAAATTGGTCTGTTGGATTTTTTAGAAAGGAAAAAAGAGACAAAACATTTCAAAGAAGTTACATAATTTTGAACAATCATTCATTTTAAGGTAATATAGTGAGACAATATTGAAAGCATAGCAAATGCACAGGTGCAGATAATAAGAAGAGCATGGCTTGAGTGAGCATATATGCAAACATATTCCCTCCATCTCAATTAACATTTGCGGTAGCTCACCTCTAAACATGCAAAAAAATAAACAATGAAAGCAAGTAGGAAGGGATGCGATTATTATAGTCAAGTATAGATTGTTGACCTTGATAGAGATGTAGCCTATTATACTCTGCTGATATTGGTCAATTATTTTTTAAGTTGGTTATGGACAATTGTTTTGCTTGAAACACAATAAAACATACATCAATATGGAGTGGTGATTGTGATACAGTAGACAATCAAATCAGACATCATTTGGATATAAATGTGCTTTCCATCGAAGAAAATTGTAACAGAGGCAGTACCACACACAACCAACATGACAAATAGAACAAGTTGAAATTAAATTGATAATAAAAGTGGATGAATATTTATAATTGGCAGGCAAAAACCTCATACAAACATAATCTGCAAAGCCATATATGAGTGAAAGTTAAGCAGTATGTTTGATTGTCTCACAATCGTACGTGAAATCTTCACAATTTGATTGAAGCAAAATCTAAATAATGAAACAAAAGGTCATTCTTTAGTATTTTCAGGGTGTTGAGATTAAGAAAAGATTTGCATAAAATTCCATTTCGGGATGAAAGTAGAAACGCACTATAAAAGGAGTAAAGGACCAACCAAAGTACTCAGGCAAAAACAAACATGCTACTTGTCATCTACATGTCAGAAATAGAAGAATGATAGACAACTAGGGGAGAGATGGAAACTGCAAGTATCGAAAAATATCCTCTCATGCGATTTGCAAGATTAGAATAGAGAACAACACCAATAGAACCTACAAATTGATCGTTAGACATGGATTAGGGCAAAAAAGAGACATAAAAAAATCATTTAATTAGTTCTGATTTTGAATTACCTATGTGGAGAATGCAGCAGTTTCATGAGAAGCTGCCAGATTTGAGCTTCATCTTTGAATTATCTATGCGTTCTCCACCCAAATGGTGGAGAACGCATTTGGGTGGAGAATGCATTGGCTTTAGGCGAAGGTGTGATAATGGGGCTGAGACAGATGGTGAGGGATTTGGATGCAACAATGATGAGGGCTTCGTAGGCAGAGAAAAGAAGAATGAACATGCCAGAGATTAAGGAAAGATATGGAGGAAGGTGGTTGCTATCAGTGGAAAGCAGAGAACAAAAGGGCAAATGCAGCAGAGAAAGGGAAGGAGATGGGGGATGTTGGTCGCTTCACCAATGGAGAGAGTATAAGTTCAGAAATAACCTTCGAAAGAGCTTGTAATTTGGTTGGAGGGCATTTTAGGAAAGATAAAATGACACCAAAATTGTGGATGGTGGCTTAAAGTAATAGAGTAATAATTAGGATAACTTCAAGGTATAAATTAATGTATAGAATATAACATTTTACATTCATATTACTAATTTTATATGATTATTATTATTATTTGTAAAAACCCAGTTGGACCCATTAAACCTCGGGTTGAACCAATAAACCCAAGCACCCATACCTTGTCCGATTCTCGATTTGGTCCAGCTCTGAAAACTATGGTGGTAATGGTACCATGATCAGTGGTCAATCATTCGTTTTGTAACTCGCCGGATCAGCGATCAATCATCCATTTTATATCCGGCCGAATTAGCAGTCTAACATCCATAGCTACATCAACCAAGCAATGATAACACATATCTCATTAATTGTATATCAACCATTTCCGATCTATAGACATTATATCTTCGTACTCATTTTTCAAATCCATATATATATATATATATCATATTTTCATAATCTCCTAAAAACTATAACAATATAATAGTTATATATATCATATTTAATATATAATTCCATTTTATAATGGAATAAAATACTCACTAATAGTTCCGCCAAAGTAATCCATCAACCGAGCCTCGGAGACATGAAGATTTTGTTCCCTCCATCCCTTCACCAATTTAAATCCTAAATCATTCATCAGTACTAAGAAAAATAATATAACACAATGAATCATCTATCATAAAAATTTAACCAGAATATAATTTCTATCCACAAAAGATTTGGATTGTAACTAAAATCATACATTCAAACCAATATAACCTATCATTTCCTTGATTTAACATGTAGTTAGAAACTTAAATCCAACTCCTCCAATAAGACTTAAAAGAATAATTTCCCAACAAAATTCTATAACTAATAATCATAGGAATAAATATAAATCAACTTTCAATGTTTAACTCTAGTAAATTTAAATAGAAACAAACCTAAATTTATACAAGAAATAATTACAAAGCTTGACTTCACCCACCAAAACTCATCTCTTACTTCCTCAAATCATATATAACAATATCCAAGTTTCCCCATTTCAATTGAAAATCCAAGACAAGAAGGAATACCAAATAACATATGACTACTACGTTTACTAAATATTATTTGAACCCAAGAATTGTATATTATATCATAGAAAGCTTGAATAATTCATCTACCCTAAAATAGAGTCTTAGTCCATTTCATCTAAGTAAAAGGGGAAGAAATTTAACAAGAAAAATATGATATAAAGAAGTAAGCTTCTAAGGAAATATTGCTGATTACCTTGAATTTGGATGCTACAAGCTTGATTGATTCACCTACCTAAACCATAACTCTCCTCTTTTATTTTCCTCTCCATGCCTGTAATGTTTCCATCTGCCTTTGCTCCCATCTGCTTTTGTTCGTAGAAATGAAAGGGAAAAGTTAATCCCTTTTCATTTCTCTTTATTGGTTGGACAGTTAAAAATTTAAAGAATGGTAGGGGCTTGGGCTTATGGCTCATGGTGCTCTCTTATTTTAATGCCCAACAAGAATAATACATAGATACATAAAAAAATGATTCTAAAATTTATAGTGCTCACAAATCTTGAAATCAAGCTTACTAGGTAGACAATATTAGGTCTTGCATTTGTCAAATATATTAAGGATCCAACCAAATTTTGATAGTTTGATTGTCTACTTTTGGTGCACCATCATTTTAATGTAATTTATCACTTGCAATGAGTGGAATTGCAATTGGCTTGCAGTTACTCATCTAATATCTTTCACTAAATGTTCCACATATTTTTCTTGGGAGATGAATATCTCACTTTCTGATTGTTATACTTGAATTCCAAGGAAGTACCTCGTGAGTCCTAAATTTATCACCTCGTAGTCTCTCATCATTGCTTCCTTAAATTGTTTCACCTTCATAGGATTGGTTCTTGTAAATCAAATCATCAACCTAAAGATAGATAAAAAGAAAATCTATGTTACCTTCCATCTTTATGTAAAGTGAAGGTTCACTCTAACTTCTGTTGAAACCATTTTTTCTGGAAATACACATCAATTTGGCTATTCCATGTGAGGTACTTGTTTTAATCCATATAGTGCTTCATGAAGCTTGTAGATTTTGTCTTCTTTATTCTTGACTGTGTTGCCTTCAGGTTGTTCAACACAAACTTCATCTTCAAGCTCTTCGTTAATAAATGTTGATTTAACATCTAGTTGATAAATTTCTAGCTCGAGTTGAGTAGATATAGTAAGAAAAAGTCCGGTTGTTTCCATGCGAGCAACTAGCGCATATGTCTCATTGAAGTTAATTCCAGGTTGTTGAGAGTATCCCTTTGTGACCAATATGGCCTTATGCTTCTGAATTGGGCCATCTTCCTTGTACTTGGTCTTATAAACCTATTTAAAACTAGTGACATATTTTCCTTTTGGTAGGTCTACAAGCTCCCTTGTATTATTCTTCTCAATAGTTGCTATTTCTTCATCCACTGCCTTGATCCAAACTTCATCTTTCACTACTTCATGAAAACTCTTGAGGGTCACATGCATAGAAAGCTGCATTACTTGTTTCATAAAGTTCTCTTGTTGGACAGAACTTTCTTGGAGGAGAGTCAAATTTTGAACTTTATGATGAACTTGAGCTTGAAGAACTCGAACTTGGACTTAAGTTTGTATTTGTACTTAGCTAATAATCATCTCTATTTTGGATCCCTTTTTGTATTGGCTGATATATTGGTTTCCCTTTCTTTGCAACTTTTCCTGTGAAATCCTATGAAGCATCTTTGATCATGTTTCTAGCCATTTCCACAATTGTGAGATTCCTTTGTCCTAATACACCATTTTGCTAGGTGTGTAGTGAGCTATAAGTTGTCTCTTGATTCCTTACTCCTTGCAATAATTCTAAAATTTATTGGATGTAAATTCACTATCACGATCTATCCTAAGAATTTTCAACTTCTTGCCACTTTGCTTTTTCTGCTAAGGCTTTGAATTTGATAAATGTGGAGAAAGCTTCCGTTTTCTCTCTGAGGGGGTATATCCACATCATCCTTTTGTAATCATCAACAAATAATATAAAGTACCTGATTCCACCAAGTGATGGTGTTCTTGTGAGTCCACAAATATCTGCATGTGCTAACTCCAATGGAGCTCTTGCTCTCATGGTGTCTTAGGAAAAGGAAGTCTATACATTTTCCCATATATGCATCCTTCACAAACTTTATCATCAATTGCAAGCCTTTATAATTCAAGTGCTCATACCTTAAGTGCCACAGATAAGATTCATAGTCCTTTATGCTCTTAAATGCTAATTTTTGATGCAACCCTATGTTGAGTGGAAAATTTCTATTTAGACTCATCTTGATTGTTGCTATCTTCATATTATTCTTCTTATTAGTAATAATGTAGTAACCATCATCAAAGTTTGTACCCTTTATGAAGTAATTGACCAACACTTAATAAATTTGTTGCTAAACTAGATACAAAGAAAACATCCTTAGTGATTTTAGAGTTACCTGCCTTGGTTTTGATGGCTATTGATCCTTTTCTAGCTATCTTATGTTGTTTTTTGTCTTCAAGATTGGCTCTAGATATGAAATTCTTATCCAATCTCATGAACATGTATTTGTTTCCTATCATATGATTACTGCAACAGCTATCGACATACCAAATATTTTATGGATCTTGTTAAGCATTGAGAGATTTGTAGAATAGATTTCCACCATCACCTTTTCCTTCTATGTAATTTTCTTCATGATTCCATTGCTTATCTTTGTACCAGCAAAATCTTTCTAAATGAGAGGGGGTTTTTACATCTCTTACACTTGAACTGACAATCATTTGTCTGATGTCCTTGCTCTCTGCAAATTCTGCATGTTGAATCTAGATAATTGTTGAAATTTCTCCGTGGAGGATTGGTTCTTCTTCCACATCTTCTATTTTTATTTCCTCCGTGGAGGATTGCTTATTCTCTTCTTCGCTCACTTTGAGAGAACTCATCAACACATCCATGGAAAATGTTGACAAATCTCTTGATACTTCGATGGCTGCGACAATGTGCTCAAATCTGGCTAGCAAGCTCCTTGTAATTTTTTGGACAATCTTTTTGTCCTCAATGGTATCTCCATAACTTCGAATCAATTTATTATTACAAAAATTCTAGAAGAAAATTCTTGAATATTTTCATTTTCCTTCATAGCTAAGTTAAAAAAATCTCTCCATAAACTCTGTAACTTGATGGGGATTACTGTTTCATAATCTTCAAACTATTTTTTTCAATATTTTCAATGTATTTTTTGATGTGATTTGACCCATTATTCAAGGAAGGATAGATTTACTACTCTTGATGAATGAAAGTCAGTGCTTTTGCATTTTTCATTTGATTTTCTTTATGTTGCTTCTATTGTTTTGTGGAACGTGCTACTATTTCCTATGGACTCACACTTGAGGTTTCATATCCATTCTAGACAATATCCCAAAGGCCTTGGGAGATGAATAACATCTTCATGAAGATGTTCCATATCTCATTTTTCTCCCGAACGAAGATCGGAACCCCCTGCTGGGTTTAGTTGAAGGCCATATCACTACTTGACAGGGCCCTCATTGTTGGAGCTCAATTGATAGGGGAGCCTAGCTTTGATACCAAGATGACACAGGAAATAACTAGCGTGATTTCATAGAATATGAAGCAATAGGATATAAAAGGAGCTTTATATTGCTAACAGGAAAAATACATATATACACCACTAATAGAAAATGTTTCTCTCAATCTCTCATGCTCATATCTCTTTTGCTCATAACATCCATATGACATGCATCTCTTATGTATACATCATAACTCTGTATAGCCCCCATATGTATAGGGTTGATTGGCAGTTTAGTTCACCACCTCACAACTTGTTACTTTTTTAAAATTATTCTAACACTATCCTAGCCCAGGAGAAAAGTCTACATTATCTTAATGATGAAGAATACTTCGTCAAGAAGTAAACATGAAAAGTTCAATTTGAAGTTCTCTTCTTGAGGGGGATGAATACTTCACTTTTAAGTAAATTGCAAATTACTTTTCAACAGCTTCCCTATCCTTTATTTCATTTAAAGTAAATGTATTTTATCGTTTATCTTTTATATAAGTAAATGCTAGTAGTATTATATAAAAACTAGCAAAAGACCTATGCTATGCATGGTGAACACTATTGAATACAACTTAAAAAGATAAAAATGTTTATATACGTGAATTGAATAAATCAACCGACTATCCATGACATATTACTTGATATATTGTTGTAGTATATAGTGTGTAAATATAGTCACAACACAAGGTAGATCGCATCTTTGGTCCTTTTCGAAAAGCAAACATCAATTTATATGTAAAATGAAATTCGAAACAAAGCAGCATGATATCTCTATGATCAACCCTTTGTTTACCTTCCAAAACATGGTCTTAGAATATTTGTAAAATTCTACGAAATTAATATAATGAAAATTGAGGGAATCATTGAAATGAAATTACTTATAAGTTGCAAATTTCTATGATCGACCCCTTTGTTTTCCTCCGAAAGACATGATCTCAAAATATTTGGAGAATTCTGCAGAGCTAATATGACAAAAATTGGGGGAAACTCATGGAGATGAAAATTATCTTTAAACTGCAATACACGACGAAGTTGCAAATTAGAGGTCAAGTGTTTTTTGGTGAAGTTGTAGACATCAACGCGCTAAGAACACATGGTGAATGAAAATGAGAGAGACTTGGACAAATTGAGAGATTTTTTTTCCTTTATTGGTGAGGAACGCGATGTGTTTGCCGTGGGAAAGTAATTGCCTCAAAACATAAAATATCTGTAAAATCCTTCAAAGGACGTTATAAGTTTGATTCGATTGGAGGGCAGTTTTGGAAGGGCGAAAAGAGACCAAAACTGCCTAAGTAATAGATGAAGGTAGTTGATTCTGAATTACAACAAAATACATATCAATAGTATTGCTACCAAATCCAATTGGCTAAGGGTATGAACAATAGAGTTATAATTTATAGATGCCCAATGTACAGTCAATTTTTCAAAAAAGACTCTGGATTCAAAAAAACAATAAATGCTCCTAGATTCACACGATCACACATTTTTCTCTTGATAGAGAGGACTAGCTGTTGAGCATCTGAAATAATGATAATTCTTCTCCGTTACATGTTGATGGATACCTAGTAAAAGGGAGTGAGCTTATGGCTATGCTAGAGAGATTATTTAGATCTATTAAGTCAAGGAGACCATTTGTTATTCATAGCAAAATGCCACTCCATCTACACATGCCCATAGCTTCTCCATGCAGCATCTACAAAAATAAGTACTTCATCTCTTTTGGAGAATACTGGCCTATCCTCATAGAGTCCTAGTCTTGCAACTATTTTACTAGGCTCATGTTATCATTGCTTTAGACTGCTTGGTTATGCTCCTCAAAAGTATTATTACTTCTACAACAAAAGAAGGCAAGTTAATGGTAAGTTTGAATATAAACTTTCATTTTTTACCTTCCATAGATGATATAGTACTAAAGCTTTAGATAACGCGAATTTGATGTTTGGGGATTATTAGTAATCACTATTAATTCTATCAAATTTATGAGGGATTATGACACATTTTCCATATGCATTTTCTCCAAGTGATTCTTATGAAAGTACAATGAATAAATTAGTGAAGTTATCTATCCAAGCTTGATAAGAGGACACACATTGTGTCCTTATTGCTCGTCCAAAGGAGACACTCATTTGTATTTCCATATATTCTCTATAGATACAACTTTAACCTCTCATCCAATTTAAGGTTGCAAATGCTTTATAAATCCTTTCCTTCATGAAATCCCTTTTTGTATCATTAAGATAAAAGAATTTAATTAAGTGTTGATTATTGTTGTTTAAAGTCCAAATGAATTCAGCATTTTATTCTATTTCATAATATACATTTTAAAATATTTGATGATATTGGAGTAGCAAATAAATTGTTTATGAGATTTAAATTTCAAGAATTAGAATAGTGATCAATAAGCTCTCTTACTATTGTGTAAATAAGAGAGTGTACACAAGTATACGTATCGCAATCAAGTAATAAATAATGAGTAGAGTATCGTTCCCACGGGACTAACCCATTCCAATCTATTACTACGCACTAAAATTGACAGGATTGTGTCCAAGTCAAGTCAATTGAATAATGGAAGTAGAAAGCAAATAGAAAAACAAGAATTAATCAATTAAAATGCTCCTAGGGTTCACAACTTCCCCTACTCTAGTCTCAAGCCAAGTCCTTCTCTCATGTAATTAATTCTACCATGTTATTAATCTAGGGTTCTAAGGTTTCCCTACTACTTCCGTATGCATCTCTCAATGTCGTAAGGGTGTACCTAAGCGAAAGACACAACCCACTCTATCTCTAAGCGATTAGTGTTGAAAGGCCTATTAAACCAACCCTAGTTAGCTATCTAGGGTACTCACCATCTCTCGATGCGCTAGCACAAATAACCTCATCTCTCAGCATTAGTTAGCCTAGACTATACAATACCTAGTGTGACTTCAATTCCTTCTCTTGAGGCTCCCCTCAATCTCAAGATCATTCTCGTGGGTGACCAAGCCAAAAGAAAGTATGAAGAATGAAATATACATAAATAACACCTAGGAGGCGTACCTCGATAGAATCATACACATGAGATAAAAGAACTTTACTCAAGACATAAAAATAGGTTCCACTGATCTCCCTAGGAATCTAAGGGTTTAGTTCAATGTCATAAAAGAAAATACAAGAGTTGGAAGAGAATACCACATCATGAAAACAAGGGGGAAAGGGATAGAAGGAACTCTAGATAGTGGTGGAGTCGAATCTCTCGATCACACATCCACGATCTTCAAGCACGACCCTTCTTCTTTTTTCCATGTTGCTGCATTTCTTCGTTCTTAAAACACTAGTAAAATATGCTAATAATGGTGTCAAAGTTCCCTCCTAGGTTGTTGATGTGATCCCCTATATACTGAGGGAGATAGAATCTATCGAGATACATTCAATCTTCAAATCTTTTCCTAAAAATTGGTAGCCAAATATTCAAGATCTTTGACCACTTTCCTCTTTAATTCCAGACCATTAATCACTGAAATATATGTGGAAATACTTCTGGAAGCTTGCCTAAGTCGTTTGGATCAAGAATGGGCAGTTTCCTATTTTGAAACCGCGTATTGCTCATATGTCACTCAGTGAACTGTGGTCTATAGACCATGGTCTGAGTCCTTTTTGTCTGATCTCTTTGTAGACCACGGCCCAAGTTCTCTATTCTTGTTAGCTCTCTATAGACCGTAGTCACTCTACTCTACGAGCAATTTCCTGTCTTTGGCCATAACTTCTTTGTTTCAGCTCCGATTTGTGATTCATTTGATGCATTGGAATCCTTACTCAACAATCTTTCTAATGATATCTTATTTTCCATATTTCTTATAAAAGACAATATGATAAATTTCCCCTTAAAATTGCTGCATTAAACATTGCATCATCAAGCATGCCATTTCGTCATCTTTCTGCACATCTTCTTTCCATTCCCTACACATTAAACAACTCTCAGCAGTATCTAATCCATATTTAAAGCTCTCAAATTATCATTTATAATAATTAAATCCCAAGAACAAAAAGATATGCAATTAACCTCTAAATATATGGAAATTAGCCTAAAACTCAAGAATCTACGTTGGGAATGGACAAATAAATCATACAAATCATAATAACAACACTTACCTGAAGGTTTTGATTAATAGTAGTATACAAAAATTTTGGACTAACTATAAAGATTTGATTGCCTTGGACCCAAGAGTCCATTCAAATTGTTGTATTTCTACCATTTCTAATGGATCTACACTAGCTTAAAGAAGATATATTTTACATACTTGGAGCTCCTTTCAGAAAGGTGATTATGTTTTACTTCTATTGCTTAAATGTAGAAAATTTCCATATTTGAGGATGAAAATTGTTGCGTATTTGAAGGTTGTGCACGCAAGTATACGTATTACAGACAAGTAATACAGAGTGAGTAGAGTATCGTTCCCACGAGAACTCTTATGCTAAGTACTAAAATTGGCACAACTACTTCCAAGCCAAGTCAATCGTATGAGTTGAGAATCATGTAGTAATTAAAAGACGGAAAGCAAACAGACAGAAAATAATTAGATGGAAATCAATCGATGAAAAGCTCCTAAGGTTCACAACTTCACCAATTCTAGTCTTAAGCAAGAATCCTCTTTCACATGATGAATTCTGTCATGTTACTAACCTAGGGTTCTAGGGTTTCCCCACTTCCATCATACGCACCTTCCGATGTCATACGAATGTACCTAAGCGGAATACACTAATCCACTCTATTCCTAGGCGATTAATGTTGAAAGGCCAAATTAAACCAACCCTAAATGGCTATCTAGGGTGCTCACCATCTTCCGATGCGCTCGCACGAATAACCTCACCTTCCGACATAAGCTAACCTAGATTATGCAATTTCTAGCATGATATCGATTCCCTCTTCCGAGGCTCCTCGCAGTCTCAAGTTCGATCTCGTGGGTGATCAGTCCAAAAGAAGGCATGAAGTACGAAATTGCATAAATAACACCAAGGAGGCGTACCTCGACAGAATCATACATGTGAAAGATAAGAGTTTTACTTAAGACATAAAAAAGGGTTCATTGATCTCCCTAGGATTCTAGGGGTTTAGTTACACATATTCAAATAAACTACAAGAGTTAAAAGAGAAGACAACATATTGAAAATCAGAAGAAAAGGGGCAGAAAGAACTCTAGATAGTGGAGTCGAATCTCCCGATCCCGACTTCCCGAATGGTCGTTGTGGTCCCTCTTCTCGTAGTAGAGTTTGTGCCTTTTTCTTCTACTCTTGTATCCCCTATATATATGTATATATATGTATATATGTATGTATCTATGTATATATGTATGTATGTATATGTATATGTATATGTGTGGGTACACCACTATATATAGAGCATTTGCACTCCCTCTTTTCTTGGTTTAATCAGTGTGGGATAGGAGGTTGTGAGTCCCACCATTCTTCCAAGTGTTCTGAGTCTTTTTCGGCGAATTCCTCTCAGTAGACCGCGGTCTAGCCAAAATGCCTCAGTAGACAGCGGTTTAGGACCGCAGTCTATCCCATGTTCCGCGCGCAGTTTTCTACTTTCGGCCATAACTTCTTTGTTTCAGCTCTGATTTGAGATCCGTTTAATGCGTTGGAATCTTGACTCAACGAGCTTCCCGATGATATATTATTCTCCCTATGTCTCACACAGGAAGTATAAGAAATTTCCCCTAAAAGTTGCTGCATCGGACAAGCCATGTCTTCATCATTCCCTGCACCTCAAACAACTCCCAGCAGTATCTAATCCATGTTTGGCGCTTTGAAAACTATCATTCATAGCAATTCAATCCCAATATAGAAAAGATATGCAATTGCCCTCTAACTATATGGGAAATGGGCGAAAACATACGATTTTAGGTCGGGAATGGATGCATAAATCATACAAATCGTCGCATCAACAAGAATCTTAGCAGCCAAATTGGCTTTATTTGTTGCTAAAAACAATGTTGTTTTAGATAACACTGCCTCATTTAAGAGAAACTATGGAAACGTAAGCTACCACACATTGTGCCATGTTTTCTCCACCACAAGTCACTTGTTAATTTATCCATATTGTCAAATATTTAGCCAGGATCTTAAATGTCACTATTTGATATATTAGCAAGGTGTTGATGACCAAGTTGATTGGAGTGCTCTGCTAGCCCAAGATAATTTATTATCAATCTTTTCAATGAGAAATTGAAATGCTTCAAATTTTCATCTTTTAATAAAGAAGCATTGCCCAAATATTTAGAATCTTTATTAATATTCTTAAGATTTAAATTGTTCATCATATTTTCCTTATTTGATCCTCTAATGAATTTGGAGAAGAAGATAGTTGATTTCTGAATGACCCTGGGAGAAGGAGGCAAGTAGGTGATGGTTGAGATATTGGAGGGTGGACATGATGTGTCTAACGGAGGCAAAATTGTGGGAGACAGCTAAGGTTGTAGTCAAGTCAATCTTGTGGATGAGATCATGGGAGTGGAGGGCATTATAGGTGCGAGGTGCAGCAGGAGGAACATTGATTGGATGGAAGAAAGAACAATGGAAGTTGGAAGACATGAAAGGAGGAGAGCATCCTATTTCATGCTTATTTTTCTCGGTTGAGAATGACCTTCAGTGGGTCTTAACAGGTGTCTATGGACATGGAGAGGCGATGGGCAGAGGAGCACCATGGGAAGATCTTAGGAAGGTACTATAGGATTGGGATTGTTTGTGGAATGTGAGAAGCAACTTCAACAATGTCCTATACGCAAGCGAAAGATCAAGGAGTACACACGACTCAAGATGCATAAGGGAGTTTAGGGAGCTAGTATCTAAGCTAATGTTGGTCGATTTGCTTTTGATCGAGGGCTGTTATGCTTGGAGGGAAGAGGCATCCTTCTCTAAGATAGATTGTTCCCTCGCATCACCAAAATGGGAGATGTCGGTGCTTGACGTATCCCAAAAACTATTACTAAGAGTTAAATCTGACCATCACCTAGTTTTGCTATAGGTAGATGGTATCAAATGGGGGCCTACATCATTTCGATTCGAGGAGACAACTTGAAGGCAAAGGTCTTACGAACTCTGGCTAAAGAAGGGGGATAGAAATACCGCATTCTTTCGTAGATCTGCTCGTGTGCATCGGAGCTTCATTTACTTGTGGAAGATGGTAATTAATGGAGACACAATTTTGGATTGGAGTGAAATGGAGAGAATTTGCAACTTTTGTAACACACTTTATACTCAATTGAGAAGGTACTGGCAAAGGTTAGCTGGGGTGGAATTCAAGCAACTAGAGATAGAGAAGGCAAGGTGGTTGGGGAGTTTGTTTTCGTGACAGGAGGTCAAATATTGTAGTCATGGACAACAATGGGGATAAGGCTCCAGGACCAAATGGTTTTACCATCTCCTTCTTTAAGGAGAACTGGGGATTGTTAGAGCAAGATGTTATGGCGTTATTTGATGAATTTCGCACCTTAGGCAAGTTTGTGAGGAGCATAAACTCGACTTTCATTTGTTTAATATCGAAGAAGAAGGGAACGGAAAACATAATGGACTTCATGCCCATAAGCTTGGTCAGTGCCACACACAAGATCATTTTGACATTGCTAGTAGAGCACTTGAGAATAGTGTCGGCTTCCCTGGGTAGGCAACTTTCAACATGCTTTCGTGGAAGGCAGACAAGTGTTCGATGCAACATTGATCACAGATGAGGCGGTGGACTCTTGTACAAGAGAGGGAGGACAGGGATCTTATGCAAATTAGATATGGAGAAGGCATATGATCATGTGTCTTGGGAATGTCTGATGGAGATATTAGAGAGAGTGGGATTCGAAGATAGATAGAGAAGGTGGATTCACTGGTGTATCTTCATTGCTTTATTCTCAATAATGATTAATGGAGAGACATCCATTTTTTTATCTCTTTCAAAGGATTAAGATAGGTAGATTCCTTGTCTCCATTCTTGTTCATACTCGTAATGGAGTTACTTAACAAATTTCTAGAGAAGGCATCTGAAGTGACCATTATTAGGGGTTTGAATGTGGGAGGAGCGAAGTCTGCTATGAAAATAACTCACCTAATATTTGCATATGACAAATTGCTATTTTGTGAGAAGAACTCCCAACATTTAGTACATTTTCGTTGTATATTGGCTTTTATGAAGCGGTGTCAGGTCTGTGAATCAATCTGAGGAAGAGTGAGCCGATATTGGTGAGACGAGGATCAAGCAAACCTCAGCAATGATGTGATAAAACCCAGTATTAAGTATGATAAGAACCTCATCAACATGTGACGAGACCCGTATGCCACTAAGGTCTCCACCAAATGTGTCCTTGTCAAGCTCGAATGGTGAAATCGTGACCCACTAACTATAGAGAGATAAGAAACTTGGTATAGTTTAGACGCAACAATCAACTATAGAAGGGTTGATTGATAAGTCGATGATGAAGGCCACAGAAAACTCTGATAAGTTTATTTAGTTCTTCAAAGAACCAAAGAGAATAGAACTCTCATTTTATTAATGAATAATCTAAGTACCCCAATAGAAAAATATAAAAATATAATATATATATATATATATATATCTTCAAAACTAAATAAAGGGTAAGGTAATATGTTCTTCTTGTCAAAAGAGGAAAGTCATATATTCTAGTAGATAACTTAAATGTATCATCATTGACTTGAGTTGCTCTTGCCCTTTTAGCTTCTCCCTACTTCCTTTCTTCATCTTTATATTTGATTGAGACATATTTGCTCAAAACTCTCACTCTCTAGACATTCAACTAAAATATATTTCTTGAAATACTTACACTCTTGATATTCAGCTAAAATATGTCCTTCATTATTCTCTTCTTTTGAAATATCATGGATAATGTTGACTCATTCTACTTGCTCATCACTTGTATACATATTCATGTCTTCTTCCTCATCTCACTTGAGTTTCTCATAATTGGAACATGAAAGACTTTAATTGCATCCTTCGAGCCCATATCTTGGTTCACATCATTCCCCTCCTCTTCGAAGGGATTTGTCCTAAAATCTTGATCTACATGAAATGAAGATAAAATTACTAACTCTGTAATGTGTTAATATCATTATACTCACCATGTTGTTAAGATTTGCAAGCATTATTGTTAATCCGTTCAAGAACTTGGAATGGTCCATCTCCACGAGGAAGTCGCTTTGAATGCCTTTGAGTGTGAATCCTCTTCTTCCTCGTATGCATGAATCACAACCTACCGAATCAAAATAAACTTCTTGTTTTGCCCCCATTATGTTTCACACAATACTTCACCTTCATCTCAATGTTAAATCCTTTTGTATTATGAATTTGCTCAATAACTTCAATATTTTTCAGTTGATATAAATTCACACACTCAAACAAAGATAAGTTAGTTAAATCATAAAGGTATGAATGAAACCCATTTGCAATCTCCAAAGATGAAAGTCTTGTTATAGAATAGTCAAACCTATTATTAGAAACTCAATATGTTGTAAATATTCTTCACATGCTTTTACATTAATTTTTGCTTAACAAGTTAAAAACAATAATTTTTTTTCAAGTTTGCTCAAATTTTTCCAAGTGTAGTTCAAGAACATAACTTCTTTATTCAAAATAAACACACTGTGTAGCACAAATTTATTTTAAAAATCAAATCATAATGCAGTTATCATCCATTATACGATATGGAATATAGTACTAATATAAACAAGATAAGCAATGGAAACTATTTACCTAAATTACCAAAGTACGTGATTGCCAATTTTGGATCGTCTTTTCTCCTTCGACATGTTTCTCAATCTCTACAGCATTCAAAACAAAATCAAGAAATACAACCTTATCCATCCAAGAGTTCGGATTTCAAGTTTAGTAAACAACAACTCTTTTCTTAAGGCCTCTAAAACATGTCTTGAATATTTAGCATGACTATATAGACTCTTACTATGATGAATATCATAAAAGTAGATGAAAGTGTACAAATTAAGGCTCATAAGTCTCATGAAAGTACTAGGCCTATTAATTAATCCAAAAGGAAACACCAACCAGTCCAATAAATCAAGTTTTATATGGAATGCATTGTTGTACTTGTTATCTTCTTTTTACCAAACATGATGGAATTCACTTTGAAGATCATTCTTTAAAATCATATATGCATCACGAAATTCATCTAATATGTCATTCACAGAAAGAATAGGGTTAGGGGATATTACCATGACGTTGTTGATCGATTGAAAATCAGCAAACCATTTCATGTTTGATCCTCATTGTCGCAACCCCGAAATAAATCGAGTTTACGATATCATGGCTAAAAATAGAAAAGGAGTCGCCACTAATCATTTATGGAACTAGTCCTAAGGTCGATTAGAAACCTACAATTCACCTATGGGAGCATGACACTAACCGCATAGGTTTTTATTGGTCGGTCTTGAACCAAAGTTGGATTCGAGGGTTCTATTACGCTCGAAAGGCTCACGAGCCCATCGACGAGCCCATCGACACGCCCTATATCGGTACCCTAACAATGTTTCTAAACTTACCCTATTTTATTTAAATTCAACTTTCCTAATCCTATTTTAATTTTTTTTTTAAAAGATAGCATCAATGGTAAGAGAAAGAAATCCAAAAGGCACAATATCATAGACATGAAAGAGGGAAATTTAATCAAGAAGCTGCAACTTATGACACAAGTAAATCCCCAAATTAGTGAATTGAACCATGTCAACATGTTGTAAACTACATGTAAGAATTATACCAAGATTATCTATTTACCTAGTAATCAGAACAAACCACTTATCATACCTTAATATATCGAAGCATGCTAGAAACATGATGAAAATTTTAACTACGGGAATCGAGCAAATGATGTGAAATTTAACGAATATTAATCACTACAAAGTGATGCCAATTCATCACGAAAGCTAACAAATTTTAGTAGGAATTGCAAACACAGATGCTAAGTTACTACACGTAATCTTTGAATCATCTTCTGCAATTTGTATCAAGAACAAAAATCACAAAACTTCTATTACGTCCATTAATTTCTGACCTTTTCACACATAGATGAAATACATTAGGCACCACTCAAACCATTTACGCTAAAACAAAAAGGAAAACAAGGCATCATACCTAAAATAACCACTTGGCAGCTTCGAGGCTTTCGAAATTGGATCAAACAACAGCCAGAGAGGATAACTGTGGATGAGATTATAGCGGCAACAACATTTCTCTGAAGAACGGTGGTAATCATGATCCTTGAGTGGCTGCTCTAGATTTTTCTTAGTAGTGCTTCCAAGTCTTCTTCCCCTTATCCCCCTTCAGCTCTTCCTCCTTTTATACACTTCATTCGGGAATTAAATCGGGAAGAAGGGATATATTGAGACTCAAAATCAGCCAAGTATCTTCTAATTTCTGAATCCATGTAGCTGCAATAATATTTCCTTTCCATTTTTACTCAATCCTTATAACTGAAATATTATCAATATATATCAGTTCAGGACCTGCCAATTTTTCCTTCTCTTCAGGTCAGCACGAATCTTTCCTTTCCTTTATAATAATTTCTGATATATATCCATCATATTAGTGACCAATGAAAAGAAGAATCCCGTGAAAAGGCCTCAGAATTAGTGAGCAATGAATTTTTGAATCCAACTAGCTGGTACGGGCCGGCCCTGCACACTGAGGCTCGGTGATCAATTTTCTCGGGCTGATTCTGAATTTTTCAGTATTACGCTCTATTTTTATATTAATCCTTCATGAGTTAGGATCCAAATTCAGAAAACTTTGCTTAAATTAGACCTCCCAATAAATAGATATGATTTTTTCCACGAAATCAGGCACAGCCCAATTACTGTTCACATTTCGGGCAATCTTCTTTCAAAAAATTGTATCTCCCTCTCCAAGATGAATTTCTGGTCCAAAATCCATCAAAACAAAGGTAACTCAATGATCTTCATGATGAATTCAAATTTGCTCACTTTTAACTCTGTTAAGTCCATCTGCCAAGCCTCTAAACTCCAATCTAGCTGCTCATGCCAACAGTTCTGTGCCTTGAACGAGTTTGACCATCAAGTATTTCTTCTTGAGCTAAAATGAGGTGTCTACAGCTGCCCCTCTTTGAAGCGACTCTCGATGGTAAGTCGGAGATCTTGAAAAGAGTGTCGTTTCAAAGACAAATATAAGGACCTAATTTTAGATCGAAGAAGATTGTGATTTCCCTTGAGACAATGATCTTTCAGTCAAGTTTTTTTTTCTTTTCTCCTTTCTTTTGCCCTTTTTCTTTTTTTCCTTTTTTTTCGTTTTTCCTCATCTTTCATCTTTTCATTTTTTCTCTCTTTTTTCACTAAACTGCCTCAAACCATGAAGAAGGTAACTAGTTGGACATGGAGAGGAATAATAGAAATGTGCTTTGGGAGCAAGGACAAGTCCAAGCTCTGGGCACGAGCATAAAAGGATATGCTACTGGGGATAGAAATAAATTCACGCTCGGGGCGTGAGGAAGGGAAGGATACGCTGCTGGGCGTACAGAGGGATATGCGCAATTGAGCGCATAAAAAAAAATTGAGGGCACGCAGTTGAGCGTGAAGAAGAAGTGCACAATTGAGCGCGAGGAAGAAAGGAAAGAACGCAGTTGAGCGTGAAGGGATAAGCACGCATTCGAGCGTGAAAAGGAGGTGCGCAGTCGAGCGCGAGGTAAAAGAAAAGCACGCAGTTGAGCCTGAAGGGATAAGCACGCAATTGAGCGTGAAAGGAAGGTGCACAGTCGAGCGCAAGGAAGAAAGGCACGCAATTGAGCGTGAAGGGATAAGCACATAGTAGAGCATGAAAAGGAGGTGCGCAGTCGAGCACGAGGTAAAAGAAAAGCACGCAGTTGAGCGTAAAAAGAAGGTGCGCAGTCGAGCGCAAGGAAGAAAGGCAAGCAGTCGAGCATGAAGGGATAAGCACGTAGTCGAGTGTGAAAAGGAGGTGCGCAGTCGAGCGCGAGGTAAAAGAAAAGCACGCAATTGAGCGTGAACAAGAAGTGCGCAATTGAGCGCGAGGAGGGAAGGCACGCAATTGAGCGTGAACAAGAAGTGCGCAATTGAGCGCGAGGAGTCATGCGCCATCAAGCATGAGTTTGTCAAAACTATCATTTTTGCCTGTTATTAGGTTGAAGCCAATTCTTCTGAAATTGCTCCCTTGATCGGGCTCATGATGACAGGTCTGCTTTTTCCCTTGGGATTCACCATTGAGACTCCACTCGTAGCTCACCCTGCCTTCTTTTGCTTAATCAGGTTTCGAACCATCCTGGGGAGGATGCCTCCTAGAATTTCCTTCTGCCCATCTGTAAAGTCGTGGAACAAACAATGTTGTCATTAGTTCCATTCTACATAGCCCGAATCACGATGAGTGAAGTAATTCAAGTGTAGATGTACGGGATTTTTCGCTTTGTAACCAACTTAAGGAGTGGTTGTGTTCCCTTTGAAAAGAAAGGCTACTAGTGCAAACATGATTCACAATATAAAGGTAAGGGAAGGGAATTTGTTGAATCCTCCAGATTTCAAAGGATACAGCAGTTCGATCCCATTTCGAGAAGTGCCCCCTTGAGATCCCACGTATGCCTTTCCTGATTTTTGGATCACTTGCCTTTGACCTCTTGACCATGACTCCGGCATTGTGCTCGAAGAGTTCCGCATCATTGTGGCTGAGGCAACACTTTTTCCCCTAACTTTTGCCTAAATCATGCAATGCGCAACGACCTAGCAGGGAGATTATCTTTCTTTTTTTTCTTTTTTCTTAATTCTCTCAAATTTCTCTCCTTTTGCTACGGCTATCCCTTGAAGAAGTAGCCGCACCTCTCAGTTCCCTAACTTTTGCCTAGGCCTCCCTTTCGGGTTTTCGGCCCAGCGGGAATATCATTCATCTCTCCTTTTGCTACGACTGCCCATTTTTGAGTTTTCAGTCGCACCTCTCTTTCCCTAACTTTTGCCTAGACTGCCCTTTCGGGTTTTCAGCCTAGCGGGAATATTATTTTTTTCTCTCAAATTTATTCAGAAGTCATACATCAATGCTCCCTTTAGGGGAAATACTTCTTTAATGGATCAGCATTAACAATGCTTGGGATTTCTTGACCATCCATGTTAGTAATGATCATAGCACCACCTGAGAAGACTTTCTTAACGACATAGGGGCCCTCATATTTTGGCATGAATTTGCCCCGCGAATCAGGAGTGATATGCAACACCTTGTGCAACACTAAGTCATCAGGCTGAAACTCGCAGTGCCAGATTTTTTTTTTGAAGGCACGGGCCATGCGCTTCTGATAGCATTGACCATGACAAAGTGTCGTGAGCCTTTTTTCATCAATAAGGTTCAATTGCTCATAATGCTGCTTTGTCCACTCGGCTTCTTCCAGTTTGGATCCAGCGAGAACCCTTAATGAAGGAATTTCTAATTCAACAGGCAACACTGATTCAGTGCCATAAACCAAGGAGTACGGTGTTGCCCCAGTTGATGTACGAATTTAAGTGCAATATGCCAAAAGTGCCCATGGAAGCATTTCGTGCCAATCCTTATATGAAACAATCATCTTTTCAATGATTTTTTTTTCAAATTTTTTTATTGGCTTCCTCTACCTCTGAATTCATTTGGGGCCAATATGGAGATGAGTTGCGATGTTTAATCTTGAACCGCTCGCAAAGGTCATCGACAAGCTCGTTATTGAAATTCTTGGCATTGTCAAAGATAATTGTTTCAGGTACACCATATTGGGTGATCAAATTGCGCTTAAGGAAGTGGACTACCACTTTTGCAGTCACTGATGCATAAGATTTAGCCTCAACCCACTTCGTGAAATAGTCGATAGCCACCAAGATAAAGACATGTCCATTCAATGCTTTTGGAGAGATTGGGCCAATCACATCGATGCCCCACATTGCAAAGGGCCAAGGTGCAGACATTGGATATAACTCATTTGGGGGTGACTTGGCTTGATTTGCATAAATTTGACATAAATGGCAGTGTTGCACGTGTCTCACACAATCTGTTTCCAGGGTAGACCAGAAGTATCCAAGCCGCATAATCTTCTTTGCAAGCATATGCCCACTCATATGAGGCCTGCAAACCCCTTCATGCTATCTTGCTGGAGGGAATTTCTAAGTGTCAATCGGCAAATAATGTTGCACAATAGACAGATCCAAGCCTAGCATATCAACATAGGACCAGGCAAAAATTTCTTCAAACTCCCTTAGAAGATCAGTCATTCGAGCTCGTTATGTGGTGTCAAGAATCGTCCCAATCTTAAGATGGTGAGGTTCATCCTCTATGCCGATATTGATGGTATATGTGGCCTCATCAGTCATTGGCTTGTTCTCCCCGAATCGTTCAAGGCTTTCCGTGATTTCATTGGGGGCATCATCTTCGTTCAACTTCTCCCCCCATAAAGTATAGGGGTGAAGCAATCGAAATGTATCTCAAAAGGGTTCGAACTGCCGCATTGCTTTTTATCTGAATTCGAGTGGTGCCTGAACAATGAGAGGAATGGCCGATTTTAATGTAAGGCATGAAAAGAATATGGAGAAGAAATGAGAGACTGATTTTAGTAAGAATTATTTAAAAAGCTCATGACCATGACAAGATCCCTCTTCCGTTATGGGCTCATGGCTATGCCACACACGGGAACATCACACTACTCGAATAGGCTTACTCATCGGCGGCTAAGGCCGAGAAGAGTGGAACTGCAGTCCAATTGGTTGGCTCCCCATCTTCAACAGCCGGGCGAATGAAAGAACCAGTAGACACCTCCTCCAAGATGGCTCCGATGCCAAATGAAGCACAAGAAGAATCAGGGTAAACAACAAATGGTGCCTCCAGAGTAGCACAATCATCTTCTTCACTATTGTCCAGCGTGACAAAATCAATCATGTTGATCGTTGGTGCTGGTGCGTTGAATGGTCGGGCAAGGACTTGGCGTTAAGATTGGGAGGCTTTGCAGCATTGAACACCAAGTGGCCCGCATCAATGAGATCCTGCACCCTATGCCTCAAGTGAATGCAATTGTCAGTAGAATGCCCCATGGCCCCCATATGGAATTCACATTTAGCATTTGGGTCTGGATTTTGAGGCTGGTAGTCTCACCTCCCTGGCTCAGGTACAATCTTTCCCTTTTCCATCAAATTCTTGAACATCTCTGACAAAGGGATAGGTAGCGGAGTGAATTGACGATGACTCCTACTAGGCGGGGTCCGTCCGTTTGATGCATTTCGAGTCGCAAGAGGAATTTGGGGTGATGCAGCTTGAGGTGCTTGAGCAGGTGGAGCTGAGTACTGCATTGTATATTGCAATGGTGGATAACGTGTCTGACACGAATATACAGTGCTCACGGTTGCATCCTTCTTTTTACTGGGAATGACTTTTTTAAACCCTTCTGCACTATTCTTCTTAAACGGGTCATCAATCTTTCCCAACCTTATTCCATCCTCCACCCTTCCTCCAGTAGTGATTAGGTCCGCAAATGTTGATGAAGTATGGCTTAGTAGGTGCGAGTAGTATGCACCTTTCAGCATGCTGATAAATAGCGAAACAGCCTCATTGTCAGTCAATGGAGGGCGAACCTGGGCCGCTTTCACTCTCCATTCTTGAGCATACTTTTGGAACGACTGACCTGCTTCCATCTCCATTTGCTGTAGCTCGAGACGTGTCGGGGCAATATCAATGTTAAACCTGTATTGTTTGAGGAATAAACTGGCCAAATCATCCCATGTCAGGATATCTTCTGCTTTAAGGTCCGCAAACCAAATCAATGCCACACCCTTTAGACTTTCCTGAAAGGTCTAAATCATGAATTTTTCATAATCTTTGTATGGGGCCATCTTCAAACAGTACAAACGAAGGTGAGTCTTTGGATTGCCAGTACCGTCGTACTTCTCAAATTCTGGCATTTTGAATTTTTCTGGGATGCGCATATCTGGGAACAAGCATAGATCAGTATAATTGACGCTCGCATATTGGTCAAGTCCTTGAATAACCTTCATTTTTTCTTCCATTTTCTTTAGCCGCCTTTCCTGCTCAGTCTCCTCATTTGGGGAAAATTGGATTGTAACTGGAGTTGTATATGCTCCTTCAGTTGCTGGAGCATGGACAGGGTTGGCCATTTGAGTTGTTGGTGGAGCTAGGTTTGAGAGGTCTTGTATGGGGGGTGGAGTTTGGACAGGGATAGGCTCAATCGTGAGAGCAGGAGTAGGTGAACGGGCGGAGCTAGCAGCTCCGGTAACCTGTGCTTGAAAGAGCGCCATTAATTGTGCCATCTGAGTGGACATGTTTGCTATGGCATTCTCGAGTTGAGTAATTCTCTGTTCAGAGTTACTGGCTTGCTGAGATTGAGATTGCCCTTGATTTTGTTCTTCCATTCTCGCCCTGGATCATGTGCGAATAGGGCTATGGCGAGCCAGAGATATAATAGCACCTAATTACCAGAAAATGGAATAAATGAGTAAATAATGAGAATATGGTTTGTAGCATGAGAAAATTCACTAGTAAATAGCCATTCATATTGATAACAAGAGTCATAAAACATGTTCATTTTTCAAAAGATCTAAACAACATCTTTCGGCCCATTCTCAAGTTGCCTAATTCGCACCCTAAGCTCATTAAGCGCTTCCTTGCTCCTTTGTGTTTACAAAAGCAAATGACATATACTTGGAAAAACTCGTAATTTTTCTCGCTCTTCTTTTGAAATTCTTCAAGGAAGCGCTTAATTGAGCTACTTGCTTGTCACACTTTGCAATCATTTCACGGGCTTGCACTAGTTCTTCACGAGCTTGGTCCCTTTCCTTCTTCAAGGTGAGCACTTCACTCAACCATGCCTTGCTCCGACGCTCTAGCTTGACCGCCATCTCCTCATAGAAATTGGTGGGTTCTTTCGAATAATTGAAAGGCCTTGGATGCGAGCTTGCTCTGTGGGATGCATGGAGCTCCATAAGTGGTTGATAACTTTGGCGGTACAGGCAATCTAATCAATTTGTGGACAAGCAAGTCGGGACTCCATTCCTTACCAAAATGGGAAATTAGGCGACCTTAGAACGTTACATCAATATGAATGGCATACCCACTAGGTTTTGTTTTAGAAATTATGATGCAGATGCAATAATTATCATTAGTGCAGTAACAAGATAGAATACATGTACATCAATTGCCACTGATCCGTGAAAAGATCCAAAAAAATTGAGATAAAAAGGCTCACTTAACCTAGAATGAGCTAACCTAAAGGCCCGCCTAATAAAGTATGGAAGAAAAGCCCATGTAACTTAAAATAAACTAACCTACGGGCCCCAAAATACATATGAATCCAAATTACATAAGAAGAGCCCACCTACCCTAAGGAAAGCTATCCTATGGGCTTGTTAAAAAAATACATAAAAATTATAAATACAAAAGAAAGACCCACTTAACCTAAAATAGACCTAACCCTAGGGCCTTATTAAAATTACAATCGTAACAGATGATTGGAGGCTTCATGCAATGCATGTGGGCTTGGTTCTAAGGATAGGTGCTACCTAAACGTGCAGGCTCCCGACTCGTAGTTTCCTCTCCCTTGGGGATCATCGGACTTGTGAGCCGAGCGAGAGTCTTTCAGGGTCGTAACAGCGGTCTCGGACCACTTCGTACGTGCCCCTACTCGGAACCCTCTATCTAACTAAAAGGTTCCTAAGATCGCCCTGGGTCTGAGCGTTTTGGATCCTAAAATTCTAATGCCATGCAATATGCAAAAAAGACGAATAACATAAAAAAATTTGCATAAATTATACCAAAAAGATAAGGGAAAAAAATAAGGCAAGTATAGAAACAAATATAAACAGGCCCGAACCTGCTTTTGAAAACTCTCCCCAGCGGAGTCGCCAAACTGTCGCAACCCCGAAATAAATCGAGTTTACGATATCATGGCTAAAAATAGAAAAGGAGTCGCCACTAATCATTTATGGAACTAGTCCTAAGGTCGATTAGAAACCTACAATTCACCTATGGGAGCATGACACTAACCGCATAGGTTTTTATTGGTCGGTCTTGAACCAAAGTTGGATTCGGGGGTTCTATTACGCTTGAAAGGCTCGCGAGCCCATCGACACGCCCGATATCGGTACCCTAACAATGTTTCTAAACTTACCCTATTTTATTTAAATTCAACTTTCCTAATCCTATTTTAATTTTTTTTTTAAAGATAGCATCAATGGTAAGAGAAAGAAATCCAAAAGGCACAATATCATAGACATGAAAGAGGGAAATTTAATCAAGAAGCTGCAACTTATGACACAAGTAAATCCCCAAATTAGTGAATTGAACCATGTCAACATGTTGTAAACTACATGTAAGAATTATACCAAGATTATCTATTTACCTAGTAATAAGAACAAACCACTTATCATACCTTAGTATATCGAAGCATGCTAGAAACATGATGAAAATTTTAACTACGGGAATCGAGCAAATGATGTGAAATTTAACAAATATTAATCACTAAAAAGTGATGCCAATTCATCACGAAAGCTAACAAATTTTAGTAGGAATTGCAAACACAGATGTTAAGTTACTACACGTAATCTTTGAATCATCTTCTGCAATTTGTATCAAGAACAAAAATTACAAAACTTCTGTTACGTCCATTAATTTCTGACCTTTTCACGCATAGATGAAATACATTAGGCACCACTCAAACCATTTACGCTAAAACAAAAAGGAAAACAAGGCATCATACCTAAAATAACCACTTGGCAGCTTCGAGGCTTTCGAAATTGGATCAAACAACAGCCGGAGAGGATAACTGTGGATGAGATTATAGCGGCAACAACATTTCTCTGAAGAACGGTGGTAACCGTGATCCTTGAGTGGCTGCTCTAGATTTTTCTTAGTAGTGCTTCCAAGTCTTCTTCCCCTTATCCCCCTTCAGCTCTTCCTCCTTTTATACACTTCATTCGGGAATTAAATCGGGAAGAAGGGATATATTGAGACTCAAAATCAGCCAAGTATCTTCTAATTTCTGAATCCATGGAGCTGCAATAATATTTCCTTTCCATTTTTACTCAATCCTTATAACTGAAATATTATCAATATATGTCAGTTCAGAACCTGCCAATTTTTCCTTCTCTTCAGCTCAGCACGAATCTTTCCTTTCCTTTATAATAATTTCTGATATATATCCATCATATTAGTGACCAATGAAAAGAAGAATCCCGTGAAAAGGCCTCAGAATTAGTGAGCAATGAATTTTTGAATCCAACTGGCTGGTACGGGCCGGCCCTGCACACTGAGGCTCGGTGATCAATTTTCTCGGGCTGATTCTGAATCTTTCAGTATTACGCTCTATTTTTATATTAATTCTTCATGAGTTAGGATCTAAATTCAGAAAGCTTTGCTTAAATTAGACCTCCCAATAAATAGATATGATTTTTTCCACGAAATCAGCCACAGCCCAATTACTGTTCACATTTCGGGCAATCTTCTTTCAAAAAATTGTATCTCCCTCTCCAAGATGAATTTCTGGTCCAAAATCCATCAAAACAAAGGTAACTCAATGATCTTCATGATGAATTCAAATTTGCTCACTTTTAACTCTGTTAAGTCCATCTGCCAAGCCTCTAAACTCCAATCTAGCTGCTAATGCCAACAGTTCTGTGCCTTGAACGAGTTTGACCATCAAGTATTTCTTCTTGAGCTAAAATGAGGTGTCTACACTCATGCCCTAGTAACATCAAAGTTTTAAAAGGACTCATGTACTCTCTAGTATGTATTTTTACCACTTGCACATTGGGTTGTTGTAGAATCTCCTTCATCTCCTTATGATTACATCTAATGGCTAGTCGATTTGGACTTAATTTTTTATGTACTCCCTTGAATTCCTACAAATAAAAAATAATATTGCCTGGTAAGAATCCGACAAGATTATTAGTAAATAAAATCGATTCCTTAAACATAAGAGGTTGATGTAAAACTAAAGATCTTTCAATCTTATTGACTTTTTACTCTCTTGCACTCACCAAAGAAATAGGACTCTTATTGTCTCTCTTCTCAATTTCTTTTCTCTTGTTTTCTTCTCCCTCAGATTTGAGCTCTCTCTCTCTCTCTCTCTCTTCTTTTTCATCTTTCTTATTCTTTTTTTCACACTCTCACTCTTCATTAAACTCTTTCTTTTACTCACTCTTCCTTTTTTTATCGCTCCCTTTTTCTTGATCACACTTTTGATTCTTATGAATTTGTATAATACAGCTTGTTCAACATCCTTGGAGAGTTCGGAATAAGAATTAAATGATGGCCCTTTATCATGCTTGGTGGCTGATCTCCATGAACTTGTCGAAGTAACGCTTGTACTCCATTCATCCATAATTCATTGCTTCAACTGTTGTTCAACTTTCAGGGCATGGAGCAATATATCTTTGAACTCTCCATAACAATTCATTGTCATTTCATCTGCAGTTTCACTATTTAATCCACGTATAAACCTGTCCATGATGGCTTTTATGTCCTCCTCTACATTCGCTCAAACTCACACAATAAATGAGAGAGAAGAGCATGAGCAAGATGAAAAGAATAGATGAAACTTGTCTTAGAACCAAAACTCAGATACCAAATGATGCTAACCTCACCAAAGACATGATGAAATCCAGTATCAAGTGTGATAAGAATCTCACAAGCATGTTACAAGACCTGTATGTGACTAAGGTCTCTAGGAATGTGTCCTTGTCAAGCTCGAATGGTGGAACCGTGATCTATTTACCAATAGAGAGGTAAGAATCTTGGTATGGTAAAGACACCACAATCCTCTATGGAAGGTTGATTGATAAGTCAATGATGAACGTAAGTTCATATAGTTACTCAAAGAACCAAAGAGAATAAAACCTCCTCTATATTGGCTCTTGCCATTGTAACCTCCATCTCTTTGTAGTATTCGAGAATGCTCTTAGATCCTTAAGTTAGATGGTGTAACTTTTGACTATGGGAACTTGAAAGGAATTGTCTCCTCATTGTTGACGTCATCCCATTCCGTGTTTCAATGGGTTGCTCTCTATTCCATCTCCTACTTGTAAAAAGTTGATCCCACCAAATAACAGCATAGTCGAAGAATTGAAAAGAAGTCAGTTGTGCCTTTTTCCTTTTGGATAATTGTGATGATTGAAGACCATCTCTATTCTTTCCTCCCACAAAAGATAAGTTTCGGGGTCGTTTTTGCCTTGAAAATTTGGAAGCCTCACCTTTGTGTTACCCAAGTTGCCATCTAGCCTTGGTCTTCTCCTCCAAGAATCTACACCTTTATATTCAAATTAAATTCTTTTTTCCCATTGCTTCTTCCTCAAACTAGTGCATCTTCTTGTGGATTTGTTCGAATTCAGCTTTTACCATCCTCCTAACTTTGTGAACAAATGCTTGTAGCTATACCTCTCTAGACGAGTTGTTCTCTTGATGGTGTAACATGTTTGTAAAAAAAAATATTAGGACCTCGCAAACACTCCCTCACGTCTTCACTCAAGAGAGATTCATTCAATTTTTTTCTCTCGTGTTTGCTCTTAAACAGATTTTACTCTCTAATAATCTCATCACTCAGGCCTTTTTCCACTCGTATATTCTTTTTCAGTTCTTTTTTAAATAAACAAATAATGATCAGAATTTTCTATAACAATACCCAAAGGTACCAAGAATCTAGAGTAACAAGGAAATTGTGGACTAGAGAATAATAGATTAAAAGAAATGGCTTTTAATGTGAACACTTATAGATGACCAAGAGAATAGTAAGATTTGTTTGCTTTCCTTTTCCTTTCTTCTTTTGTTGCTATTAGTTTCTTTCTTTCTTTCTTTTCACTTATGCCTTTTTTCTTTTGCAGTTTTTTTTTTGCTTCTTTTCTTTCTTTTTTTGTACTACTTTCCCTTTTTATATTTTTGAAGAACAGAATAGGAAACAAGGATGAAAAGCAAAACAAAAAAGATTAAAGAAAATAAAGATAAACTAAAGGATGGATAGAACCTGACATAGAACATTGGCTCTGATACCAAATGATGCGAACCTCGGCAATAACATGATAAAACCCAGCATCAAGTAAGATAAGAACCTCACCAACATATGATGAGAATAGTATATGTTAAGTGTGTAAAAGATTAATTATTTGCATGCTTTTCGGGCCTAGATTTGAGCAAGATAATTGAGTTTGAATTGATTTATGTGCTTGATTATGCAATCTTTCCTTATTGAATATAGCAGAGTTAGAATTGAACGAGTGTTAAAAGTCAGGTTTATTTTAAGAATGTTGATACTTTTGAGGCATCTTGTGATGCAGATACATATTGGGAGATCAACCGAGTCTCGAAAATGAATCCTGACTAAAGACATGAGGCTTATAAGAAGAGCAGAACAGTGGGTTCGTGACCCAGGATCGCTGCACCAATGGAGACAGTGAAGAGGACCGCGGCACAAGACCGCGGTCCCAAACAGTTCAGCAGCGAACTCTGAAGATTTATTGCTGAATCAAAATCAATCAACCCAAATATTACACAGAATATTTCTGGGCTAAATCAGAAATATTTGGGGGAAAAAAAGATTTCGATGCAACTCAGCTGGGAAAGAGAATCTTTCAAGATTTGAAGAAAGATATGATATCTTGCAAAGAGTTTTTGTCAATCTTTTAAGAATAGACCAGCAAGCAAGTTCTGGAGGAGAATTCCATCCATCCAACAATCAGTTCCAGAATTCTTTTGCTACCTCGAAGATCAAGAGAAGCTTGTGATCAAGAGGAAAGAAGGGAAGCACATCAAGATAGCTCGGCCCTCGAGAGATCGGCATCGGCTTACCTAGAGTTTTCTCTTTCCCTTTTCTTTTCTATTGATTCACGATGTATTCCAACTTCTTCTTGGTAGTTAGTTTTAATTTCATCATGAACTAATTCCTTTATTCCTAAGGCAAGTAATAGAACTCTTTTCTACTTTCTAAATTCATCTCTTTTCTCAAGTATGTGATCAATTACATCCGTATTACTTATACTATTCTCGTCCTTAATGCTTTCTGATTGACTGGCCACCAATTAGATCGAATAAGAGAAATCGACAAACTCAAGAGACGGAGCCGAAATCATGCCTGAGATAGTATAACTTAGGATAATTCACGCCGAGAGGTCGGGATTATTTGTGAGAAGCATCGAGAGATTAGCCGATCACCCTAGGTATCCAAATTAGGGTTCGAACTTAATAGCTTTCTTAATATTAATTGCCTAGAGATAGAGTGATTAGTATCATTCTAGAAACACGCTCTTGTTAAACCGAGAGGTAGGCAAGAAGACACAAAACCCTAGGATAGTAATACAGTAATTGATTACATATAGAGATTAGATTTGGGTTTAGAAGTATGATCGACGACAATTATGAGCCTTAGGACCTTTCAAATTGATTAATTTCTTCTAATCAATTTACTTTTCCTGTTTTTATTGAATTCCTATCCAACTTCGAATTGCCTAGCTTGGCTTTATTGCTTGGTTTATTGCTTAGCTTTGATTGACTTAGATCCTCATGGGAACGATCTCAATATTCATCACTTTATTACCGGAAGCGATACGTATACTTGCGTGCCTTTTTGGTTATCTATTTTATCGCAACAGTATATGACTAAGGTCTCCACGAAACGTGTCCTTGTCAAGCTCGAATGGTGGACCCACGACCCATTATCTATAGAGAGGTAAGAACCTTGGTATAGTTAACATGCCACAATCAACTATGCAAAGGTTGATTGATAAGTTGATGACGAACGCCACAAAAAACTCTAATAAATTCATTTAGTTCTTGAAAGAACCAAAAGAGAATAAAACTCTCACTTTATTAATGAATAATATGATCCAATAGAAAAATATAAAATATGACATATATCTTCATAACTAAATAAAGGGGTAGGTAATATGTTCTTGTCAAAAAAGGCAAGTCATACATTCTAGTAGATAACTTAAATGTATCAGTATTGGCTTGAGTTGCTCTTGCCCTTTTAGCTTCTCTCAATTTCCTTTCTTTAAAATATTCTTCCTATTTATATCTAACTAAGATATATTTATTCAAAACTCTTGTTCTCTTGACATTCAGCTGAAATATATTTTTTAAAATACTTGCACTCTTGTTATGCAACTAAAATATATGTCCATATTTCTCCTCTCCTGAAATATCATGAATAATGTTGACTCATTCTATTTGCTCGTCACTTGTATATATATCCATGTCTTCTTCCCGGTCTCACTCGAGCTTGTCATAATTGGACTATGAAAAACTTTAATTGCATTATTTGAGCTTGTATCTTGGGCTGGCAATGGTGATAGGGTGTAAGTTGGGTACTCTCCCGATAACATATTTGGTACTGCCTCTAAGGACATCTATTAAAGAAAAGGATATTTGGCACCTTGTGATAGAAAAATTTGAAAGGAATTTTGTAGGATGGAAAAGGTCTTACTTGTCTAAGGGAGGCAAATTGACCCTACTAAAGTCGACATTGTTCAATCTTCCAGTATAATATATGTCTCTATTCCCAATCTCCAAGAGCATTGCCAAAAATATGGAGGCCATACAGGTAGGATTTTGTGGGCAGATTCAAAGTCAAAGAGAAGGTACCACTCGGTGAACCAAGAGACCGTGAAACAACTAAAGGAGCGAGGGGCCAAGGGTTGAAGTCTCTAATCCACTTCAATGAAGCTCTATTAAGGAAATGGTTGTGGAGATTCAATATGGACTTGGATCCACTATGAAGAAGGGTGGTGGTGGACAAATATGGTGTTCATAGGTCAAGATGGATAATAGGACAAGGAAGAGGGTCAATGGGTTGGAGCGCGTGTAGGGGCATTGTGAGTGGGAAGCCCAAGTTCTGGACATATACATCTACTTCATTGGGAGGAGGGAATCAAGTCTCCTTTTGCGATGACACATGGTGTGGGGGAGGATATGTCAAGAGAAAGATTTCCAAAGGCCTACAATGTGACATGGGACAAGGACGTAGCAGTGGGAGAGGTGTGGAGGGACGGGAAAATGGAGGAGTGTGGAAGATCCAAGCAGACAAGCTCAAGATTGGGAGCTCGAGTCCTTCATTGAGTTCTATGATGTATTGTGTAGAACCAGACTTGCAGGAGGGGAAGAAGACAAATTGACGTGGAGAGGGGATAAGTCCGATAATTTTTTTGTAAGGCCCTACTACGAGAAACCCCTCGTGAGAGGTGGTATTGTGGACTTTCCATGGAGGCAAGTGTAGCAAAAAGGCATTCCACCTAAAATCAATTTTGTTGTGTGGGAAGCAGTTTAGGGCTGAATTCTCATGATAGATAATTTGAGGAGAAGGGGGAAGGTTATGGCTAATCGATGCTTCCTTTGCAAAGGAGAGAAAGAATCTATTAACGATTTGCTATTACATTGTCACTAGACTCAAGGGCCATGGGAGGTGGTGTACAGGAGAATAGGTATCAATTTGGTGCAAGTAGGCGTGGTGGAGCACAAGCTAGGTGCTTGGGATGGGATAAGACTATTCGAGAGCAAGAAGGCACTTGTCAGATTAACTCCCTTTTCTATTTTTTGGATTATTTGAAAGGAGAGGAATAGGAGAGCTTTTGAAGGGATAGAGACCCAAGATAGGTTAATAGTAGACAGATGGGCTAAGAAGTTATTCTTTTGGTTCCCATGGATGTATGCAGTGGGGAACATGGAATTGTGAACATAATGGATTCTATTTAATGTCCACGACCTTTTGTTCATGGCCTATTTTTGTAACTTTTGCCACCTACATGGTGCTCAGTAATCAAATTATTATTTAAGGTTAAAAAAATTCTTTGCTTGATTAGATCTCCTTCTGTCTATATTTTATGAGAGAAATCTCCATTGGAGAGTGAATTGGCACTTCTTTGCTTAACTGTAGATCTTCTATCGATAAATTATTAACCATGGGCTGTAGTCAACAGTCTGAGGAATTAGACAACATTCTCTTTTTTGGATCTTGAGGGAATATGTCTTCCTGGTTTCCTTTCGATAGAGAAACATGGCAGATAGATTCCATTTCACTTTTTTTATATTTTGGTCTTGTCGGTTATGTGGCTAGAGAATCATGGTCAGTCTGCTTTTCAATTGTTCTCGATTTTTAGACAGCTTTGAATAGAGTTATTATTTGCACTTAATAAGTGACGCGAAGTATGTCATTTTATTGGAGAATTGCTCAGCAACTTTCCTCCAGAAATAGATGGCACACTCAAATATGGTGTTGGAAGGTTTCTATTGAACTTGGTAATAGAGGGTATGCTCAAATTCACTTATTTTCAGTATAGTTACTCCCACATTCCTTTTCCTATTACCTCTCCCCACTTTCCACAGTATTCCCCTACCTCCTCTTTCTCAAACTTAAATATTCCAGCCATTTACTAGGGCCCCAGTGATTGAAGAATCTTGTTTGCTTTTGAATCTCAAGTTCTACAATAGTGATTGTTGGTCTGCCAAGTGACACCAATATGGGTATGCCTCCTCGGCTTTGCTGACAATGCTACTTGCGATGCCTCCATGTGTTCCATCTTAAGCTATAATATGTCCCCTTCCCCTCTATCGTGAAAAGACTTATAAATGCTCAATGTTTATGCCTATCAGTGTGTCATGAACAGTCTAGTTGGCAGATTTAATGATTATAGTTCAAGTCAAAAAAATGTTTTTTGTTTGAGGGTTATGGAAAACATTCCAAAACTTCTAATCCTTTTCCATGAATCTTTTCCTTTATTTTCTTGTAGTAAATCTATGCTAACCATTGTTTTCATTTAAGATGAATATTCTTTGACTTTCATATTGATAACCAGCCAGGAGTTGGATTGGTGAACTGAAGATAAAAGACTTCAAAGGATCCTTCTCAGAGGCTAGGATTCTCCCAAGGTTTAAAAATGACAACTTCGGAGTATGATGACAAAGAAAGAGAAAAGGACAACTTAAGAGTATGATTTCTACAAAAACACTTTTTTTTCAATCTGTGGCAATTGAACGTTCCCTTTTCCTCAGGTTTTTGCTATTTCGTCTGGAATATAAATCTAAGTCTTCGTTAAGAAAGAAGACTCAGCATAACTGGTACTACTCTCATCCCGGAACTAGAAGTTCAGAATTCAATCTCACTAGTGGAACTTTCCATACACCATTTATCTCCTCTTTTTTCTACCCTTTTAGACCTATGAATTCGTTTGTACACAAAAAGAAAAAAAAAATCTAAAGCTTCGCTAGCTTCTTGAAGTGACAGAGATGGAAGGATGATATTGTCATATCAACCCTAGATCGATTTGATTCGTTGAGGATTAACCTCAACTTGAAATTAATTTTGATTTCTTCTTGTTGGGTTTTGCATATTCCGTGAACATATATTAATCATTCACTCAGATACATGGACTTGTTTGATTTAACCCTATCAATATTATCTGCACTCGATGCTTACCGTCCGATGCAGGGCTTTTCGCCAGTAGCATTTATTCGCTTCAATAATGTAAATTATAGGTTATTAACAAGATTACACCCTATAAACTCTTTTTATCGATTTAATTATATTGTTTTTAATTAAAATTAATGTAAATCATGCATTAATTATATATAAAAAGTCATTTACTTATCAAAGTTTTTGAATCTATTGATTATTTGATTTAAGTGAAACACCAACATAGGAAGAAAACCAATTCTCTTATTAGGCAGGAGGAGAGGGAATCAAATCCAATTCTCTCATGCTGAAAACTGTTGAATTGTATTATTGTAAGTAGACTGATAGCGAAGTAGGTGACTTGGACCTAAAGGAGACTCTCGGATTTGTGGGCTTGAGTCAGTGACGAGGTTATCGGAGACAAGTCTAGACTTATGTCAGAGATTGCCATTGTCATATGCTCATACATTATATTACTATTAATAGATCTTACAAGAGACTGTAGAGGGTAGTACTCAGTTATCTTATAAGCCCAAGATTGTTATTACCATGTTTAATTGTATAGTTGTGAGCGAACCGATGGCGAAGTAGGCTACTTAAGCCTAAAAGACACTGTCGGATTTGCAGGCTTATGTCAATGAGGAGACTATCGGAGATAGGTCCAAGTTTACGTCAAAAAATATTTATGATCAGACGCTCATATATTATATTATTATTAATGGGTCTCACAAAAAATTGAACTTATTTTTACCTAAAAACCTAAGCCATGATTTATGCCTTAGATAAATGATGTGGGTTTAACACAAAAACAATCTAATTTGCCGGATTCTTGATTTGTTGTACTGTGGACATCGTAAATCCTTCGCACCCGGCCCATACGGCCCACGTAAAAAAGAGTCAAATGTTGCGTGGGGGGAAAGTCTTGCATGTGATTATCATCTTATATTGACCAAGATGAGTTGGTATAACTAGTAAGACACTTATTATTCTTGAATAAAAATTTCAGATTTGAGTATTTCTGAATGGAGAAATTCATACTGGACGAGTTATGCCCTTTAATGGATCGACTTAACTCGAACTAGATTAATCAGTAGTTCTGAGGATTTCTGAATACCAGTTCTGAGGATTTCTGAATACCAGTTCTGCACGCCTAAAAAGTTTTGTATGTAGTAGTAGTATCACATTGCAATACTTATATGATGATACTAGCCAATTAGATTTAGTAATTTTTACAGTTTTTTTGCTCTAGGATTTTACAAAAAAAAAAAAAAAAACTTTCGAATAACTGAATTTTATTGGTCCATAAAAAATGAGTTTAAAATAAAGGGAAATGACGATACTTTTGATCCTCAATTTTTTGTATTTTTATCACTATCATTAGAAATTTTTATTTTTATTTGTCATTTTTATTTTATCTTGAATATTTCCCTTTTTTTACCACTTGTCTAACCGTTACATTTTACATCTAAAGCTGCCTTTTTAAGACAAAGTAATTTCTTGCAAAAATTAGGAAAATAAGAGAAAAACAAGTGGGAAGAAAGAATGGCGATGGGCTGTTGTCGGCAATCACCATCCTTCCAAAATGAAAACCCATCTCCGTTGTGAATGGATCTTGATTTAGGAGTAGAATCTTTTGGGGAGCCACCACCCCTAAAGAGGCCCTTTCTCCGTGATCATGGGTGATCAATTTGATTACGTTTGATAGAATGGAATAAGAATGGAATCCTCATTCCACTCTCCATTCCACTCCTTTTTATTTGATTGTTTAAAAGAAAGATGAAATGACCATTCCCCCTCCCAATCTTTCCAAATTTCATTCCATTTCACAGATAAAGGAATGACCATTTACTTTATCTATTGGTATGACTTTCCAATTTTATCCTTGAATTTTTTAGTCAGATTACAGAATTTTTGACAAATTCTGTTGACATAAATTACTGACAAATGTTTAACAAAAATTCTTCGCAAATTGTTTCTCATCTCATGTACATGCATGCATGCACACATTTCTATATTTATTGAATGAAGAGGAAAAGCTGGCGAAGGAATGTAATACTCTTTTCCTTTCGCTTGAATATATAAAGTGGCAGAATATATATTTCAAATATGCTGCCTCCAATCAAAGAAAAAACCTTTGGAATATGTTTTTGTTCCTTTCGGCATTTCGAGAAAAAAATCTTAGGTGGTCCTACCTCACGATAAGTGATATGAAAGTACCAATCAAATTACATTAATTAGTAATAACTGCGGTAATAGCTCATGCGATTAACATTAATTTATCTTTTTTGTTACAATTTAATTAGTGTTTTCTCACATTATGTGATAAGGTACGATCATATAGGAATTTGTCACTTTTTGAATACTTGGTGGCTAGGCCCTATATATATATATATATATATATATATATACGTGCGAGAATTTTACCAGAACCCAAATTCCCACTTTCTGGGGACATATTTTGATTGGTAAGTGGCCATTTATTGATCAATCTATGGTGCTTTTCTTTTCTGATGATTAAAAATGTGATCATGCGCTTAAAAAGATACATGAGAAAGAGAAAAATAAGTGGCCGCGCCCATTGAGTTTCACTGGCAAATATTGAACCCAAAAATTTGCAATTTCAGGTGAAGAGTGATTTTATTACCTGAACCTTTGTTATCTACTTATTCTGTATGTAAACTGGTATAAAGAAATCATATGAGTCTTTGACTAATTTAGTTCGAGTCAAGTTGGCCTATAAAAGAGTAAAACTCTTCTAACATGAGTTTTCTTCATTTACAACGACCCGATTTCAAGACATTTACTTAAGGGGACTATTGAGAATGAATACAACATCGGACAATGAATAGAAACAATCACGGTTCATAAGAGAACCGGACACCACCGGGCTTTTAGGTAAAAATGTGTCCAAAACTCTTGTGACCCATGTGGAAATTTTACAGTAACCAAGCGTCAAATCATTTAAATTAACTCATATTGGTAAACTCTTTTTCTATCTACTAGATGCATTAGTATTGCACGCATGTGGATGGTTATTAGCCATAACACCTCTATTGTAGTAAAATTCTGCGATTCGTTTTCTGTTCTAAGTGATGATCAATTTCATAAAATACCTATATCGAAAGCTACACGGGGTGTCCACCACTGTGACATGTTAGAAGTGTGAGTCTGTGGATTCATGAAGTCGAAGTTGAGATCACTGAACGTTAAATATGCTCAAAATATGTACATAAATCAAGAATATCTTCGTCATACTATATCTACGATTTGCGAGTCAATGGCCAGCGGTTCTCCCCAATTAAAACCATAACATTGTAAAAGATTTTTTCAATCTATGACACTTGTTATTTAGAGGTCCAGTGAGTCCTACCTAATTCAGATTTGAGTCAGACTGGTCCATTAAAAGGGTAAAGCCTTTTCAATAAGAATTTTTTATGTTCATAACATTCAACTTCGAGACTTTAAGAGATGAGATGTTTTATCATCTCAACCATCATTCTCATGTCACCAAATGGATCAATAACGACAGCCATTAGTTAAATCTACATCTAAGCATATGGCAAATGCATTTACGATGAATGACGGGACCTTTCTGTAGCAAAATAAAAAATAGGCAACCAAAATGATTTGATTAAGGTAGTAGAATACCTTTTCCTCTTAAGCAAAATTTTAGGTTCAAATCTTGTGAATAGAAAAATTTTATCTTAAGAGAATTTTACCATTTAGTAGACCCTCCCCACTTGAATGAGATTAGTTAGAACCCCTTAAATTTTTAGATACTAGTATTTCATACCGAAAATAAAAATAAGCATTTTTATTTTAAAATGAAATAACCGCACAAAAAGAGAGTTTCAGCTAAGCAGGAAATTATTTATGTAATTCACCCAATCAGATACTATGAAACAAAGAAGCGAGGCACATATACAAATGAGACTGCATACATACACACTAGCTATAGCTGGCTGGCTTTACCACAGATTCTTCAATTTGAACCCTAATTTGGAGATGGAAAAAAATTAACTGCCTTCATATATAAATTTTTTAGCTAGCTGCACCAGCATATGTACTTAAGACTGGCTTTGCTGGTCAGATCTGAGCAGTGGAATCAGTGACCCGCTGAGGTGAAGCGACATGACCTCGTTGGTGGATCCTATCAGCTTGCCGCCGATGAACACCGCCGGTACCGGTGCTGTACACCCCATCCTGACTAGAGCCCGCTCGATCTCCCTGCAGTCTGGGTCCTTGTCAATCTCATATACCAATGGATTGATCCCGAGTTCTTGGAACAAGATGTTGACTGTGTAGCAAAGGCAACATGAGCTCTTGCTAAACACGACGACCCCTTTGTTCGAAACAGTTCTCAAAACCTTCTCCATCCTAAATGGAACAATTTGAGGTTGTTTCCTCCTCCTAAGAGAGTGACTAACTTTTAAATCTAACGGGCAACCACAGACCGAATTTGAGAGGACGGAACTCGATCTGTGGTTGATGGAGTGAAGATGTGGTTTATATTTTGAAGTTATATGAGAGTTACGGTTTCATGGTGTAGATTTTTATAGTGATGGAAGGCCACGATGTCGAATTATTGTTGGAACGCTTTTGTTCATTCGTTCGGAGAAGAATTTTGAAAAACGGATGGCTCTATTCCAAGATGCTGAAGCTCTTTGCGATCTTTTCAGATTATGACTGCAAAAAATTCGAATGTTGTGGATGCAATTAAAAGTAATCATTTAACATAGTATTGAATTAGGCCTGTAGCCATATGCAATATATAATCATAAAGTCCTGGATGCATGGATCAGTGGAGCTTCTTCATTAGAATAAGAATATTGTAAACAGACACCTCCATTCAAACAAACCGAATATTTGTTTTCATTAACAAAAGAGTACGTGCATTATGATCGGAGGTTCCGATTTCCAGCAAACTAATGGATTCGAATTTTATAATTAGAAGAAAATCCACTGCTAAAAGGGTTTAGATTAGTTAAGGAAAAAGAGTATATACATTCATACAAAGTTAAGAGTATGGTGAATTAGGCAGTAATGCAGGAAAAGCAGAGCAAACCCTAAACAAACTATAATTTTTCTGATAACTTAAAGATTAAATATAGGTGAGAAAGGATACTTGTGTAGTATTATTAATAGAGACCAAAGATCAAAAGGATCCAAACTTGATTTTCTCTCAAGCGTTACACTTACGGGTAGTTACCAAAATTAAGATGTTTCACCGAGACAAGAAAAACTACTCCTTGCCCTGTATATATAATGTAAATAATTATAAGAGCAATTAGGGTTAGCTGAGGTGGTTTGATATATGTTTCTCTTAAATAAGATTTCATATTTTAGTTTTATAAATAGAAAAATTATGAATGAGAGTTTTATCCTAAGTAGATTAGGCAAACATGAATCTGATTAATCGGGATATATTAGGTTTCTAAATATTAGGTGTTACAAAATGAGAAAAAGCATATGTTGAACTTAAAAATTAATGATTTCTTTGGAAAAAAATTGTTCTTTGGAGGACACCACATAAAGTTCGATAGAAAATGGATTTGGGATGGTCAATTTATGCGAAATTCTCACAATCTAATAAGATTCTCGAAATCGCCTTCTTTCCTTATAGCAAAGAAAGAGATGGTGGAATGACAATGCTTTCTGTGGGCCGAGATTCTTCCCTTGTGCGCCACCAACTTGTATTGATTCTTTGCACGTGGTTACCCCTTCCTCATATGCATTTGTGTTTTTGTTGTGGTTGTGATTGTGATCGAGGATCTGTAACCGCGCATGCCATTATGGACTTCCATCCAGTGTGGAGGTAGGGAGCGGTCCCGTGAATCTGGACTGATCTATAACTGTGTATATTGCAATGGGTGAAATGAGAAAGCTTAATAAAAACTTGATAAAATTCGTGAAGGTTATAAAACATTTTGCTCTGTTTCTCAAGTTCAATGCAGCCTAGCACCAAACAGCTCTAAACTTAAAACTAGGCGTAGGCTTGCCAGAAATCTGCAGAGGATTTCAGCACAATAAACTAGCGTTGAACAGTGCTAGGCCCCATTTCTGAATGTAGGGGTGTGAGTAAAAGACCGAGTGACCGAAAAAGAAAATTAGGAAAGAATGACAAGAAGAAGGACAAGACCCCAATGAAGCTAAGTGAGGGCCAAGCTTGTGAGAAAACAAAGCACTTCTTCTGCAAGAAATATGAACACTTCAAGAAGGATTGTTTGAAAAGAGTAGTATGGTTCGAGAAGGAAGATATTCATTATGTTTCGATTTCCTTTGAACCGAAGCTCACGGAAGTGCCCAATAATACCTGGTGGTTAGATTCAGGTGTAACTACTCATGAGTCTCATGTTGAATAGAGATTTCGTATGATCCAACCCACAAGAGAAATTTAGCAGTACCAGTTCACGGGGAATAGGATGAAGGCATGAATAGAAGGAACTGATTTACAGGCTGGTCTTAGACACTGGGTGTCATATAGATCTTAAATGGTGTTTCTTTATTCCTAAATATGCTGGGAATCTTGTTAGTATCATAATGCTGGATGTTTTAAGTTTTTTTATTAAGTTTGGACATGGTAGCTTTTCTTTATTCAGACATGAATACTTTATGGATATGGAAGTTTAATGGATTCTCTTTACTAGTTCAATATAGATGTTAAGTTTTCTGAATCTCTATTTCATGTTGAAAATCATGTTTGCAATAAGCATTTTGCACCTAATGAAAAATCAGCTTTCTTATGGCGCCAAAGATTAGGTCAATCTCCAAAGAAAGGTTGATGAGGTTGGTGAAAAGTGAAATCCTCCCTCATTTAGATTTTAGTGATATGGACGTGTGTATAGACTACTTTAAAGGAAAGCAGACTAAACACACTGTAAAAAAACAACCACAAAAAGTCCTCAGCTTCTTGAATTGTTTCACACATATATTCGTGGGCCGTTTGATGTTCCGTCTTGGAATGGAGAAAAGTACTCTGTCACTTTTATTGATGATTTCTCACGTTATTATTATTATGTATATCTGCTGCATGACAAGTCTTGGCCAGTGATCAACCACGAGGTGTTCATAAATAATGTGAAAAGGTAGTTAGATGGAAAAGTAAAGATAGTGAGGGATCAACCATGAGGTGTTCATAAATAATGTGAAAAGATAGTTAGAAAAGTAAAGACAGTGAGGTGTGATATAGGTGATGAGTATTATGAAAAATATGGTAAGAATGTACAATGTCCAAGTAGTAGGAGAAGTCATTGTAGCTCCGACACTGATAACAACAAGAGTCGTTGTTAGCAGTAGGCTCTGTGAATGCTGGAGTTGATGTAGTAGCACAGATTCTCCGACCTATGATCGTGCAGGAGAGCTAAGACATGAACAACCAAACCAAGGGTAGTGGTTAGCTTGAGGACTCACTAGCGCCTAGCAGTTCCTTGAACCCTTTATGGTTTTGGCTCTCCGATTGTGGGTTGCACTCTAGAGCTCTGCAGTGTTTCAAGCAGGGATGTCCCTAGTTGCTATGAGAAAGAGGAGGAGGACACTTGAAACCCTAATTTGCATTTGTTTCTCTCCTATGGAGGCACTGCAATTTTCTAGGCCGGGGGTCGTGACCTTGGGTATGCAATTTGACTGAGCTGGTGGTCGCAACTCACTAAGTTCTACAGATCTGTTTGTGATTCCTGAGCCCTTTTTTGAAGATTGTACCTAAAAATAATAAAATTCGTATAAGCTAAAATTACTAAAATTGAAACAAAGAAATTTAAAACTAAGGGTAGAAAAAAATCTCCTCTTGAGTTGCCTCCTAAGAAGTGTCATGTTTTAAGTCATGGCTCTACTTCACGGCTTTCTACTTGTCTTGAAACTCGATAAAGGACCCCTTCCTTCTCTCTTAGATCCCCTAAATAGATTTTCACCCTTTGACAATTTACTCTTAATGTCTCATTTTTTATCTTATTTAAAAGCTCCACCACACTATAAGGACACACCTCCACGACTCGAAATGGGCCCGACCATCGTGATTTCAACTGTCCTAGTAAGAGTCACAAGTGGAAGTTATGTAAAAGTACTAATTAACCAGGTTTGAAATTTCTTACCTAGCTCTTTTTTGTCATGCCATCGCTTAGTCTTTTCCTTGTAAATTCTGGAATTTTCATAAGCTTGCATTTGGAACCCTTCTAATACATGTAATTGAAGAAGACGTCTCATCGGCCTTTTGTAAGTCGAAATTGAGCTATTTGAGTGCCCAATAAGCCTTATTCTCGAGTTTTGCATGTAGTGGATGCTTTTCCAAACACAAGATGATAATAAGACATTTCTATTGGTATTTTAACGGTTGTTCTGTACGCCCATAATGCTTCATCTAACTTATTTGCCCAATCCTTCCAAGTAGTGTCCATTGTCTTCCTTATTTATCTCCCAGTTGGACACTTCGGCTTGCCCATTTGTTTGGGGAGATAAATAAGGGCTATTCAATGTTTGACTCCATACTTGCTCAACAAGACCTCAACTTGCTTGCTACAAAAGTGGCTCCCCTCAACCCTGACGATGGTTCGTGAGGTTCTAAACATTATAAATATCTACTTCTTCAAAAATCCCATGACCACATTAGAATCATTAATAGGCGAAGCAATTGCCTCAACCCACTTAGAAACATAATCAATCGTGAGTAAAATATATCAATTATTGTAAGAAGACAGAAAGGGGCCATAAAATCTATTCCCTACACATCAAACAATTTCACTTCTAAGATGGTGGTGTTTAACGACATTTCACATCTCCTAGAAATATTTCCAAGCCTTTGGCATCTATCACACTTCATAATCAACAGTCCTTAAAATCAACAAAGTCCTTAAATACCATAGGCCAACAAAAATCAAATTGTAGAATCTTGGATGCCATTTGGTGCCTCTATAATGTCCTTGATATGGTGAATCATGGCAACTTCTTATGATATCCTCATGTTCCTCATCAGGAATGCATCTCCTCAACACTTGATTGGCTCCTAACCTAAAAAAATAAGGCTCATCCCACACATACTTGTGGGCTTCATGGAAGAACCTTCTCCTTTGTTGTGAGTTCAATTTATGAGGAACATATTTTCACAAAAACAACATACCACAGAGTATGAGATAAAGACAAAACTTGCCAATCAGGAAAAAATTCATTAATTACCAAGTTCTCTATTTTCCTTCACGCTTGAGTCTTGAAAGATAATCGGTTACTTGATTCTCAAACCATTTCTTGAATTAAATCTCCAAGTTAATCTCTTGTAAGACCCACCTTATAAGCCTTGGCTTGGCCTCCTCCTTATCTATCAAGTACTTCATTGCCGCATGATCTATAAAACAACTTTAGTATGAAAAATAATCTAAACTTATCAAAAGCAAATATGACCGTCAATAACTACTTTTTTCATGGCAGTGCAGTTATTTGAGTCTCATCCAAGGTCTTGCTAGCATAATAAATCAAGTGGAAAATCTTCTCTCTTATTTGCCCTAAAATTGCACGTATTGCATAATCACTAGCATCACAACTCAAAAGGTGGAGTTCCAATTAGGAGCAATAATAATAGGTGCGGAACCTAGTCTAGATTTCAATTCATTAAAAGCTTCAAGGCATTGATTGCATCGTCAAATTTAAATGGAATATCTTTCTCAAGTAAATTGCAAAGAGGCTTAGGAATTCTTTAAAAAAATCCTTAATAAATCTCCTATAAAAATCGGCATGTCCCAAAAAGCTTCTAATTCCCTTTACCAAAGTTGGAGTTGGTAACTTCGCAACTGTCACTATCTTGGCCCAGTCCACCTCCGTCCCTCTCTCGGACAACTTGTGACCTAAAATTATACATTCTTGCACCATGAAGTGACACTTCTCCCAATTCAATACAAGGTTAATTTCTTTATATCTCTTCAAAACAATAGCATGGTTAGCCAACCATTCTCCAAAGGAATTACCAAATATAGAAAAATCATCCATAAAAATCTCAATACACTTTTAAGTAAGATTGAAAAATATAGCTATCATGCATCTTTGAAAAGTGATTGGTGCATTACACAAACCAAAAGGGATTCTTTAAAAAGCAAAGGAACCATATGAACAAGTGAAACTTATCTTTTCTTAATCTTCATAAGCAATTGTAGTTTGATTATAACGGGAACACATATCTAGGAAGCAAAAGTAGTCCTTACCGGCAGGACGATCTAAAGTGGTACTTTTGAGTAGCCTTTTGGAGCTTGTGATAATCCATGCATACTCTCCATCTAGTCATTGTTCAAGTCAAGATGAGATCTTTCTTCTCATTATTGAAACACGTCATTCCTCCCTTCTTATGCACACATTGCATGGGCTAACCCATTGGCTATCAAAAATTGAAAAAACTATGCCCTCATCTATCCACTTGATGATCTCCTATTTCACAACTTCCTTCATGACCGAATTCAACCTCCAAGAGAATTTTGTGTGTGCAAATTGAAGGACTAATACCACCTATGTCGGCTATAGTCCACCCTACAACTACATTATGCTCTCTAAGAACTCAAAGAAGATTTTCCTCCTGTAAAGATGTTAGATCTAAAGCAATAATAATAGGAAGAGTGGAAGATGGGCTAAGAAAGTATACTTGAGATGGTTGAGGATGGCCTCAATTCTAACTCAAGAGGCTCCTCAATTGATGGATTTAAAGTTCTAAGTGGAACCTCCAAGTATTTCAAGTGGTCGAACTCCCTTGATATGAATGGGCATGACTCTCATGCATGCACCACTTACATGAATTAATCATTCTCTCTTAGTGGTTCTCCAAAGGCTGCTTCTAAAGCATTCTCACGTTGAGTCTCCTAAAAAGCATCCTTTGCAACCTTGAATTCTTAAATTTTGGGTTAGCCTACATTGCAAGATTACACTACACTCAGTGGTAAGAGTTACAGTCTCATAGTCTCCAAGCTTGCTATTCTTAGATAGGATCTCCTTCATGAACTTCATATAGCTTGGCATTTGTTCAAGAGTTTCGGCAAATGGTATATTAATATGTAACTTGTGAAACACATCTAAAAGCTTATGGAATTGACACTCATTGTATGCCCTTTGTGCTCTTTGAGGGTAGGGAAGAGGTGGGTACATCCTTTGCTTCCTTTATGGCATTTTTCGAGTCTCTTCAAAGTGTTTTGTATCATCTTTGCAACCCCAAAACTCATTAAGTTGTGCCATCTCGAACTTCCACTCTATCATTAGGGGTCACAGTCCCTTTGATCTAGAATTAGGTGACAAGGTCCCTGCTCTAAATCTTCATCACTTACTTCTATTTCACAATGCAACATGATTGCTTTGACTTGCTCACTATCCTTACCTTAAGGGTTGACCTTCATATTGCTATGTAATGCTCCAATAGGCTATGAATTGATTGCCGAGCCAATTGGCCTCTTTGAGTCTCCATATTGCGCATTTGAGCTTGAATACTAGTTATGAAGCTAAGCAAGGTCTCCTCAAGCTTTGAATGAGGATTTGGGCATAGTTGTTGCTGCCTTTGAATAAACTGGAAGCACAGTAGTGGACTCAACTTGTTGTTGGTGGCATATGAAAGTTAGGAAGATTTCTCTGTACCGGTTTGTAATTATTCGAGTTTGCATTGTTCCTTGAATTGCCACCAATATAATTGACTGTCTCTCGAGTGTCTTGTTCCAATTTCATGTCCATCACTTCTTCATAATTATTTGATGGCTCTCTATGTGCTATTAATGAATTTGTTTCCCTCAAGAGCATGTCCATCTTTATCGAAAGAGTCGTCACAGCATCAACTGAATGTATTCCAGTGCCTCCTCATCTTGTGGTGATTCTCATAGATGGCCATCGATACCCACTTTTTGTCATCTCCTTAAGCAACTCATAAGCATCCTCAGGATATTTTCCCCTAATTGGACCACCTACATCATCGCCAATTGAAGTATGTAAATTATCTAATGAACCATTATAAAAAAAAGTTTGTACCAACATCCACAACTTGTGATGAGGGCATGCTCGTAGTAGTTCCTTGAGATGCTTCCATGCCTTATATAACGACTCCAATAGATATTATTTGAAATTCACGATGTTATTCTTTAGCTTCATTGTCTTGGAAGGTGGGAAGTACTTAGCTAAGAACTTTTGAGTGATCACATTCATATGTTAAGAGTGCTAGGTGGAAGTGATAATAGCCACAACTTAGCTTTGTCTCTCTAAGAGAAGGAGAAGAGAGATATCTGGTTGTAATCAGTTGACACCCTACTAAACTAGAAGGTATCACAGATCTTGCAGATTTTTGCTATGTGCACATGTTGATGTGAAACTCAATGGGTGGCCTAATTCTCACGACGTAGGTTGAAAAGGGGAAAAGGAATTGGTTCGAAACCAAGTGGATGCAAATAGCCAACCAATGGAAGGGAACGTGACCTACTACTTAGACCGCTCACCTAATCACGAACACAGAACCAATCCACACAACGACTCACCTGGGTCGAGGCACAAATTGGGGGTTTTGGGAAACTTGGATCACCAAACTAAAATATTAGTTCGACAAAAGCAAGATTTCACAAGAGCAAAAGAGAGATTTATCTCACAAAGATGAACACACCTTCAATTCGATATTCTAATTCAAAGCTAATCTGTCCATAAATGAGTAGAGAAGACCATACAAATGGCCAAAATAATATTCTTTCTATAATTTAAATATGGAAACTTAAATATATAGATAACTAAGGTAATCTGTCCATATATTCTTCCTTTATCTGTGGATGCTTCATTATGGACGAATTTTCTATCTTTAGATAGAATATTCCTTCCTCCCTTTTGAGTGTGATGGGCTTGGACTACATCGTGGGCTGACACCTCTGATGTTCGGCCTCAACAAATAAGATTAAAGTCTCTTGTCGCTTGTTAGCTTGAACTTTAGCTTCCTGGGCTATCAACCCATTTGTTAGAGCTCCAATAGCATCTTGCCATTTCTTTAGTCTGCCTCTTATCATTGGGCCTCCTCCATCCAAGATCAAGTCCCTCTCGATATGGGCAAGGTCTTGTCTGGCAACATTGTCTGCACCATTCTCCCCTTCTTGAAAAGGAGTCGTCCTCGACTCTGCAAGGTCTGTATCAAGAACAGGGGACAGATCAGTGACATTAAAAGTAGCACTTACCCCATACTCACCTGGTAAGTCAATCTTATATGCATTGTCATTGATCCTTTCAAGAACCCGAAAGGGTCCATCTCCTCTTTGCATAAGCTTGGACTTCCATTTTTCTGGAAATCTCTCTTTCCTAAGGTGCACCCAGACTAAGTCTCCTGGTTCGAAAATGACTTTCTTCTGACCCTTGTTTGCACATTCCATATATTGTTGATTCATCCCTTCAATATTGAGTTTGCCTTCTCATGGATTTGCTTTACAAACTCAGCTCTTTTTGCTCCATCCATGCCAACTTTTTCTTGTACAGACAATGGAATCAAATCAATAGGTGCTAAGGGATTAAATCCATAGACAATTTCAAATGGAGAATATTTTGTGGTGGAATGAATGGCCCTGTTATATGCGAACTCAGTATGAGGTAGACATTCTTCCCAATTCTTCAGATTCTTCCTCACTATAGTCCGAAGTAGAGTAGATAATGTCCTAGTCACAACTTTAGTTTGCCCATCGATTTGTGGATGACATGTAGTTGAAAACAGCAACTTGATTCCAATCTTTCCCCATAAGGTCTTCCAAAAATAGCTAAGGAACTTAGCATCCCGGTCAGAAACTATGGTCCTCGGCATCCCATGAAGTCGCACGATTTCCCTAAAAACAAGGAAGCAATATAAGATGCATCATCAGTTTTGCGACATGCAATAAAATGTGTCATCTTAGAAAATCGGTCTACAATAACAAATATAGAATCGATACCTCTTTGAGACCTTGGTAAACCTAAAATAAAGTCCATAGAAATATTTTCCCAAGGCACAGTAGGAATAGGAAGTGGGGTGTATAACCCATGTGGATTAAGCTTGGATTTAGCTTTAAGACATGTAATGCATTTTCCCACAAAGTTCTCAACATCTCTTCTCATCTTAGGCCAATAAAAATGTTCACTCAATATGCTTAAAGTTTTAGCAATGCCGAAATGTCCCATTAGGCCACCGGAATGTGCTTCATTAATCAATAACATGCGTATGGAACAATTGGGAATACAATGTTTATCAACCCGAAACAGAAATTATCATGCAAGAAAAATTTCTCCTATCCACTATCAGATTTGCAATTGCCATAACTCTCAAAAAAATCCACATCACCAACATACAATTCCTTCATGAACTCAAATCCAAGAATTTTAGCATCTAAGGTAGAGATAAGAACATAGCTTCGGGAAAGTGCATCAGCAACTATGTTATCCTTACCTTTCTTGCGCTTGATCACATAAGGGAATGACTCAATGAATTCGATCCATTTGGCATGCCCTTGATTAAGCTTATTCTATCCTCTAAGATGCTTTAAAGCTTCATGATCAGAATGTATAACAAATTCTTTTGGCCATAAGTAGTGTTGCCAAGTCTCCAAAAGTCTAATTAAGGCATACAATTCTTTATCATATGTAGAATAGTTTAGAGTTGGACCATTTAATCTTTCACTAAAATAAGCAATAGACTTACCTTCTTGCATGAGAACTCCACCGATACCAATTCCACTTGCATCACATTCCACTTCAAAAGTCTTACCAAAGTTAGGGAGGGCAAGGACAGGTGCATGTGTAAGTTAGGAAGGCCCCTTCTTGTGCCTCTCCCCACTTGAAGGACACGTTCTTCTTGGTTAACTCGTTCAATGGGGCTGCTATGGTGCTGAAATCTTTCACGAACCTCCTGTAGAAACTCGCCAACCATGGAAACTTCGCACTTGCCCAACGGTAGCAGGAGTTGGCCATTCTTTGATTGCCTTGACCTTTTCTTCATCTACTTCAATTCCCTCACCACTCACAACAAAGCCAAGAAAAATAACTTTGTTAGTGCAAAAATCACATTTCATCATATTTCCAAACAATTTCTCCTTCCTTAATGTCTCCAGGACTTGTCTAAGATAATCTACATGTTCTCGTAAAGTCCTACTATATATAAGGATATCGTTGAAATAAACTACCACAAATTTTCCAATATAGGCATGTCAGACATGATTCATTAACCTCATAAATGTGCTAGATGCATTTGTTAGACCAAAGGCTTTACTAACCATTCATAAAGTCCATGTTTTGTCTTAAATGTCGTTTTCCATTCATCTCCTTTCTTTCATTCTAATCTGGTGGTAGCCACTCTTTAGGTCAATTTTTAAAAAGATGGTTGAGCCATTCAGTTCATCAAGCATATCATCTAGCCTAGGAATAGGGTGTCAATATCTTACCGTTATGTTATTGATGGCCCAACAATCAACACACATCCTCCAGGTACCGTCCTTCTTTGGCATGAGCAAAACTGGTACTGCACGAGGACTAAGACTTTCCCTCACATATCCCTTGTCCATCAGCTCGTGGACTTGTCGTTGGATCTCCTTCATCTCTTTGGGGTTGGTGCAGTATGCAGGATGATTAGGTATGGACGCACCAGGAACGAAGTCGATCTGATGCTCGATCCCTCTTAGCGGTGGTAAACTTGGTGGTACTTCTTCGGGAAACACATCCTCGAATTCCTGCAAGAGAGATACAACAACACTTGACAAGGTAGGGATTATGTCGTTAGTAGCTAACATTGCCTCTTTGTACACAAGTACTTAGAGGTTCTGCTGAGATAAAAGAGCTCGCTTAACCTCACTTTTTCTTGCCACTAATATTGTTTTCTCATTTTTCCTCTCAATCTCTTTTTTGTTGGTCATATTCTTTTCATTTTTTTCTCTTTTTCCTCTCGATTGCTCTCTTTCTTTTCTCTCTTCACTCTGTTTTTCCTCTCCACTCGCTTCTTTCTCTTCTCGTTTTATTTGATCCTCCAATATTTGCTTTGGAGACAATGGAAGGAGGGTTATGGGTTCCCCCGTAGTACAAAAGAATAACGGTTTAGGAAGCCGTCATGAGTAACACGCCTATCAAGCTACCATAGCCTACCAAGCAAAAGATGACATGCCTTCATAGGAACAACATCATATAAAATCTCATCTTTATACTTTCCTATGCTAAACAACACCTTAACTTGTTTTGTTACCTTCAGCTCACCACAATCATTGAGTCATTGTAGTTTGTATGGTCTACGATGCTTGAAGGTTGGAATCCCCAGCTTCTCCACTAGCTCGGTGCTGGCAACATTGCTGCAACTTCCTCCATCGATGATGAGACTACACACCTTGCCTTCAACTTGGCACCGTGTATCGAATAGGTTTTCTCGTTGATCATCCTTTTCCTCGACTTTGAACTTGGCATCATGTATGGAATAGGTTTTCTAGTTGATCATCCTTTTCCTCGACCATTTGAGTACTGAGTATCCTTCGAGCTACCAGGAGCTCCCCTTCTTCTGCTTGTTCTCCGTCGTCATTTAATGGTGGTTCCTCCTCGAATGCTTCTTCCTCTATCTCCCAATCACCATGCTGATTGATAATCATGGTGCGCTTGTTAGGGCACTCACTTGAGATGTGTCCTCTTCCAGGGCACTTGAAGCATCTAATGTCACAATTTTTCGAACTCGATTCAACCGGAGCTTTCGCTGAAGGGAAAGTCGATTTTTCTCCTTTCTACGTATCAGACTCTTTGCTTCCTGACATAAAAGAGAGATCTCTTTTTGGGTTACTCTTCCACAAACTAGATATGGTAGACCTGTCAGTTCTCCTCAGCAAATTCCTTCTCTTGAGCTATTGCTCCACCTTGACGGCTTAATGCATCATATCTTGAAGCTCCATGTAATGTTTCATCTCGACAATGTCGGTAATATCCTGATTGAGACCATGTAGAAATCGAGCCATGGTTGCTTCCCTATCTGCCTCCACATTGGCTCGGATCAGTGCGACCTCCATTTCCTTATGGTACTCATCAACACTCTTGGAATCTTGTGTGAGGCGTTGGAGCTTATTGTGAATCTCTCTATGGAAATGAGATGGAATGAAATGCCTCCTCATTACTGCCTTCATTTCTTCCCATGTGATAATAGGATGTTCGTCGTGTCTCATCCTTTCCCTCCGTATCTAGTCCCACCAAACAAGAGCGTATCAGTAAACTCAAGAGCAGCAAGTTTTACTTTCTTATGCTTCGAATAGTTGTGGCACCCAAAGATTTGCTCAACTGGCATCTCCCATTCTAAAAATGCCTCGGGATCACTCTTTCCTTGGAAAGAAGGAATCTTGATTCTGATCCCTCCAAAGTCTTCTTCTCCATTTTTGGGTATCCTTGGTCCTCCCCTAGACCGGTTATGTGGCCACCTTCGTTGCTGGAAGTCATCACGCTCGTCTCATCCCAGCTCTCCAGATCCTCAATTTCTCCCAAGGGGTAGGGTCGTGAGGCTCGAGTTTGCCTCCCCAGTTTGCCTCCAGATCCAATCGATCATGGATTCCCTCCAACTTTCGATCAAGCAATCTTTCAAAATGATTCACCAAAGCCTGCATTTGGAAGGGTGCTAGGTCTTGTTGTTTAGCATCTTCCCTCTTATGGCCTTCATTGGAACTACCAGTTGCCTTCGTGCGATCTGTCATGTTAGAAGTTTATATGGACCTCACCAAATAAAAATCTCACCACACTCAGAATGTTTCACTCGTTTCCTACCTCGTGTTTCACTCCACTCTTGATGAGTTTCACACACAAAAAAAAAAATCACTCAAATCTCTTCCTAAGCTCTTATGCAATCTAACCTTGTCTCGGTGATTCAAATATGGCCAATTCTCAGCTCTACCAGATAAGTGATGGTGGGTGATCCCGTAAATGTGTAGATAAAGGACTTTTTTTTCCTTCAAAGAAGATCACAGTTTGATAGTTAAAAGGGATTAGGATTTCAATGGATACAGAATTTTTTTTCAAGGGAACAGAAATAACAATAATGGATTAATAGACTTGAAAGAAATTGTAATAGAGATGCAATTGCAATTTGCAAATATAAGGAGATCAGAATTGAAGAAGAACAATCTCTTCTTTTTTTTCATTTCTTTTTTTTGTAGAATTCTTTTTTTAGTTTTTTTCCTTCTTTTTCTTTTGCAGACTTCTTTTTTTGTTTTTTTTTTACTATCAGATAAACTGAATGAGATAATGACAAGAACAATGACGAAACGATGATATACTGATGGATAGATAACCTACCATGTAGATTTTGAACTCTGATACTAGATGATGTGAAACTCAAGGGCTGGCCCGATTCTCACGGCGTAGGTTGGAAAGGGGAAAAGGAGTTGGTTCAAAACCAAGCAGGTGCAAATAGCCAACCAACGGAAGGGAACGTGACCTGCTACTTAGACCACTCGCCTAACCATGAACACAGAACCCATCCACACAACGACTCACCTGGGTCGAGGCACGAATTAGGGGCTTGGGAAACTTGGATCACCAAACTAAAATATTAGTTTGACAAAAGTAAGATTTCACAAGAGCAAAAGAGAGATTTACCTCACAAAGATTAACACACCTTAAATTCGATATTCTAATTCAAAGCTAATATGTCCATATATGAGTAGAGAAGACCATATATATGGCCAAAATAATACTCTTTCTATAATTTAAATATAAACTTAAATATATAGATAACTAAAGTAATCTGCCTGTATATTCTTCCTTTATTTGTGGATGCTTCATTATGGGCGAATTTTCTATCTTTAGGCAGAATATTCCTTCCTCCCTTGTTGGAGTGTGATGGGCTTGGACTGCATCGTGGGCTAACACCTCTGATGTTCGGGCCTCAACAAATAAGATTAAAGTCTCTTGTCGCTTGCTAGCTTGAACTTTAGCTTCCTGGGCTATCAACCCATTTGTTAGAGCTCCAATAGCATCCTGTCATTTCTTTAGTCTGCCTCTTGTCATTGGGCTTCCTCCATCCAAGATCAAGTCCCTCTCGATATGGGCAGGGTCTTGTCTAGCAACCTTGTCTGCATAACATGTGGATCCTCGTTTGGTGCTCCTCCAGAAATGAAGTCTAAAGTATTTGAATAATAGACGGCTTGATCTCAAAAGTGGAAGTTTGAACTAGTGGTTTGGTGATGCTTGATTGAATTTGAAATTGATGCTGTCCATATTCTATCATTGTCCTCTATGGTTGATTTCGGTTCTGGATTGCCAATTCACCACCTTGAACCCTTTGATTGTGAGATACTCCACTCAACGGTGCCTAAAACTTGTGACAATAAAATTGAATAAGTAAGCAAAGCACGCAAGTATATGCATCACTCAAGGAACAAAGTAAATTGAGTAAAGGATCATTTCCATGAGGATCTTGTTTAACTAAAACTAAACAATAAACCAAGCAACCAAACAAAGTTAGGATAATGAAAATTAGATGTTTAATTCAAAGAAAGCAATGAAAATAAATTGAAGAGTGGATTAATAGTTGAGGACCCAATTTATCATGAGCCAACACTTAAGGACCTGAATATTTTTTGCCAACAATTTGATCCCCCCAAATCTCATACTGTTTAACACTTAGGGACATCATCTCCCTATCATTAAAGGAAATCTGATCTAGCAAATAGGTGGCATAAACGACATTAAAAATTTTATTCCACTCACCTATATGACATTGTTTGCTCACATCTAGGTATAAGAACCTTGCTTTGGAATGAAAATCAGACAGAACCCTAATTCCCATATTAGTTTAAACGAATAGTAGAGGACAAAGCAAATAGAAGACACCAGAGCACGAAAACCAGAAGCAGGAGAACAGGGCACAGAGACCAAACGTTGGAGAGCAGAGCAAGAACAATAGAGGTTGAAGAAGAAGATCATTGCAATCTCAATATGGCTGCCAATCGCAAGCACACTACCATGTTGCAAGTGAGGGCAACAACATGATTTTGTTGATGGTCACCAGTTCCATAATTCAATGAGTAGGAGTCAGAGCAATTCGAGCTCAACTAACGCTCCATCAATCATCTATTATTGCGGGTGAAAAGCCATAAGAATCACCTCTAATACCAGAATCAATCCTAGAAGGCCATTTTTCCTACGCCCACTTTGGAGGACAAGACATTGAGATGTGGTTATTTTCAGTGGAAGATGAACTTGAGAGCTCGCCAAACTTTTTGGATGAACATACAATTGTTAGTCAGTTAAGGAGAAGAAGCACAGTGAGCAATGAGAGACAGCTGGAGAGGCTTAAGCTTATGTGCGTGGTCTTGGCTATACTGGCATTATTTTTCTTGTTTTAAGTCTGTTACTAGCTTTCAAATGAAGTAGTTTATGTCTTTCTCTAAAATGAAGCGTGCTAAGTTGTATTATGTGCTATTAGAAGTGGTTTGGTGGTGGATGTGAAGGAGATGAATGGCTAGTTTTGGTTGGTTTGCTGGTTAGTTGTATGAGTTGCTAATTTTGCTTATTACTTCTAAAGGCAACTCAGCTGCTATGTATTTCCAACCATTATGAAATGAAAGTTGTAAAAGCAACTCAGTTACTATGGATTTCCAGCCATTATGAAATAGAAGTTGTAAAAGCAACTTAGCTATTATTATGAAATAGCTCTATTTGTATTGTTCTCATGGTCATCTGACTTAAATATAGTAGCAATATAGAAAGAGATGTTGCTACACCAATGTAAAATACAATACTATTACCAATATAATAAAAGCAAAATTGTCAATATTAACAAAGTAATACTGTTCATGATGAATGTGAAGCGACCAGCTATCGATAAAAAGACCAAAATGGATCATAGCAATAGAGTAGTCAGCTATACCAATCACTATGGCAACTTTATATGGTCAATTAAGGACCAAAGTTCCTAAACACAAAAGTGGCTATGAACTTTCAATTAAAACTGCTCACCTATACAAAAAGGACCAAATGACAAGTTCCTAAACACAAAAGTGACTATGAATTTTCACATCCACTTCCACTTCTTCAAGTTGGTTGATTTCTGCTCCTGGTTGTCTTCAAAATTGGCAACACCATGTTCAAGCCAGAAGAGGACTCCTAAGTTGAATAATTGAATGTGGTTGTCATACTTCTAGTCATCCTACTTGCAGCAATCAAAGTCTCTCTTGTCACACATGCCTGGCCTCTCCATTGAAATGATGGAGGAACTATTCTTTTTGGTGGAGGTGGAGTAAGAGTGGGATCAAGATGAGGGATAAGAGCAGAAGCAACTTGAGGAGGAACAACTCCAACTTCAGCAAGAATAGCTCGATTTTGTGGCTTGCATTGTGGAGGCCTTATTGCAATTCTCAAAAAGTGGCTTGCTATTCTTTCAAGGGGATCATGAGGTCTAGGATCCAGTAGCAGTTCTATTGGGGCCCTTTTTTGAGACACTTGCACTTGAGAGGATATGAAATGAGGCATGCTTGGAGCAATTCCATAGCCCGAGGTCCATTGCTTATTTCCCTGCAATGTGGACGAGTTAAAAGTTATCAACCTAGGACATATTAAGTAATTTTTATCATGTTTTACATGCCATATGTTGAGTCTTCATAGCTGGAGTTGGAATGAAAATAGGATCTAGAAGGTTGTCTTGCTCTAAAGTCCAAGTATGTAATGATGGAGTTGGCCTTGTCATATGTTCTTCAACCACCTAAGCATCTTCAATGTTGCTTAATTCTTGGACAGATTTTCCCTACAATTCAGCAAGTCATATTATTAAATAGATAATAATAAAATAAGGTATAACTAGTGAAGCTAGTAACCCTACCTTCTCCTTAATAGTTGCCTTTGCATTTTTCTACTTCTTTTCTTTCACAACAGTGCCTTTATAGCTTTTTGCTATCATGACCAGTATTTCCACACTTAGGGCATCTTGTGGCTCTATAGGTCCACTTGGCCTTGTAAAGGTTAGCTAGTAGCACATCATTAGTTTTAGTCCTCTATTTCTTAGGCCTACTGTTGATATAATGATTTGTATTATGTATTTATCCATTCCTGACTTAGAATATTAAGTTTTAGGCCACTTCCCATACATTTAGAGGTTAATTGCATAACTTTTCATTATTGAGATTGAAGTGTTGTAAATGATAGTTTTCAGAGCTTTACATGTGGATTAGATACTGCTGGGAGTGTTTGATGTGCAAGGAAGGAAAGAACATGTGCAGAAAGATGAAGACATGTCTTATCCGATATAGTAAATTTTACAGAGAATTTCTCATATTTTGTACATGAGAAATATGGCAAATAATATATCATCAGAAAGCTTGTTGATTCATGATTCTAACGCATCAAACGAATCATGAATCAGAGCAGAAATGAGGAAGTTATGGGTAAAAGAAAAAAACCGTGCACAGAATAGCGGCTGAGCCTAACCCTGGGGCCCACCATCTCCAATCCCACACTGATCAGATCAACAATTGAGGTAGCATATTTGCTCTATATATAGAGCTGCACTCCCTACAAGTAACACACACATGTATATAGATACATATAGAAAAAAGTTGAAGAAGAGAAGAAGGGATCACAACAACAATTCGTGAAGTCGGGATCGAGAGATTCGACTTCACTATCTAGAGTTTCTTCTATCCCTTTTCTTCTTGTGTTTATAACGTTGTCATCTCTTCAAACTATTGTCTTTCCTTTTAGTATGTTGAACTAAACCCCTAGATTCTTAGGGGGATCAATGGAACCTTTTCAATATCTTAAGTGAAATTCTTTTCTTTCATACGTATGATTCTGTCGAGGTACGCCTTCTTGGTGTTATTTATGCAATTTCGTACTTCATGCTTTCTTTTGGTCTGATCACTCACGAGATCGAACTTGAGACAAAGAGGAGCATCAGGAGAGAGAAGTGATCCATGCTAGAAATTGCATAGTCTAGGTTAGCTTATGCCGGAAGGTGAGGTTATTTGTGCAAGCACATCGGAAGATGGTGAGCACCCTTGATAGCCATTTAGGGTTGGTTTAATTTGGCCTTTCAACATTAGTCGCTTAGGAATAGAGTGGATTAGTGTCTTCCACTTAGGTACATTCGTATAACATTGGAAGGTGCGTACGATGGAAGTGGGGAAACTCTAGAACCTTAGGTTAATAACATGACAGAATTAATTGTGTGAAGGAGGGATTCTTGCTTAAGACTCAAATTGGTGAAGTTGTGAACCCTAGGAGTACTTCTTCAACTGATTTCTATCTGTTTACTTTCTGTCTTTTTAATTACTTGCATTCTACTCAACTTATTCGATTGACTTGACTTAGAATTAGTTGTGCCAATTTTAGTGATTAGCAGAAGAGTCCTCATGGGAACGATACTCTACTCACTCTCTATTACTTGTCTGCGATATGTATAATTGCGTGCATTACCCATAATCACTCGCAATACCTACCGCCACCTTTGTTGTGTTGTGAAGGTAGGATAGGTTCCTAGCTACACATGTCCCATTGACCTTGTCCTCTGACTAGTCTAATAAAGGGCCTATATGTACTCTCTCAAGTCTCCTTTGAATAGTAGGAATGAACAAAGGTCTCTAGTTGCAATCTATTATGTCCAATGCATGCTACTAATTGAGGACATGGAATACCACATAAATCCCATTCCCTGTACAAACAAGTAAATTCCTTCAAGTCTGTAACATGTTTCTCTAGCCTTATGATATGTTGAACTTGGAAGATTAAGCCATCGGGATCTCCGGCCCACATAGGAGTCCAATATCCTTTTTGGCCTTCTCAAGCTTGGTCTATGCTGCAAGAGTAATGAGACCATTGTATCTCCCTATTTGCTTCCTGGAGTTGTTCATCTTTGTCATCAAATACGTCCTAATTTCCTCCAAAATTGTGATGATTGGTTTCCTCTAAACTTGACAATTGTTGTGTTGAATATCTCATAATGTTATTCAACAAGCCCTAGTTCTTTGATGCAGTACTGAATGCAACTCTTGTCCAGGTTTCTGGAGGGAACCTATTCAAATAAAGCCAAGTTAGCTCATTCATGTTTCTTAGCACCTGATAGTGCTTCTCAAACTCATGCAATGTTCTTGATTTTGAGCACATCCATAACTTCAATCTCAATTATGTACTCCTCCATTGTTTCCAAACATTGGCCTCCAAATGTTTCACACAAAACCTGTGTTTTGTTCCAGGACTGAGCTTCTGCATTCTTGGTTGCAATCCCTGCAAAGGAAAGACAAAGTTAGCTTACTATATGATAGAGAAAGGAAAAGTCAAATAGATAGGGTTCTACCTTTTGCATATCGGATATAAATTCCCATACATGCTCATGAGGGTATCCAATATCTTCAAAAAGTCTTGTTAAAAACCAAGACCATGTATCTTTTGTTTCTTACTCAACAATGGCATATGCAATAATGTAAAAAGCAGCAAGTAAATTAACTCCATAATCCCCCTTAAGAAAGTAGCTATCAAGATCTATAAGAGGTCTACAACTAGATAATGCTCCACTCTTATAGCCTTGGAAACAAATATACAATCTGTCAAATCTAGCAAGTGCATTCAAATTTACCTCTCAATCCCTAATTGTAATGTAGAACCAGGGTTGCTTCTCTTCACAAGCGCCTTCTATGATCTCTCTAGCAATGCTCATGGCTCGATATAGTTTCATCTCAATCAATTGCACCCTGCATCTACTTTTATCATTTTTCTTGAACTTTACTAACCTCCCAAGAAATACATTATAATCCTTCACTGCTTCTGTGAACCTTTTTAAGGTTGGAAAAACAATAAGCAACTCCAAATGAACTGATCATATGAATTATCTTGATTGAATTTGGGTGGCTTCTTTCTGTCTTCATCATCACAGCACTTTAAACTTTCAAACTCTTCTGAATGATGTGCATATTCTTCTTCTTTGCCTGTTATAACTACTTCTTGGTCTTCTTCTATTGCTTCTGCACTAACAAGTTTTTTCCCTTCGTCTTCTAATGATTTACTAGACTTAACACTATGAGCTCTCTACTTTCTTTTAATCTGCCCACTACAACAACTAACCTTCAAACCCTTTCTAGTATGTTATCCACTTCAACAATGTATGCATCACCCACTTCGTCTAAGTCTTCTACAGTGGGGGTATATAAAGCATTTGGTTGAACCATCAGAATCATCCTAAACCTCATGGTTTGCTCCATAATTGCTCCATTCATTATCATCTCCCACAATCTAAGTAAGAAAATATTCAAAATAAGGATAAGAGATCATGTAGATAGACCATAGCAATAGCGGAACCACAAACAACTGCCTGCCAAATAGATGAGACATTCTCTGTTTTCATAAACAAATTAGCAAAATTGAAATGCGAAAAAGATTCACTAAACTTGAATACCTCAAAATGTGGTTCGATTCTCTTGATTGATGCGCCAAATCAATCATCATTGTGGTTCCTCTTCGTAATAAGTATTTAGGGCATAAAAAAACTCGAGTTCTATCTTATTTTCGCGCCAAACCTAGGTTGTTATACTCAGATGTGAGTAAAAGATGTCATAAAGGTGAGTGGAATACAATTTTTTGGCATTATTTATGCCACCCATCTGCTAGATCATATTTTCATTAACGACAATGTGACAATGTCCTTAAGTGTTAGACTAAATGGGAGGTAGGGATCAAATTGTTGGAAAAAATGTTCAGGTCCTCAAGTGTTGGCTTGCAACAAATTGGTGTCATCAACTGTTAATTCACTCTAAATTGAATGCAATTAGAGGAAAATCAATCAATATTAATAGACCTACGGCTCACAACTTCCCTCAATCCTATTTCTAAATCCAAATCTAATCTCTATATGCAATTGATCATGGTGTATATCTTAGAATTTTGTGCCTCCTTGCCTAACTCTTGGCTTAACAACACTTGTAGGATGATACTATTACTCTATCTCTAGGTAATTAATATTAAGAAATCCACAGGGCTTGAACCTAATATGGATACTTAGGGTGACAAGCTAATCTCCTTATACTTCTCATAAAGATAGAGTAATTAGTATCATTCTCTGTGGTTGATCCCAGTTTTGGATTGCCAATTCACCAGCTTGATCCCTTTGATTGTGAGGGGCACCTACTTCACTCTAAGGGAGTATTCCATCTATCTTTAACACTTTTTATACAGTACTCTAATTTGGATTTTGGGGGGTTTGCCTTAGACGTTTTTGTTGTTTTATCTAGTTGATTAGATTAGATTGCATGCATATAGATGGTAGATTTAGTTATTAGGAATCATGTGGATTTCATTATGCATATTGGAAGGGAAGTAAACTGACGGGCTAAAATCCACTCATGATGAACCACTTTATGCCCTGATTCTATGATGACATAAAATGGTCTTGAATTTTCAATTCTGCCTAAAAAGAGAGTTGGAATTGCTTTGTACAAGACCTAGTATGTTTGAAAGTTTAATACCATATAAGCACAACCCTCACTTAGATAAGAGTTTGAATTAATAGTTGCTTATGTGATTTTGACATGCTTGAAAGGAAAAGAAAAATTTTTGAAAGTGGTGAAAAAAGATTAACAAAAAGAAATTGAGAAGATGTTGCAAGGCTCCGAGTACCAGTGTTCAAGTTTAAGCATATTCAATGTGAAAAGGTAAGCATCTGTAATAAGACCAACATGTACTTGTGGGTCTATTAGTGAATTTGTCTAGCTGTAGGATATATTTGAGGGGTGCTTCATCACCTAATATATTGGACCAACTAGGACAAGAGTCATTGATCGAATCGCCGCTATACGGGCTAACTTAGGGATGAGCCTCTTAGAGTTGTGCTCCACTAAATGAAAAAAAAAAAAAAGAGAGAAGGATAATAGAAAGAAGAAGAAAGAATGAGAAAACAAAGAAAGAAAAGACAATGAATGTATTAAATTAGTCTATTATCAATTTTATTGTATAACTTGAATGAAAGTGTAGGTAATTTCACAAACATGCACGGTTTAAATTTGATTACCACGAGATTATGTGCTTGCATTAATGGTGAGATCGATTTGATGCTGGGTGGAAGGATAAGGAAAGGGTTATTCATAAGAACTCCTAAGTGGCTCATCCGGTTTGGATTGAGTGGATAGTTGCCTATTGGGTTAGTAGCTTGCTTGTGCTTGATTGTTTATTCTATCCTTCTATGCTTATTTTGCTCGACGATGAGAAAAATTTTAGATTTCGGGTGTGTTAACTCCATAACATTTATATTTTAAATATACTTTTAAAACTTTTATTTGAGCTTAGAACATGCAAATAATTACATTTTATTGAGTTTAGTAGTTTTTCTATTTATTTTAAATATGTTAACTTGCTTTCAAGTAGACTAGATTTCTAGCCTCTAACTTCCCTGCATTTTGGACTAATTATCCTCAATGAAAATATGACAAATAATATAGCAATGGAAAATTTACAAAGCTAGAAATCCAAAACATCAAACGGATTATAAATCGAAGCTGAAACAATGAAGTCATGGTCAAATGAAGAAAACTGTGTAGAGCGGATCCGAGAAGCAAGGGAAGGAACCGTCACCTCTACTGGGTAGATTCGCAATTCAAGATTTTCTCCGAATGTTTCATACACCGATTGCCCAATTTTTAATATGGAATATATCCCAACATATTTGGGGCATTCAAGGGCGAAATATTGACTTGATTCACTCTGTGGAAGATGGATTATTTACAAAAGATTTGAAGAATGATAGGATATATTTTGATATATTTGACTAAGATATTCTCTTGCCATTGTCAATATCTTTAGATACTCAACCTTCACAACATCTTCTAGGATCCATCTTTTGACATTTCGGGGGTGTTTGGTTCAAGTAATCTTAGATTACGGTAGAAAGTTGGATTACATGGAAAGTGGATTGTAAGATGAAATTGTTGTATTTGTTAAGTATTTTAGATTGGTGGAAAAGTTGTTGAAAAAATAATATTATAATATTTGATGTGATTGGAATTGAATATAATTTTACAATAATGTCCTTATTTTAATTTGAATTTTTATAGAAAGAAAGGGTAAATTGGTTATTTTACTTTTTTGAATTTTTTTAGAGGTGGGCTCCACCAGCCTGGCTGTATTTTCTTGCTGGAATCCAAGAATTCCTCCCTAGGAGCTGACATTCTTTTTCCTTGGAAAGTGAAAAGGCCCGGCAATAGCCTTGTGGGTCGGGAATTTCATTTTTCCCTTCATTTTACATCCAAACAATGAAAATCACAATGTAAAAGAATTACTTTCCAATGTAAAGTATTCATTTTACATAGAAACAAACACCCCCTTAGTTTTTTAGTCTATTTTGCAACTAAGAAGATCAAGAAGCTCGTGATCAAGGAAGAAGAAAGTAAAGTGCTTCAAGATAGCTCGATGCTTGAGAGATCGACTTCGACTATTATTGAGTTTTTCTTATCCCTTTTTTCTTTCCTTTGATTTATGATGTATTCAAATTCTTATGTGGTGATTGTTCTTACTTTTAGTATGAACTAATTCCCTAGTTTCCTAGGGCAAGCAATGGAACTCTTTTGTACTTCTTGAATTCTTGTGCATCGTTATATGTTTATTAGTTGCACTTACGTTATTTATAATATTCTCATTTTTAATGCTTTCTAGTGGACTGATCACCAGTTACATCTAGTAGGAGAAATAGACAAACTCAAGAGACGAAGTCAAAATCACATCAGAGATAATATAACTTAGGATAATCCAGGCCAAGAAGTTGGGACTATTTGTGAAAAGCATTGCCTATCACCCTAGACATCCAAATTAGAGTTCAAGCTCAAGGGGTTTTATAATATTAACTACCTAGAGATAGAGTAATTGGTATCATCCTTTGTGGTTGATTTCAGTTTTGGATTGCCAATTCACCACCTTGACCCTTTGACTGTGAGGGACACCTGCTTCTCTCCAAGGGAGTATTCCATCTATCTTTAACACTTTTTATACAGTACTCTAATTTGGATGATAATGCTAAAGAAAGATTTGGGGAGTTTGCCTTATACATTTAGTTTTTTTTTTATTTAGTCTATTAGATTAGGTTGCAGCCACATAGAAGGTAGATTTAGTTAATAGGAATCATGCAGGATTCATTATGAATATTGGAAGTGTGGTAAATTGACGAGTTTAGAACCACTCATAATGAATAGCTTTATGCCCTTGTTCTATGATGACATACAATGGTCTTTAACATTGAATTTTACCTAAAAGGAGACTTGGAATTTTTGCTTAAATTGTTTGCACATAACCTAGGTATCCAAATTGGGCTTCAAGCTCAACTCAATGGGTTCCTTAATACTAATTGCTTAGAGAAAGAGTAATTAGTATCATCCTAGAAGCAAATTATTGTTAAGCCGAGAGATAGGTAAGAACACATAGAATCCTAGGATAGTAACACCGTAATTAATTGCATATAGAGATTAGATTTAGAAGTACGATTGAGGGAAGTTGTCACCCTAAGTCCATTAATATTGATTTATTTTTCTCAATTTACTTTCATTGCTTTCTTAGAATTGAACATCTAATTTTGATTGCCTAACTTGGTTTTTTATTGTTTAGTTTTAGAACTAGATCTTCATGGGAAAGATTCTTTACTCAATTCACTATATTACTTAAGCAATACGTATACTTGCGTGCTTTGCTTACTCATTGAATTCTATCACAACAAGGACCATTCGCAAAATTCTTCGAAAGTCAAGTTATTTATGCACAGTATATGATGCTTGGTATACCTAGCAGAATGGCATAATTGAAAGGGGAAACTGTATATATATGGTTAAGAGCATGTTAAGTAATTGCTCCTTACCCCTTTCATTATGGATGCATGCATTAATGATAGCAGCCTATTTGCTTTAATCGGGTTCCTATAAAGGCAGTTCCTATGACAACGTATGAATTGTGGACATGAAGAAAACCAAGTTTGAAGCAACTTCATATTTGGGGTTGCCCAGCTAAAGTAAGGGTACATAATTTGCATGAAAAGAAATTTGATCCTAGGACAATTAGTGGATTTTTATCGACTATCCTAAAAAGTCAAAGGGGTATAGGGTCTACCATTCTAACTATAGTACGAGAATTATTAAGAAGGGAGTGATGAACCACGAAAAATAGATATTCAAGAGATTCCAATTGAAACTCCTTTACTGATATTTCTACTAAAGTTGTTGTTCTTGTTATCATATAACTATTGCACGTCATTATAGTACAAAAGGACAACGTTCAAAGTCGACAAGATGAAAATATTGTCGATGAATCAATCAAAGTACAAGAAGAGATCAACAAATCACAAGTAACTAAGACAATCTGCAAAGCGAAAAAATATATTATTTTTTATGACTATGTGGTATACACTATTGGACATGAATGTGAATTAAGCATTAATAAAGACCCCATTTTAGTCAAGCAGACCATGAATAGCAGTAATTCCCGTAAATGATTTGATTCTATGAAAGAACTTAAATCTATGAATGACAATAAAGTCTACGACTTATATGAGTTACCTGAATGTTCAAACGATTGTAAATGGGTCTTTAAGACCATATGTGACTTGAATGGTAACATTGAAAAGTACAAGGCCATACTTATTGATGAAGGTTACACCCAAAAAGGTGGTATCAAACTATAAAGAGACATTCTCTCCCATGTCAAAGAAGGACTCTTTGAGAATTGTCTTGGCTTTGGTGGCTCATTATGATCTGGAGTTTACCAAATGGATGTGAAACCCGTCTTTTGAACAGTGACTTAGAGGAGGAAGTATATATGGACCAACAATAAGGATTTTTAGCCACGGAAAAAGAACATTTGGTTTGTAAGCTGAGAAAGTTGATAAACGAACTAAAACAAACCTCTGGACAATAGTACGTTAGTTTAACGATACCATTACATCCTACAAGTTTGTAGAGAACATTGTTGATCGGTGTGTATATATGAAGGTTAGTGGAAGCAAATATGTGATTTTGGTTATGTATGTTGATGACATTTTACTTGCAGCTAATGACATGGGCATATTATATGATGTTAAGAAGTTTCTCTCTAAGAACTTTGAAATCTAAGACATGGGTGAGATATCTTATGTGATTGGAATAGAAATATTCTGAAACATGTCACAATGATGGTTAGAATTTGTCTTAGAAAGGTTATATCAACAAGATCTTAGAGGGATTCGAAATGGACAAACGCTTTCCAGGAATAGTTCCAATATATGAAGGGGACAGGTTTAGTCAAATGCAGTATCCTAGAAATGAACTAGAACGACAAGCAATGGAAGGCATTCCATATGCAACAGTAGTCTGGCTCATACCTGTACTCGACCTGACATCAATTTTACCACTGAAATGGAGGTCGATGTTAGAGTAATCCCAAAACAGATAATTGAAAAACTGCAAAGAAAGTTCGCAGGTGCTTACATGGCACCAAGAAACACATGCTTACAAATAAGAGATTCGATCACCTCGAGGTCATCGAGTATTAAGATTCAGATTATACTAGATGCTTGGATACTAGGAAATGGACATTCGGTTGCTTGTTCCTATTAGCTGGTGGATCAATGTCATGGAAGAGTGGAAAATAGTATGTTATTATTGCCTCTACAATGGAAGTTGAATCTACGGCATGCTTTGAGACCACTTTTCATGGATTGTGGTTACGGAAATTTTTCTCATAACTTGGGATTGTTGATAGTATATCTAGGCCGCTGACGATTTATTATGATAAATCTATCGTCATTTTCTATTAAACAATGACAAGTACTCTTAAGTGTGGTAAGTGTATGGAATTGAAGTACTTGTCTATCAAGGAAATATTGCAAAAACGTTTCGTGTCTATTGAGCATATAAGTACTAATAGCATATTCGTTAACTAAGGGATGGCCACCCAAGACATTCACTAGCCATGTCGAACGGATAGACATCATAGATAAGACCATCCTATTTTGACAGCAGTTACTGTACAATGATTGATTGTTCATTATGTTTATGATACTATGAATACACTAATGGTAATGTTTCTGCATCATTAGATATATTATCATTATAATTGTGTGTGCACATATTATTGAAGGTGATAGCATGTAGCATTGAAACTTATAGTTTCTCTCAATTTAAAGGAATGTTGAATGTTGGTTACTGACATGAAGTATAGAGGCTTAAGATTTTCTTCATATTAAAGATATGTTGAATGTGAATAGGGACCATGTTACTAAATAACATAAGACTGCTATGATCCGAACAATTCTAATTCAAATAAATTCATTAATATTAGACGGACTTAATGTATATGTGCATTTATAAGTGCTATTAAATTATAAGTCGCCACACGGGTCAAGTGGGAAAACGTTAGAATAATTTTTAATGAACATTCTACGTGGCCATATGTTTCATATTTATAAACTATTTATTAGGTCCATATAATATAATGTGATTTTAATTATAAAATATGACGCTTTAATGGACATGTGTCGGTTAAGAAAATTAAAACTAAGGATTTTGAAATTCAATTTTTAAAATTCCCTCTTGTGCTTCCTAATAACCGAATATGTATCACTTTCTCTTAAAAAGATATTGAAATCGACTAGAAATTAGAAATTTTCAAAATCTGAAAAGAATCAGGATTCTAGAGTCGTGTAAGAGTGAATAGAGGTAATTTTTCTAATTTCGTTTGAAAAGAAAGAATCCGGTACAAGAAAATAGAAGGTCGTTCTTTTGAAAAGATCGAGTGGCAGACCGTGAGACAGACCAACCGTTTTAGAGGCTTCAATCCATCGCAAAGCACACAAGGGAAAGCAAGGAGGCAAAGAATGCATCTTGATTATCTTCCATAGTAACATTCTAGAGGACGAATCAAGGTAAGTATCTTAGATCTGTCTCCTATTCGTGTATGTTGCGTATAGAAAAATTTTGTGGTCAAAGCAAGAGTTTTACATACCTTGATGCCGTCATGCAAATCTACACTTACATATTACTATGTCACATGTTGAACAACGTTAAACGTAAAGGCTAAGCCTTGTAGGCTATGAGAATGAGACGTCGGCTTTAACGGTTTCCAACTGCCACATTCTCATATTTGGGGTGTCCAGGTTAGATAATTTTCGAGAATATCACCTCTCTAATCAATAGTTCTAATTCACAGTGCTACATTCATCTTCTCAGGTGAAGAAAATGTTCAGAGTTGATTGCAGACATTAGAGCTCGAAAACATGAGCACAATATGGAAATCCCAACTGTTCTTTCCAAACGAACACTTAGACGATGCACGCTGCAGGTCACAGGGGAAAAAGGCTTCAATCTCCAGCTACAACAGCGCTTATTGCCCCTGTGAAAGCAGAAACTTGGGGACCACATGACTCCTGGCCAACCACCCGGCTTTGACCGACTCCTGAGCCAGCCTCCACTGCATGACACTACCGAACCGAGCAGCGATTATTCCCTAATTAATGTATTCTCTTAAGCTGGGATTATCCCTTTTCTCTGCACTTGCATTCCTCCTCCAATTCTCCACAGCGCGTCGAACTGCTGCATTGGCCTTGTTTATTTCATTCGCTGAAAATTTGTGCTCTACTATCCCCAGAGGACCGGGCTGAAGAACCCGCACCACAGTTTCCATTTCTTGCTCTAACTGCCTATAAATAGGAAAAAGCAAAGATTTGGAAGTGCCAGTTATATAATCAGATAAGGATCTATTCTGCAGTTCACATCTGAAGTCATTTGAGATTTTATGCTCCCCTGGAAACACAAGATAACCTTTTATTCATTATAAACAGAAAGTCAACAAAAAAAGCACCACCAACACCATCTGCCAATCGTCTATGAGTTTACTATAGTTAATGAGTGACATGGCCATCCATTTTCCAAAGAAGGTTGTTTCTTTTACTAAAAAGCAACTGGATCAGTTCAAATGGAAACTGCCATAAGGATTAAGCCGCATTTGGCAGTGAACTGGAAAAGCAAACCTTCTATTCTGAAATTTTCTTAAGAAAGTAGAATAAGTATTCATAGATCTCTTATTTTCAAAGAATAAGTTCACTTTCAGACCACATCATGTGTTTTAGAGAAACAAGTTAAAGGAAAAACTTATTCCTGCTGACAATATTAGTCCAGAAATGATGCACCATGCACATTACGCATGTGAAGATACTTTAAAATAAATTGCCAGAAACTGTTAGAAAAGTAGTTTGCAAGGAATTTTTGTCTAAATACCCCCAAACAGATGGTGACTCACATTAAACTTGCAATAAATCAAACTCGATTAGTACTTAATAGAAGGTACTAAGTGAACACTCTAACCAGTCGACTAAAAGTATATTGGCAATTCCTAATGAACAGAAACTGCAGACTTAAAGGAACATACATGCCTAACTACTTTAAGAGAAGTGCTTTTGAGAAGGAAAGCCCAATCTCTCAAAGTATTGTAAGTGAGGACCCAATGTCCATGATCTTGATATAAATCACAATCCCTGCAACATTGTCTATTTGTACACAAATCCTGGTGGAGATTTAGTGGAGTACACCTTCATAGATGACATTATTTGATTTATGAAAAAACAAGTTTACTTTCAAACCAAAATGTTTTTTCCATAATGGAGTTAAAGGAAAAACTTCTTCCTGCTGCCAATGTTGGTTTGAAAAATGATGCACCAAGCACGTTACGCACTTGAAGATACTCTAAAAAGGTGGCCACAAAAGCTTCTAAAAATAGTTCACAAGGAATTTTTCTCTGAATACCCCCAAACAGATGGCCACTCAAATTAAACTTGCAATAAATTAAAATAGATCTATAGAAGATACTAATGTCAGCATTCTGAGAAGTCCGACTCCAACTAAATAGGCAACAGCAGACTTAAAGGAACATAAATACCTAAATACATAAAGACAGTGCTTCTCCAAAGGAAAAGCGAGCCTATCAAAGTACTGAGAGTGAGGACCTAATGTCCACGGTTTTGATATAAATAACAGTCCCTGCCATAGTGTTTACTTCTAAACAATCCTGGCATAGATTTAGTGGAAATAGCAAACGTAAATCACAATCCCTTGAAGCCATTTCTGTCAATGTAATTAGATAGGGCTTTCTTTCTTGGAACTGACAATAAAATAAGTGTAAGGGAAATCTTGATATTGTCACTGACCAAATACTGTGCTCTTCGTTCTCAACTGAAATCAACAGTTCCAACGATAGTACAGAGAATCAGAAAGAAGTTCAATTTAAAGTCCCCTTCAGCACCTGCATACTACAGAACTTAACAAGGATTCGATCATTCAGGCATCTTCACTACAAGACAACTTCATCTCTTCTAACGATGAACAAAGAAAGAAATTTCAGGGTATTCAGGGGGATTTAAAACTCATGCACAATATCATCAGCTGGCCACACACAAGGCATCGCAGATCCCCTTGAATTCCCAGTCGCTACGAATTCATTGACATATCGATCGAAGCTGAAACAGCCTAATCGGCTACGGAGAACCAGCTACAGAGAGCTGCTCTCACTATGCATTTGATTAATCGATCAATCAACGCAGAAATCAAATGGCTGGACTGCAAGATAAGCGGGAAGGGGGGAACAATGCGATGGAGAGGTTGAAATTGAATCGATGGGATTACCTGAAGAAACCAGAGAAAGGGAGAGAGGTCGTCAGCCGTGAAAACGATATCCTCGGCATCTCTGAGGAAGCAGAACCGAACAGAAAGGAAGCAGAATAACTGCAGTAGCCGGAAGCTCCAACAACCGATTGAAGAGAGGACACGACCCAGCGAGCAGGTGAAAGCGACGTCGTTTAATTCAGACGCTCCGACGAAATTTTTCACAAACAAAAGCAAAATCGACTCCACTGGGGATCGAACCCAGAATCTCTGGTTCCGTAGACCAGCGCCTTATCCATTGGGCCATGGAGTCAACTTGGTGGGTTTGTCAAAATACTTGTTGGAGTCGATTTGAAGTCATACACAGTCTCTTACGCATCTTTCTGGTACCCTCCGTAAAATATTATCACAGATCTCCTAAGGATGTAATTAATCAAATCCTATCAAATGAGGGATTCTATTTCTCATGCATGGTTGCATACGTATTTCACACAACCAATTTAGTAGAGAATAAGGGATGGTTCCCATTAGAGTCATGTCAAATTCCTACAAATAATAAGTATATACAATCGAATCATGAGTGTAAATAGACCCTAATTAAGAAAGCAAAAAAAAAAACCAAGGATATCAGTTAGCGAAAGAGGAAAAAAGATGTCAAACATTATAAAAATACGAATTTTTTTATTCCTTAAGATTTTTTGGGGTGTTTTTAGTGAAAAGAGAACGTTTCAAAGGATTCTTGTTTTCATTAAATACAAGCACCCATAGCTTGAATAATCAGCATTAAAGGTATGTCCACCTATAAGCATTTCTGGAGCCTATAATCAGCCATTAATCCATGAGAATATATAAAGAACAGCCATTGATCCATTAAAATATATAAAGAAACAATTAACATTGATAGCAATGAGAAAGTGTTCGTTGCATCAAATATATATGACGTAGTAATACTAAAACGGCATATCCATCTTATTAAAGTTTGATATATATAATTACAGATACAAATTATGAACACTAATTGAACGGATATACATTAAACGTCCAATACACCGAAGACTTTCTCAGGGAAAACCCAATTTCGAATCCATTCAACACAAACAACCTCACAGTACTGCAAGAGGACAAGAGGAAATTAGGAAGAATGAAAAGGAATGAGGGGTATTAAATTACCCGGTATTGATTTTCATCTTGACTGTATCATAGTAGTACAAATGCCTGTCATACTTCTTATTTCGAGATAATGCTGACATTAACAAGCCTCATCAAAGGATGGTGATGGTGGCCTTGATTACAACCCTAATGCTGTTTAAATCAGAGTGGATTCCCATACACCCCAATACCCAGTAATCCCAATACCTAGTAATATGCTGCCTCTACTTACAATTGCCCTATTTGTCATCATTATTACAGTAGCAGTGGTGGTAATAATGATCATTCACTGAACAATATAAACAGCAACCTGAGGGTGCCACTGAGTTGCGGTTATGCTCGTGGTCGTAGTTGTGGATGTGGAATGTCATTTGAGATGGCTCCCTTTCTTTTATCCCAAGTTCATCAGCTTGATATATAAATATCACCACTTTCTTTAGTGTTTCTGCTTGTGTTCGACGAGGCCGAGCTCTGGACAGGGAGCTGAACGTCAGAGATTGACGCAGCTGCCATCTGAGAGAACATCAGGCCCACTGAGCTGGTCGTGTTGCTGCCAGCATGAACTTGGACGGAGGAATAAGAGTCTTTCATGCAGGAGCCCGAAATAAGCTCAGATCTAAGCTCCGAGGATGGCGGGGCCAGAGTTTCTCCTAAAAGGGATCCAACAGGGTAAGGGGCAACAGGCATGTCAATGAGAGATGAGGCGGATGGGTTGTACCTCATGGGCCCGATTGGATGGTCAAACTTGCAGGTTGACCCGAACTTGCAGTGCCCATTTTGCAGGTAGAAGTTGCAGGGTTGCACGCCCTGTAAAAGATTTTATAACGATACAAAGCATCATTACAATTGATAAAAGAAGAAACATTTATCCTTAATTCGGTAAAGAGAGTAAAAAAGACGCGTAAGATAACAGTTAGCAGTTAGCAAGAAATTTGAATAGCAAGTCAATGTAGAAGATAATTGAAATTCTAATAGACGGTTTACTATTATAAGTTCTGGACCAAATAGAAGCTATTTATACTAGATATTCTGACCACAACTCAATAGGGGACAAACTGAACTTTAAAAACAGGGGAAGATAATGAAGATGAAGGTCCAATAGTCACCTTTTATCTAACACATCTTCAACTTCATTACCACATATCAACAAAGGAAAGAAAGTAATAACAGATCATTTTGCTTCCCCCCCAAGTAGTAGAAATTACTCTTGTGGTTTAAGAATAAAGATCTTCCCCGGGGTCAACTGCACTAAAGGTCATCTTAGATTCCAAAAATTTGGGGCAGATTCTGAGTCACTAAATAAAGCATGTGAGTTAAGTGTAAGGTCAACTGTATAAAAGGTCCCCTTAGATTCCAGAAACATGGATCATGTGAGTTAAGTTTAAACAAGACAGGCTCTTGAAAGATAGAAAAATTTCTGCCAAAGATGATCCTTTGAAAACAATCCTTTTGTGAAGGTTTTGAGAGTAGAAATGCATAAGAAGGATGAAGCAGCAATTCTAGAAATGGTCACAAAAAACTCATGATAGGTCTATTCCCACTTGGCAATCACAACAAAGCTTCTAAATTTCAATATATATGAAAACAATATCATGCGTGATCCATGTGCTTTGCAGAAATTAGGCAATCAACCCCAAGTGGACGCCCCTCAAGCTTCTTGGCTTGTCAAAATTTGCTAGAATAGACACGTGCTCCAGAGTGTTCCACAAAACATAAAATGTAATTTGAGGCATATTATCCCAAATGAAGCTTACCACAGTTAGGTACCCCAGAAAAAAAATGATCATAATAAGCTATTTTAGTACAGGTTGAGTATTAATCACAGCCACAAGTCACTTTTAACTTCAATTTACAATGGTACAAACTTAGAATGCAGAACGTACAAGAAATTGACAGCAAGTCCAGGAGGTCTCACAGTGAAGCAAAGGCTTAGAGAATAATTTTTGGGCATAAAACAATCAACGACATCCATTTGATTGATAATCTACAAAAGAACAAGTATTTTCTCTGCTTTATGCATCAAGGAAAATTTCCAAAACCCCAGCACTTGCACTTAGTGAATCAAATTAACATAGCAGAACTGGGGACACTGCATATATTACACTGAACAATAAAAGTGGCCCACTAAGCTTTAGAAGAGACAACAAATCCTTCAAAAATCCAATTACTTCAGGAGAGAACTAGATTGGTGGGAATTTAACAAAATATTCAGCTTTAGTTTGTTCGTGGAAAATCAACTGAGCCATCACTTCCCTGACTATTTCATGTTACCAAACAGCAACTTGACTTCAATGGGAGAACGGAGATGCTCCAGTCTGAAATGATATAACACATTTTGACAATTTCACTGCAAAGAATTTCATAATACATGGTTGGAATTCACCACCCCGCTGGGGATCTTATCCTTAAAAAGGATGGCTTGTCAATCTTCATATAGAATGCAAAAAAATGGGGTGCTTTACCATCCCAGTCAAATGAAATCAACTCATGTAAAATTCTTAATGACTTTAAATAGAAAAGTAAATTCAAAAAGAATATCAATACCAAGAATCATTTTATATATAACAGGAAAAGAATGCAGTAGTAGAAGCAACTACAGTAATTTTGTGAATTGCCGTACCGGGCGCAAAGGAAGACCAAATGGACTTAGGATGAAATTTGGCCCTTGCAAAAGTCGGTCCCTAGGATGGTGAAAACGACAAGATGATCCATATTTACAGTCGCCAGTTCTCATGTAGTACTGACAATCCGGCTCACCGGGCCTCTCAGGAAACACTTGTTCTCTTTGTCTGCCTCTTGAAGGTCCGGCAGGAGAGTGAGTAGGAGAGTATGCTACTGTAAGTGCAGAGCTTGAGGAAGAAAGTTGTGCTATGTCATATAAAGAAGTTGCTCCAACAGCAGGTTGAGCACCGGGAGACAATGCTGGGCTTACCGGGGCCTGCAACAAGTGGTGGCAATAATATTATAGAAGTTAGTCATGGACCTGGCTTTTGCAGGTTTAAGTATCCTTCTACAATTAATGATTTTTCAATAATGAGTTTATTTTCCCCACGAGCACCCCTCAAGCCCATGGATCTAGGATATAATTAATGATTTTTATTTCTAATTTCTGTTCTAGTTTACATTATAATTAGTCCAAGGGATATCTATTACCAAAACACCTCTTAAATTTAAGGATTTTTATGCAGGAGCTTTAATTATTTTCAGCCTATTCACAATTTAAAAAAGCAACAAGTGTTAGAATAATAAATAATAACTCGTCAATAAATCTAAAGGATCCAAATGAGCCCAGGTACAAGGATTTCCAAATAGAAGCTCATCATAGAATCCACCTCCACGCTCTAGCTTATATTCAGAAAACATAAGGATGAACAATACTGAGAGATTTACGCTATAGGTTTTCACATACCGAATAAGGACTCCAACCAGTCATTGGAACGACTCCAGGGGAAATCAGCACGTGACCATATGCCCCAGTAACATATGAGCCTGGTAATAAAGTAGGCCTAGCCACTCTCATGCTGGTTGCTGCCCCTCCATATTGTTCGGGTACAGGTGTAACTGTGGGAGACTGCACCGGGGGATAAAACTGAGGTGCAGAAGCTGGGATTGAGGATCCAGCAGGCTGAGGATGGTGGAATTTACAGGTTATACCAAATTTGCACTGACCCGTTTTCAAATAGTAGGAGCATTCTTTCTCACCCTGATGAATTAAAAATGTCAATAGACTGGATGAATAGATAAGAAGGGAAAAAAGAATGGATGAAGGCTGTACCAGTCTCAAAGGATAGCCATCAGTATTTAATGGGCCACAATTCAAGGATCCAGCAGCACGTTTCGGGTGGTGGAATTTGCACGAAGCACCAAACTTACAGGTCCCGGTCTTTAGATAAAACTGTAGATACAGGAAAAAATTGCCCCTTGATTTAACACTCAAACAGATGGAAATAACAGTTTGACAGATAATTGGACACCCACATACAATAAATTTAGATCCAGCAGACTTCCAAGTCAACCAGGACAGAGCAGAAAATCTTTTCATGATTTTAACATTGTGTTTAATTACCTGACATGCAGGTTCTCCTGGTCGTTCTGGATAGTCACCTGTGGCTCTCACAGCTGCTGCCACCTGAGTAACATATGCAGCATCATATTTAGAAAGTCAATCGGCCACCTAAGTCACTACAATTACCAGTACTTTAGAACAATCCAGAAAATGCATAAAATGATCCAAATGCTACACCTACTTGTTCAAACAATAGTATAACTGTCCCATGGAGAGCGCATTATATAACAAAGAAAAAGAAAAACATAGCAGGCTATGAAACTACTCACAGATATGATGCTGTACAACAAAACAACCAGCATTGCTCAATAAGCACTTCAATTATAAATGCCATTTCTCCGCAACTTTTCTTATCAGGGCATGCATTAAAATTAGGAACTGCATCCTAAAAACTTCACAATCGCTATGTTCATGTCCACAGCATATATGAACAGATGGAACACTTATATGCAGGCACGATCACCTTGAACCATGTCAAATGAAATATGCACTAACTTAACAGTCAACGTAACTCGAAGAAAACAACATTATGCACCTTCAATCCAACACCAGAAATCTAAACCCCAAGAAGAACTATTAGGATCCAGACAGATCTTTGTTTTCCCAACAAAAGGAAAGGATGGACCAGCATCAGAAGACCACGAATGGCTTCCCACTGACTCACATTGTTGACCAGCAAAACCCTATATTGGAATATAACCAGTATAATTCTCTTCAAAATCCACCATTCAGATCTAAAGCACCTATACTATGGATTCTGGGAGCAGCCTACAGATAAAAAGAACGGGGAAGCATCGCATTTAAACAGATACATTGAGGTTCAAGGGCCTTACTAGATAATCCCTGCTAGGGAATCCTCGACAGATTTAACTAAAAGTCGAACAATGTGTAGCAACTAAGAACATTACCGCGGCGCGATCACGGGGGTGATTATAGCGACACCTCCTTCCATATCCGCAGAACCCAGTGCGCATATAATATGCACAATCGGGCACTCCAGGCCGCTCCGGGTAGGACTCGCTGCTCCCAAGCCCCAATTGCCACATCGACTCTGCCACATTTTCCAGAGGACTGAAACCCTAATCAACCCCCGCATTGCACAGAACGCACAAAAAGGCAAACCCCAGAAACCCAAAAACCAAAAATGCGAGGACCAGAGTTTACGAGAAGGAACCTTCGAGCCCGGTCTGCCCTCCGCCTGGGGCCCACTCCGCCGGCTGGTGGCCTGATTGCGACCCGTTTCTCGCCGGGTTGAGTCCGTATAGCTCCATCCCCGGAATCGAGATATTCCCCCCCTTTCTCCCTCTGTACACGCGAGAGATCTACTTCACACACAGATTTTCTACAGACAGCCGCAGAATGGTTGATCGGAGACGTCAGACGCGTAAAAGCAGTTAAGGAATAGGGTACATAGATACTATATAATACAGTGTACGAGCGAGAGAGAGACAGAGGGAGGGAGAGAGACAGCGGGCTTTCCCACTCTAAAAACCCACTCTCTGACTGAGCACTCTCTCTCTCTAAGATCTTTCTTCTCTCTCACTGAAGAGCATGTCCGTCTAGCTTGGCAGAAAGCCTGTATGTAACTGGGTATACCTTAACAGTATTATCTCATATTATAAATTAATAAAATTTAATTATATTTATAATTATTTTTTTATAATTTTACGTAAGTATGTCACATAATACACTATGATACGGGAGTCTCTCCCTTAGTTTGGGGCTTTTTTGTTGCTTTTTCTTTATTTTATTTTCAAAAAAATGTACGCTTTTTTCTTCTAAATGGGTGCTTTTGTGCAGTTTCTTAGCATCAAGATTGACTAATAATGCACGTAAGTGAAGAAAAAATAGAATAAAGAAAAAATAAAGGGTAACAGAGAGTACCATCATTAAGAACTGAGCTCAAAAATTTTAATTGGATTAATTTTATTAGGATAATTTTTTCTTAATTGTAAAATTTTCTTTATTATAAAACTCAAATCAAAATTTTACTTCGTAGAAAATGTCAGATCATCAATTCGCAAATAAATCTAAAAATTTTATTAAGGACTGATAAAATTTAAGGTAGTAAAATAAAATAATTTAATAAAAATAAAATTTATATAAAATTTCACATATTTTTCATTACAATGGATGCTTATCACATCCATCCAAGCATGTTGTTCCTGCATTTTCCTTTTTTTTTGTTCATTTATTTTATTATTTTTATTTATTTTCTTTATTTAATTCTTAGCAAGTTAGAACCGGCCAAACACAGCTACCTGAATTTGGGAAAGTTTACTTGGATTCAATCGGTTAAACATTTGTTATGGAGATAGGAAAAAAAAAAAAAAAAGCATTTGTTTTGGAGTTAAGCAAGGTACCGACACTCACTTTCTTGTCCAGTGAAATTACCGGGTTGCCCCCGCCGTGTACGCCGGTACTTGTTCGGATCTGAAGTAAACACTCAATGGTGGAGGACCGGTACCGGTCCACGTGACCGTAGACGAAGGTTCCAATAGGCGAGCTTGTATACTGTTTATTTGTCTTCATTTTGATTATTTTATTATTTTTAATTCTTTCTTTTCAGGGAGACTCTGACCTTAAATTTACGGGGCAAAAAAGGGCTTCTCTTGCTGAATAATAGAAGAAAAAGCACTTTTAAACTTCGATTTTTACATTTTTATTATTCTTATTATAATTATTTAATTTTTATCAATCATTTTCTAACTTTTTAATTTTTTATCACTTTGATCCTACAATTGCTTTTTTAATAAAAATTTTCTAAAAATTATTTTTAACAAATATTTTTTAAAAAATAAAGAAAATAAGGAAAAAAATCAGTAGAACATTATCGGTGGTCACGTCCCCTCCAAAATTTGGAGATCATTTCTGATTGAGAATTGATTAGTGGCTGTCATCACTAGAAAATTTTAACTCATTCTAAATACGAATGAGTCATAACTTTAGAGAGAATATTTACTAGTAACTAACACTTTTAAACAAAGGATGATATCACTTTTCTTCTTGTCTATTTTTTCTTACTTTTTAATTTTCTAGTGACTAAATACGAATGAGTCATAACTTTAGAGAGAATATTTACTAGTAACTAAATACGTCGGAGGCTCGCTGCCGTCCCACCTGCTCCCGTGAGCTACAAGGGCAAAAATGATATTTTACACAAAATGGTGCTATTTTTGAAAAATAATATAAAGTGGTGCTATACATGAGAGATGGAAGAGGAGATGGGCTAAATTTGCCTATTAACACTTTTTTAAAATGAGAATATTCTTTTTTTTAAAATGGTCTTAATTGAAATTCCACCGGCCCTTAAATTAGAATAAAATAGTGTATTGATCGTAAATTTATAGTTACTCACTTTTCACCATTTCTCTCCCACTGGAAACTCCTACTTCCTCTCTACTACGTTCTTTTTTTGTTTCTCGTAGATTTATTTTTAATTCTCATGTTTCGTTTCTCACTCTTTTATTGGCGATCAGAACACATAAATTATGAATTCTAAATCCACTTCTACCATTATTATAACTATCTAATTCAAAAGTTAAGCGCATATCATTTTTACTTAAAAATTAATCGTAGCGAATTACTCTCTTCAATAGTCCACGAACAGATATTTTCAATAATTTTCATTAAGATAACACATATCGTGTATAGTACAGGAAAGCCTCTAGTTTTATTTATGAAACCTCAAACTTAATTATTTACTAGGGAAGTCACATTATTCAATCCCAAGAGTCAAACGGGCAATTCCATACAAAGTTTAAATCTCCTTAAAAAGTCTGCAATTTTGAATTTACCTTATCTTGCCTACTTCTAGGCATAGATACAAGGCTGTGGGATTATTCGGGTGGAATTCGGACATGCCGAGATATCGAAAAAGGGCCGTTCAAACACGAGACCAACTTTATTATATCCTAGTTGTTTTCTTTTCTGTCAATTGCTGCGTTTGATTTTATGTAAAGTGCAGTGTGATATTGTAATATAGTGGATTTCACCGCACAAATAACTGAGTTTGATTCTAAAATTTATTAACCATGCGCGATTATATAAGTAAAAAGTTTACGGTGCGATTAATAAAATCTTTACATCTATAAAGTAAGTTGTAATATGAGAATGTTATATTTTCGGATGTAAAGATTTTACCAATCACAACGTAAATTTTTAAATATCAATGCATGGTGAGCTTTACAGATAAACGTTATAATTTATGGCGTAAAGCAAGCTGTAACATGTCCAACCAAACACCCACTAATTTTATAACTAACTCTACGATGATTTTACTCATACTTATGTAGTTTACAACCAATTTTACATTTTTTTTCAAATGCCACAGTTTCGTATTTCTGTGTATTACCTAAGAAAATTTTATCACGGTGAAAATTTTCTCATAATTAACGTTTTAATGATTTAACACTACTATTACCTAAGCCCCTCATTGTGAATGAGAAATTGTATCATAAAATTGGAGTACCAAAATTGATTTAGATGGGTTATGTGCTAATAAGAAATGGATCAAAAATTAAACCCAGTAATTATGAGCCCACAAGAGCACATGTGAGGAACCGTGGAAAATTCAATCCCATGTTAATAAGGAACGGGTACGTAAAGTGGTTTACAAGGGAAAAGCGTTTCTACGTGGAGTAAAAGCTTCTTCGCCATCGAAAATTTTTTTCGTCGGGAGGGCTGAATTGGACCTCACCTCTGACTTGTCTTCTCTTTAGGGTTTCAAGTTCATGCCTTCAGACCAGTTCCAGATAAAATCGGCTTTCAACTGTTTCAAAGGACATTTTCACGAGAAAGTTTTCAATGGAGCGGTTATATCACTTTAGCCTTACATAGTATATTCGTCTAATAAGAATTCACTATTTATATATTATTTCTTATTAGGGTTTAACATTTATAAGTTTTTTTTTATTTTTTTACCATTTATATATCATTTCAACTCACTATTTATTTAATGTTCTTTTATTTTTTTAAGACTTTAGGATTTAATAACCATAGTTATATAATTATTGCTTAAATGTCAACTCATGAATGGACGAATATACCACTTAATGATGCAGATGTGGTATGACCGCTCTACTGAAAACTTTCTCCATTTTCACCCTCCTCCTCATCAGATCTCTAACGGAAATAATGTACATCTATATATATATATATATATGGTTGTAAATGAGATAGTACGGGTCACAAACAGTTCGGGTTCGGCTAGATGAAAACTTGAATTTGGCTCAATCTTAACCAGCTCAAACTCAGCTCAGCTCGGGTTCGTCAGTAAACAAACCAAGTCAAGCCTAATAATATTCGGCTCGTGAAACTCTCGAGTCTAAACAAACTTTTTATCTTATATAATAATAATTAGTATTTTAATTTTAGAAAAACAGAAAATAATTAACATTATTGTCTCAAATTATTATCTATAACATTTATTTCGTTCTTTTTTACTCATTTGCAGAACCCTAATCACAATTATTTCTCCCCCTCTTCCTCCTTAGTATTCCTTACTCTATGTAATTGACATAACAACATCGTGCCCAAGTTATATTTTCTTTCTTTGCTTGGCTCGTATAAGTTCGATGAGTCTTCGTTTACTATAACGAGCCGAGCCCAAGCCTAAAATATTGGGCTCGACTGAGCTTGGGCCTGGGCCCGACCTCAGAAATTGATAAACGAGCCGAACTTGAACATTATAGATTCGGACTAGGCTGGACTCGTTTACAACCCCATCTATTTATACCATTATATTAGAGAAGACCATCATTTTCAGTGTCCCAAAATGCTCTTTTAAGACATTTATTTGATAACACTATTATGGGCTATTTGATCTTTTCTGCAATATCAAGAATGCTACTCCCAGTTTTGGAGGAACTCGTCATATTTCCTTTAACATTAAGGGGGGATGTAGTCTTCTCCTTCAAAAGCAATAAAAATTCATATCCACCCTCATATCGCATTTGTATCTCTCTCTATCTGTAATTAGCTTGTTGCAAAAATAAATTTTCTCCTTCATATATATATATATATATATTATATCAAGGAGTTCATTTTCCGGAATTCATGAGCACACTATAAGTCCATAAATTTATGTAAGTCAATATATTAAGATGCATATGTGGGTGGTTACGCCAAGAGCTATGTGTTTAATGAAGGAATTGAGATTTTGATCTCGTGAGCATCCTTACGATTTAGATGCACAACATATACACTTGAACTAACTCTTAGGACTATTCCGGTGCACATCTGTTCCTTTTTTGCACTTATAATGTCAATCCCTTCATTGGATATGGATTTTTCATATGCATGGACGTGCAAGTATGATTTAAGGAGAGCGTCGGACGGTCAAACCCATTGGACTCCAAAAAAGCTTGTAAAATACTACATATTGTCAAATGAATTAAAATATTTTTTAAAAATTATTTTATTTTTTACCCATTTAAATTATCATTTTGACTCTCGTTAAATTAAGTCTATTACATACGCATATGCATATGGTAGCATAGGACAAACGGAAAGAGGATCTTTTGACGGCCAGACATTGTTCTATCTGTGGGACATTGTTCTATCTGTGGGACCTTTTCTCCCCCCAAGAACGTAAAAGAAAAGGCTTGTTGACGTCAAGGTTCGATAATGGCGACTATTATTATTATCATTATTATTATTATTATTATTATTATTATTATAATATTCCCAGTGACGTCAACATGGTAAACAAGTCAAATGCGCAAATAAATTAATTAATAACACCATGCAATATTTATTTCTTTCGGAAGAACACGTGTACTTTTGTGAAAATTAAACAAAGTTATAGGATTTCTTTTTGTGTCAATAAGCAAATTTATCGCGTCCTCTTCGATCTTACATGCATAGCACCACTTTATATTGAATTTTAAAAATAACATCAATTTATATAAAATACCATTTTTGCCATTATCTGAAATATAAACACATTCTCCCTCTAATCCAAATCAAAATAATTCACATTTCCCTCCATCTTTCTCCTCCTCTCCATCTTCCAAGCGGCTGTTCTTCTTTGTTCTTCGACTGCCTTTGTGTCTTCCCAGCGGCTGTCTCCTTCTATTCTCCAACGCACTATCTCTCACAGCTTCCCCGCTCCTTCCTCCAGCGGCACTTTCCCTGACCATAGGTCCCCTCTCCCTTTTTCCAGACAGTTTCCCCTCTCCCTTTCTTCGACGGGTTCCCTATCTCGATTCTCTAATCTCTCGCTTGTTCTGTAATTTATCGAACATAGAGGAGTTCATCCAGTTTGATGTGATTGAGTTTTTCTAAAAATTGATTCTTCAAATTTGAATATCAAGTTAAGCGCTTGGAACTTGCGCAATTATCGGAACCTATTAATAACATATCGGGGCCTGTGCACAATATACTAAGACCTATTTAAAATATATCTAGATCTACTTAAGTTAAGGATTTTGAGAATCTAAACAGCTACCGAGACCTATTTATCAAGTATCATGACCTATTTATAATGGAATTTAGACCTATTTATAATAAATCAGAACTTATTTAAGTTTACATGTGTCTAGAAATCTAGACAACTAGTGGGACCTATTTATAACTGCATTCGAACCTATTTGTATTGCTTTCAGGACTTATGTATAACTATATAGAATCTATTTATATTGTATCGTAACCTATTTATAACCATACTAGAATTTATTTATATTACACGGGGACTATTTGCATTGTGCCGGGACCTATTTAAATACATCGGGACATATGTCTGCGCTAAGAGAGCACAATCCCAAAGTTGGGATGTTGTAGAGGAGGGAGAGTAGGAATATGCATGATTATAGGATAGACTCGAAACCGGTAGGAACCTACTTTATTGAGTAAGTTCTGCGTAAATCTTAAAGAAAATGGGTAGGTTCCGTGTAATGAATTAAGGAATCTGTCGGTTCTAGTTCCGACATACAGGGTATCTGAAATCGGAACTGGAATCTGTTAACTTATTCGTGCGGTTGATTTTAGTCGTTTGTAACTTTCTCATTTGAACTCCAATTCACAAACTGTTTAAACCGTTGTATTTCTAACTTGATAAACTTTCATTTGACATAATAACTATGCATATTTAATAAATCTTTATGTCTAAACCATTATTATTATTTAAAATGAATAACAAATAATATTGAAATATAATCTAAACATATTTAAAAATTATACAGATTTGATTATGATAAAAACTATATGAAATAATGATAATTATGAAAAATATTGAAGTCATTCATATTATAAAAATAAAAGAATAAAGAATAAATAGGTTCTAATAGTGTACTCGAAACCTGTGGTATCTTACAGCTTTCAGATAAGGTCCAGTTCCAAGATTTAGGAACCGGTCTTATACATGGTAGGATCCGGATATCATGAAAAAATACAAGGTACCTAGACCCGATTACTCCTAAGGGAGAAAAGACAAAGAGCAACTATGACGATGACTGAGATCACGTAGGCAACAACAACTAAGACGATGGTAGCAACCATGACGGACGGACAACTCATGAGTAGGGGAGGAGCCACAATGATGATGGTGGTGGCAACGGGGATGACGACGGCGAGCAAGGAATGGGGTGAGGAAGGGCGGAGGAGAAAGAAGGAATCGAAGAGAGGAGCGGCAGTCAGAGGAACGGAAGGAGGAGAGGATAGAGAGGAATTAGAGTAAAAGTTATGAAAGGGGTATGGGTGAAATTTTGAAAAAAAAAAAAGTTATAGATCCCTTTTAAGCTAGTGCTATTTTTAAAATGTATTATAAAGTGGTGCTAATTATAAAAATAACGCTTCCTTTGGTGTTATAAAAATTTTCCTTTCTTTTTTCTGAGTAATAAAGTTATACGATTAAATATTTTCATATGCACACAATTTTATATGAGATTGTATATACAAATATCTACACATGGACTTATCTACATTTATGAATGTGCAAAGTATTCATAGATTCAAGAAAAATATAGTCCTCATTATGGGACAATACATACACACATATATATATTAAATATTAATATTTAGCGATTTACTAGCAAAAGATCTTGCAAATTAAGAGTAAACAGTCACATTGACTTTTAATATTGTATCCAGTCATCAATTCAATCCTTGGCTAATTTTTTTACTACCAAATTTTCTCAAATATTCATTATTTTGTCACCATATTAATATAATTGTTAAAATATCATTAAAAAAAATATTACATAGCATAATAATGTTAAATTTTTATTTTTAAGTGAAAACTTTCGCTTTGATCTCTAATGTTTCAATAAACCAACAATTTAGTCCCCAAACTTTTTCCACTTCCCAATTGACCCAAGCATCCATTATTTTACTATCATTTTAGTCATGCCGTCAATATTTATTAAAAAATTTGACATAACATTAAACCATGTTAAAATTATTTTTATTTTCAAACCTTGCAATTACTTTGTTACATCTTATCATTTATCAAATTTTTAGAAATTTATTATTCAAATACATATTCACTACACCAATTTCTCAATTTTCTCATTTTACTTTGTCATTCTTCCACTTTGATGGTTTTCTTCATCTTCCTCAACATGTTCGAAAAGTTTGAGTCATCATATACCAAAAAAGTCAGATCAATTCCTCTACTTATGGAGTGTTGCATTTAAGAGCCAATCGATCCCTCTATTCATGAATGTTGAATTTGCTTCTTAAAAGCTCAGTCAACTACATGTTGATCAAATTTTAGTTAAGCCCAAGGTGGACTCATGACTTGGCAAGGGAGCTAAGGAGAATGAGAATTTACATAAAAATAGCATAAGATATAACCTAAATAATCGATTAGGCTAATACCCCATGAGTAAAGGGGTCAATTGGCTCTTCCTTGGTATTGGATGGTCCAGACCTTTTAAATACACATTAAAGATGGAAAAAACCATTAAGGTGAGAGAAGATAGATTTGGAGAAGAAAATTGAGATTGAATAAGTAGAACTATATTTGAATGATAAAATTTATGAAAAAATTGATAAACAGAAATATGCGATAGAGTAATTACAAGTTTCGAAAATAAAAAATTTTGAACTAAATTTTGAGATATAATTAAAATAGTGGCAAAATAGTAAATATTTTAATCAAATTGATGGCAGTAAAGACTGGAGAAAATTATTGATTCATTGAAATATTAGGGATTAAATTAAAGTTTGAACTGAAAAAACATTAAGTTTAACACAGTTATGCCACGTTGATACCACATAGCATTAAACAAACCAATCCAGAGATGGGAGGAGAAGAACAAGTTCAATGACCATTCAAGGAATGCTTGGGGCCGTGCAGTCCCCCTCCTCCCTCCCATAGACCAGCTTCGGTTCAAGTGTGTATTCAGATGGAGGAGATGCTTTGGAACATCCCGGTGCGAGGCAGATCTCTGAGCAATGGTGGATGAATTAATCGGGCGACCGATTCCCAGCATGCGCCCACGTTCCAACGGATGACTTCCTATCACCATACAAATATCAACATAGATCCAGTTTGCCATGATCAGCCAGACCGAGAACCAGAACCCTACCATTCCAGTTCTCTAAGAAGACCGGATTCTTGCCTTATACCAATCTGGTAATATCAACTGCCTCATTCTTGCTAGAATTTACTAAATTTATAGCAATTTCTTTCCATAAAGTATTAACCAGGTGAAAATTGAAGAGAATAATTGAATATAACTAAAAAGGAATTCAATGTTTACAGCCTATGGCGTTGACAACTCCCATAAAAGTCCCATTCAATCGATCCTATCGGCTATTGCTGTTTCCTTGGTGAAACCAATGCTGCTCAAGTTAAAATTAGCAGCAGCCATATATCAGTACAACAACTGGAACGTCTATCCAAAACATGTTCGGTGTAAAACCTTGGCGAGGAACTTACATCTCTTCACCGGAAACACGTATCTTTAAAGATGCAATGGAGTTGAGATGTACGAAATATTACCCAGCGGCAGCACCAGCATTAACAGATTCAGCGAGCTCTTCGAGGAGTTCCCTCTGCTCCATTGACCCACAAGCCTGCAAAAGGGTTTTTGTGGTTTTACAGTGAAATTTTTAGATGTCTCCGGACCGGAAGGTCATTCTAGAAAAAGAACTCGGTTTTCAGAACAAGGATGGAAGAACCAGAGCGACAAAACTTGGAAACATTTCAATTGACTGGATAAGGAAAATTCGCATATTAGAGTTGTTTACTATGTGGATTTTTTCTTGCTTCAAAAAGAATTGTTTACTATATCAAATCATTAGAGAATCTCTCTTCAAGGAATGGATTGTCGGCAAATGACTTCACTTTCTTGTTTTAAACGTTTCAACCTTGCTCGGAGGAGCAAGCTAGAAAGATTGAGAAATTAACATCTGATTGATACATTCCACATAGCATTGGGATCGTCATCTTCTTTCGATCCTCTGTCTCCTCTCTCAATCTCTCACACAGGAATTTCCATTTATTTCATTAATTGACTTTACTTTGAATAAAATGGGGGTCTAAAAAATTCCTACCCCTTTCTTTAAATATCATACATTTCTCTATGTCGAGTACCTTGCCAAAGAAAATACAGAAAACCACTTATATTTAAATAACAATATTTTTTTTTTCATATTGCAACTCATACAGCAAGTTGCAACATTAAATTATCTGAAAGCTGCCTTCTAGGCCCAATTTGATTCCAGAAAACTAAGAATTTATTTCATTATTCAATCAAATGCTAGAAGACATTAAATACAAAATGGTCAATGCAATGCATCTGCTAGCAGATTTCTCCATTTCTCTGTGATCTTTATTTGTACTTAAGGTAAGTATTATGAAGAAACTTAGGATAACTTTGTAAGCTCACAATGACCCATCCTCACTTTCAGACGGTAAAACAATGACGAAGACGATGATGAATTTTTCTTGTTCCTCTGGGATCTGAATTAGTAAACACAAGTGATGGCAAGAAACTGTACCTGTACTGCATTCTCGATAACACCGTCCAGAAAAGATGTGAGCTCAAAGTTCATCTTTAATCTGTGATCAGTAACTCTGTTATCCTGATCAAATAAGAGACGTCTAACATAAACACTTGTTTTTGCATTTATATCAATAAACATTGACAGGAACAAAACGTGTATCTCAAAATACCATGAAGGCTTTCTCTATGTGACTCATATATCTGACTCATGCCACGATTGTGGTACTAAAGAACTGGACATATTCATTTATCTTATTCACCAGTTGCTCAGGTGTTGCGATGGTGATTAAATGTGAAAGGATGATAAATATATCTACATGGAGCTATATGAGATGTTCACTGAGGGATACAACGCACGCAAAATGGAAGCACATAATACAATCGCAGTAACAACCTTGTAATTGTATGTTCTGATCTTTTCAGCACGAGCACCAGTACCAACCTGCAGGTTTAAGAAAGCATAAGAGCTGCAATAGATCTAATGAAAATCATAGTCTGACAAAGAGCTTGTCCTTCATAAGAGGAAAATTCAGAGTTGACCAATACATACAAGGGGAAAAAAAGATGCTAAAAGCAATAATAATTTGCATGAATCAAAGTTAAAGAAACCAAATTATCAAAAAAAGTTAAAAGAAACCAAGCCCAAAAATTACTGTATTGTTAAAATCTATTAACTACATTTATCAAACCTGTGATTTTCTCTGATTTCTAATCTCCTCTTGCTGCTCTCTTAATTTAATCTCATACCTGCAGCATAGTTTTTTGTATGATTTAGAGAAATTTAGGGAAAAAAATAAAGGAAAAGCTAGAAGAGGAGACTTTGCTTAACATAGATAAAGTGAAGTCAGCTGATGTTGCAAAATGGAATGTACAATTTTGCTCGCAGCAACTGAAGAGCACGATTTTTATTTTGAAGCTGGGTCCTCTCTTCAGTGCAAAATATACGAATTCCAGTTGGTTTGTGGAAAAGATCAACAGCTGTTTCAACCTTATTAACATTCTGTCCTGCATTAATAACCATAGTATCAGAGAGAAGACCATGTAATTTCTAGAATATGTAGAAGATGAGGATCAAACAAATCAGCAGGCAAATAATTTAAATCCTAAGGCTCTATTTAAATCTCATACTCAATAATCAAGGAAAATCACAAACTTATCGCTAAGATGCTCATCAAGTCATTACCTCCAGCACCACCAGACCTTGCCGTTGTCATCTCAATGTCCTTCGGGTCAATGACAACCTCAACTTCATCTGCCTGAGCAGTTTATATGTTCACCAGAAATCAGCTCACTTTTCAAAGGATATATATTTAATAGCATCTTAATAAGCATTACTGTTGCAAGCAGCTTCTAACAAGTTGAACATGCATAAGAAACCCAGAAGGCCAAAACGAGAAGTGCCACTAAGATTTTATAACACAAACTCATCACAAACCAGTAATATGACTGGTTGATATTATCTGAAAGATCCAAGTGATTAAATATGTGGTGTTATGAGATAAAATTTCTCAAGCTAATCATGGAAGTGGACGACAGTCTTGTCACCTAAGAGAAATGGCAGAAAACTACAATCATCATCTGCCTCCTCACAAGCATTTTTTCCCCTCCCTGTTACCTAATGAAACAAGAATCTTAAGATTATGATGACCTGAATAAAATTGCAAAAGAATTTGATAGGAAAAAAGGTCATCAGTTATTATGAACATCCATTTTTCTCCCAGTTAATCTAATGAAACGAAAATATGATGAGCATGATGGGCAAATAAAATTGTGAGCAAAAGGTCATCAATTATTACTGAAGATAATCTACCTCAGGCATTATAGCCACAGTAGCAGTGGAGGTATGTACACGTCCTTGTGCTTCTGTTTGAGGAACACGTTGAACCCGATGAACACCAGACTCGTACTTCAATTTGCTATATACACGGTTGCCTTTGATTTCCATCACATAGGTTTTGTATCCTCCTTTCTCAGCCTTGTAGAAAATATCCAAAACAGTCTTGAAGCAAATGGGAAAAGAAAAATAAAAACTAAAGGCAACGAATAAGAATACCTCAGAACTGGAAACAAGGGAGAACTTCCAGGAATTCCGCTCACTGTACTTTTGGTACATGCGGACCTGATGATCAAAGAAAAGGATGTGATAAGGGCGCATTAGGTTTTCTCATAAGAAGCTAACATACTCAAATTCGGCAATTTTGCAACAAATATAATTAGTATGTGCTTTGAAGTGGCAGGAGGCAATCTTGTATTCTTTACTAGGATGAATATGTGACCTCTTATGCAGGCAGCCTTTCCAGCCATTCTTCTCAAGGAAGCATGAATATTAGATGCACTTTTGACTTTAACTATGACTCCAGTAGTGGAGTAAAATACTTAAGACTAATTTTACTCATGTTGATTTAAGAGCGAATGCAAGAATCTTCTATTTGTTGCATAGTATGATGTACTCTGCAGTCAAGTACTTGTAATGAAAAGGGAAACATATACCTACAAGGTCACCAGCCCATAGACCAGCTTCATCACCACCGGTGCCAGCTCTTACTGAAGAATGGTTCGAAATTAGAAATGCACTCAAAAGAGTGACTCAATGGAAAAAGTATCATGCACTCCCTTTCTGCTTTAGGGCACTTTCTACATCTTTTATGGCTGTAAGTATGATCTAAAATGTTTTAACAAAAATAAATGAAAAACAACATGAAACATCAAATTCCAGATTGCCTTAAGGCAAGACTGTTTAGGGTTATTAGTGCATACACAAGATAATTTCCAAACTATCATAACACAATAGACCACCATGAAAAAATAGATTAATGATGTTTACCTTCAAGCATTATGTTTCTTGCATCAAGAGGATCAGTTGGAAGCAATAAGACCTGCAACCAACAGTGCGATAATAAAGCCCAATTAAGCTCAGGAGAAACTGCAAATATTAGAAGTTGGAAGGTAGTAGAAACAGAAAGCAGACTGGAAAACCAGGATGGCATTGATAACAGAAGGCACAAGGTCCTATCAGGGAAATGTCAGATGCCCAGTAAAGATTAATTTTAACAACATTATCATGTTGACATGGTTTCCCATGTAGTACCAACAAATTAATATCAATTTATTTGTTGGAGATTAACATATTACACAATATGAGGAGCGTTCTTTCACATTAAAAAGCTTCTCATGACAGACGAAAGCACCTTGAACTTCTCTTCAAGCCCTTTAAGTTCGTCAGTCAAAGAGTTGATTTCATAGGCTATCATCTCGGCCATATCTTCATCATCTCCTTCATCTTTAGCTAAAGCTGGTGCAGTCATAGAATCAAAGAAAGAATTGTCAAAGAAAACCAAAAACACATTTAAGTTAATCTATAGAAGGAAAGGATTTGGCTAAACCTTTAGTCTCTACCAGCTGCTTTTCACAATCCTTGTACCTTCTGTATGTTGACACAACCTATAAATGCAACAAAGCAGAACAATATTTATGGCTGTGAAAATGATAGGTTGCAGTACCTTACAACTCATACAATGAAAGAAAGATATATTGAGATACCTCATCAAGTTCTGACATGGATTGTGCCAGCTTTTGATATTCTGTGGGATTCGAAACTACATCTGGATCGGCTAGCTTGACCTGTAAAATTTTCTCGGTGAATATATGATAATGTATGCTCTCACAGCTCAACAGTTATTTATCCATGCATACTGCATCAAAAGGAAAAACATTTTCAACAAAGATATTTTTAATGGCCTTTAGGTCATTGACATGTAACAACTCAAATCAGTTAGAAATCGAGGAAAAAAAGAGTAATGGGGTAAATATTCTGGTAGCCAAGCAAGATTTGGCTCAGGTAGATTGACAATTGTTTTCTTCTCTTCCTAATACTAGCCATCGTATTTGAAACCTTTAAAAAAGAAAGTATAAGATCCGTAGTACAAATTTACCCAAAAAAAAAAAAGATCCATGGCACAAAACATACAGAGCCATGTGGAATCACTGCCAATGAAGGATTTGGCAAAACTTAACAACCAGAATATAACAATTTATGAACCTAATGACCTTCCTAATGCAGATACTAACAGCCACTCATGGTTCAGAATCTGCATTATATTTCTCCAATAGAATCATCATAAAAGCCAACATACACAAACCAAAGACTCTATCCATGATACATAAAAACTCCAATCCAAGAACTAAACGAAAATACTGCAACTTATCCATCTATTAGTTTTCACTAGTTGCAAGTTGAACAGATCTTTCTTATCTCCATTCACAAGGGACGACTGGTGGAGCTAATCTAGACATCATACAAACAATTGAATCAGGCCAGTATCAGGTGGCTACACAGCATTGACTAAAAATGAGTAATATAACAAGGGACATATCTCCGAATAGCCGAGTCTCCTCCTTTAACCGCTCAACAAACACTTCGGCTTTTACATATTAATACCAAACCTATTCCAAGAATTTCCCATCTTTGAATTTTGCTTAAATTTCATCAATTATTAAGTGAAGAAAATTTATTATCTTGTCCATTAGCATCTCAACAACTAACACTGAATAAGTTCAAGATTAAAGACTTGTTCCTTGCCCTCCAAACAAACCATGAAGCTTCAGGCAAAGATCATATACACCTGGCCTAGTGGACAAAATATTAACGGATAACAAAAAATTAAAAAAAATTAAAAATTAAAAAAAAAATTAAAAAAATATCACAGATGGAGCAATATCTACAGACGTAAATGGAATTTAAGGAAATAGCGTCATTTCTCTGATAGTGGCAGTCGTAAATCATACCGATAATTCTTTCCATGTTTTCTCTGCAGATTCCAGCTTTGTTATTAGATAAGGCTCCTGAAATGCATTCAAACAAATAAATTGAAGATTAGAGAGGACTCAGAAGATCCAACCTAAGCTATACATTGGAGATTCATCAAATGTCATGTGTTGGCGTCAAACACATCATGACTTGATTATGAGTAAAACCGGCAGTGCTATGCACGAATTTGACACAAACTTCAAAGAAGAACACAATATGCTAACCCGCAATGAAACAAATTCGCAAGCCCTAGCTACTTAACACACTAAACAAAGTGAATTTTAGTCTCATTTATTGGGAAGAACACGACGTAATTAAAAAAAAAAAGGGAATTCCAAGCAAGAGCATGATTGCTCTAACCAGCAGGAAATTGGAAATTTAATGAAACGTCCAAGTGGAAGAGAACTCTAGTTCGCGTTTTATGAGCGACAACATTCGCTGAGAAAAATATCTCCAGTTGGTAGGGAGGCTTGCATCTCAAATTCCACAACTTCTCCTAGAAATTCAGTTTATTAGTTGTATGAAGGGGAAATTAGTACGCACCGCCATGCAAACGATCCTCGGAGCTCTGAAGGCCGGAAAGGGTCGAAAGAAGGCGACTCTGCTCCTCGCGTGCCCGGAGAAGTGGCGCGGCAACGGAAGGCGGCTCCGCTGCGGCCATAGCCGAGCTGTGGGGTTTGTGGTTAAGCAGCTCATCGCCTTTTGCGTAGAGGCACCCACACTGTCTGGTGGTTTTGAATTAAACAGCCACGACGTTATCGGGAGAGAAGCAGGACCCGTTTGGCAATGAATTAAGTCGTCCGAAGCCCGGTCAGAGTAGAATTCTTTCCATGCGATGGATAAGAGTAACCGCTATAGGGATTAATCAATTCCGCTTCCGGTCAAGTTTGATGGGTTCTTTTCTTTTGCTGTTTCAAATCGAAGGCCACAGCCACCACCAGAAAAACCCAATATCGCTGAACTCCATAAATTGGACGACTGATACTTTTTTTGAAATATTTCACAATAGTACGATTTTTTAAATTATTTATTGGTACAAAACTTGTTAAATGTGTTTCCCTCGAGTACAAATTATTACATTTTTGCTTATTTCATTAATTTTTGCAGATGTGACATTTGACGTGAATGTCACACATTAAAATTACGGATGTAACATGCTTATATAATATTTTGAATCAAAGAAAAATACTTAAAAGTTTAAAATTTAAATTATTTTAAAGTAATTACAATATTTTATTAGAGAGAATTGATAAAATGTTTTTTAAAAAGTAAAACTGAAATATAAGGGATTCAAAAAACTTTTAAATTTTAAAAATAAAAAACAACATTAAAAATAAAAATGATATATTAAAATAAAATGGAAAGAAAATCATTGGGACAAACAACGGATATGTCAACAGCTAATAATACAAAGAAGGCAAGAAATGAATAAAAATATAGCATGCACTATTCAGAAGCCAATTTGAACTCAACATTTTTACTCAAATAACCTAAGGTATTGAAATGATTGAAATTGCTAAACACTATTAACTAAACAACAAAGGAACCAAAGTAGTGTTAGTGTCACAACTCGAAATTTTGATAAAATTTTTTCTAAACTTCGAATATTTTATACCAGAAATAAATTTAAACATACTAGATAATTTTTGATAATCTTCAGTTTGCAAAGTACATTAGAAAATGCAAAAATTTTTAAACTAAGCTACCGGAAACATGAGATGAACCTTGTTATAAAAAACTACATTCGTTTACCTCATGAGTCAATTGATCTCAAACTTACGTAAAAAAAATGATATGTAGAATGTGTGAGCTGCAACTTAGTGATTATTCAATTGTAATATAAAATGAATTGTATATTGTTTAATAAATAAAACTACATGAAATATACAATTTATTAATATAATAATTTATTATCTTATAGACATGTTAAACTTATGATATTATGACTAGCTTATCTCATCTTATATAATATATTATTAGCTTTTCCAATTCCTATGGATAGTTAAATTGACACTTGACTCATCTTAATCATTCGACAATAATCACATTGCAACCTCATATAGATCTAAACAATTTAAACCACAACAATATAACTCATAAACCACAAACACATCAGTGTATATAATATTGCATACTCATAGTAAGTGTAATCCTATATTAAGGAGCTTGAGAATGACAATATATTCGACTCACAAACAATAATATAGTTATAGGGTCGTATTGCTCCTGAGATAGGTTATGACAGTATCGATACTTTACTCTCCAATGATATTGTGACCCCATATTTCGATCAATATCAATCAATCTACTCAAAACTATCGACAACCTTCCTCCACATACAACATAACTGAAGCGCCTTATTATCTTTTGGTGATAAGAGTTGGACTTGTCCTTTTCATCATTTTTAGTAACAATTACATCGGTCCATTTGTCTATCCTCTATCCAATATATTCTATCAAAAGAACCAAGCTCACAGAATATAAAATCTCTTGTTTCTACTCCACTAGGATTGTGGTGAATCCATCATATCCCACATTCTTATGGGAACATGGCCGTCGGAATATAAAGTTCCATACTTATATCCCCGCACAGTGGCCAATCAGACCCATTTCTATTCCTTTTGTCTAGCAACTACCATGGTTATATCCAATTAATAATACATTAATATAGCACAACCATTTATTTATCCATACTTTGAATCACAACACAAATTATAAATCAACTAACCATAATTCAATCATATATTCCACTCCTAACATCATCATAATTTATGAGTTGACTAGAAAACAATTTAGATGTATATGTGCATTGACTTCATGTTATACACTACCACTCCTTTTCATAAAAGGTTGGTGGCAAGTGACAAAAATCAATTACCAACTAGATGTTCCTAATAAATTTCTCATTTCATCATCTCGCTCGGGATATCTCGAGATTTGACATGCAATATCAGAGCGATCATGATCCCAACCAGTGGTATCGGAGCCTAGGTTCAAAAGATATCTGAGGCAGGTTGTTATGAAGAAGATATAAAGTAAGGTTCGTGGTAGCTAAAGATGTTAGGTGCCAGATTCGAGGTGGAGAAGTTTGATATTTTGGGATAGCGGCTGATGAAGGCTAAGGCTTTGTGGGTTTTACATAACTTGAAGGAGTTCTAGAATGAGATGTCTTATCAACATTGATAACAGCAAACAATCTTGAGCACGAAGGATGAACGTGTGCAAGGCATTGTGCACCATTGGTAAGACCTCGAAATCCACTTGTGAATAAATAATATCATTTGATAAACCTATTCTAGTCGAGCAACTTAGGGATAGGACTTGAGATTGGGTGGTGGTATTGGAGAGAAGGTTGAATAGACCAAGACTTCCAAAACTCAGCCCGTAGAAATAGGAGTCGGTAAATTGGGGAGACCCTGCAAGAAGGCAATAACTTTTATGTGAGGAAGAGTACATTCAGGACAGGCAGAGGAAGTGTCAAGATCGCCTGGATTAATTGGGCTTTAAGGGATGGTGATTATGGAGAATGTTGAAGCCGTGTCAAATTCGGCTTGTCGATCATTAACTGGAATCTTGTAGGAGTGTTGATCAAGCCTGGCACCTCATATAAGTCCAATGGCAATTTGGACATAAGTGGTTAGTGCAAGATGAGGTAGAGCCCGTGAAGGGCTGAGACAAAGTAATCAAGAAGGAGAACTAATCGTGCTTGGCTTATGTGAGCCAAGGTGGAGATTTGTTGGGATATGTTTGGCATAAGTCAGAATTCAAAGATCGGAAGACCCGAATAATGAGTTGGAGATTAGATTCAAGATACGAGATATATGTGAACAACGGTCAATGATTAAGATTGTGGTTGGAAGTATGGTGTATCCTGGACAGAATCATTAAGGATATTTGGAAGATTTTGTGTATATTATTTTATCATTTGAATAGGGTATCCTAGGGTTCATAACCTATTTGATTTTAAAAAATATATGTAAATAATATTTTCTAGGATATCAAATATGATACAGTATTATACTATAAATAAGATCTTGTACGGGTTGTAAGGGAGTGCTTGGTGTCGTGAAACCCCTAGGGGTCTTGGGCCTGTGTAAGAGAGTCTGGTGATAGATCTTTTTGATGAACTTCTCGGGAGAATGAGGACGTGAGAATTTGAGAGATCAGATTGTAACTTTTTCTGAGTGGGGTTTGTAAAGGGATTTGGGATTTGTGGCATCGCTAAAGACTGGGGAAAACTACACTGTTGTTATAAAGTCTTTGGCCAATATAAGTACAAAACTTTTTGCTTTGTAACTCTATGCTACAAAACATTTTCAAAATGTGATATTTTAGTATAAAAAGTTCAATTTTCACTAACACCATTAATTGGGTTGATTTGGTAATGTGATGCGGATGCTCAGTTAGCACATGAAAATTTAGTTGACGTGGTGACACCATAAAATAAATTTAAATTATAAAAAAATAATAATAAAATAAGAATTTTAAAATAAAAAATTTAATTTTAAAATAAAAAATAAAAATATCCACTTTAAAATAAAAAATTAGAAACTGACATGGAAAATTCAGAATATAAATGGATAGGTTTTAAATAATCAATAAAACATCCCAAATTAATATGAAATGATCCGAAATTTTTAAGAATCGACCCCTAAACTTCACCAACACCTATGGACATTCTAAAACACACAAAGCACATCAGAAACAAAACGGAAAATTTGGAATATGGGATGGACAAATTTTAAAAGGTCAAAAATTGACCCGAATCGATCCAAAATTTTCAAGAACTGACCCTTAGATTATACCAAAACCTAACACCATCCCAAAATATACAAAACACAATAGAAAAAAACTGAAAAATTCATAATAGGGTTTGGACATATTTTAGAACATCGATAAATAACCCTAAATCAATTCGAAACAACTTGAAATTTTCAAGAACCGACTTAGAATTTTCAATAACCAACCTCGATTTTAAAAAATCGACCTCTAGATTCTACCAACACGTAAAACCATCCTAAAACACATAAAACACATTAGAAATAGAATTGAAAAATATGTAATAGAGACTGGATATATTTTAGAAAGTCGATAAATGATGCCGAATCGATCCGAAATTATCCGGAATTTTTAAAAACCAATCTCTAGACTCTACCAATACCTCAAACCATCCTAAACACACAAAACACATCAAAAATAGAACTAAAAAATTCAAAATAAAATGATTTCATATTTTTAATTTAGATTTTTATGTTAATTTATTTTTATTATTTTATGTTTTCCATTTTAACTAAAAACTAAGATAAAATTTCAAAAATTAGAAATAAAAAGAGAGAATGAGAGTGAACAGTGCTCGGGGCATTGTTCATCTTCTCCCCAAGCCCCCAGTAATTTCATAGGCTGCGCAACAACCCCTGCCAACTACCATCGCCCGAAAGATCGGTCCTCGACCTGCTCTCTCTCAATCTTGTCTCCCTCTCCGATCCACTCTCTCCTGGCATCTCTCCCTGAATTGGACAGATTTTACAAAGTGGATAAATGACCTTGAATCGATTTGAAACGATCCGGAATTTTCAAGAATCAACCTATAGACTCTACTAATACCTAAGACTATCCTAAAGCACACATAAACACATCAGAAATAGAACTGAAAAATTTGAAATAAAATAATTTTATATTTTTAATTTACATTTTTATGTTATTTTATTTTTATTATTTTATGTTTTACATTTTAACAGAAAAACTAAAATAAAATTTCAAAAATTAGAAAAAAAAGGGAAAATGAGAGTGAACAGTGCTCAGGGTATTCTTCATCTTCTCCCCGAGCCCCCCATAATTTTATAGGGAGTGTAGCAGCCTGTGTCAACGACCATCACCCAAAACGGCGGTCCTCAATCCACTCTCTCTCGATCTTGTCTCCCTCTCTGATCCACTCTCTCCTGGCATCTCTCCCTCTCTAAATTTTTTACTTCTATTTTGATGTGTTTTGTGTGTTTAGGATGGTCTTAGGTATTGGTAAAGTCTAGAGGTCGGTTCTTGAAAATTCTGTATCGATTCAGGGTCATTTATCTACATTCTAAAATCTATCTGGCCTCTATTTCTTTTTTTTTTTCATTTCCGTTTCTGATGTGTTTTATGTTTTTTAGGATGGTCTTAGGTGTTGGTAGAGTTTAGGAATTGGTTCTTGAAAATTCCAAATCGTTTTGGATCGATTCGGGTCATTTTTCGACCTTTTAAAATCTGTCCTGCCCACATTCTGAATTTTTCAATTATGTTTCTAATGTGTTTTGTGTGTTTTAGGATGGCCTTAGGTGTTGGTAGGGTTTAGGAGTCGGTCTTTGAAAATTCCAGATCGTTTCAAATCAATTCGGGTCATTCTTTGACCTTTTAAAATCTGTCTATCCCATATTCCAAATTTTTTCAGCTTTATTTCTGATGTGCTTTATGTGTTTTAGGATATCCTTCGGTGTTTGAAAATTTCAGATCGATTTGGGATATTTGATTGATCTTTTAAATATATTTAATTATATTCTAAATTTTTCATGTCAGTTTGTGATTTTTTTATTCTTTAAAGTGGTTTTTTATTTTATTTTAAAATTAATTTTTTTATTTCGAAATTCTTATTTATATTTATTTGTTATTATTTTTATAATTTAAATTTATTTTATGGTGTCACGTCAACTATATTGAGGAAGCGCCTACATTACATTGCCACATTAGCCAAATTAACGGTGTTAATAAAAATTTAACAGAGTGTACCAAAATATCATATTTTGAAAACGTTTTGTAACACAAAGTTAAAAAAAAGGTTTTGTATTAAAACCTTACATTCGCAAAAGGATTTGTACCAATAGTGCAATTTTTTCCTAAAGACTAATATCTTGATTTGATTTAGTGGAATCTCCTACTTTGCCCGTGGACGTTTCTCTCTATGTTAAGGGTTTTATCACATATATTAGCTATCAATTTTCTAAATTTCTCGTTTCATTATCTTGCTTGGGACATCCTGAAACTCGATAGGCGGTATAGGAGCGATCACGATCCCAACAGAATCAATATTAAAAAAACATGCAGAGATTGTTAACACTATTCAAAAGTTTTTAATAAGAACTATTCGTAAGGTTTTTTTTTCATAGATTTGAAGGACATTAGTTAGAATTTCAATTATATATGATATCTTATTTAAATTTTTAAAAATTTGCTTCTATCACTTGCATAAACTTCGTTTTTAAATTAAAATTTTTAGTAAACCTACAGTTTTGTTTCTCATGTTTGAACGAACCAACACTTTTGTTCTTATTCTTTTTTCATTGACGTTTAGACCCAAATATCCATTTGTTTGCCACCAAGTTATTTTACCCGTGATGATGCTGTTAAATTGTCTGACGTGGCATCCTAGTTGACACTAACAACATGAAAGAAATAATTTTTTAATGCCCAAGCATCAGAGCAAAACGACGCTGTTTCAATTAAATAAGAGTTATGTGCGCAAAAAAAATTAAATAAAATTTATAATTACTGTTTTGCCCACACTATTTATCAAATTTTTAAATAATGCCATTTGTCCTAGGAACCCTTATCGCAAAAATCAACCACCCTTCCAGCCTCTAAGCCATTGCACTGTCCTCCACCAAAAATTATGCCTTTGTTGACCTAATCATCTCAGTTGTGAGGAACAAGAAATAACCTAATGATATAGAAAAATGTCGAGCAAGAGGAAGAATGATAATCGAATTATCTAATTTCAAGATTTTAATCCAAGAAGCATAGGATAACTAGCTTCTATTTCAAATAGAGATATGATAATTTTTATCAAATCTCTCGATTACTTTCTTTAGTGAGCTATCCTGTTCTCGGACAATCTGGACCGGCAAGAATCAGAGCCATGTAGCCATTCCTAGCATCATCCTCGAGATACACCACCCATTGGAATTAGTGTCTTGGTCGAATCGGATGAACAAAGATTCATACACCCAGGAGAGCTCGTCTAGGTCAAACTCCACATCAATCCGGGAGTGGATCTCAAACACCAGAAGGGCCTACAGCTCCTCGAGCATCTCAGCATAGGAGGATAGCCTGTCGAGGCGGGTTCATCTGTCCCTTATGAAGATAGCGAAGGCTTCTTCGGTTTCCATTAATCCTAGCTTAACTCGCTATGTTATCTTTGATTTGGGATGAGGAGGGAAAACGATGAGTGGGGTGGCTAGCACAGACGCTGGTTGGATTTTAGGCAATAAGGGTTTCTTTACATGAAATAGCATTGATTGAAAATTTAATAAATAGTGATGAGTAAAATAGTAATTATATAACCAATATGAGTTGGTTCAAGTGGTAAGACACTTGTTCTTCTTAAGCAAAAGTCTCAGGTTCGAGTCTTTGTGGATGGAGAAAACTCATGTTGGAAGAGCTTTACCCTTTAAATGGGCCGACCCGGTTCGAACTAAATTAGTCAGTAGTCCAATGGGTTTCTAGATACCAGTGTGCACACAAAAAAAATAGTAATTATAAATTCTATTAAATAAGAACGGCGTCATTTTGGTGGTTGGACATTCAAAAATTATTTCCTCAACATTGTTAGGGCCAACTAGGATGCCATGTAAAAGAATATAACGACATCATCATAGAAGAGCTAACTCAGTGGCAACTAAATGGATGTTTGGGTGGTCTCAATATTGGCCAAAAAAAAAAATGATTAAGGACTAAGGTGTTGGTTCGTTCAAATATGAGGGATGGAAGTGTAGGTCTACTCTAAATTTTGCATATCATCAAGCCTAATGTTTATCCTATTATCGACAATTCTTACCGTGCATAGCACGGGTCATGTAGTTGGTCTGTATTATATATTATTATATGTAAAATTTTGTGAGGTTTGGTGTCTTTTTTTATTCACATATTTGCCCATAATGTAATTTACATATTAAATTTTATGATATGCATATGATTTTTAGATTAAGGGTATAATAATAATTTCAACCATTCTCCTCTCACTCAATATCTATGTTTTTAAATAGCAAGATCCTTTTGTCAACTGTTTAGATTCTCTCATATCACTTTATATTTATAATTTTAGCATAAAAATTACATTTTTTAAACAAATGATTTGAAATTATAAAACTGAAAAAGCAAAATAATATAATATACTAATGACAGCTGTAAATACTCTATTACTACTGCAAGTTAACGGATTTTAAATAAATTAAATTATAATAAGTTATAAATAAATGATCCAATTATACAAATTCATCCCAATATTTTACATTTGTTTATTTCTATTTTCTTTCCATGCGTAGCACGGGTTTATGTCTAATATTACTATATTGGAGGATGTGGTGGTTGCAATCTCACTTTCTAATTCCAAAACTATCTTTCTATCTTATTTATCAATATTTATTGAAGAATTTAGTCCCTCTAAAAATTTTATCCTTTCAATTTTATTAGTAAATTAAATTTAAAGGACTATTTTATATTTTTACAAACTACTCTCATACTCTTATTAACTTACTTGGCACCTTTCAAAGATCTCGCTATTTTCGGAAGGTTTCTTCTGCAACTTCCTCCATTTGTGTATCGGATTTCTTCCATCTCTCCCATCATAGTAGTACTTTTCTCTTTCGAAGAGTTTTAGCATATGAGTACATGAGTTTTGGTCGATTCACTCAATTAACATGTAACACCAATTTCATTTTTTCCAATAGCATTTGATAATGTTCATCATACATAGCACGAGTCATTCGCTAGTAATAACAGACAGATGTATGAATCAATAAGCGGATGTGGAAAAATACAATAATAAGGAACTAAGAGAACATTTTAACAACACTTGCAAGGAATTAAATGCAAGGATGTATTCTCAAGCCTAGTCCAGAACCTAATTTAAACTTGTTGCATAATCTCTATTACTATATTGGAAGACAGCAGTTTTTTCTCACATTTAAATTTTTAAAAAATACCCTTATTCAATTCATTTCATAATGAGAAAATAAGGACTACTAAGTAAAAAAATATTGACTCATTTAAGTATTATGAAATGACAATCATAAAGAGATTGTTCACCTTTCAAAACCCCGTGACCCCAATCCTATTTATGTAGTGATACCGACAGATGAAATTTAAATATTTTTAAATTTTATTTAAAAATTAAAAAATAGCTAAATTTTGTTGGTAAGTAATATCATGTAAACACTGCCATACAAGATACTTTCTCCTATTCCAAATAAGTTATAAATGCGTAATATCCAATTAATCATTAAATTACTTGGATGAATATGTATAATTATATTATTTATTTATAACTTATTGTAATTTAATTCATTTAAAATTCATAACTTATAGTAATAAGTAATGCATTCTTAGTTATTCTTAGTATATTATATTAATTTTATCTTTTCAATTTTATAATTTTAAATAATTTTTTCATTTGTTACGGAGTGATATTGGAAAATCTGAACAGGTATTGAAAGATTTTTACTGTTAAAACAGTATATATGAAGCGAGAGTGAACTTCTATCGCTTAAAAGGCTACTAGTAGATATGGATGTTCGATATTCAGAGGCTATAATATTGTAGTGTGACAATCAAAGTATTTGTCAAAGTTTCTTATAGATTGTCCATAATGATTGTTTTACGAATAGACCAAGTACATTAAGATTTATTGACACTTCATTTGTTAGCATATTCTCGATGGCACGATTCAGTTACAATATTTTACCTCTACGGATCAACCAACAGACATTTTCATCCAAGATACATCCTCCTAGATGCTTTTGTACTTTGCTTCACCAACTCTATACGGTGCCTACTACGCTCTCTTGAGTTTGAGGGGGTGTTAATGTACATTATATGTATAATATCGAATCTAGATTCTGTGCATATTCTGGTGGGATTGTTTTTCATATTTAATTCTGATTTGATTCTCTTTATTTTCTATTTTGCCCTTAAGGTTCAACTTATAAATTGGAGCTTCCCGTTGTACTCATAATTTACAATTGAATCAGTTCTATTCTCTCCACTTTATCATAATGAACAATAGAAAATGCCAATAACATTGAGAAAAAAGAGAAAGTTTTGGTTGTAATGGTGGCAACGCATCGATAACGTCACGTGAAGTCACAAACAAATAATAGTTGGACACATCAACATTTCTTTGATAAAAAATTTAGAATACAAAATATGTATTCTAATCCTTCTTTTCCAAATTAAAAATTTTAAAAATAATGAAAAATTCTAGAAAACCCTAAAAAATCTCAACATCAATTATCGAGAAGGTGGGAAGAACGGTAAGTACTGTCAAATGTTGGTATTCTAAGGTTTCTTAGGGTTTTAGGATTATCTAGTCAAAACAGGAAGAGTTTAAATATAGATTTTGCAAGAAATTCTTAAATGATCTCATTTTATCACGTGACAAAGGAAATACTAATTAAATTATAATAAACAAACACCTTTATATTAATTACCTGAATAATTATTTTAATTATTACTAACCGGTTTCATTTGATTGATTCTTTCTTATCACGTCACTGTAATTTATAATCATCTATAATTTTTCAGGCTTTTCTATCTAAATTCCTTACCAATGAAACTATTGATGTGACCAATTATAATTAGCTTGTGACATCACATGACAAACGTTGATGCAATACAGCCATTATATCCAAGACTTTCTCGAGAAAAGGAGTTTGGTGCAGTGGTATCACATCATTAAAAAAGTCCTCAATTCAATTTTCACGGGAGAAACTTCATGTTCCTCTTTATTCCCTCTTATTTTTATCTCCTTTTAGACTTATATATCTCTTTTGCATATCAATAAAATATAAATAATGATGGAACACCAAAACCCTTACCATTCCAAGAAAACAAATATGCAAAAGCAGCAGGCAACATATACCATAATCTCATATTTGTGTACTTGGAATTTTTTTTTGGTTTCCCACCCGGTATCCGATATCCGAAGGCTAGTTGACTAATTCAGATTCGGGGTACGATCGACGGTATCCCGAGGACCTCTCCCAAGGAGATTTGCAGCATCCATAGAGATTTGAAACCGAATTCTCTGCTTAGGCGGCTAAAGCACCTTTCACTTTAGCCAATCTCCGTTGGTGCGTACTTGAAATTACTTACTTAAGAAAGCACAGTACCAAAAAAGAAAAAGGGAAATTGGAAGTTCTATCTGGTTGGATAATAGATTAGAACCTCATGAAAGGGCGGGAGAAAAGGGCCCCGCACTTCAAGTCGCCCATTAACTCCCTCATAATCATAAGATATTTTTTTTGCCTCTTTCAACTCCCTCAGATATGCATTTTGCATTAGTTGAGTTTTTAAGTGGGCTTTTTGCATCAATTATACCTTTTTAGTATATCAATTGGGTCTCTCATAATATCAATTAAGTCTCTCATGGTATCAACTGGATCATCCATAATATCAATTGGGTCCCCCATAGTTTCATTTAGATCCCTCAGTTATGACCACTAACAACGTGATTGTACTATCTATTAGGTCCCTGTCTTTATTTTTTTTTCAATGTGGTCCTCCTATTAATGATAATATTATCCGTCAATTAGGTCCCCATCTTAATTTTCTTTTTTTATCAATTAAGTCCCCATCAATTTCTCTTTTTTTAATCTTAAAAACTTTTAGATAATATTTTTAATACCGTGACATATCCAAATAATTTTTTTAAATAAATATTTTAAAATCAAAATCATAATTTTTTTAAATTAGAAATTTTTTTTTAAATTTAGAAAAATTAAAAACATTAGAAAGATTATAAAATATTGGAAAACTGAAAATAAAAATATTTCAAAATATATAAAAATATGACTAACTTCAAAAATTTTTAAAATTTGTGAAAATATAAGAATTTGAAAATTTTTATATAAAAAATATATATAGAAAATATGAAAAATGTAAAATAATTGAGAAAAATGTAAATTTTTTTCAATAATTTAAATAAAAAATTATAATTATTGTTCAAACTATATAAAATTTTTTACTATTTTTTATAAATTAATAAAATTAAAATTAAATAAAAATATTAAATTTTAAAGGGTATAAAAACTTAAGAAAGTAAAAAAAAATTCATAAAATAAAAAGAATTAAAAAAAATTCCAAAGTTATGAAAATTTTTGCAATTATTCATAAAATTAGAAATATATTTGAAATTTATAAAAATTTCAAAATAGATAGGATTCTAAATATTGTAAAAGATATATATATATATATATATATATATTGTAGACGGAATGGACTAATAATTTACTATCATATGTGACACAAAGAGATAGTTACGTGGAAGATAAAAAGTTTTTAAAATTTTTTGAAAACATTGAAAATTATTGCATATGTGATGGACTAGTATTTTATATTTTATTAATTTTAAAAAAATATTTATATATTTTTTAAAATTCTCTAAAATTTCAGGTATCTAGTGAATTTTTCTTTTTCTTAAATTTCTCTTGAATTTTTTGGAATTTTACGAAATTTTTTCTTTTTTATTTTTTTTCTAATTTACAAATCATGTTTTCAAAATTTTTACCTTTTAAACAAATATGTAATTTCTTTCATTTTTTTAAAATATCTTAAAATTTTATTTTTTAGAAATTTCTTGTAATTTTCTCCATTTTTTATTTTTTGAATTTTAATTTTTTTCTAAATTATGATTATTAAATTTTTTTTAACAAATTTAGGGAGTTTTCCAAAATTTTTTCAATCTTTGTTGAAATTTCTTTCTATTTTATGAAATTCACAAAATCTTTTTCTATTTATAAATTTTTATTGAAAAGAGTGTATAAAAACGTCACCTTAACACTCACATGTGTGATGGCAAAATAAACACTCATACATGTATAGTAAAAAATTGTTTAGAGACCCGAATGATGTAAAACCTATTTATTAGGATGAAATTATAGTTATTTCAGTTAAAATTTATAGAAATGCTAACAAAGGATTTCGTAGGAACCTAATTGATACCTTTAGGAGCCCAATTGATACCATAAAAGACCCAATTGATACCATTAGGAGCTCAATTGATACTATTAGGAGCTCAATTGATACCATCAATGACTCAACTAATACAAAATGCATCTTTGAAGGAGTTAGATCAGGTAAAAAATCTCTTAGGGATCCAAGTAAAGTAAGGTAAATCTCTTGAGGATGAAATTGTTAATTTACTCTAAGACTTTTCCACTGGAAACACATTATTCACGTGTTATTTAATAATCTAATACATCGTGACAAAATCATTCTTCTAAGTATCAATTTTCTTAATTTATAAAATTTTAATTTGAGACGAGGAGATAAAGGGAGTCTAACTTATGGTTTCCAAGCCTAGCATTAATTTGAGCGATTGGATTTTTCACCTGTGGCCATGAACGGGTAACAGTAGTTTAATTTCCGTGGTTTTATTGGTGTTGTTGAAAATGATTTTGGCTAGGTCTTACTCTTTTTGTAAAGAAAAAGAATTATCGAACGACCTTAATTAATGCGGACCCTCAACCTAGAAGAAATTATTCTAAGTTTAAAAAATACGGAAATTAATTTATTTGTCATGTCCTTTTTTGTTTCAAATTGCCCCTAAAAGGAAATTAATAAGATTTTTTTGGCATTTCTTGTTAGTTTAATAAGATTTTTTGTATTTAATTTTTGCTTTGAAGCATTGCTCAGACCGGGGAAAAAAAGCCTCAATGGGTAGATTAGCTAAAAAAACTGACAATAGACAGTAAGTTAAATTTAGAATTCGATTCTTAGGAGGCTAGTATTTGGAGTTTAATGGCGGATTTCAGATTGTATAATACACTGTCTGTGGATTTGTCGATTGATATATTACCGGATACTATTAATTAAAAAAAGGAAAAAAACGTTTTTAATGAAAAATCCAGGAAAAAATTTAATTAAAAAAAATGACGCGGCTGTTCTGTCCACCAACTCTCTCTCCTCCCCACCTCTCTCTGAGTTGACGCGATTCTTCCTCTTCTTCCTCTTCTTCACGGGCTTATAGATCATGTCTCAGCGATCAACATCTTGAGAGTTCCTTCCACAGTTTGGAATCCATCGGAAACCGTGGAGCTCCAAGTCGGGATCTCGTTGAATTGAATTACTCGACTCTAAGTTCCCTGTCTCGTGAGATTGAAGTCGATCCGGGTCAATTGAGCTGAATTACGGCCTGTTTTAGCTTCTCTGTTGAAGCACCTTCTCTCACTGAAGGAGAATCCTGAGCTTGAAGCTCCGGTTTGGAGGAAGAGGCCTGGGCTCTGGTGCTTCGAGGTTTCTGCTATGCAAGTTTTCTCACACAAGGAAGAAGCTAGCTCTCAGGGGTTTGTGGGTTTGGTCTCCTTGGCGTTTAGAAAGAGGTGCAGTTCGTTAGTTAATCTGCTGTCGAGAAAGCCATGAAGGAGGGCCGTTGATTGAGCCTCACGCCGTTATAATTTAGCGCTGGAGGTTGAGAAATGGAAGAGTCAGAGCCCGAGGAAGGTGAGGCGTGCTCGTACCATGAAAACAGGGGTGGTGAAGATTACGATAGTTCTGTAGATCCTGACGTGGCTCTCTCCTATATCGTATGGCTCTTTCCTCTTTATTTCGTATGACACACTCTTTAACTCCGTAACGTGCGAATTCTGCATTGAATTCCTTGATTATAATGTTCTTTGTCATGTCTGCTGAGGTTTTCTGTCCAAATTTCTGTGCTTTTTGACCTTACGCATATCATTAAAACAAGGCCATTTTGGTCATGTGTCGGGGAATTTGATAGCAAGGTCCTATTTGTGCAAGTTTCTTAGGAAGAACACTTTTCTTTCTTAAGAGTACAAATGGGAGAATATCTTCTATGGGAGCAAGCAATTTCTATATGAGTGAATAGTTTTGTATGCAGGGACGGATCTAGAAAATTTGATTGGGGCAAAACTCAAAGGAAGAGTTTTCCTTTGTTATACATATTAGGGGTGCAAAATTGGATAATTAAACTAAAATTTGATAAAATCAAGTGAAATATGTATAGTATCTCATGGATATTTCGGGAGAAATTCTTAGATACCATGAGGCGCGAGCAAATACCAATCAGATGATAACAAACTGTTAAGAACAATCTGGTGTTAATTACTCCGGCAATTGCCTTAATAATTACTAATTAGAGCAATTTAATTTGTTGTTTATCACCATGTCAACGCGAGTAGGACTATCTAATATTTTTTCATTCTCCTAAGCCTCTATCGTTGCATGTATGCTTGCTACATTTTTCTTTCCTTTTTAGACAATAATCGATTGCTGCTCCTGGTATATGTATTTGGAGAGGCTTCAAACCATATTATACAACTTATAAATCATGATGAATTTTTCTTCCCTGTCTTATTTCTATCTCTGGAATATAAAAATGAGTTAATGCATTGCCTGCTGTGTACTGTGGCCCAACAGCAAAACATTAGAATTTGCCCTGAATTGCAATTAATTGCAGTCCCTTTATGAATATAATGTCTTGACACCTCTTTCCCCTGGTTTGATTCTTGGAGGATGAGAAAATTCAAGATGTCTTGGGTCACTTCCAGAAAGATTTTGAGGGGGGCATTTCAGCTGAGAACCTTGGTACTTGGAAACATAGACTGTTCATTTTTATCATATTACCTATTATATTGTTTAAGAGACGCAAGGTTTCTGTATTATGTGTGTACTTATTGTTGGTTTGAAAACTTTTACAGGGGCAAAATTTGGAGGGTATGGTTCATTTTTACCTGCCTATCAGAGGTCCTTGTCTAACTCGATGTCTCCATCAAAAGTTCAAGAGGATTATGCACCAAGACCTTCAAAGACTATCCAAATAGAGGTATGTTGTACCAACATAAATTAAATACCAGAGGGGTTCATCCTTTCTATTTGGAGGGTTGAATTACGAACTGGATTTTCAATGTGTCATTTACTTGTCCGTTATGTGGAATTTCAAGTTTTGATTTCAAACAGGATGGCCATCTTAACACTGTGGTTTGCTAATCTGATTCTCAGCGGGCGAAACATCTGGCTGCTTTTAGAAGTGCCATATCAATGCCTTCAACAAAGGATTTGATGAGCAAAGTGCCATCTATTTGCACTGAAGAATTTGATTCTAGATGTGAATCCGCTCGCTTATCAAATCGAAAAATGAAGAAGTTACAACTGAAAGCGCGTCCTGATAATGTCTCAACACAAAAGAGGGCAGCAATATATAGTGGTCTAGGTCTTGATGTTTCACCATCTTCCTCTTTGGACGAGAGCCTCTCTGGAAGTGAAGGGATGCTCCATGAACATCAAGATGCGCCCTTTGAATCTCCAACATTTATTCTTCAGGTACTTTTTATCTACTACTACATATCTAGATCTTACTAGAGATTAAAGTGATTGGATAGAAATTAAATGGATTATGCTTTGGAACAGATAATGACATCATTTCCAGTTCCTGGGGGCGTGCTTTTGTCACCTCTTCCTGATAATCAGTTAAAATTGGCCAAAATGGAAAATGCCCAAGAAGACAGTAGATGTGTAGTCACCTCTAGCTTAGGGGAGCGTGGCTCTAATTATCTAAAAGATGTCAGAAAGGTGTCTAGCAGGAAGAAAGTAACATCGCTGGAGAAAAATGACAATTCAGCTGCCTCTTTAAGTGGTAAGACAAAAGGCTCTTGGAACAACAATGCCGTCTTAGGGAGCAAGGAATCAGAAATTAGCACGGCTTGCCAAGAGATGGCTTCTAGGACGATCCAGCTTCCACTTTTATCTAATGTGGACACGACGGTGGATGACATGACCAGAAGTTCTAGTGATGCATTACACAAATCTAGTGAAGGCAATGATGGTATAATGAGGGAGAAGGGTGTTGGTGATCTAATGGAAGAGGAAACATTGAATCACAAGCTCACCCACAATTGTTCAGGTATTGAAAAGGCAGAAGTTCATCCTGAATTCTTGGAAGATAGAGAAGTTCCTGCAACCAATTGTTTGGCTCAGGGGAAGGATTGTTATAAAGGCCAAGAAAAATATGTAATCAAAACTTCCTCCCAAACACAATACTGCTTAGACATGCCTCTTACAAAGGAAAAGATATCTTGTGGGGGGAAGGAGAAGTCAAAAGCAAGTCAAAGTCAGGTTAAGTTGGCTACAGATGTCTCAGAAGGATCTTTGAGTGGTTTATCATCAAATGCTAGGAACTTGAAGAGCATTCAGGGAGGAGAATCTAACTCTGAGACAGAACTTGGTGAATTTAAAGCAGATAGAAATTCCCACAACAGTGATAGATATAAGGATCTTTTTGGGGACATGGACATTGAGGAAGACCAAAACAGAAAGGTTATGCAGGGCTCTGAAATTGTCAAGAAGAGCATGTTTGTCCCCAGTAGTGAATTAAGGGAGAGATTGAAAGGAAATATCAATGGCAAATTGTCAGCAATAGAAGCTCATCTTGATGCTGCTCCTGAAGCTGTTCCTGGCTCAGACTTGCCCATGCTTGGTAAAGCTTTTGCTGCTGGGGCTCATTCTTCAGAAGAAGATAAATGGGTCTGTTGTGATAAGTGTCAGAAGTGCCGCCTTTTACCTCCTGGAACCAATCCAGAAAACCTGCCTGACAAGTGGCTTTGCAGCATGCTCGATTGGTTGTAAGTTCTGCTCATGTTGCTGCTTGATAACCTATGCTTTATATAAATAATGCATTGGAAAACTGCAAACGATCCAGAAGTGACTTGTGCAGTAAATGTACTTCTTCAGCAATGTTTTCTTATATAGACAGAGTTTTCTTATGCCACTAAAAGATATATTCATTCCCAGGGCATTGATATGCTGATATTTTCCATCTTTAACAGGCCTTCTGGGATGAACAAGTGCAGTGTTTGTCAAGAGGAAACTACAAGTGCAGTTAGAGCAATGTGCCAAGCCACTACTGCAAACGTTCAAAGCCATGTGAAAGGGGATCCAGGCCTATCAAACTTTGTCTCCGGCAGTCCCCATGATGATGAGATGATCCATAGTCCTCAAATGTTGCCTGGAGAAGTAAATAAGAGGTGCCCTGCTGAAGTTTCCGACTCTGTGAAGAAAAGTAGGCAGATATCTGCTAAAACTAGAAGCTTAAATGATGTAAAAGACTCCTCTCTGGAAGGAGAAGATGATCTTCAGCAGCTTAGCAAGTCAAGTCATGGAAGAGCTGCAATACAAGCAACTAAAGAAAAAGTGCCCAAGGATTCTTCTGAAGAAGGTATTGCATTCGAATATCCCATCGTGCTTGTTTGGAACTTCTGAGTTCTGTATATTGAACATCTTATGTGTACAAGTTTATGCAGTTATCGTCTCAAAGAAAAGATTCAGAAGAGAGCATGATCGATATCGTTCAAAGTCGTCAAAAAAAGCCAGGAACACGGGCATCAATTATGGTGATGAAGATTGGACAAGTGAGCGTGATGTTCTCATTATGAGGACTGGCAACAACTCCGATAGCACTGTGTTGACTGATTTACACAAAGAAAGACAGAAATGCCACAATGAAGCTTCTTTAAAAATTTCAGCATGTGATACTGCAGGCAAGTCTGACTATATGATTGGCCATTCTAGTAGGAAAGCTCCGGCTTCAATGGATGATGAAATTGTGGAAGCAAGGGCTCCTGATGGAGGAGACTTTGTCTCAAAAAGGATAAAAATGAAGGAATCTAGGAGCTATCCAGCTTCTTTGTCATCTGTCCCTAGTGGATGGCACCGCCGAGAAAAAGGGGTTCTCGTCACAGAGAACGAGTGTAAAGAAGCAAAAGTGGGGGTTGTAAATTCCAAAGAAAAGGAATCCTCAGCAACTAGAGGAAATAGGCGAATAGATGAAGAAAGTGGTCAAATCAAGCAATCAAATAATGACCTGGCAAGCACTGGTTTGCCTTCTACCCAGAGAGGTCTAAGGTTGACGCAGCCTCCTGTTGCAGCTGCTTGTAGCTCTTCTAAGGCTTCTGGTTCTCTGAAAAGCAAGGCGAGCTTCCATGATATGAGAGGCTCTCCAGCTGAATCAGTATCTTCTTCGCCTAGGAGAAGCTTGAAACCTGATAATCTTACCTTAGCAAGGCAAACCATCTCAGAGAAACATGACTTTGATGCTGCTGCTGCTGTTATCCCTGTTGGTGGTGCGTGCTCTAATGGTAAAGTTGTTGGCAGGATTGATAAGTGTAGGAGTGATACGAAGGTTGAGACTGCTGCTGCAGCTCCAAATGGATCCCTTGAATCCTCTATACTGGATCCTGATAGGGATAATTTTTCTGGTAACAGTGAAAAAGCAAAAGTTGCTCCATCTCCTGATATTAGTAATCTACCACCTTTACACTATGGTGAGGATAGTTTTGGAGATGGTAGTCAGCATCCCACTAGGCCTGTAGATTCTGATAAATGCTCCGCTGAAGAAATAAAGAATGAAGAGAGATGTGGTGGAAGAAGTTTAAATATCAAAGAATCTGAAAAACTGTCTTCTTCACGATCCAAGGACAAAAAATGGAAATCTCAACCTGAAGGCATGGAAAATTCAAAGCTCTTCCTTCTGTTTAAAGATAGGCAAGATTGCGGAACAGATAATGAAGGAAAACCCAGGGATGTCAGTAGTAATCAGGAGATTACATCTGTAGAAGGTGAAGATGTTGAAGGTAAACGTGTCAGTGAAAAGGATTCAGCTGGGAGACCATGTTGGAATAGCAAAAGAAAGAGTCTATCAAATCCCAGAGATGCAAGATGCAGTGAGCATGCAATATCTAGCCCAGACTGCAATGACTGTGAGTTCTCCCTTAAGAAGATCACTTCAGGAAAAGCTAATCAAGTAGAAATATCCTCTGAAACAGAGAAACCCCTAGCCTTGCATGCTATTAGCACATACCATAAAGAGATGACCAGAGATGCCTCCAAACTGGTCCCTAAGTCGCAGAGTACTGATTGTGTTGAGAATCTGCCTGCCTCTCGCTCCAGTGGTGATGATGCTTTGAAGATGCCAAGACAAATTAAGAAGTCTGATCATCAAAATGGGGACCAGCGAAAGAGTTCTCATCATTTCACATCTAATGGGCACCGGCTTCGGGATGTCAATGCCCCTGTAAGAAGAGACTCTACAAGTCATGCTGTTGTAAATGCACTAAAGGAGGCTAAAGATCTAAAACACTTGGCAGATCGTCTCAAGGTTTTTTATTCCATATATTGCATTTTCTGCTTCGGTATCATTAATGAATATTGCTCTTTTATTTATAATTAAAGCATTGGCTTCTTTTTTCAGAACGGTGTATCAAATGGTGAAAGAATCGTTCTCTATTTCCAGGCTGCACTCAAATTTCTTCATGGTGCCGCTCTTCTGGAATCTAGCAATAGTGAGAATTCAAAACGAGGGGATATGGTTCAGTCAATTCAAATCTATGGCAGCACTGCGAAGCTTTGCGAGTATGTATTACCTTCTTTTCTTTTTTTCCTGCAGCATCTGAATTCGTTAGCTAAGCAGTGATTTGAGTGATCAAAGTTGCATATTAATTCACTTCAAGATATTCTGGCATTTTTGGATGTAATTGTGAGGGGAAATTGCACAATATAAAATCTTTAATCATCATGTTATTTTGGTACAAAAACTTTTTATTTATTGGTTACCCCTTTGTATACACACATTTTTATTTGGTAACAATTTCATACAAGTCAATTTTGCGCTCACGTGCGAAGTGTGGCTGAAATGGTAATGGAAGTGGCCAGCGAAGTGCCCTAACATATTTACCACTATACTCCCTCATGCGTCCAACAACCTTGCTGAGATGCGGGGGGCCAGGGGAGCCCAGCCGGATTCATCCCACTCCCCATCGCTCCCCTCATCTTTTTCCTTTTTTGCAGATTTTTTTTTCAATTTTCAGATATTAAAAATTATTCATCAAAATTCTAACCTGGTTGAATTAAAGATTTGTATGTTATTATTACCAAATAAAGAGTTCATACATAAGCATAAATGGCAAAAAAGTTCTGTACCCTTTCAATTTTCGTATCTAGTGAACTGGACCATTCTTAGCCGGTGCATTGAATCGTCGCTTCGTTGCCTTTTTCGTATGGGTCAAATTTGAATTGCATATTCTTGCCACATTTTAAGAAGTATCATATTTGACTTTAGCTTCATCTGCTGTTAAACTTTGTTTCACCTCTTCTCACAACTTTCTTGCTCTTTTTCATTGAAATTTTCATGAGCATTTATAATGCATATGACAAGGGAAAATGCATTTTTTTGTAAAAATTTTTCTCTGGCTGAAGTTTTCTCTTTCCCTAAAATTGTCAAGATGATTCATGAAGTTTAGTTTGTGTAGATGCACTTATAGGAGGTAAAGGTTTTCTTTAGAGGCATGATGCTCCCCTATAACTGTTGATTTCTACTGAGCTATATATTTATTTTTCTTTAATGGTCTGCTAAGCTACATATTAAGCGCCCAGCAAACTTAGAAAATTGTAACAACTATTCTGTCATCTCCTTCTTTATTCTGTTTCTGCCATCGTCTCCTGTTACTCCTTTTCAAATTTCAAATGACGGTTGTCCTTGACGAAACTTCTTCTGGATACATGACTGTGAAAGTTATGCATTCTTTCCGAAAGTTACTTTGAACTCCCGTTCCTCTATTGGTTCATTGTGAGGTTAGAAATTTTCATAGGATATCTCGTCATTTTTTTCGTAATATACTCTCTGCAGGTTTTGTGCTCGTGAATATGAAAAATCCAAAGATCTGGCTTCTGCTGCTTTGGCATACAAATGCATGGAGGTGGCTTACTTGAAAGTTGTTTATTCTTCACACAACAATGCAAGCAAAGATCGTGAGGAGTTGCAAACAACACTTAAAATTCCCCCAGGTTAGCATCATGGGGAACATTAAAACTCATGATTCTTAAATCATCTCCCCTGCTCTCTCTCTCTCTCTCTCCCACACACACACACACACAAACACACGGGCACACACAGAAGGCCCCCCACCTGTCATGTTTGAAAGAAAATATTCTTCCATTGCTTGTCTTTTCCTGGTGACTAGCCCTTCCAAATGGTCTACAAATTTATTCATTTATTTATTTGGTGAGTACATATTAATTTTAACTTTTTCTGATAAATCATATTTACCTTCTTGAAGATATTTCTGTACATTATTTTGCTTCGTGTTCTTGTCTTTCATTCTTTCTGATGCAACATTTCTTGCATAGCGACTGTCTGTCTCCTTTCTTCTGCAGCCAAGTTTTTAAAACTAGAATGTCAGCTCCACAATCACTTCTCACTAAAAAGGAGCTCTTTCTTTGTTTGAATAATGAGATGTAAGAAAAAGTTTCATGCAAATAGCTCATTCTTTGGCGTGAAGGATACTCATTTCAAAAATTTATATTAGGTGAGTCTCCTTCTGCATCGGATGTTGACAATGTTAACAATACAGCAAACTTGGAGAAGGTTGGTCAATCGAAGGCTGCAAGTTCTCCCCAAGTTGCAGGAAGTCAAACAGTTGCCACCAAAAGACCTAACTTCAACCGATTGCTTGATTTTGTAAGTGAATCAAAATGAACTTAAATAAATAAAATCTTGTAATGGTTGTTCAAGACAAAATAGTAACCATGATTCAATATTTGTTATAAAATTTGCAGACACTATAGATGTGCCTCATTGAAATGACTGTATATAACTTGGATAATATTTGGACACCTTTGACAATGATAATTGCAGGCACAGAATGTAAGCAGTGCAATGGAAGCATCCAGGAAATCAAGAAGTGCATTTTCTGCTGCTAGCACAAGCTCTAGTGATCCCAAGTTCAATGAAGCCATCCTTTCCATTAAAACTGCTCTTGATTATAACTTCCAGGATGTGGAGGGTTTGCTACGATTGGTACGACTAGCCACAGAAGCTATAAGCCGATAAGAGGGTGCAATCCATGGCTATGAGTTGGGAAGTGGGCAGAATCCTTGAGCACAATCTATTGCTATTAGAGTTGATCTCCAGTCCCTATTGGAGATATCATTGCCTTAATTGAGAATTTAAGGCACCAGTTTTGCGAATTCACTGCAATCCAATATCTTGCAATGGTACATACATGGAATTGCGTGGTGCTTCATTTTGTACAACATGCACTACCTCTGCTGTATCAATGCTTTTCCAAGTGGAAGATGTTCATTTTACCTGAATGGAATCACGGAAAATTCTCAACCTGTTCGCCATATCAGGGGGACAAGTGGGAAGAAATTGTCAGAAAGTTTGTTATCTTATACAGCTTTGCACTGGTCTAGGTATGCTCTCTGAGAACTTGAGGACCATTGCACTGCTCGGCTCACTGTTTCTTCTGATATCAGAGACCACTCCTGTTACAACCCTACTAATCTTCTTCTTCTCCCTCACATGGCAGTGCCCTTTTCAGTGGAAAGGGTATTCAGAGCACCAGCAAGGTTGTTGGCTTTGGGAAACAAACTGTTGGAGACCCAGCAAGCCGTAGGAATGCAGATATCATATTGCCCTTCAACACCAGCCAGGCATCTAACAGGTTTCTTTCACTTACTCTTTCAACACTGCTGAAGGTCTTCAGCGTAGATCCTAAGTATTGATATCGTGCCTGACTAAAGGGGTGCAGTCCATATTCTTCCTAATCTAAAGGGAATCGATGTGCAAGTCGAGCTCATATAGTATTCATTGTATTCTAAAATAGAGAGCAGTCAAGTGAATTGCCAATTGATTCTAATATGGACCATTTCACCTTGTTTATAATATGAATGGCCTTGTTCCGAAGAACATAGTTTTCACCTGCCTCGGCGCTTGTGATGCTAATCCATAGTCACACTCATTACCAGGAGAGCACCCGGCTGGAGTAAAACCCCGCAAAACTGCTCTGTCTTTTATGTCTCATGATCGGAGCCTCACAGTTCCTTGTAGTAATTCGTTCAAAAACAAATGGACAAGCTCGTTACCATGAAGAGGAAGAGAAAAGCGCGGATATCCCGACTCTAAATGTGACTTGGATTCTCAGGTAATGTTATGTATAGGTTCACATTGTGGTATAATTTCTATTGCAGTGTCAGTGTGGTTTGCGTTTGTCTTGGTTCAGCGCAAGTCCGAATTCGGAGGAGTGAGGCTAATTAATTTTGATAGATTAAGCTCCAGATCCTGTTTGAATTTCTTTTTGAGGTTTTAGTAGTGTCAGTTCTGTAAGAAAAATTCTGCTACGTATATTTCTTTTCTCTGTGCAGTCAATCTTGTGTAAATCAGATGACTCGATGTGTACCTAGTTGGTCTATATAATTTGGCAGCAGATTTCCATTTTTGTCCTCGATCCATGTTATTATTACCTATTAGTCCTTCAGGTAACGAGGGATGGTTAGTTTGATCCTTCGAACACGGATTAGCTATTCTTTTTATTGTTAAAAAGAATGTCAGTAGTAGCGGCGATCGAACCGTTCTCTGTCCCGTAATATTTGGGTTTTGGCTTTCAAGTTCAACCACAAACATATCGGATGAGTTGAGTAACCATCACAAATGTTGGCTTCCTTAATGTAACACTATCAGATATCTAATATATTCCAAATAAGTTGGTGCCCGCCTAGGAATGCCCAAAACGATAAGACAACGTTGCATGTCCCCAATAGTTGAATGGTCATTTTTGTCCTCAGTATATAGCCTGTATCTAAAAAATTTTAATTAATTTATATTCGAGTTGTATCGATATATTGAGGTGGTGATTTCTCCTCTTTTTTTTTTGTTTATATGATTTGAACCGGGATTTAAAAGATATCAGACTGTTTCAATAAATTTCATATTAATGGATGATGTGCCTTTTTTCTTTTCAATTGAAATTTCTGTGAGTTGCTGGATGTTATAGGCTTGGAGACACTTTGAGGCTATGACCGATGATCGAACATATACATGGCATTCCCTTCTTTCACCCAAAAAAGAAAAAACATATGCATGGCATTCCTATTTAAGGAGAAAAAAAAACACATATATGGCATTCTATGGAGACTGCAGAAGGCCTTTCGTGTCAGTGGTGAGTAAATCCTGCAGCAGCAAGGTGGCCTGCAAAGCGCTGGAGTGGTTATGCAGCCAACGGATTCATCCTCCCAGGAGCCATACTGTAACATTACCCCTTTTTTTTTTTTTTTTACCATTGATACTTTTCCCCCCCTTAAGTGACTGATTGGCATGTTATCCGATTTTTCACATCAAGAGCCACATAGGAGTTACGCGACTAATTGTTAACAACATCAACGGATAATAGATAATTTGGACCATCAGTATCAATTTTTCAACGGTTTTGGACTCTTTTACAATATTTTAAAGATTTTATATCATGTTATAATATTATCCATTTTTTTTTTACTACCTTCGGTACCATTTCCCCATTTTCCCTATCCCTGATGGTGTCCAGATAAGAACTAAGATAAGCACAAATCATATACATAGGTTCAAATAGTCTGCCTCTTGATTATAAATGAACAAAATCCACACTTGGAAGCATTTCATCCGTTAATTCACGGACTCCACTTGAATTAAGGCTACTCGAGATCCATTGAACTTTGAAATGTTAGGTGGTGCACAGTGAGGAAAGACAATCCAACCCAACACAACTATAAAGACAGCAACTGAACTTCAAAATATCAAGTGGAACACAATGAAAATAAAACTACAAAGTAGTCGACATATGGAGTCAATATTCGTTCATAGTGCTTTTTTAACCATTATATTCACAATAACTCAATATTTTCAAGTATAAAATGAGAACAGTTCATTTATTCTTGCAAGTGTTGTAGTCTCAGAGCTATGGGAGTCATATTACACTAGAATGGGGGGCATCACATATGCAGGTATAAAGACAGAAAGATCGGCTGGCTTGAAGTTGGTTCATCTCAATCTAATCCACATATCCATCAGTTTCTCTAGGAGGAGCACAGTCGGGCATGTCGAAACTCTTTGCTCAAGAAAGCTTCTCAGATAACAAGTCAATTTCCGTCTTCTCATTCATCACTTTAAAATTGAGAAAGTAGAAGAATAATTTTTTTTTTTTTCTGATAACGAAGAATTCATTCAATTGAATACTGTTATAAATATCTTAGCAGCCAAGGTCAGTTTTTGAATAAGGGATGTGTGTCAATTGTATAAAAAAGGGGGTCGGAACAAAATGGAGAGGTCGAGGAAATGAATGGACTTGCCATGGATAGTTAGCTTGATCTGTCAATGATATTGCAAAAACAAAGTTGAAATACACCAGATGTAATTGCATAACCACAGTCCTACAGTTCCCTATACTTACATGCAAAAAGAATGGAAGACAAAATCCTTAAAGTACAACAGGGACAATGTATTTTGTGTGACATGAAAATTAGGACAAAAATAGTACTTCAGTATGTATGATCCAACGAAGCTGGAACATTTGCTGCACCAATGCCACAACTTGCAAATGCCGCCCAGGCATTTATACTGATTATTAGTATTTTGTGAAGTTAGAGTTCACACATGAAAAGTCAAATTATAGGAACGAGCAACAGATTTGAGTGGACTGAAGTTTCGGCCAATAATCCACGTTTTGCCACTACCAAGCTCCATTCCATTAATTACAGAGCAAACAATGGTTATTTGACTTGATTGACACTTCACCTTGTCATCTCGTGCAGTGTAAACAATTCCAGCAACAAAGTCAGCAATGAATAACATTGGATGCATTTGGATTCATGATACTCCATCACAGGAATGGTAGACTCCACGAAAACCTTGAAACGTTTCCTTATTGTTTCAATATTGTCTCGTCTTCTCTTCCCTCAACCGTAACAAAAAGAGGAAAACTGTTCAGGCATAAAAATGGTAATAGATCCATGCTTGCTCATAAATTGAAGATGCAATGGCCTTACTTGGTTTCTACCAAGCAATCGCCCCTCCGTCTCCTCTTCGAACACTCAAAGAACAGCACGAATGCTAGCTCAATTTTTGTCTATCATACCATATTTGGTCAGCAACAACGTTAGTATCTAGGGCAAGACTTTAGCTTCAATAAGAATATTAATTATGCCGAAAAAAGTTTCAACCACACAGGACAAAAGAGCTCAATAGAAGCTTACGTGCTTCTCCTCATTACGAGGAAAATCATCAATAAGAAACTTGTCATTGCCACTTTCCCGCGTTGCCTTTTGGAGAAGCTTGATAGTTTGTGATCATTGATAGAGCAGCACTTCTATTTACTACTTTATAACTGTAAATAAAATAAAGAAGTACTACTATTTCAGAAGGTGCCAGTATATTGTGAAAAATAATTACATGAGCGCAAAGCGGAGCAATAAGAAGATCACAACAACAGACAAAGACACTCATTAAGACATTATTAAAACTATGCGTAAGACTAGTTAATGCCATAGTGTAATTCAATTTTACACAATAATAAGGAAATTAATATTGACAAGATTGCATTCTTCTCACTAAGAGTTGTTTTAAGAAATGACAGCTCATTGGATCACAAAGGTAAAACTCTTAACCATCAAACTGTTTAACAGATTCTAACTTTCTTGGTCATGGCAAAACTGTCAAAACATGAGAAATTTTACAACTTCAAATACAACATACCCATATTTTCTGAACCAAATTCGATTTATGCTCGAAGAAGATCACCGGCACTACGATGGGTATATAAAAAATATTGAACTATATTTGCACATTGAGTGTCCTTTCCACCGCCGGGTCCACCTGTAAAACATAACAGATAAAGCAACCCAAATCAAGGAGGTCTACTCTGGGTATAAAGTACAGAAACAGATATAGCATATATGATATAGATTATGGCTACAGCTAGCTTAGGGTGTTCAAAGCTCACATTTACTGTCTAGATAAACTTCATCGAGTAAAAAATTGATGGACCACTTAATTCCCTAACACCCTGAACACTACGCTGAAAATGTAATAAGAAAAGGGACAATTAAGGGAACGAACAATCATTTGAAAGAGCGCAAACTTACCCAAAACAAAAATGACTGTCAGCTTCTTCTCAATCAAGCTTCCAGTTGTCTCCTATATGCATATTCAATTTTAAAATCGACATCATCACTAGCAGTAATCTTTGAAAATATCTTATAAAAGGGGATATTCTTCAAGCCACTAGGAATTGATTCATTATGATGGATTTATTCTCAAAAGAGCTGTCAAGTTTCCTTGCAACTTAATAAGCACTTTCTAATCTTATATTATTCACGGAATAAAATCAAGCCACTTTCTTTAATAAACACAAACAGGGCAAGATATGTATTTGCCCATGCAATAGTGCACATGTGTGTGTTTCTGCGTGTGCGCGCACAATTTTGGATACTTCCTCAAGTCCCCTTTAATCTGTAAGGTCCACAAGATGCGTTAACAGTAAAGTAATGCCCTTATTCTCATGCTTTGTCTACATTAGATAAGAGCTGAGATATCATATAACTGCCGTAACTAAGATAGTTACAAGGCATGGGCCGGTGCAACTTGAGGGACCATACATAGCTAAGACGTAAATCACATAATAACCAAGATCCATAAATTATGAGAATCCGTAAATGCACCTGAAGAAATTCAAGATTCAAAGGCAACAGAACATAAGCATAATCTCAAATCTAGACAAGAAGAAAAAAGATTAGAAGAAAAGAGCTCAAATGAATCAATAACAGATCCCATTAAAAGAAAAGCTCAAATGAATGCTACGACCTACAGTCAATAAGGAGAGTCATTTAACCAATTGGGAACACCTGAGGCATTTGACTGCCCTGATCTATACAAATTCACATGCAAACAGATTAAAATCTTCTTGGTTCTTTTGTTCATGCCACATTCGTAATTCTTCAATGAAGTGCCGCATTCGATGGCGTTCATGCATGAGAAAACTACATTTAACGACTGGAAATGACAAATCGAAACCCAGATCCACATAAATCCTCAGATCACAGATTCAACTAATCCAGAAGGGGAGGACGGACGAAGAGAAAATGGATCGAGACAATTCCATAGAAATCTAGAGAGGACAATGGAAATTGCTCTCACCTTTTTCAATTCAGCTGCAACTGAAGAATATGCAATTGCAGATTTAAGGTCGCTGGAGAGCAAGAGATTGATATGTGATGGGTTCAAACTCACAATATGTGCTACAATGACGGACCCTAAATTTCAAAAGGCCCGACTCATCTCTCAACCTTAATAACTACAGTTGTACATCCGCTCAAGGGGACGGTTTTTTTTTTTTTTTTTTTTTCCGATGGATACGCCATTCCACAACCACCCCCAACACTCCACATCTGCTCAAGGGGCACTCCTTTGTGCCTCGTTTATCATCATGTCCGTAGGAGCTGGTAGCATCTGATCGTGTTCTATAGCCTTAGGGGCTGACCAATTCAATGATTCCAAGAGCCACGACATTGGAACCGCAACATTGGCGCCATCTATGGGAACAAGCAACAATCCATGCCTTGGGGTCAACCCTCGCTAAGGGATTCAGACCCATCTTCCTCAGTTGGATGAGTTAGATTACTAGATAGCTAGGACTTGATTGAAATCCTCGACAAGCACTGCCACAAGGCCCCACGAACCGCTCTTGCCTTAGAATCAGAGCACGATTTTGTGTAGCTACCCATCCTATGCCGAAGAAGGCGAACAAGGGCCATGCCTTTGTGAAACTCGCAAGCCCAGAGGCGCTAATTGGAATGTGTGCCAAATCTGTCCTACAGTGCAGACTTGGCAGTAGAGGGCCTGCCACTTCTTAGGCACCAATCTTCTCTGGCAGCATCATCAGTAATGTTGTTAATTGGGCCGGTTCGGCCCGTGAATCGGCTTGGAACCGGCATGGCTTCTACAGATTGAGGCCTGCTTACCGGTTGGGTTGGCAAAATTGGCTCGTTGAACCAGAACCGGACCGTCTTGTTTGCAACCCGGAACTGGCCTGGAACCGTGACCCGCTCGGACTGAAACCGTGACAAGACCGTTTAAAAAAAAAGAAAAAATTCAAACATGCCATGTGGGCCCCACTTCCTAGCTCAAAGTCAAATGGTCCATTGAGTCACTTTTTTTCTTAATTATTATATAATTTATATCATATATAAAATACTGTAAATACCTCGCATATCCACTAATCCAACTCACCCTAATTTTCTACTCTAATCTCTCAATTCTATTCTACTCTCTCAAGTCTTTCTTCGATTTTTGGATCACGATTGACGACCATGGTTCTTGATCGAAGTTTTCCACTAAAAGATCAATTGATCGATTGGTGATTTTTAAATCGAAATGTATATATCTTTTAATTTTATTTTAAAAATAAATAATTCAAGTTTATTTGAAAATGATAAAAATCATACCTTAATCAAATTAGTTGTATAATATTGAATGTAAAAAAATATAAGCAAAATATGATTTGTATGGTTGGTTAAGATTCTTAACTTCCAAATAGTAGATCTAGGTTCAAATCCTAACAATAAAATCTTTCATTTTTATTTTAAAATTGTACATAAAATCCTAAATAACATTCTAAAAATTCAAAAAAGTGAAAAAAGAAAAACAAATCTAGCTAGTTCAGACCATGACTGGCCCATCTGTATGGCAGTTCCAGGCCGGTTTATCTGGGCCTGAACCAAACTGGACCGTTTGCTTTCCGATCTGGGTCGGGCCTAGCCCAACCGGTTCATGGAGCTGCTCAACCCGGACCTGAACCAGCTTGAACTGGCCCGACTAACAACGCTAATCATCAGCACTCTTTTTTAGCTTAGGTGATGTCTGTTCCTTCTCTTTCTTTCCTATAATGGCTACTTGTGAAATCTTGATTGCTTTCATAAGAATTCTGGAAACTTTGGTAGTGGATCTGATATCAGACAACACACTAAAACTGTTATATTTCAACAGGATTTGAGTTTTGAATGTAAGATTGTTGATCTCTGTGTGAAGAAGCGAGTGAAATATCAACTCGTCTGACGGGAAATTTCAGTCCCTTATACAAAATGTCATAGCCAATCCTGAAACTCTTGAAGATGCTTACAATTGTCTCTACTTGAATGGCAATGTTGATTCTGTTAAAATGCCCTCCGTTGACTTCGTAGTTGAGGAACTTCAGAGGGGAAGTTTTGAGGTCAATAAAAACTTATTCTCCTCTCATCAAGGTGTGCAAGGAAAGAAGTTCTTGTTCTTCCAAATTTGAAGCTGAAAATAGTCCAAGAAGATATTAGACTTGTATTGGAAGTTGTCTCCAAGCCCCACTTTTCAAAGATTTCTCATGGTTGCACCAGTGTGAGGGGCTGCTCAACCGCTCTGAAGTACAGTACTAAAGAGACCTCAAATCCTGACTAGTGGTTCACATGAAATATAAAAAAGAAATTGGATACTTGTGTTTTTGCTAAGCTAATCTCGATAATGGAAGGAAAAAATCGAAGACAGATTTTTACTCATTCGTGAGAAGCATGCTTGATGCCTAGGTGATAAATTTGGGTTTTGGTGGTTTCCCAAAAGGTCGGGGTCTTCCACATGAGGGAGTGTTGTCCCCCATATTGATAAATATATATCACGATCAACTTGACCGGGAATTCTATATGCTATCCTAAGAAGAATCTTCTCACAGAAAAATCAAGAGGAAAAAGCAAGAGCTTTTAATCTTTCATTTGGTCTTCTAGTTATTGTCAATGCTGTAGAAAAAGGAAGGAGATGCAAGATTTTAGTTGATCATATACCTCTTCTTCATTTGCATCATTGCTGGAGAAGTCTCACTTTTTCCATACATTTTCCTTCCTAAGACAAATCTCCTGATGATATTACCTTGCAGGGATCATCCTATAGTCGATTCATTAGGCATTCTGGTTCTTTACCACCTCCTTTAGGCTTGCCATGGCAATCCTAAATAAATTGACCTGTTTCCAATCTCCACAATTGGTTTTAGAGGCAACTAAAAGGCAATTCGGACATGGGACCATGAATGGACAACTTTCTAATGCAAGAGTTTATTCTTGTAGCAAATCATATTTTTTGAAGCAGATAAGGAGACTAAAATATTCCCATGCAATGGGCTCCACAGATTTAGTCTCTTGGCTTTCTTGTTCAGAGAAGGGTAAAAGAAAGTCCTCCTGTGAGAGCTGATCACAAGGTTGAACTTGCCTGGTCGTATACAACCTATTTGTGTTCAGGGAAGCCTGCTTTCTTGGCCATTTTGGTCTCTGGAGGGATTTTCTTACAAGTCTTAGTATGTGCCTTGTATGATAACTGGTGGGCAATGTTACAGTGGCAATGTATGTTCTTCCCATGCCCCTGTTCTTCTTTTTTGGGTCCGACAGTTCTCCTCTATTGAATGCAACAAACAAGATCTTTGCGACCTAGGATGACAATTTATAAGACCTCTGCGACTCAAGGGCAACTATACGGGACCTCTGTAATCCAGAGGCACCATTTACAAGACCTTTGCCACCCAAGGACACACACTATACAAGACCTCTGCGATGCAGAGGTACAATTTACAAGACCTCTGCTACCTAGGAGCACACTATACAAGACCTCTACGATCCAGGCATACAATTTACAAGACCTCTGCTACCTTGGAGCACACTATACAAGACCACTGTGATCTAGAGGCACACTACACAAGATATTTGTGACTCAGAGTGCTACCTAGGAGCACACTATACAAGACCATTGTGATCTAGAGGCACACTACACAAGACCTTTGCAATTCAGAGCGTACTATACAATACCTCTACAACACAGAGGCATACATAACACAAGATTCATGCGAGCTAGGGGCAGTATATTAAAATACCCCTATGACCCAGGAATGCACATAATAAAAGAGCCTTGTGACACAAAATGCGATTAATGCTAAAGATCCTTTTACAATGCTGTAAAGGTCATCTTATTATGAAATTATATTGGATTGCTGTTAATTATATCTGAAAACTCTTGAAACCCAAGGATATAAAAGAAAAGGGAACTACGACTTTTTTCTCTCCACTATTAAAATAGCTTCTTCTCAAATGTTTAAGGAATTAGGTTCAAGAGACAAACCAAAACTTGATACACATGTTAAAGGAGGGGTTCATTGTTACTACATTTTCCTATGCTTACAACTACAGGAAAATTAGCGGTAAATGATGGGTTCAAACCCACAAGATGTGCTATAATGACAAGCCCTAAATTTCAAAAGGCTCGACTAATCTCTAAACCTTAATAACTATAGTTGTACTATGAAAGGAGAGGCAATAGTTTTCTTTTTTTCGATGGATATGTCATTTCACAACCACCCCCAACACTCCACATCTACTCAACGGGCGCTCCTCTGCTCCTCATTCATCATCATGTCTGTGGGAGCCGGTGGCATCCGATCAGGTTCCATAGCCTTTGGGGCTGACCAATTCAATGATCCCAAGAACCACAACAATATAAAAAATGACAAATTGGAGAAGAATAGCTAATGGAAAACAACAAAAGAAAATGACTTACATATAGGCTCAACTATCTTTTATTTTTTTCATAAGTAGCTCAAATATATTTTTGAGAATTTAAGAAAAGGCCCCTTTTTTTTCTTCTCTTCACAATATCCCCACCTAAGTTTGCTCCGCTAAACTAAATTGATAGTGAGAGCAAATTAGAGCCTCGTTGAGCAGACCTATTTCGGTAAAAATTGCCCAAGAAAATTCTTAGTTTCTAGAATTTGCGTAGTTCGATGAATTGGTAAAAATGGTGGAATCAATGATTTTGGGAGGGTGTTCTTGTTGGAAAAATGGCAATGAATTGGATGAGAAATTGTCCTCATGAATTGAAAAAAAATATATATGTTTGAGTTTAAGTCTAATTGAATGAGAAATTGAAGGAATTTGGATTGGGCTTAAGTCAATGAACTTAATGTTTGTAAATAGAGCCCATAGTTGGAATAGTGAAAACTCAATCCTACATCGATGAAGGATGATAATTTAAAAAGGTTTATAAGTTAGAGTGGTCTTATGATGAGTAAACCACTTCAGCTATAATAGACGACTTCCTCACGGCTCCCGCGCTTGCACCAGAAGTGTAGGTGCTACATTTTGCCATTTCCCGTAAAATTTTTTTCTCCTTTAATAAACCAGCCTAGGATTCCAGACTCTTCGGATTCCAGCCTGTTTAGGGCAATTAAAGGGAGTATTAAGGCACGACGTTAAGAGCCAGCCTTAATAAGGGCATCGAATGCCCTGGTTTAGCAAGATTAATGGCCGGTTCAGTGCAATAAAGCACTCTTAATGTCCGGTTTAGGCCTTTTAATGGACGGTTCGATGCAATTAAGGGCCAGTTCGGGTCTTCAATTTTCGGTTCGATGTCATTTAAGCCGCTGGCCCTCCACCACCCTATAAATAGAGGCTTCCTCCATAGGTTCTGCACACCTACACAAGCTCTACAACTCTCTCTTCTCCCTCTCTGCATCTGCACCATCGTCCGGTGGTTTTCTACTTCATTCTGGTTCGCCTCCATCTTCGGGTTTCATGCAGCCTCAACTCAACTGTCGTTGTGTCTTGGGAGGCTACAATCCACGCTTCCTCAACAAGACCAGAGGGGACAAATCAGTCTTAAGGATATTGTGACCGCCATAGACATCGACGACAAGTAAAAATTTTCTTTTATTGGATTATTTTGTACTTCTTAATTTTAGTCAATTCATCATCTTCTTCTTCATTTCTGATAAAGTCTTTCTTTCACGATTTCATGCCTATAGAAAGAAATCGAGAAAAATCATTTTACTTATAATATTATTTGGTATTGTCACCATCAAGATTGTTAATTTTATATATTTCGGATTACAAACTTAAGATTGATGTAGTTTGTTTTTAATCTCAGATGGCTACTGAAAACAACCTGGCTATTGTTCCTGCTGCTGATGCTGCCACTGCGGCTAGCCGGCCTTAATAAGGGTATTGAATGCCCGGTTTAGCCAAATTAATGGCCCATTTGGTGCAATAAAGCGCTCTTAATGTCTAGTTTAGCCCTTTTAATTGTCAGTTCGATGTAATTAAGGGCCGGTTCAGGCCTTCAGTTCCTGATGGATGTCATTTGAGCTGCCAGCCCTCCACCACCCTATAAATAGAGTTTTCCTCCATAGGTTCTACACACCAACACAAGCTCTACAACTCTCTCTTCTCCCTCTCTGCATTTGCATCGTCTTTCAGTGGTTTCCTACTTCAGTTCCGGTTCACCTCCAGCTTCGAGTTTCATGCAGCCTCAAGCTCAACCGTCATTGTATCCTGGGAGACTACAATCCATGCTTCCTCAGCACGACCAGAGGGGACAAATCAGTCTTAAAGATACTGTGACTGCCATAGATATCGATTATAAGTAAAAATTTTCTTTTATTGGATTAATTTGTACTTCTTAATTTTAGTCAATTCATCATCATCTTCTTCTTCTTTTTCATTTCTGGTAAGGTCTTTCTTGCAGAGTTCATCCCTATAGAAAGAAATCGAGAACAATCATTTTAATTATAATATTATTTTGTATTGTAGCCATCAAGATTGTTAACTTTACATATTTCGGATTACAAACTTAAGACTAATTTAGTTTGTTTCTGATCTCAGATGGCTACCAAAAACAACCCGGTTGTTGTTCCTACTGCTGATGCTGCCACTGTGGCTAGGGGCTCTGGTGCCCCAGTCACATCGGGCTTGTTCAGTCTTATTTAATCTCCTCCTTGATTGTGGTCATTAGTCACTAAGAGCTGAACCCACCAACTTACCTAATGGTAACTTTAATCGTTGCTCGATTTCCTTCTATTTTTGCTTTTTTTTTTGAGTCTTGATGTATTATAAACGTGAATATCTGATTGATGTGGTGGATTGATTATTCTTATTGATGATGGTCTTTGCTGACTTGAGGTTGCCATCATGCCTTAATACTTGACATTTAGTTAGCAATCCCATCATTATGTTACAATGTTTGATGAAAGAAAGTAAAATGATCATGCATGTGTGATCATTGACTCAGTTGAAATTAAATCTCAAGGAAGTATAAGAGGCTTGGAAGTCTAGTCAGAATTAATAAATTTGAGGGGTGACCCAAAGTGTTAGAGTAGGCGGTTCAATGAATAAAATGAGCTTGGGATTTAATTGGACTTAGCGTCAAGTGAGTCCAAGGATTAGTCGAGCACAGAGTCAGATAGTATAGGCGTGGAGAGGAAATTAATAATTAAGTTAAAGGATCATCATGATCGATTTTATTTTCATCTTACATGGTGTAGTCTTATCGTGCTTGATTGTCATTGAATCATGTCTTGGTTATGTCTTACTCAATTCCAAGCTCGTCTATGGATGTAGTGTGTGGTCAATTATGTCATGCCTTTTCGTGTTGGATCACTTAACTTTTCATGTTCATTTGCATGCTATTTGAATATTTCGTTGCCATGTTTGCCTTTTAACCATTAAGAGTAAGGTCCCATGACTTTCTTCCAATTGTTAAAATAGGAGCTCAAGTCAGAGGCATTCTAGTTATCATCCTCTAATTGCGTCCATGTCTTATTGGATTGGACTTGCAGTAATCGAGATTGGATTTAGTTGTGGATGAGTGTTACTTGATGGTGTTTGAGTCTTGCATTACTCGTGTATTGATTGGAACAAGCTTGATGTGATGGTGAATGAATTATTCGCGACGTGTTGTAGTTCTGAAGTTGATTATGAATGAGTTGCTTGAATCATGGAAAACCATGGTGATGAGTTGAGTCTTTAGGGCCTAACTTCATGAGCTTTGTGAGTTTTGCACTTCAATCCCTCATTTTATGAGTTTTGCATTTTATCCTCACTTTTAAGATCTTGCATTGTCGTCTCTCATCTCATACATTTTGCATTTTGGTCCCTTGTTTCATGCACTTCATACTTTACTTCCTCATCTTGTGAGTTTTATATTTTGGTCCCTCATCTTATGCAGTTCATTTTAGTATCTTGTGAGCTCTACAATTTGGTCCCTCATCTTGTCTACTTCACATTTTAGTCCCTCACTTTGTGAGTTTTACACTTTGGCCCTTTATTTTATGCACTTTATATTTCAGTCCTTCATCTTGTGAGTTTTACAAGTTGGTCCATAATTTCATGAAATTCATAAATAAGCCTCTAATTTCATGAGTTTTGCAAATATGTCTCTCATTTCACGCGTTTTGCATGTTAGTCCCTCATTTTGGGAATCTTGCATATTAGTCCTCACTTTAGACACTTCGAATATTAGTCCCTCATTATAGGATTTCACTTCTGTAGTCCATCACTTCGAGCACCTAACACACTAGTCCATCAATGTAAGTAGTTTGTGCACTAGCCCCACACCTTGAATTTTTGCAAATTTGTCCCTCAAGCAATTTGGTTACTCTTTACATGATTTATATGGGATTTGAAAAATTAATATACTTCAGTGCACAAAAGCATTTGAAGCGAAGATGAATGCTTTTAATAATCATAGTGGAATTTTCTGTATATAGATTAGGACGAGTAGTGGTATGTTACTACACATAATCAGAGTATTGACCCTCATTTTGGACCATTGATTCAAACTTTAATTAGCCCAACAATTGGATTAATAAAAAGTGTAAACAAACAAATGACTTAGACTTATGGATGGGTATCGATTTACGGTGTGTTGACTTGCTTGCGAGTCTTTCGAGCATACTAGGACCTCCCAAATCTAAACTCAAGTTCAAGATCAATAAATAATGACCTAAGTGATTAGTATATACTCTCTTAGATAAATAATAGGTTTCCAATGAATTGAAGGATGAGTCCTTAAACTATTAGTAGTGAATACAAATGCAAACCCACTTAAAGTTTTAATCTGGGCCTCATGCATGCCTAAACCCTTAAGTTTATCAAGTTGGAAATTTTGACATTGGACATTTCGGAATGGAAAGAAGATGTGCGGAAGATGGAGAAAATGGCTTGCTCAAGAGTCCTGGTGTAGCATTTAATAGTAACTTCTTAATTTTTACATGAAAAATATGACAAATAATATATCAATGAAAATCTAATCAAGTTAGAATTCCAGCGCATCAAACGTATCACAAATCAAAACTAAATGAGAAAGTTAGACCAAATAAAGAAAAATGCGCAGAACAAGTCAACCTGTTATCAAAACAAGTTAAAATAAGGAAAGTGCATTTTTTTGGCTCAAACAACATAGAAAAGCTTCCATAACTTAAATTAAAAATATTTGAGATAATTACACTGACGGTACAAGATCTTTTACAAATGTTTCATGTTAGTTCAAAACCATTTTTTTTCACATTTCAATATAAAATTTTTAAAAGTGTGTCAGTTTGGTACACTTATCCATGAACTTCTAACTAACAGTGTTAAAATTTGTTGACTCAGCAATCTGATATGAATGTCATGTGTGCGCAAATTGTGACATGGCATTTCCACGTAATTTTTTAAATCTAATAAAATATAAATTTTTTTTAAAAGCTTCAGAAACTACATGTAAAATTATGGAAAAATATAAAAAATAACAATAATAGAATATCTAAAAAATAAAAAAAGATCCTTAAAAAATTAAAAAAATACACATGAAAATATTCAAATAATTATTAAAAAAATTATAAAAATCTAAGCCTAATTGCTCACTTGTTCAATGTCAATATTATATAAAAATAAAAACCATTCTTCTTTCTCTTCACAGTAAAACCCTAAAAAAATAGTCTCCTTCTCTTTGGAATCCCAATGGAAGCAAAATAAATTCTAATCAAGACAAACAAACACAGACTCGAAGACCTTGCCTTCCTCCACTGCCATGATGGATGGCTTCGGCTGTTCTGCCTCCGGCAGGTGCAGCGGCCACTCCTTGAGCAGTTCGTCAATATGCTCCTCGAGTAGATCCTCAGCCAATCTCGCCCTTATCCAACTGAAGACGCTTTTCTTGTCAAGCTAGTAGTAGCCCAAACCAGTGTCGCCCCTCCTAGGAAAATGGGTCCCGTAGCGATTGATGCAACTGAGGAAGTGGTTCTTGCTGCCGCTGCCACCGCTAAACTTCTTGTTGTTATAGACCTTGACCTGGAGCTCCTGGAGCTCCATGTTACCCAGGTCGGAGACGACGAACTCAATGGCCTCTTTCCATACGGGTTGAGGTCCCTGTACTTGGTGGAGGTTCACTTCTTCTAGGTGTCGAGCGCATTGATGACGTAAGGGCTGGAGCTGCCCTGGCCGTTCTTCAGCTTCTATGTCTTGGATTGGTTGGGACCTTGCTCTTCTTCCTTAGCCATCTTGGGGGTTTTATTTGAGTCTTCTTCCTGGGACTTGATGGCTTTTTCTTGGTGGTGGCCAGTTTCATCAAATCTATACTTCTCTTGGCCAGGGTACTGAGATTTTCGTGGAATATGAGGATTTGAAATCGTTTAGTTTCTTGAGCTTGATCATAGTTGGAGTTGAGCTTCTTGAGCTCAATCTTGGAGTTCAGCTTATTGACTGGTTGAAAAATCAAAATCTCCATCTGATCTGTTCCTAGGAAGGAGTTGAAAATTGAGGTTTAGGAGAAGAGAGAATGGTATAGGGCCAAGTGAAGGATTAGGGTTAGATTTTCATAATTTTTCATTTTCTATAATTATTTTAGTATTTTTGCATGTATTTTTTATTTTTTTTAAAAGATATATATATATTTTTTATTTTTTAGATATTGTAATATTTTTATATAATTTTTTGTTTTGCCATAATTTTACACGTATTTTCTAAAGTTTTTAAAAGCTTTTAGATTTTATACATTTAAAAATCTTACAAAATGCCATGACACTCTGCGCACATATGACATGCATATCAAATTGCTGAGTCAGTGCATTTTAACACCGTTAGTGAGAAGTTAATGGAGTGTACCAAACTAAAATATGAAATATTTGCATAAGGTTTTGCATTGCCAATGTAATTATCCCAAAATATTTTAGCTTTCCAAGGTCGGAAAATAAGATAAAAGTGAATGAGAAAGATTATATGACTACACAATAGAGGGAAAAGTGAAGAACAAATTATATATCAATATATTACAATTCCTCCTATTTAAGGGCATCATTTTAGCAGCTTGGAGTGACTTTTCCATTATTCTTAGGATATTTTGAGTATTTCAAGAGTCAAGAAAGGTAGCAACTTGAAGCAAGAAGAGAAGAAAATGTTCATGCTTGTTAAATTGTAATAGAGATATTCACCTACTTCATGGTCATGCATTTTCTCTATCCTTTTCTTTCTTTATTTATTATTTTATCTTTTGATTCTTATATTTTCTATTTTCATTATGAGCTAGATCCCCAGATTCTTCGGAGATCAGTACAAGCTAATTCGAAGCTTTAAGTTTAAGTTCAATTATCTCATGTGTATTATTCTATAGAGACATGTTTCCTTGGTGTTATTTATACATGTCTCATGCTCAATACTTTCTTTTGACTTGATTAACCATGAGAATGATTTTGAGATTGAGATGAGTGTTGATAGTGGGATTCAATATTGTTAGAAAATTATAGATATCACACTAGAGAACACATAGGATAGGTTAATTGGTACTGAGAGGCAGAATTATTAGTGTGAACGCATTGGGCAATGGTTTGAACCCTAGATAGGCAATTAGAATTGGTGAGAGGCAGAATTATTCGTGTGAATGCATCGGGTAATGGTTTGAACCCTAGATAGGCAATTAGAATTGGTAAGATTGGGCATTAAATGTTAAGCACCTCAAGATAAAGTGGGATGATATCATCTGCTTAGGCACGTTCTTGCAACATCGGGATGTGCATACGAGATATTGAGGAAACTCTATAACTCTAGGTTAATAACATGGTGGACCGATTGCATGAGAGAATAACTTGGCTTAATACTAGAATTAGGGGAAGTTGTGAACCTAGGTACATTTGATGATTCAGATTTATTTATTTCCTTTCTTTGTCTACTAACTACTTTAATTCGATTGACTTGAGTTGAAAGTGATTACTTCAATTTTAGTGCTTAGTTGTCGAAAGGGTCCTCATGAGAGCAATACTAATATAGGATGAGTAAGGTATCATTCCCACAGGGATCCTTTACACTATTAAGCACTAAAATTGACACAAGTGATTCCAATCCAAGTCAATTGAATTAAAATAGTAAGCAAAGGAGGAAAGTAAATAAATAAATTATAAAGCAAATAAACAATTCTCAATCAATAAGTGTACCTAGCATTCAAAATTTCCCTTAATTCTAATTTTAAGCCTATTTTCTCTCTCATGCAATTAATCCACCATGTTATTAACCAAGAGTTGTAGAGTTTTCTTAATATCTCCTTACGCACCTCTTGATGCCATGAGAACGTGTCTAAGCAAATGACATTAACCACTAATATGTCTAGGCGATTAGTGCCGAATAACCGAATCTAACCAACCGTAATTGGTTATCTAGGATCCAAACCACCTCTCGTTATGCTTACATGAATTATTACACCTCTCGCTACGAATTAACCAATTAAGACTATGCATTCTCTAGTGTGAATTCAGTTCTCTCTCTCGATATTCATCTCAATCTCAAGATCTTTCTCATGGGAGATGATAAGAAAATGAATTACCAAGGATAAAATTATTTTTTTACTCTTTGAGCTATCGCTATAACTCGCTAAATATTACCATAATTGGACCTAATCTCTCACAATTAGCTGTTGTATATATCTCCACAATCTTAGCTAATCTTCAAAGATTGGCTCCTATCTTCTCTATAAATGTTCATTTCCACCAATATGAGGTATGTATTCTAAGACTTGGACACATCTCTATACTCTAATCTTCTATTGGAAATTCACTTAAGTGTCACAAGGTTAAATTGGACCTTCACCTCCAATTTGACTTCATTTTATGCTTGTAGATTAGGTGCTCGCCATGCTTGCTAGAGGTGCTCCAAGTTGGTCTAGAACTCCGAGGCCAACAATTAAGGTTAGTCATTACATATTTCTATCCTTAGAAAATTTTATTTATCAGGAGATCAAATCAAAACAAAGTATAGAGCATGAGATGTGCCTAAATAATACTAAGGAGAAGTAACTCCATAGAATTTTATGCAAGGTAGAATTGAATAGTTAATGATGAATTGAATTCAACTAAGAATAACTGTTGGACGACAGGCTTTGAAATTACGGGAGACCTCATCCTAGGTGGTCGCCTAAAGGCAGGCCGCACAAGCAATTGACGCCACAAAAGCTGGAAACTGTCTTGTACATGATATCATTCAATTAGGTTTGTTCAGGTGGCAATTAAGAGGAAAGGGCTTTCTGGTGCCACGTTAAAGGAAAATAATTCACCGCAGCCAATGGAAGCAAAAGGGCATATTCAGCTGAGCTTTAAAGAGAAATTAAAGAACTAAAGAGAATTCAGAAAGGACACAAAGGGCTTTTAATCTATTGGATTAATAATCAAAGTCGTTGCTGTAATATTTGTATTCCTTTTTCTTTTGGATACAGATGAAATTCTCCAAGTAAGAGGAAAATAAAGAGGTTCGAAAAGTTACAGTGACTAAAATTAAATTTATAATTTCTCGTCTTGAATCAATAATAATATTAATATGAAAAATATCTATCTGGGTTTATAAGATGTTGGATTCATGTCCAACACCAAAGTTTAACTTGATAGGTTGATGGTACTTACTATCTTATAAATCATGTTTTAACTCATTAATTCTTCTATATGAGATTTACATCTAAACACAATACATCAAATTCTTTTTTCTTTTGTCTTTTCACTACTCGTTTTGGAGTCATTTGTTAACGACCTCTGAATCTAGAGGGCTCTGAATTCATACTCTGATATCATAGATCAGATTAAAAAAAAAAATGCCTACCCTAGTCATGTAAGTGGGAACATGGAATCTTAAGACAAGTAGGAAGAGGTGGCCACTTAACCAGGAAAGATGAATGAAGGATCTTTCTTAGGTCATTCGGAAATATAAAAAAATCCCAATTATTACAATTTTTACTTTAGCCTCTCTTATCAGAAAAATGTAGGAACCACTAGTAATAATCCGAATACCCCGTTATACAATATTCGAATGCTCGTATTTAACCATGAAGATATAGGACGAAAATGCGGGCACTACCTAGTGTTGTCAGTTTACTACTATCAAAGGCCTTTTATAATTAACAGAAACTGATGTTTATTAAGTGCAGGTCCAAAGAGTACAATTTTATGAAATGTTTTAACACTCATGTATAGGGATTCAACCCTTAGACCTTATCATTTTTGCTATGCAATGTTCATGGGTCAGGACTTATTTGAATCCAAATGGCAGATATGGGTTAAGAGAATGCCTGTATATCAGCAATCTCATAAAGATTCACTTGGGAAAGATGTGAAGTTTAATCTCGCATAGAAGAGGAGAAGTAAGTTCGAGTAGTTTATATGGGAAAAAAAAAAGTCCTTGAATGGGAAACCTGCATTGCTATAATACTTAGGATTTTGTCAGAATCTAGTTGAACCGAACTTGTACGCTGGAATGTGACGAGTGGGCCGAATGTCATTCCGAAAGGGGGTCGTCGGAAGCCAAATTATACCTTCTCCAATATATTTTTTTCTTCCATAAAGCTGGTAAACATCAGATTCCATTTACATTAACGGCCTCGAATTCCCTTTCTTATTTAATCTATAATATTAAGGATGGATTAAGGCAGCCATTCGTTGGGTCCTTTGGATTCCATGACGCTTGCTGTCAAGTTTTTAGCTGGATAAATGCATTAGTTCGGTATTTTAATGTCCACCTCAATGCCTTAATGTCCTGTTCAAGGCCTTACTTGTTTGGTTTAATCCCATTAAACTAATAGTCTTTCACCTTCTCTATGAGTAGGGTCGTTGGCCTAAGTTGCTGTATACTTTCTTCCCAAAATAAAACTCTTCTCTTTGTTTTATAGTTCATTATTTTCTCATAATGTTTTACTTCTGTTTAGTTCGCTTGAGAACTTCAAGTTTGGTGCGGATTACCCTGTATCATCATTGTGCGTTTGGAGATTGAGGTCCACATATGCTTAATATGACCGAGAGGGGACAAATTAATTTTAAGGAAAATATGATTTTCGCAGGCCTTGACTGCCCTATTGCTCATGTCTCTGTACTCTTCTTCGTTACTTTTGTATTTTAATTTATCTACTATTATATGACTCTACAATAATTTATATTGCTATATGACTTTAAAGGATAGTTTTGGTGTTTTTTCTTCTTCCAAATACTCTCAACAGTAATTATTTGTAATATGTCATTGTGTCGTGAAATTAGATTTTCATTTTCAATTATAATTTGAAAGTCTTCAATCGGGATTATTTAATATCTATATATTTATACTAAAGGAGAATGTCAATGGAGGATGGGGAGAGTGAGTACCCTAGTGCAAGTAAGAAAATCTAAAGAGAGGAGAATGCCAATGGAGGATGGGCAGAGTGAGCACCCTAGTGCAAGTAGGAAAACTTGGACTAAGTATTCAGTGTGTAATAATACATAATGAATTCATTGTATAAATCTCTTTTAGATTTTGATACATGTAAAATTTTCATAGTTTTCAAGAGTGAAACTTTACATGTATCAAGATTTGAACAATGATTTACACAACGAATTCGTCATGTATTATACACTCAAATTTACTCAAAAATTTGGGTTCTATATTATCTATATAATTCATTTATTTTTGAAAATGTATAGTATCTATTGTTTTCTTTTAATATGAATATGAAACTATTATTATTGAATGCAATCACTACTTGTTTGAATGTGATTTTTAGGAAAAAAATATTTGGAAAATAATTATTAGTACAAAAATATTTATATATTGAACTTCAAATTACTTCACAGCAGAGCGCGGGAACTTTGTGCCGGTGGACAGTCGAACTCATGGTTGGGTAAATTGCTCTTAGTATTGAGAAAGAGTTCGTCTAGTTGGACATTTGAGATTAGACCATAGTGGAGATGTTCGAGAACAGTGCATGATGTCAATTTGATATCAAGATCAGATGCTGTCAAAGTAAATGCTTTTATAGTTTAGTTACTAGACCGTACAATTATTATTAATTCAGTAGCACACAATTATCATATTAAATTAAAATTACAGCTTACAACTATTTTCTCTTTCTGCTTAATAATCTAACGAATAGACCGCAAAATTTCCCAATCAAAGCCCAATTTGGAAGCTCTTAATGGCTGGCTTATTGACCAAGGAGGAAAGTCCGAGCTGTAGCTCATTCAAGAGTTCAAGTAATTAAAAGACGAGAGAAACCGGAGTTACCCATTTGGTAAGAAAGAATTCTTCCAAAGGAAGATCTCATCGTGAAACTAGGATGCAGATGTCACGAGGGATGGAGCTTCTCATGTGATGTGATTGTGAGAGTTAACGGAATAGCTGCTTCTATATCACAGAGTGATGCATATATCTCGTACACGATAGGATGGAGCAGAGATCATCAAAGAACAGAGAAATTACACGAGTTTGTTCGGTCCAGATCTACGTGCATTTTTTTGGAGAACGTGACAGCGCAAAGTTTCTCCAACCATTGGATCAATCCGCATAGATGTCACCATCGGGGTCTTGCCGGCCTATATTTTATGTCTTGTGTTTGAAACCCCGTTGTTTAGCTCACGAGGGTACTTTGGCGATCTCTTTTGGTTCAAATCCAATTCTAGATTTGAGCTCTTTCATATTGTTATTTCTCTTTTGTTCACACTTGGTCAGACTTGTTTCGCTTAAGCGATAGGTGACCTATTATCCAGCCATCGCAATCAGGTTAAAAATTCGCAAAGGGTGTAAATCCAGGAACATGCTCGATGAATAACCTCTAAAGGTTGTACTAGCTAATATGTTGAAAATGACACTGTATTGAACTTATATAAAATATGTTTAATAAAACTCTATTAACCTAAAAGTCAGCAACTCTAAAGTAATAATAAAAGGTGATAAATGGTAATCTAGTAGTTCCATATTTACTCGTCGGGTAACTCAAACGTCTAAGGGTCGAATACTCTCCATACATTAGTGTTAATTAAACATTTCGTAAAAATGTGTTTTTTGGATCTACGCTTGACAAACGTCGATTTCTATGAACTATAACAGGCCTTTGATAATAGTATGCTAAAGAGTGTAGTTAGTGTCTGTGTTGGCTATTCAGTTTATCTGATATTTTCATGGTTGAGTACGAGTGTCCCAATATTGCATAGTGAGACGGTAAGATTACCACTATGAATTCCCACATTTTTCTAATAAGAATAATCCCATTCACACATGTCATTTTTTGAATAATTCATCACTCACATGTGATTGCCCTTGAGAAGGGAAAAAAAACCATTTTTTTCTTGACTTGGCCATATCCTGCCCGGGCATTGTGGCATCCCATGGGACCAGAGGAATTAACTTTTCATGATTAGTTCTACGAGTTGAATTCGAGGAACCATTTACGTGAGTGTGACCTCTATCATCATGACTATTTAAGGGAGACAAGACGAGGGTGGTTCACTATAATTTGGTGGCAAGAGAAAAAAAAAACAAAATATAGAAACCGTACTTCCACATGCAACAAAAGCTACGAGCACAAACCTAACATGTTAAATAAACAAATCAAAAAAGTTGGGTTGGTCGGGTTCCCCAACAGTGCCCTGAGTCTTTCGTTTTTTATATCGTTTTTGCCTTTCAACTTTTTTGGTGATCTTCCCGGTGACTGCTAGCAAATGGTTTGCCCTATTTGATGTGACGAGGAATATTTTGGACCACTGCAGTGTCATGTTCTCAAACAGTACCTTCACGGCACCCAAGCACGGTCCTGTCTTGGATAAAATTTTGTGAAGATTATAGTTAAAAAATTGACTATAAAATTGGATTTCAACGTGAAGTAACCATAGTTGTGGAGGCTATTATATTGCTTTAGGCTCTGGTAAGTTGCTAGTTCGATTAAGAAAACTCTGAAATGCTTCTAGCTCCCTCCAAGTGTTTAGTTGGTAGTCACGTTGCCATTGAAACAAGGGAAAACTCAAGAATCGTATTCTAAGGTCATAACCATTGGACAGGAAAATGAAGTACTTTCCTTTCTAAGTGTACAAAAGAGCTATATAAATTTAAAAGAGACACATGAGTTCTACTTATAAGAATTGAACTTATAACATATTGATCTTTGGTTGAGGATGATATTAGCTGGACTAAGGTGCACGTTCTCAAGAATGAACTATTTTGTTAAAGGGTCCACTCTCCCATTGATCGGGGAACTTGTGCGGTGACTAAATCCATTTGTGGACTCTAGAGGACTCAATAAATCTAGATGTTAACTTCAATTTAATTTTAGGTCTTTTCCTCTTTTTATATAAAACAATCTACTGTAGTCTCAACATCTCACCCAAAGACCATCTTTGGGACTTTTGACTCAAGTATTGGATTGATTACATATATTTGAGGAGAAAGGGCTGATTCTTTCTTATCCTATAATTATTGTCATGCTAATCCTAGCTGTTCCACATGACCACTCTCTATGCGTATAGTATTTTGTACATCAGTTTTTATATAAGCGCCTAATGTCGGAATGAATACGGCAGAAAATTGATCAGCCTCATAGATTCATCTCTATCTTTAGTTAGTGTGTTTAGTGTACCAAGGAGACAATAAAGTTGGTAGGAAAATGAAAAAAGGAGAGAATAAAGGGACATTGAAATTTCACTAATAAAAATTGAACATACAACCCTATATAGTGCCCTTTCAACTTCTCAGTGAGTACTGATTATGTGAGCATTTGAATTTCTAGATGATTTAATCTAATTTACCTTATCTTTGCGTAATATCAAGACAACATTCTCAATCAACATTTAGTAGGCTAAATCAATAGTTTAACTCTCCCAGGGGGCCGATATCGGTTTCTTCAATGTCGGACACCGTCGATATAAAAAAAAAGATAACATTCTCAATCTATATGTATATCACTTTTTTTTAACAATTTTAAAGGATGCTTGTGAAATGGGAAGAGGAAATCGGTGAGTCATTAGAAGTCCTGCTTATGTGAATGGAATCGCAACTTTAGTTCAAACCATGATGTTATCATCTACTAAGTGATATTACCATGTGTAGGAGAATAAGTTGATCATATTCATGTAATTCGTCACTTCTTTTTTATTATTAAGGATCTTTTGTGTTTAAGTATTATCAATTGAGAAAATTTATAATGCAGAGAGTTTATCTTTTAATAAACCGATCCCAAATTTGGATTGGTGAGAATATATTGAAATTTAAATACCGATTAGCACACTCCGAAAAAATAGTACCTTTTTAGACACATTTTAAGTGCACCGGTTAAAACTCTTAATAGCTTGTGTAGTAGTAAGCCTAAGCTTCGGTAGAGGTTTGTCGTACACATCCAAATGAAGGAGAAAGTCTAGGATGTAATTGGTCTACTATATGACAGTATTGATGTGTTATTATAATTTATTAGGATTTAGATATTTCTAAAGTTGTTTTTGAGGTTTTATCAAAAAAATTAGAAAATGGTTAAATCATCTTGGTTTGTGACACCACTTTAACATTGTCACGTGGTGTGCCCGTTATATACAATACTCTTTCCAAATGAAGGTGTAAAATTTTGACCCAGTTTACAAGAATTTTAAACTCATATTCAACTCACAAATTTAAACTGATAGATGATAATAGTCTTTCCTGTATTTTTAGGATTTCCGTTCCATTTATTAGGTGTAAACACATATCCTCAATAGCTGTAAATGAGCTAGACACTTTTTCATTCTCGTATGAAGGGGAAAGTAACACTGAATGGGGTTTTCTCTTTGGTACTTGACAACTGAATAACAGTTACACAATTATCTTCCATTCTCGAGTATGGAGAAATTGACTATGGGATAGGCTTTTTCTTTCCCACTCAGTCTGGTTGTTCAAATAAAAGAAGGAAGATGAAGAACCAATCAACTTTTTCTTGATTGATTTTCATCTACAAGCCAAAATGAAGTGTGGTGTGCAGTTTCGGGATAGGATACCTAATGCCTCTCCAGACCTTCTATACCACATCAACCTCCAAGAGCCGTCGCAACTGCTCCGCCTCCTTTGGCCCTCAATTGCTCTACCCCATTCAAACTTTCAATGTCGTTCCTGGTGATGGGTCTTCCTCCTTCATGGCCCATCGAGTTGGCCATTCCTGTGCCACGAGCCCAGCTCCACTATCATATTTGCAACATTCTAGGTGGTGCGGCCTTGGGCTTTTGGGCTCTGAACTTTTGGTCCATAGTCTAACATTTGCATCCTAGCCCATTTAAAGCAGATAAGCAGTGAAAGGGGGTTTATATTTCAATTTGGGCACCACTCCATTTTGCCTTCAACGAGGTAACTCTTCTCTCCCCATTAAGCATGAGGTTGCTGTTTCCCCAGGCGTCTTCAAGTGTCTTTGCCGGCAAGTAATGATCTTCTCTTCGTAAATCGATGCATCTCTTGAGCTCTCTTATTAGGAGTTATTGGCGCTCTCGATCATCCATCATCATTTTGCCTTGAATCTTCCACCCCCTTCACTTAGATAGGTACAACTCTCCTTTTTGACTCTTCGAAGCCCTCGTACGCCTCCCAACAACTCGTTGCTATGGCTTCTACAAGACCAAAGGGACCTGTAGGTAAGCCTTCAACTCATCCTCCTTATCCTGGTAATAGATTGCACCACATGAAATTCTTCCAATCGTTGGGTGTAGCCCCTGTTAATATTATGATTTGTATGATTTATTTACTCATTCCTGACTTAGATTCTTTAGTTTTAGGCAACTTTCCATATATTTAGAGATTAATTACATAGTTTTTTATTCTTGGATTTAATTGTTATAAATAATAGTTTCTAGAACTTTAATTGTGGATTAGATACTACTTGGAGTCGTTTAGTATGCAAGGAACGGAATGAAGATGGGCGAAAAGATGAAAAAATGGCATGTTTGATGATTCAACGCTCAATCCTGCAAATATAAGAGGAAGTTTCTCATATTCTCTGCATGGGAAATATAGAAAACAAGATAGTAATAGAAAACTTATTGAGTTAGGATTCCAACGCATCAGACAGATTATAAATCGGAGCTGAAACGGTAAAGTTATGGCCAAAGAAAGGAAACTACACATAGACTAGGAGCTACGCATTTTTCACACCGTTCCAATAAAGGAAACTCTATCTTCCTTAGTCCAATGACTTAGTCAAGATTCCAAAAGTATTCCCAGATATAGTTTGACAATTAATGAGTTGGAAATAGAGAGGAAAGTGGTCAAAGATTTGAAATAGAGAGGAAATTAAACAAAGATTTGGAATATTGGGTTGCAGTTTCTGAGGGAAAGTTTGAGATTAGGAAATATTCTGATAGTTTCCAATCCCTTCACTATATAAAGGGCACCACTCCAGCAGCTTGAGAAACAATTTTTGACACCATTATTCAACATATTTTACTAGTTTCCAAGAGTGAAGGAAGGCTACGGACTTGGAGCAAGAAGGAGGGGCCGTGCTTAAAGATCGTGGAGGCGTGATTGAGAGATTCGACTCCACCACTATCTAGAGTTCCTTATATCCATTTCCTTCTTGTTTTCATGATGTTGCCTTATTGTCCAACTCTTGTATTTTCTTTTATTATGTTGAACTAAATCCTAGATTCCTAAGGGGATCAATGAAACGTTTTTCAATATTTTAAATAAAGTTCTTTTATCTCATGTGAATGATTTTATTGATATATGCATCCTAGGTGTTATTTATGCATACTTCGTTCTTTATGCTTTCTTTTGGCTTCATCACCCATGAGAATGATCTTGAGACAGAGAGAAGCCTTGGGATAGGAAATCGAAGTCATGCTAGAAATTGTATAGTCTAGGTTAATTTATGCTAGTGGGTGAACTTATTCGTGCCAGCGCATTGGGAGATGGTGAGCACCCTAGATAGCCAATTAGGATTGGTTTAGTTGTCCTTTCAACACTAATGCCTAGAGATAGAATGTATTAGTGTCTTCTGGTTAGGTACATCCTTGTGACATCGGGAGATGCGTAAGGAAGTAGTTGAGAAACCCTAGAACCCTAGGTTAATAACATGATAGAGTTAAATTGCATGAGAGAAAGATGTTGCGTAAGACTAGAGTAGGTGAAGTTGTGAACCTAGGAGCTTTCTAATTGATTGATTCTTATTTTCCAATTTACTTTCTACTTCCATTATTCGATTGACTTGGGTTGGATACAATCGTGTCAAATTTAGTGCATATTAGTAGATCGGAATGGGTCCTTGTGGGGACGATCTTTGCTCATCATTTATTATGCTCAACTCTCCTCTAATTCATGGAGTGCATGGTCCGCTCTGATGTTGTGGTGTAAGGAGAAGGAGTTGTTTTTTCTCGCATAGGGTCTTCCAGTACTTCTACAGATTGATATTGGATGATGAGGCCCGGTTTTTGTATTTCACTCCCCATTCTCCTTTGGTTAGAGTGGTTCCAGTGAAAGGAAAAATGGCTTCCAATTTGGAACGGAAAAAAATCCTTGTTCTTTATAATGGATAAGCAATCATGGTCTTGGAACCTGTCCTCTTGAAAGGACGAGGATTCAAAGGACTCATTATCAGATCTCAAGATGAGGACGGTGATTGCCTTAGAGGAGATGGCAATGAAGGGTGAGTTTTTACGTTTTTAAGATATAGTGTCGAACTGGAACCTAAGGAAGTACAAGTTGGTGCTTCCCAATCTTGGGGGCTTCATCTTTGGCATATTTCTAATTTTCGTGCATTTTGTTTTAGACTACAACATCGTGAACACAGTCATTGCCCTGATATTTCACAACTAGCAAGTGAGGTTGAAGGAGGCCTACCACAAGTGAAAAGGTCCAAAGAGTTCCCCGAGCGAGAAGGTGGGTACATCTCCTCCATTCGGTGGCTTGGAAGGTGATGGTACAGAATCCCCTGACCCGAAGCCAGGGAAGAAAAAGAAAGTGGCTTCGTGACCCACTCTTCCATATCTTCGTTGAGGAAGTCACACGGGTTACAATCTCAGGTGCGATCTCAGCCCTCCTCTAGCCCTGTGGAGGTAGACCTCTCAGACAGTGAAGTAACCCACATCAGCTTTTCAGAGGTGTTTTGTAGAGTAAAGATGATACGTATTGAAAATAAAGATAGAAATTGTTGTAGACTGTTAGAGAATTGATGAGGTTGTTAGAGTGACGGTTAATGGTAGATGTATACAAGGGAGGTAGACTCTATATTATGGTAGCCATGGAAATGAATAGTAATCCTTCTTCTCTCTAGTCTATCTCTATCCTTTTCTCTCTCCCTCCCTTCTTTGTCATAGAGCTCCCTAATCCTCCTTCCTACTTCTGGTATTGGTGCTTAACATTTGGTATCAGAGCCAGCCATTCCTCGGACCGGCAACAATATGGTGAACTCTTGTAAACAAGGCTAGAAGGTGGGCCACCAGACAGATACTATATTCGATGAGATCCGGGCCGTGCTAATCAAACCTGGAGAAGCTTCTAGTCGGGACATGACGGCTTGCAGAATTAGAGGTCTAAAGCACTTACGACACATAGGTAAGCTTGAAGATTACATCGACTCTTTTGAACACCTACTTAGAATGGTCGAATTTGGAGAGGAACAAGTAATCAGTTGGTTCATGGATGGCCTCAACTCGGAGATTCAAAGAACAGTCCAATTGTTCAAACCATGAACCTTACATGAGGCTTATGTATTGGCCTAACTCAAGTATGCTATCATGGTTCAAAAGGAAGCTAAAAAGACATAACCATCTGCAAAGGAATATGCGGACGGAGGGTATGACTGTGAACACCCCACCGAAATTAAAGACGATGGTTGTGTTTTAGCAATTGAAGATAACAGGGCACAAGTAGATAACGCAGAGCAGGACAAGGAGGCTGCTCAGGAGTGAGAGAAAGAAAATGAGTTTGATGTTAATTCATATGCTACCAAAGATGATGATGGTTCAGATTTGCCACTACCGAAGAAGCTCCATGTTCACAATTGTTTTGTGCTAGATGACTTTTTCCCACATGCAGCCCAAAGTGCACTCGAGGCCACATTACTAAACTTTATCATTTGCAAATGTGCTGGGAATGACAAGAAAGCAATCTAGCTTTCCATTGCTTATGGTTCCAATGGTCAGATGACAAGTATGGAGTTGAAAGAGGAAGATGAGAAAAGCAACATAGCTATTGCACTTTAGAAGTGCTCGAAACATACTCGAATTTTCATCTGCAGCTCCAATTCATCACTGACTGAAGCTTCATGGCAATTCCTCTATGACTTGCATTTTCGTTTCCAAGATTGAAACCTTGAGGGTAAGGTTTTGTTTGAGGGGAGGGTATTGATATGTATAGAAAATAATGATAGAAATTTTTGTAGACCGTTAGATAATTGATGAGGTTGTTAGAGTGATGGTTAATGGTAGATGTATAAAAGGGAAGATAGACTCTGTATTCTAGCAGCCATGGAAATGAATAGTAGAATCCTTCTTCTCCCTAGTCTCTCTCTATCCTTTTCTCTCTCCCTCCCTTCTTCATCACAAAGCTCCCTAATCCACCTTCCTATTTCTGGTTTTGGTGACTTAACAAAAGAGGTGTCGCAAAAAGGGAAAAGGGACCTTGGATTCTACTGACTAGGCTAAGAGCTCCACAGTGAGGAATGAGAAAATGAGTGAACAAGTAGATGAGACCCTATACATAACTGAGAGTTCTATCAAATTTGTACGACATAGTTTCGTTGACCCTACTATTCTAAAGAGGCTCATGGAATTGGTCACTACCCTGTTAGCAAGGCATTTTGATGGGGATCATGCCTAGCGCACGCTGACACGTGCCTTCATAACATGGCCTTGATAAGAACCAAAAAGTCTACGTGACAAGCTTAAAGGAAGCAAGAATTAAATATTTACTCATGTGATTGTGTCCATTCATCCTATGTGAGATAATCAAGGTGTGGTCCTCCGAAGGTGATGAGGTCGCCGACTTGAAAGTGCAGCTCTTGGAGTCTAAAGAGAAGGAGAAGTCCTAAAGGCAGAAGTAGAGCTCATGTTTGGAGGATAGCAGAGTCTTGGACCTGTAGTTACAAGCCGAGAAGATGGAGGTTAACAACTTGAAGACCTGACTGGAGGTTGCTGAGAGTGATTTGTCAAAGGTAAAGGCTCACTAGGCGAGGCAGCTGAAAGAAGTACTTGCCCGAGCTGAGGAATGTCTAGATAAGGAGGACTGAGAGGTTGACGCCTCCCTTTTGGAGGCAAGAACAAAGGTGGTGACTGAGTTCAAGTCCTCGGAGAGTTTCAGTAGTGTTTGGCCACTCGGGGTCAAGATGCTGATCACAGTACTATCCCAGCTCTTAGTTGAGATACAAAATATGTCCCCTAGTTTTTACATGGACCATCTTGAAGGTTTTGAGTTGTTATGCCTTTGGGAAGATGTGAAGTTGGCTACTGCCGTTGCTGATCCTCCAGCTCTTCTCCCTGCTTCTACTGATGTTGTGTAGAATCTGCTATGGAGGAGGCAAATTCTCAAATTGCAGCAAAGTGGTAGTATCGTCTAGAATATTTGACTATCAGTCACAATGTTTGCCTTTTACTGATTTCGCAGATGGTTTAGTGTTTTGTTGGTGCTAGCCTGTTTTAGTGTCTCGCTTGTGCTAGCTTTTGTTATCTTCGTCTGTTGTGGATTGTAGTGTTGACATCATTGTTAACTATGCAGCGTACTGGTTTGATGCTTTTAACTTTGTTTAGCAAGATTCAATTGTTAACGAAACTTGATCACAAGCATTTCTCTATGTTTCATCGATTCATATTGTATGTACTGTATGTCATGTATACGTGCCCCCCACTCTCGTGGATCATTGATTGAGTTGACGAGGAAGGAGCCAGGAGAATGCTTTTGTGGCTAGTTTCTTGTTGTAGCGAAATTGATGCTCGCGCGTGGAGCATTTGAGTAGGCTTATTGGAGCATCCATATATGCAAATAACCGCGCGGTGATACGCGTCTGCTGCGAGGGGGATGTCGCAACTGACGGGGGCACTAGATGGGGATGTATCTCATTGTTAATCATAGGATAGGAAGCCGCCACAAAGCTGACTAGGATGTAATGCTCAGTAATGAGGAATACCTTTGTCGAAAACGCTACTGTTGGGCATGGGTCACAGCCTCGCATAACGTCAAGGTAAAGGCTACCAACGGAGAGAAGTCATAACATGCATCATCCCATTAAGGCATAAGGTAATGATATTGCAAGAAGAAACGAGTTGACACCAATGTTGGATAAAGACAAATTACTAACGTGAAAGAAGTACCCCAGACAAAAGAAAAACAATAAGGGCGGACGACATAATTGAACTAGCAAAACATGTAAGTTGGCATTGAGGTTGAAACATGTTAGTAGTAGAACTTATTTAGTGCTTCAGTGCTGAAGGTTCGTGCTATCACCTTGCCATCCGAGGCTTGTAGAACGGGCATTGGGATTTGGCTTTGCAAGGACTTTTGAACGTCCTTCCTACTTTGGGGTCAGCTTATTGAGCCAATCTTGGTCTTTGAACTGGTGTCATCGCAAGGCATAGTTGCCAATTGCAAAGTGTCTAGGTTTCACTCTTTTGTTTTAAAAATGAGCAACATATAACTTTACCTTTGCCATGGCACTTCGGGCTTGCAAGCATTGTTCTTCAAGGAGATCGAATTCTAAATCCCTATCTTCATCATTGTCTGCACGACTGACAATGCTATGGATAGTTGGTCTGTGGGGAGTACAACTTCCATGCCATAGACTAGAGAGTATGGGATTTTGCTAGTTGGTTCACGAGGTGTGGTATGAAAGGACCACTGAATGTTACTTACTTCGTCTAACTAGCTACCCCCCACTAGTGCAATGTGGGTGCGAAGGCCATGAAGGATGACTTTGCTAGCAGCTTTGACCTGGCCGTTTGATTGGAGATTAGCGACTAAGGAGAACCAATGGTCGATGTGTAGCGCATTATAGAGGTCCTTAAAAGCCTTTCTCGTGAACTGCATTCCATTTTTCTAAGATGATCATTTTATTGAATGTTGAATCGGCAGACAATATCATGCTCAACAAACTTTTTGGCGACTTGATCTGTGGTTGTAGTGATAGCTTTGGCTTCAATCCATTTGGAGAAATGGTCGGTAGCCACGAAAATGAATTTCTTGTGAGCCACAGCGGGAGGAAAATGCCCCGGTATGTTGATTCACCATTGATAAAAGGGCCAGGGCGTGTTGATTGGGATGAGAGCTATAGCTAGGCACCATGGATCATTGGTAAATTCCTAGCATTACTGGTATTTTCGGATCAGATCTATAGCATCTTGATGGACAGTGGGCTAGTAATAGCCTTGACGGATCACTTTTTTAGTTAGCATTTTAGCACCATGATGCACACAAGCAGTGCCTTCATGTATTTCTCATAGCACATAAGAGGCTTCATCTTCATTGACACATTGAAGAAGGGTCATGGAGATTTCACATCAATACAACATGAACTTGTGAGGCATTGCAGAAATGGTGTCATCCATGTAGATTTTCCATTGTAGAGTGCCAAAATGGGAATGGCGACATAGGCTTTTGAGAATCTCCATTGCTACAGAAATTGTACCTGACTAGTTTTTGCTACTGTGGCTCGCTTGTTGGGCATGTCAGCATATCGATTGTCGCTTTTGGGCACCTTTCGAATACTAACCTCAAGGTCCTGAGGGAGTTCTTTCTTTGTGGATCGCATATTCTTCGATGATCTGCTTGACGACTAATTGGGAACCATCAATTATCTTGGCCCTCGTGCCTTTGGCCATGAGGAGTCCTGTGATTAACACTTCTTATTCAGCTTGGTTATTACTGGTCGGAAAAGAAAGGACTAGGTTGTACATGATGGGATGTTGTCACGAGGCCAAGGGCGCTACTCGAATACCACTCGAATACCCTGGCTACCGCTAGGCGTCAACAACTTTCTGTCGACCAGCCAACAAAACTCGCACAATCGAGGCTCACGGCCCTAGAGACGATCGAAGTAACACAAGTAGGGGTTGGGACAAAAAGTATCTTGTATTATCTCACAAAAAGTTACAAAAACCCAACGTTACAAAACTCTGATCGAGTATATGCCTCACAGCACCGACTGCTTACACTCCCCACTCGATCCTCACAATAGGCTCAGCACCCACACTCTCCTCACAGTGTTTCTCTCATGCTCTCTATTGCCTGAATGTGAATTCTGAAGTGAATGACTCAAATGAGAGCCCACGCCTATTTATACATGAAGCCCAACAACCAAATAAGCCAGGTAATCTAGACTTTCCCTAATAACAAGTCTATACAAGGCAGTTGACCAATCTCTATCAAGACTTTCCATGTGTGCCGGGAATATTCTCCTCTTGAGATTCTTCTTGCCATGTTAGATCCCTGATCCTCGCAAGCTTCCCAATCTGGCACACCTAGCTTCCATAGATAGGGCTGATTCTCCTCCCAAGAATCCGCTTGCCCTGTTGGATCCCTCGATCCTTGGTCAACTTCCATATCTTGCTTGATTGACTTCCATAAGTGGCTTCTAGGCGTATCCATGATTGCCTCCCCCAATCATGGATTGATTGGATCCATGCCATGATTCCCACTGCTTCGAATAAGGCAGGTTGTGATCCAGGGACTTGATTGATCCTTCCACCATGGCCCGCATCTGCTTCAAAGAACGCTGCTCAAGCGCTCCATGGCATCCGTAGCATGTATCCCGGGGATAGCCCCTGAGCTTCATCGCTTCCCGGGTATTGGCAACCACAGGTATGATCGAGAACCCATCTCATGCTCAAGCACCATCACAATGCCTTCCTGGAACAGTCATGTGCATCGCAATCCAATGCCTCAACACTTAGTCGATACCGTGCCCACCCAGCACGTTGCCCGCTACCATAGCCCGAGGCATGCTTGTGGTAGGCGGGTATCGGGATACCACTCTAGGGGTCTAACAGATGTCCACTTAGGGGTAGTATGACACATTCGATGCCCGTTGTGCCGTTCATCAAAGAGCCATCGATCCAAAGTTGCCAATGAGGTTGTGCCTCAGCAGCCGTCAGCTACACCTCTTGGCTCTAAATACAGGGAAGATGTGTTTTCAGCAATGAATTCAACAAGGGCTTGAGCTTTCATTGCCTTCTAAGGTTGGTAATAAATGTTGAACTCACTGAGTTCCATAGCCCATTTGAGTAGCCTGTCAAATGCTTCAAGATGTTGTACATGCATGTAAAATGCGGATTTGTTTATAGTAACTGGCGAAACATAGGTCGCACAGTGGGACGTGGAGAATAGTGTTGTGACCTGTTTTAGGGTATGGTTGGTCAGTAGCTTGATGGTTTGCACATGGAAATATGGCTTGTGCTTTTAAGCTGCAACCACCACGACAGAAGCTAGTCTTTGATGGCCAAGTACAGCTACTCAGTTGGGAGGAGGATTTTGTTGACATAATAGATGGGTCGTTGGACATCTTCTTCTTGTACAAGCATCAAATTGACTACCACATTACTGAGGCCCAAATATAGGAGCAATGGTTCTCTAGCTTTGGCGTGGTGAAGCAAGGGCGAGTTTTAGGTAGTCACGAAGATATTTGAAAGCTTGCTCACATTGGTCCGTCCATTGGAATGCGTTGCCCATCTTTGGTGCTTTGAAGAACGGTGGGCATTTTCACCTTCTTTGGATAGAAAGTGTTTTAGAGATGCTAGTCAGCCAATGAGCCGTTGCACTTTTTTTATCATGCGGGAAGAGGACATCTTAGCTATGGCCTGTACTTTGTCAGGAATGGCCTCAATCCTTCTTTACATAAGCATGAATCCTAGGAATTTTCTAGATGTGATGCCGAAGGTACATTTTTGAGAAATAAGCTTCATTTGATATTGCCGAAGGACCTGGAGAAAGTGAATGAAGGAATTGCGAAAGGATATTATAGGTCAGAGGGAATGCTATTAGCTAAACTTTAGCAAGGATACTTGAAAGGCTTCTCGCAAGTCTCGGAGATGACTCTGTAGTTTGGTTGATTTCACAATCATATCGTTGACATATGTCTCTACAGTTTTCGAGAGTTGTTCCTTGAACATGCGATTAACCAAGTGTTGATATGTTATTCCTACATTTTTTAACCCAAATGGCATAACATGGTAGCAAAATACCTCATGATCCAAATAGAAGGCAGTTTTGTTGTTGTCATCCGGATGTATTAGGATTTGGTTGTAACTAGAGTGGGCATCCATGAAGTTGAGCAATGCATTCCTTGTTGCGGAGTCCATGAGTTGGTCTATGCGAGGTAATGGGTAGGAGTCCTTGGGACACGATTTGTGCAAATTGGTATAATCAACGCACATTCTCCATTTCCCATGGGACTTTTTGACCAGAACGATGTTGTCCACCTTGGTTTGAAACCAAACCTCCTTGATGAAACTAGCTTCTCGCAACTTTGCTACCTCTTTATGTACGGTAGCCTTCCTTTTAGAGCCCATAAGGCGTCTCCACTACATGACTGGATTTGATCTGCAAGGATAGCAATTGACAAATTATGTCTAGGTCAATACCCTTCATGTTAGAGGGTTTCCAAGCAAAAACATCAACATGTTCTCGTACCAAGTTGACGAAGTGATGTTTTAGGTGTTTATCAATTTGTGTTCCAACTTTCACCATCTTTCCTAGAGCTAGGATATGCTTCATAGGTCATCGACAGTGGTTGATCTAGCCATCTCCTCTATGGTATTATGATCTATGTTAAGCATGTACGCCGTAGCCTTGTGCTCCTTTATTTGTAGATTGAGACATTGTCTTGCTACAGTCTGGTCCCCCAAAACTTCGTCGATCCCAGCCGGAGTTTCAAACTTCACCTTCTGATGGTAAGTGGATGGTATTGCCTTGAGTGCATTTAGAGCGGGCCGTCCTAGGATGACATTGTATGACAAGGCTAGATCGACCACTAATAATTCCACCATAGTTAAAATCGTCTCAGGCTCTGTTCCCAATGTTAGCCTAAGATGAATGGCTCCTAAGGGAAGTACCATTCCCTCGGTGAAGCCAATGAGGGCACATTAACGGGTCGTAGATCCTTTGCTTCTATGTTCATTTTCTTGCATGCTTTCCCAAAATAAATTATCAATGAAACTTCTATTGTCGATAAGTGTTCTACGTACCGAATATCCTTGATGTCTGCTGAGAGAACTAGAGCTTTGTCATGTGGACTATAGGAAAGATGCTTCATGTCCTCTTCTGTGAATGTTATATCAAGGCTTTTGGCTGCATTGCTCTAAATCACAGAATAAAATCATTGTCGATTGTCACATGGATTTTTCGATGGTCCACTAAGGGTTACATTGAACACTCTTCCTCGTATCTGCCCTTTGTGTTTGGATGTATTGTGATGGTGGTGCTCTGCATCTTTGGTCCTATGATGTTCATGCTCAAGAATTTTACTTCTTTGTTTACGCTTATCATCTGTCCCATGATTTCTTGGACTGCATGGGCCACAAGGGCTGCTCGACCTACTTAGAGGCTGGTATGGTAGGCTTTGGGACCTTTCAGTTGCACTGGGATACCAGGCTCATCGCTCCCTTTTACATAGTGCCTGAGGTGTCCAATGCAAACCAACTTGTCTATTTTGTTCTTTAAGGCCACACATCCCTCTATATTGTGTCCCACCATCAAATGGTACCTGCAAAAATGATCGGTAGGACATCCCATTACCAGTTTGAGGGGGCGCATCGGACGTGTTATATCCTTCTACTATAGCTTTGTGAGAATCACAGATCACAGAACGATGAGGGGTGTGTAGCCTTCCCACCTATCCTTTTCAATCATAGGAATTTGCTTGACTCCCTTTTGTCTGTCAAAGCAGATGATTGGTGGTCGATCTTCAACTTTCCCCATTTTGATTCCTCAATCGAGATGAATTGCTACACCCTCGCTGCTAAATCTAGAAAAGTTGGGGGGGGGGGGGGGGGGGGCCAGGATTATATTTTTTACTAATTCATTGTTTAGCAATCCTCACTAGAACGCAGCCATTTTTTTCGTTTGGGTGAATTCTTCAACTTCAGTGGTCACATTAAGGAATCAATTGTACCATTGTCGAAGGGATTCATCCTTCTTTTGTTCCAAGACAAAAATCTCCATGGGTGCCTTCTTCACTCGTCTCCGTCCAACGAAATGGTCAATGAATTTTTCTTTGAACCGATCAAAGTTTGTTATAGAGCTTGGTTCAGGGAGTGAAACCAATCAGCAGTGACACCACTCAAGGTTCCGGGGAAAATAGGCATTGGATTTCTTCGGAGATGCCCCGTTCGATGAGTTATAATGTGTGCTCGCGGACATGGTCTACTGGATCGCTTTTTCCATTATACAGTGGAATTTGGGGAACATTGAACTTCTAGGGCAAAGTGGCGGAAAAGATATTCTTCATTAGTGGGTTTGCCACATTGTCATCTTTCAGACATAGCCTATGGGCCTTTCGACTTTTAGCGTAAATGCTTTTGAAATTTGCTCCACGATCATTCTCTGCATGCCTTCCTGAGAGAAAGAGGCTAGTGTTGATTGCTGCTTGGCCATAGGCGAAGCTACAGGCTTTGAGGGTTGCTCCAGTAGAGGTGGCGGGATTTCATCAATGTCAGCCGATGACTTCCACATTTTATTGGCTTGGGATTGCATCACTTCGTCCCCCCTTTTTGCCTTCTGAGGGCTCGCTCCATCTCTTTTGTGGTATTTCTTTTGTTTGGTTTCTGCTTCTCTTTTCATTCCTTCGTAAATTTGACATGCCCATTTGGTGATTAAATGCTCCACCACCTGTCACGTGTCTTCTGATAGTGTGTCCAGAACATCAACTGCTGGAGATGGAATCAAGAATTGTTAGTTTTGGCAATCTTGTGGCGATTGGGAAATGGAGTCACCCTCTTCTGCAAGTTCTTCAACCGTCGCTGCTTTGCCTTCAGGTTCCTTTAGCGGTCTTTGCCTTGGAGTAGCTGGTGGCTCCCCTGCCAATAGTGTTGAGTGAGTACTCCTTGTTCAAACGATTACATGACTTTTTTTTGAAATTCCCATAGACGATGCCAAATGGTCTAGAATTTTGGAATAGGATCCACGTGTCTCTCCAGACCTTCTATGCCATGTCCACGTCCAAGTTCAAGATATGTTGCAACTGCCTGCCTTCTTTGACCTTCGACAGCTCTACCCCATTCAAACTTCCAACGTTCTCCCTGGTGATGGGTCTTCCTCCTTCATGGCCTATCAAGTCGGCCCTTCTTGTGCCACGCACTACAAGAAAACTGCTAAATACAACGGAGGTATTCGTTGCCAATTCGTCAGTAATTTGGTTTACCGACGGATTTCTGACGGAACGCAACCGTCATGTTTTCCCTTGTCGGGAAATTGCCTCTGTCGGAAATCCGTCAGTAATTGCAATGGTTACCAATGGAAGATATCCGTCGGCAATAGAGACGGACTATCGACGGATTATCCATTGTTAATCCGTGTTGAGCGAAGGAAAATGCCAATGGAAGTCCATCAGAAATCCATCGGAGTTACCTACGGCCTCATATCTGACAACTTGACATTCGACAGAATGCCGATGACTTTTCCGTCGGTAATCCCATAGTATTTTCTCGCAATGATTTATTAGCGATCCGTCGGTGCAAAATTTTTATGAATATTGATATATTTTATTTTATAATTATTTATATGTTAAATTTATCCATCGAAGGCTGGAGGTGGCGCTCGGAGAGGGCTCGGGGTTGGCACTTGATGGATTTGGCCGAGGCTTGGGGTGGCGGTCGGTGGCTCAGTGGGTTCGGGTAGAGCTCGGCGGGGCTGGCTATGTCTTAGTGGTGGGGCTCGGAGGTTGGGGCCGTTCTTCAAGCTCGCTGGGGCTCGATAGAGGTTGAGGCTAGGGCTCCGTGAAGCTCATGGCACACTCGCTCGATGGATTGGGGCTGAGGCTTGGTGGGGCTGGCCGTGGCTTGGTGTGGGTCGCTGCTGGGGCTCAGGGCTCGCGGCTCAGTGGCTGTTGCTGCTCCAGTGTGGGGGGGGGGGGGGGGGTGGTGTCGAGGCGTCATGGCTCGGCTCAATGGGTCGTGGCATAGACATGCAAGTGTTGGGATGGCTCGACCAGGGCTCTACAGGGAGAGAAATCATCGGGGAAAATGAAGAGGAAAGGCTCGAGTTTGGGATATATAGACACATTTCCAAAGGATATTTCCGTCGGTAATATCCCTCGGCAAAGAACAGGAAAAATCCCGCCAATGAAATTCAAATACCGACGAATATATCCGTCGGTAAAACTCGCGTTGGGTTTCTGCCACAGCGTATTGACAGATTTGCCTATGGAATACAATTCGTCAGTAATTGCCTATGGATTTACCGACGAATTAATCCCTCGGTAAAATTCCTGCGGCTTCCCGCCATGATATGTCGACGGATTTACCTACAAATTAGTTCGTCAGTAAATTTCCGACGGATAATCTATCAGTAAATCCGTCAGTAAACTCCAAATTCCTACAGATTGTATTCCATCGATAATATTTGTCAGAAATACGGACAGATTATATTCCGTAGGCAATATCCGTCAGAAATACTGACGGATTGTATTCGGTCAGTACCCGGCAGTTTTCTTATAGTGATGGGCCAGCTCCACGGGTATATTTCCAACATTTTGTACTGTGTGGCCTCAGGCCTCTGGGCTTCTGGGCCTTTGTCCCATAGCTTAACAAAGTGAGAATGAGGTGTTGAGCCTTCTAATCTGATACCATGTAAAACTATTGAAGTATAAGACATTTCAAGTATGACAATTGCACATACATAATATAAGAACTGGAGAATATTTCTTATTAATGAAAAAGGAGAATATTTCTTAATATAGTCCCAGTGACTTTCCTACTTAAGATGCAACAGGTGCAAAAGGAATCTCATCTAATGGGTAACATCTCTAATAGTAGGTCTAACTACTACTTGCCCATAACTTATCTGGACGACTAGGTGTGCGAGTATGTAACTCAATCAACCTGATAAGCGCAAAAATGTGATGTCATTAGAGGTCTCACCCTTTTCTTAAATTTTTTTTTATTTTGACCAATCATGGAGTGATATCTGGCAAGTCATGCAATGTAGGATGCTCCATGGCAGGATTAATAGCTTAATTAACAGCTCAATTTGTGAAAGTTTTTAATTTCAAAATTGAAAATTTTGAAACTTTTTTCAGAAAAATTTATGAGCTACAAGTTGTTTTTGGAAAGGTGGTGTACCTAAGTTGATTAAACTGGTCAAATATAAATTTGGCGCAAGATTGGGCTCCAGAGAAGCCAATTTGCTAAAAATCTTAAAAAATATGGTGAGAAAAAATTTATTAAATTGTTTTATTAGTAATAATTATGGCAACTACTCGAAGATTAATATTATTTATTCATTTATCATATTTTAATTGATAATTTCTCATATTACGTGATGATGTAGGGTCACCTAAAAATCTCTCCCAATTTGCCCACAATCAAAGAACCGGAATTCTGAATGCCAACCGCGGAAGTTGCAATAAAAACCATTTGCAAAATGTACTATAAAGCGAGTGCCCTTGTTCTGGAATCCCCCTCCCATGCAAGCTCTTCATGGTGAATCACTTATTGACCGATGGAATCGATCCAGGAGCATCACAGGCCGCAGTCGCTTCATGTAACACAAGGTGTGGGATTTGCTAGGCTTGGAGGTCAGCACTGTGTGGCCGATGCCACTCTCCATTTTGCATAACAGAGCTGACGCATGCAGTGGATGGTATCGATGAGAAGCGTTAAGACCACATGAACAAAATGAGAATACAGGGCTCACAAGTAATTTAACGTGCCAGAAGAAAATCCTGAGCCTATTCCAACTTGTTACCCCCTCAAGAGGCTTTTGCATACTCCAAAGAGATATGATAGTCTTACTAGCTAAATGCTTGAGAAGATGTGAAAGAAATGATTGCCGTGATCATAGGTTTGCAAAATCAGCTATACCTCTTTAATGACACACAGATATTCTGTGCTAGTTTTATATCCTTGATATTGTGGAGACCGCCATACATATTTTTCGTAAAATCAAATTTAATATTGAGTTTTTGGACTCTTTCATAATCTTATATATCAATGAAGTAAAACTGAAAACCTACTGAAAATGATTTTAATCCTTAAAAGTAAACGGACAAAAATATCATGTCCTTACCCTCCTTTTTTCTCTTCCTTAGAATTTCTTTTCTTTTAAGTTTGATGCATTAAATAGATATTTTTAATATGTCCGTGGCTTTAATAATTTTCTCTTCCCTCGTATCCATGCGGTACTAGGAACCTAACAAGTTCCTTTTTTTTTTTTAATTGAGAAACATTACTGGCGATCTCTTTCTAGAAAATTACAAATGACATTAGTTATCAAGTGTTAGTACACCAAAAGAAGTAGGTAATCTAATCCGTCTCCCAGGCTTGTTATTTAAGCTAACTGACAAATATTACACGTCAAGATTGTTCACATTATCGTGAATTAACGGTCTGTTATAATACGAATGAAAAGTGCATGATAAATGAGGACATGATCTTAACATTGTTACACAGAACTCCAAATCACAATTTAGAAGTTCTAAGCTCGATCTTTACCATGAGACATTTAATTATTTTTGTTTCCTTGTACTAGGCTAATCAACCTCCTTTATCCTTAAAAAAAGGCATATGACAAACTAACGGCCTACAACATGAATTAGCTGAACTGATACATGAGATCAATGCTATAGCGAAAATATTGTAGAAAGTCTTTGCCGGTCGTGGACACGTCACTTAAATTATTTTTCCAAGTTTGTGTCACTAGTGTTCATAGATCATGTATATGTCTTTCTCTTTTTACAAATACTCGAACTTAAAACCTTTATTTAAGGAGATCAAGTTCTCTCAACCGTATAATCTAAATTATTTGGATCAGCATCACCGAACATTAAACTCACCAATCAAGGACACGTGCTTATTTTTTCCACCACGTATTTGACTTTGCTCCATATCATAATAAGCATTAATCAACAAGATCTATCGAGTGAATTAAGGACCACAAAAAGAACCCTTCCCAGTCGGGACCACAAATTCAAATAAATTAACTTGGAATCTAGCGAGGATTAGAAAGTGGGACATGCGCAACCACTTTATTATATTTGAGAGCTGGAAGCTGTCTGCCATAGCACCTGTTTGGTGCGAATTATAAGTATATATTTGACTGACAACCTATTTGTTAGCATCAGAAATTGCTGTAATTATGCTATTGATCTTTTAAGTGAATACAACACTTCATTGACAAAACATCTTTACCCAACACCAGTCGATTGAGCCAAATTGGCATCTCTTTCCCTTAAATAATATTTCAATTTCGAGTATTATGAATGTGAAATACCTATGATTCTGAGAGCTTACCTTTTGTGAACCAGCCTAGTCTGAATATAAAATTTGGCCACATTCAATTAGAGCTGTGCATACAAGTTATGGTGGACACCAAAACAAATTATCTTAATCCATTATAAATGAGTTTAAGAGGATATAAGTATTGAGAAATAAATTCTACATTAAAGAGTGCCTATCAGTTTAAACTTTTAAGCGAAATCCTGTATATACTCTTACAGGCTTAAATGGAAATTTCACATGGGATCTGGTAAGCTACTGTACATCAGTTACATAATTGGAGTATTTGGTTCAACAAAGCAAGAAGATCAAGATATTGATGCAACGCTAAAGACGATAAAAAAAGGATATTTGAAGTCAAAAGACTTAAGTCATTTTCTGATATTATATTCTCAATATTTTCTAGACTTGATTTTGATATTATCTTGATATTTTAGAATTATTTATTTTCAAATTTACTTATTTTTCTAAGCCTATAAATAGGTGGATCATCTTATATAAGTTTCTAATCAGTTAGCTAGTCATTCTAATAAAATTACACTCTTGTGATTTTGGCTTACGGCAAATCAAGTTCACCCTTGTTAATATATCTACTCTTCTCCTCTCCTCCTATTATCGTATTGATATCAAGCGGAGCGTGATCTCGTGGTCTCATAGCACGCCAACCGGGAGACGGATGTGAGTAGCTGGCCTCATGGCCTGTTGTCCCTCGGTGGAGTAAGGAACGTAAAATGCTCCCCTTGACATCAATTATTGAGGTATGACAGGTCACATTTATTCTTGTATCTCTGCTCTTCTTATTCTATTACCGTATTTTAAATTTCTTTCATGATATCATAACAAGTTATCATATAAGCTCACACCACGTCAACTGGATAATGGAAGCGAAAAATCTGCCGATGGTCAGTTGTCTCCTTCTACCTCTGTACGAATGTTTCACTCGAGGTTAGTTAATGAGGGTTGGTTTTTAAGGGCAAGTGGCAACTGTAAACTACATTATCACGTGAGAGCAGGTGTCGAGGAATTAATTCTACATCGAACAAATCACTGATTGAAATGTGATTTATAGAGAATTTGATAATATCACCTAATAATTTAAATTTTTAAGTGGAAACAGACCAGACACGATAGAAATAAAAAGCAAAATATTAATTCTTTCATTAATTAATTTTCTAGATTTCCTATTTATATCCGCCTGATTCAATTCTATTAATTATGTTTTCCGCCTTTTCTGTCCTGGCGTTCCTAAGACAAAAATTTTAGCTGACCAAAAGTCCTCATGACCCGACCACAGAAAAACATGATGCAATGCCGCCTCACGATGCAGTAATTATTTTTCTTTTTTCATTTTTCTTGCATTGAGTCCCATCTATCTTCATTCGAGTCTAGTCAGCATGCTAACTAGTTAAACTCTCTCGATCATGCATTATTCTCCGGTCACAAAATTCCAACTTAAATCTCATTCTCTTTCTTTTATTCGGGGTCGTGGAATAGATATTTCTATTTTTTTGTTTGATACATGCCACGTGATATGTAAAAAACTAATGAGCTTCATCTAATTCATATTCATATCAGATCAGTCTATTAAGTGGGTAAAACTCTTGCAACACAAATTTTTTTCATTTGCATAACTCGAACTCGAGACCTCCCTTAAAAAGAAGAGATGTTTTATCATATCAATTAACCCATGTTATAAATATATAGTTATTTGCTAAGCTATTTAATCTTTAAATTTATAAAGAAAATTTTAAATTTTGTAATTATTTTCTCAGATTATGCTCTGTTTTGAAATATCTCAAATAAATTGGTAATATAAAATTTAATTAAAACCTGTACCTTCACGATACTTTCTTTCAAAATCTTGGAGTTTGAGTGCCAAACTCTCCCTCATTTCTATTTGAAGACACGGGTCATCTTTATCTCTTCTTCAGGCACTTCATTTAAAATAAAATATTTCATGATCTTATGGACTCTTTTCAACATCAAATCTCATCCCTCTACTCTGTACCTCTTCAGTTAAGCCTATCGTCACTCCTCTCATCTAAGATTCTTTATCCTCCACCAAGGTTAAGGTTTTCTATTTACAAATAAAAGGGAAACTAGTACTAGTATTGACGATCTTTTCACCTTCACAATATCATGTTCGAGTTTTCATGTCTAACCATGAGCATATATGATGATTCGAACAACCAACCATTACCACCAATCCTGTTAACGTAATACAGCTAAATGTCTAATATAGTTTAACAAGTCCATGCCCTTTAAGGCCGATGCCCTAAGAACGCAGTTTTGAGCCGATATCTTGACACAAGTGCACGTAAGAATTCAAATTTGGGATCACAAATTCACCGGATCACATGAGAGTGGCTTTTTTTTTTTTTTTGTGTACAGAGGATGCATGTAAGTTTGGAAAAGGTAGAAGGGAGAAAGGATAAAAAGGTTAAGAAAGTGGCACAGGGAAATTAAACCTAGAACCTTTCAGTCACAGAGCAAAATTAATACCAATAATACTAAGTCCTCTTACTCCATGAGAGTTTGTTTTAAAATACTAAAATACCCTTATTGGCTAAGGTTTTGACTTGTCTTTCATAGTGCACAGAAGCATCCAGTTTTTTACAAACAAGGATACTCGCAATTTCCTTCTCCATTTTTGCCAAATTACATAACTATGGAGACTTTGGAGAGGATTCTTTTGGGCGAATGTGGATGGCATATTCAAATGAGAAATACATGATTATTTAATTATTTTTTATCCAAAAAATCACATTGGAAAAGATAACTAAAAGTACAAAAATGAAAGAAAGCGAGTAATCTTCTAATTAGGTCTATAGCAATATTATCTAGAAGAACAATAAATCCTGGTTGTAGTTTGAGCTGTGTGGGTCCATTTGGAGTAAAATTTTCTCAATGTGATTTTTTTTAATTCACAAGATTCAAATAAAAAAATAACTAATTTAGTGGATTAGAAAATCACAACTTCCTTTAATCCCCTTCTAAATCCGGCTCCTTTTCTACTATGAAATTGAACATCGTATTTATTTAGGATTCTAATTTCTCCCCATCCTTATGTATCGAAGAATGTCGTAACAATGTATTCTCAAAATTGAATTAATTACTTTATTTGTAGGCAACTAACAAATGCAAACACGGTATGAGTCCAACCTAATTGACTGCCTATGGCGCTTTCACTACCTAAAGTGTTCGGGTTACATCCGAATGCTTCTTAAAGATAAATTCTTATTTTTCCAAAATGAGTTAGCCTACACTAGTAAATCTTAACTTAGAACTTCTCACCTGAGGTGAGCTAGATTTCGAATTCAATTAATGTGTTGGCAAGTAGAACCGGATCAATCAATAAGCATAATACAAAAAAAAAATTGAATTCAAAAGAGGAAATTAGGTTTTATTGATCTTCCTAACAAAATATGGTTTACTTTATGATTCTTGCGCGGACATCGAATCATTGGAAGAAAACATAAAATCACAAGAAGAAACAATGAAGGAAAAAAGATTAAGGTTGAATGAAAAGAAAACGATAATACATAAAATAAATAAAGAAAAAAATAGATATATAATAGAAATTAAGTTTTAATGGAAATGATATTGTTTGGCACGAGGGAATTGAATAATTGAATATAAAATGTAAGATGATAAAAATTAAAATCACTTCAAATATGAATATTTTTAAATCGTTTTTTTGAAAAAGAAAAAAAAATTCATTGGTTGAAAAATTAAATAATAATTAATGGTGATTTTGTTATTTTATTTCTATTTCTTATAAATAATAACTATTTCTTATGGGGAGTGGGGATTCCCCATCTATTTTCGATGTAATAGGTATTCCTTATATATCAACCAAACGTTGGAATAGTTATTTAGCATGGAATAGATTATCAAAGAAATAATTATTTTAGTAAATCAAATATATTGCAAGTGTAGAAGGATGAGATTGATTGTCAAACAGAAAACCACAAACTACTCCTACTTGAGAAAGTCTTCTACTTAATGATGTTACAAGATATTACTTACGTGATAATATCAACCAATCAAATTTCATTATTTTTAGGATTATTTTTTTGTTCATAGAATTTTACGAAAATATTCTTAAAAATAGTTAATTTTGATTGGATGGTGTCATCACGTAAACGCTTTCAAGTGATGACATTATTGGGCAACAAGGAGAAAGTATTGTATGCAATGGCGTCATCGTATGACAGTACTAATGTGGTGACACTAATCAATAAAAATCTATCTATTTTAAACATTTATTTTATGAAATCTTAAAAGTAAAAAAATTACACTATAAATGGATGAATTTTATTCATCGATATCGTCATGCCAGCACTGTGGTACAGTAATATCATTACACACGAAACTTTCTCGACCGAAAGACCTCCTCGAACTCATAATTCCTCGTCTTCAATTCCGTAACTTAATTCACTTATCTGCCCGCTCTCTGTGACCCATTAATTTGGTGAGCAGGATTCCTTTAATATATTTTCCCATAATCATGAAATAAAATCTCGAAGATTGCTAGGAAATTAAGTTTGCAAATTCAAAATAGCTAATTAAATTCTAATAAAATATTGCAGACGATTCAACGGAATTCACAACTTCCTGTTAGTTTATCGAGAAAGTATGGTGTTTAACAGGTTCATCGCGTGACCGTATCAATGTGGTGTCACCAATAATTATGATTCAATTAATTTTAAGGCTGTTTTTATTTTTAAGATTTTATAAAAAAATCTTTAAATGATTGAATTTTATTAGTTTGTTAAACTATATTATGTTATATATCCTTATGCAGAATACTCTCTCCTGTTTATCAGGGCAGTTAATACCATTTTACCTCATCTCGCTGCCATGGAGATCATGGAAATTTGTTGTATCATTTTCATGGGCTAATGCTTCTGCCTTAGCATGCCGTGGTACAATGAGCTCTGATCGCGGCGCGCTTGTCCAGTGGCTCTTCTTCAATTTGTTTACACGTCCCCAGCTCCGCCGTAGAAAAATAACCACGGTCAATATATCCAAAATTTGACCAATATTAGTGGTTAAGATAGTAAGGACATCTCTTCCCCTTGAGCAGGATTTGGAGTTCTTATCTTGTGAATGAAAAAAGTTCACATTGGGAGAGTTTTATTCCTTAATTGACCGATCCGGATAGAATAGAAATTAGTCAGGGCTTATTAGTTAGGATGTTTGTGAATATCGGGTGATAAACACCGAAAAAAATCCTACATTTCCCAAAGTACACAACAAAGGAGTAGTCCCTACAAAGAAATTACCTAAACTATATATATATAACCAGATATTTATGAATTAATATGGTGTCAAATATATCTATTTTCAAAGCAATCAGTTAGCATTATTTTTTTAGTGAGTGGAAGAGAATGAGTTTTTAGCCCGACTAAATTAATCTAAATTAAAGATTACACAAGTCGGGGGGTGGTGACCCCAGCAGTATCGTTAAAAGGGAGAACATCAGATTCACTGGGATAGATAGTGAAACAAAGGTTCTTAGAGATGATAATAATAATTATAATAATGCATAATTTGCGAACTGATAGATATATATATATATATATATATATTGCCTTCACGATGAGTGCATTGAGCCATAATTAATAACCAGTTGAAGGACACCTCGTATGTTCTGTAACAGTGCCTCGCTTCATTCGGTCTGCCACTGTACTGAATGAAAAAAAATTACCACCACTTCCCAATCTATTTCAAGACTAAATTGTCCAAATTGCTGATCTCATGCCATGTCCAGACTGATATAAACAAGCCCGTAGCTCAGCTAAGACCGAGGTAGTCAACCCAATGTCCGACTCCGCCAAGCCAATTTTCACCTAATTATTTTATAATTTGAGGAAACGTTGATTAAATTTTCACTTAATTGGTGTCATCATAACATGCCTTAACTGTTCTTTTTCCAAAAGAACTTTTACAGTCCACTCACTGGATTATTAGTAGTTTAATCTAATAGCTTATAATTAATAACTCAAATTAATAAAAAAAATCCAACAATTCATAATTTCTTTCCCTACTTATTTCATCGGACATTACACCATAGAATTATTTCTTATTTTTACTGGTTCCCGCATGAAATGGATTGACGCAACTAATTATTGGGCTGAGTTCGATCAACGGAGCCATTGCACGTGTCTTTGTTAGCGAGGACACGCCCAAAACTGTAGTCCTCCTTTGTGTCTCTCTCCTCCTCCCCCCTCCAACAGAGAGCAAGACATTGACAAAGAGAGCAGCAGAGAACATGGTGGACACCAATTTCAACTCCATCTCCGACAACAAGTACAACAGCTTCACTGAACCAGAGGACTCCTCGGGTCTCATCAGGGAACAGGATCGGCTGCTCCCGATAGCAAACGTGGGACGGATCATGAAGCAGATTCTCCCCCCGAACGCGAAGATCTCCAAGGAGGCCAAGGAGACGATGCAGGAGTGCGTCTCGGAGTTCATCAGCTTCGTCACCGGGGAGGCCTCCGACCGGTGCCAGAAGGAGAAAAGGAAGACCGTGAACGGGGACGACATTTGCTGGGCCCTTGGGGCCCTAGGGTTTGACAACTTTGCCGAGCCCCTGAAGAGGTATCTGGATCGGTACCGGGAGTTCGAAGGTGAGAAGGCGGCAAGCAGCAATATCAACAACAAGGGTGCTTCTTCCTCCTCGATCAATAACAACGGCAGCAACGAAAGGATGAGCTACGGTTTTGGGGGTGGTAGCAATTTTGAGAGCGAGGTTCGGGGTCGGATGTTCTTGAAGTTCAATGTGGTTGAGAAAGAGTAACAACGGATCTCTCTCTTGGAGGTGTTGAAGGAATAGATTTACTTAGCTCAGATGAAATCAAGAAATTACACTCAGAAAGATGCGCTGAAGATCATCATGGACTACCTTGGGCAACTTTGTCGGCCGATAATCTGCATCTATTCTAGTTGAGAGAAGGTACATGAACGTATATCTAAATGAATATCTAGACCGACCCTTGGATCTTACTTTTTTTTCTTTTCTTGGTAAGTACTGATCTTCGATTTTCTTAGGAATAACTATTTCTTCAAATTGCTCTTGATTCGGTGTGTTGATAACTATCATAGTCTATATGAGGCTTACTTTGTACGCAGCATCTTGCTGTCTGGGTTTAGAAAACCTTCGTGATGCTAGGTTTGTTTTGCTTAACTGCTATCCAGCTCTTAGATATGGGGTGTTCTTGCGACGTACATGGATCAATTTCTTGGTCTTTCTTGCAAAAATTCTTCGGTAAATTTTCTGCACATATATATGCAGAACTTGTAATTTTCAGCTGTGACAAGAATTAAAAAATCCGCGTGTCACGGCCGTAATGGCTGTTATGTAACAATATCAGGGCTCCAATATTGCAATCAAATAAAAATCGCCGAGTGTTGCAGCCATATAGGCGTTAGGTAACTGTTGTGACGGACTAAATATTACCCATAATGGTCGTGACAGACATCGGAATCGCAATATTTGTGATACAGTTATGTGATGCCTTAATAATCCGAAATCGTTACAACCGCAACGCGACTATTACGCGACCCGCGATTGCGATTTGAATCCTTGGTTGTGATCCGTTATGAGCAATTAATTAACGAAGATGAGGATTGAGCTTCGCTTTATCGATCCAAACATATGAAATTCGAGGATACATATTTATAGAAATGGACGTGGCATGTAATGGTCCGAATTTGGGTTTCATGATCTATTTGGGGAAAATTACGCTGTTGATATGAAATTTTTTGCCAATGTAATATTTTGATACAAAATCATTTTTATCATTCTGTGCTACAAAACGTTTTCAAAATATAATATTTTAGTGTAAACCATTAAATTTTCACTAACACTATTAATTAAACTGATGTGGCAATGTGACGTGGATGCTAAGTCAGCAGCACATGGAAATTTAACTCCCGTGACACTATAAAATAAATTTAAATTATGAAAATAATAACAATAAATAAAATAAAAATTTTAAAATAAAAAACTAATTTTAAAATAAAAAATCCACTTTACGATAAAAAAATCAGGAACTGACCGGTAAAATTCAGAATAGAATTGGATTGATTTTAAAAATCAATGAAACGCTCCAAATCGATCCAAAATAATCAGAAATTTTCAAGAACTAACCCTAAACTCTACCAACACCTAAGATCATCTTAAAACACGGGAAAAAACTTAGAAATAGAATTGAAAAATTTGAAATAGAGGCTGGACGGATTTTAAAAGGTTGATAAATGACATGAATCAATCCAAAATAATTAAGAATTTTCAAGAACAGACCCCTAAACTCTACCAATACCTAAGCCCATCCTAAAACACACAAAATACATCAGAAATAGAATTAAAAAATTCAGAATAGGAACTAGACAATTTAGAAAGTTGATAAATGACCATAAATCGATCCGAAACGATCCAAAATTTTTAAGAACCGACTCCTAAACTCTACCAATACCTAAAACTATCCTAAAACACACAAAACACATAAGAAATAGAACTCAAAAAATCAAAATAGGAAGAGAAAAGATAAGATAAAATAAAATAAAGAAAAAATAAAAGATAGACATAGCACAACGTGGAGAAGGGAATAACAGGACGGATCGGGCTGGAAGGGAGTAGCGGGAAACACCATACGGGTGGTGGGGCCAGAAGGGCAAGGTATAGGCGGCCGAATGACCGTCCTCGCGGTAGTAGGGTAGGAGAGAGTGACCGGGGAAAGAGAGAGAGTAGGATGAATGAGAGGAAGAGATTGTAGGGCGGAGGGATTGGGAAGGAAGATCGGTGCGTGGCAGACTACGCCGACAGCTGACATGGGTAGCGGTTGGTTCATGGGGGAGATCGAAGAGAGAGAGAGATTGCAGGTGAGAGAGAGAGAGTGGACTAGAGAGGGAGACAGGATCGAGAGAGAGTGGATCGGAGTGGGAGACACGAACGAGAGAGAGCGGGGTATGGACGCCGTTTCGGGTAGTGGTGGTTGGTTGGGGTTGCTATGCTCCCTGTAAAATCATTGGGGACCTGGGGAGAAGATGATCAGTGTCCTAAGCATTGTTCACTCCCATTATCTCTCTTTCTTGAAAAACCTTTTGAAATTTTATTTCAGTTTGTCAATTTTAATGTAAAACATAAAATAATAAAAATAAAATAACATAAAATTATGCTATTCATAATTTTTTATTTATGTTTCTGATGCATTTTGTGTGTTTTATGATGGTCTTAGTGTTGGTAGAATCTAGAAGTTGGATCTTGAAAATTCTAGATCATTTCAAAGAGATTCGAGGTCATTTATCAACTTTCTAAAATCTGTCAAGTACCTATTGTAAAATTTTCAGTTCTATTTTTGATGATTTTTCTGTGTTTTAGCATCGTCTTAGGTGTTGGTAGAGTCTAAAGGTCGGTTTTTCAAAATTCTAGATCATTTCAGATCTATTTGGTGTTATTTATTAATTTTCTAAAATCTGCCTAGTTCCTATTCTGAATTTTTCAGTTTTGTTTATGATGTGTTTTGCGTATTTTAAGATGGTTTTAGGTGTTGGTAGGTCTAGGGGTTGGTTCTTGAAAATTTCAAATTGATTCGTATCATTTATCAACATTTTAAAAATATATCTAGCCTCTATTCCAATATTTTTAGCTCTGTTTTTAATGTGTTTTGTATGTTTTAGGACGCTTCTAGGTGTTGGTAGAATTTTGGGGGGTTGGTCCTAAAAAATTCTGGATCATTTCGGATTACTTTGGGATGTTTTATCATTTTTTTAAAATCTATCCAATTCTATTTTGAAATTTTCCATGTTAGTTCGTATTTTTTGTGTTTTAAAGTAGTTTTTTATTTGCATTTTAAAATTAATTTTTTGAAATTCTCGTTTTTATTTATTACTATTATTTTCATAATTAAAATTTATTTTATGGTGTCACATCAGTTAAATTTTTACATGGTGCTGATTGAGTATTCACATCACATTGTCACATCAGTCTAATTAATGATGTTAGTGAAAATTTAACTGTTTATACTAAAATATTACATTTTGAAAAATTTTTATAGCACGAAATGACAAAATTTTTTTGCATCAAAACGTTATGTTAGCAAAAAGTTTTGTACCAATAGTGCAATTTTCCCGTGATACTTGAGTAATTCGTCTGATCATGTTTAAGCTTCATTTGGATTGGTCCATTTGTAGTAAATTTATATTTTAAGCTTATCAGTTTTTTGATAGATAGAAAATATCAATAAAAATATCAGGCTGAGTAGGATTAAAACTATCGGAGAAAGATCTTGATACCACAGGTTTTCCTTGCACGGTCAATCTGTAGTAAATCTGTTAAAGGGAAATCCAAACAATTGAAAATAATTTCATGGAACGCATCCTTACCAAATAGATTTTGAATGTACGGGTTGAGCAGGTAATCGGGCTTATCCTTGATTGCTCCGAATATCACTCTTCTTGTACTTTTCCTTTTGTTGATTATGGTCAGTATTGAGCTAGTTTTCCACAAGAAAACCAAATTGCAAATTGAGGCTGCCTCTACCTTTGGATCTTTGTCTGCTATTTGAATCATTTCACCAGTTGGAAATATAGATAGATAGGCCAAAATGGCACATTAGCCATGCAAATTGGTTTTAGTTCCTCCGCTTTAAAGCCTTTAGAATCTGTAATTTATTGAATATTATTTCTTTTTTATATCACGGGATATTCAAGTTTTGCTCTTCTAATTTCCATGACTCTTAATTAGTGAGCTCATTACTCAATTGTGTAATTCAATTAGAAAATTAGCGCAATGCTTTCTCTCGTTAGCTGATATCTAAGAAGAAAACTTATACATCTGCTATATTAAGGTTTGAATTTTAATAATAAAGAAAATTCATATTAAGAGAACTTTACTCCTTAGTAAATCAATTAGACTCCAATTTGAATTAATTAGAGTTTATTGAACTTCTTGAAATTAGGTATTATACTATGACAAGAAGATACCTTGCACATCTGTTGTACCAGTGATATCTAGAAGATAACATATCCTCTAACTAACCTAGTTCAAGATATTTGATGCATGCTGGTTGTAGTAGTTTCTCGTTAATTAAAAGTCGAACGAGTTTTTTAATTTACCGTGGAAAAGAAAATGGCTTGTCGGCTGTCTACGTCAACTGGGAGCAAACATGCTACCTTAATGATACCAATGTATACCACTCTAAGAGTGACATCTTCGACGCTGCATCGTATATGAAAGTCACTCTCCATGGTGAGATAACAGTTCTCTCCCTCTTCTATGGAAAATATTAATTTCATTGCATATATTGTATCGTAAATGTGAAGTGAAATTCAATGATCAACTATCCATTCTATTACTTTCTAAGTTTATATCTCACCCATATAAGTTAAAAAAAAAAGGTCAACGGTCGAAGATTAAGTTCGTAATTTCACGACCATCAGCAAACATTATTCAAGATCTAGTAGAAACCTTGGTATAAACTTATTCCTGTACTAATTCCATTTAGTGTTTAAAAATAGATCTAAGATATGCAAGTACTTTACCTAATTTGACGTTGGCTACCCCCTAGCTCAAACTGCTTATAGTCGATGATCTATTACTGATCGACTGTGTGATATGCTCTAAATAGAGTTCAGTTATACTTTGTCAAATAGTAGACTGCATATCATAGTTACCACAATAGGCAAGGATTTAGCGGGGGCGCGAGGGCAATTGTCCCCTGAACTCGAAACAATTCATAAGGTAGTATTCACATATTTACTTGATTTTATCCAATATTCGTTAATTTATCATATGGTGTCCCATGAATTCGTTATATTACTTTTATATGGAGTTACACCCCTAAATAGATTTTTCGCATCCATCCTGCACAGAGACTAAGGCAATATATTACTCTCCAATAGATAATTAATCTGTACAAATTAGATTGACAGACTAATCTCTCGTGATGCCAAGTGATCAATCAACTTTGTAGGAATAACACTAGATCAAAAGGTCATATAGTGGCTCACAAGTGATAAATCCAAATTTTTATAAGGTTTCCATGGAAATCAATCCCCTTCTAATATTTTATCTCAAGAGCTAAAACCGTAGTCTTATTTTGAGATGAACAAGTTGGCTGGTCTTATTGCTTAAACGAAGCTGAGTATGAGTATTCAAATAATTATCATATGTATTTGAATTTTTTCTATTCAGTGGATTTGTAATGAAGTTTATAACCATTATGTTTGTAGCAACTTGTACAGATGGATAGCCTGGACAGAGAATCGAATACTTTCGATGGTGTCACCAACGGTCAAATATTACCCATCCAAATTTCAGTTGCGCGAGAACTTTAATAATAATATATTGAAACTCTGATGATAGACTTACTTCTATTTATTCTTTCTTTCTATTTGTTCATTCGTCTATCTTCTGTTGGGCTTTGTCAATAATCACATGGGTAGACCTTTTAACTTATTTTACTTGGCCAAATTTAGGGTTTCAAGATTGTAAAGCCAAGCAAGATCCGGGGACCACAGTGGGTTCCATAAGTGTTCACTGTAAAGATTTATCAAAAAAGTATTCACTGTAAAGTATTTATACATTATGATCGTAGGAAGCCGTACAATTGGATGGTCTCATCAACGGTCAGATATTACCCATATAAATCTCAGATGCACCGACACTTTACTAATAATAAGAATGCATAAGAAAGTCTCATTATTTCATTAAATTTTTGTTCGGCTTTTGTTAATAATCACATGGGAACACCTTTTTACTTGTATTTTTCTGCCCAAATTTAGGTTTTCAAAATTTGGAAACCCTAGCTAGATCCGGGACCACTGTGGGCTCTTAGGTATTCAACGCTTCTACAGTGGATGGTCTGCCCTGAAAAACTCCATCAGATCTCGGTTATGCTGACAATTTGAGACACAAAATGGTCAGTATCTTCTTCCCGCAAATGAGGATATGGCTCTCCTCTCCATGTCTCTTTGGAAGCTTTCGAGTCATTTGCAAGGATCGTTTGTGGACACTTGCAGAGAAGAGAGTAGACCTAGGGTTAATGATTTGACCTATTACTTCTTATTTAATAAGTTTAGAAATGTAATAAAAAAGTAGTGCTAGAGAGAGGGAGTGTGGTCTTGATGCAGTCCCATTATTATCTACCCTAGGGTTAAAAGCTTATGGATTCAAATTTCATTAGTATGACTTCCAATACTCTTTTATTATATATTACTTCTATCCCATTCTAGACTTACTTATCTCATTTGTACACTAAAAATTGTCATTGGAATTACTAGATGCATTTAGAACAGCAGTATTAATGTAGACTACGGATATCACCATCGTATTAGGGTTTAGCTAATTCCATCTCTTTTTGATTTTTGAGTTGAGATATGCGGCAAAATCCAAATTGCATTGTTGATTCATGTGCAAACCATGTACATATATGCAGGAACGGATCTAGAAGTCCTAGCTGAGGGATACAACTCAATAAAAAGTTAAAAAGTTGGATTTTAAAAGAGAAAAATAAGATAATTTAATAAAAATATATGCAAATAAGAAAAATTTATTAAAAATTATAGGATTTCTCGAATCCAAGGGAAGTAATTGCCCCAACGCCCTAAGAGGTTGTTTGGTTCTTTGCAATTTTTTTTTTTTACTTTGTAAGGGAAGCTAATACTTTATTTTCTATTTTACATAGTTTGATTGCAAAATTGGCCTCACCACTAATTTACAGGTCTTATTATTTTTCCTGGGTTGAAGTCTCTACAAGCTAAAATTTGAAATTTGAGGATGTGATTTTATTGTAGTGGTTTCTATACTTGTGTTAGATTCATGAGCCTCTATTATCACAAAAAATTGGAATTCTCACTTTCCGTGGGCCCTCGATTTGACATGCATGCCAAATGACTAAAAACCCAATAAATCTCTTATTTTACTCTCTTCTTTAATTCAAACCTCACCCCAATTAGAAGAGCATAATTGTAAAATTGCATTTTTCTTCTAAATTTTTAATCATCAATTTTCATTACCATTTACTTTTCCAATGCTTTGAAATACTTAACAAACACGTCAAGTTTATATTATTACTTATATTCCGTATAAAATGACAACCTTTTATGTAATTCAATTTTTCATATAATCTAATAATTCTCCAACTAGATACACCTAAATTCATCCATGCATAAATCTGCTGACGAAGCGTTTCTACTTATCGATCAGGGAAAAATGAAAAACAAGAAGTGTTCTACTTAATATGAGTCGTTTGCCCTTGCCCTGACCCTGCAAAGTAGCCCATAGAAAGAAGGAAGAACATGAAACATCAGAGACAAGCTCTCGGAAGGTTAATTAGATAAATTAATTAATTTACGTAAGAAGTAAGAACCACAAATCCACCTTGTTACAATGAAGTTACTCTCGACAAGGAATAAAGAGATTCTAGTTTTGATTATCATATCCATTGTAGTCAAATAATTTTCTCTAGAATCGAAAAAACGTGAAATTGCATGCTCATGAGATCACATTCTACGTGTACCACTAATCCTCTGTTAATGTGCAAGAGCTTGTCAAAATTTATTAAAGTTGGCTATGTGAGACTATTACTAAATCAGTTTTCACTTGAATCAATATTGATTTTTCACTTAAATCAATTTTGATTAGTTCTTATAAATTCCTAGTATAGATATACATGAAATATTATTTCAAGAACATGTTCCCTAGGTAAATAAATAGGGTGGACTTCTTGGGAAACATATTCCGCGAACATGTGTCCTTTCTTCTTTTGAGAATGGGCATGAAAAGAAAGAATTTATGCTTGGGGGGACCATTAGTACGTATAATATAAATATGTAATTAGAATTGTGTTGCCCCCTCAAGTAGGGGTGCAAAGATATTCTTAGGTTGATCCATGAAATCTTCTAATAAATATTTGACAAATTATCATTGGGTATCATATCACCTTTTTCTATTCATTAAAAATATTTATATTCTAAATATGATTTAAAATATTTACTTGCGTGTTAAAAATCTATTAGTTAAGTTTACCATGCCGTTTATGAGTTCCGCTCATTTAAGAATTTCTCAGGGTTACAATGGATTCTGCGAAAGCTTTGATATCTGTGTTGGGCATATATCTATGCCCTGATTGGCATGGATGACGAATCGAGAAATCTTGTCCCAGGAACATTATAGTAAAAAGGATGTTAAAAGGAATAAAACAAGATAATTTAACAAATAAATGAAAGAAATTGGTTAAATTTATATAATATTTTATATTTTTTTTCGAATTTAAGGATAATAACCTCAATGCCAAAAATCTATCCCGGTCGATGGGCCAAACACATTCATTTCCACTACTTTATTTGTTCCATATGATGCACGCTTTGTTTTACACAAAATTAGGCTAAATATTATGGCTTAAAACGGTGACTATTGTAAAAAAAGCTCAAGGAGGAGTCAGAGAAAGAAATTCATCCTCTTTGCGCCTTCTCCCTTGCTTGCTAGTAATTGAGTTCTCCTCTGCCGGGCAGCTCTATCGACCACCAGCCTGACCAAGAGCAGAAGGACTTGTATTTGAATTCTCTTTTCTTAAGAATAGAGATGAATAGAGTAGAGAATTGGAGATGCTTGTGACCTCAGTCAGGATCTAATTGATAGAGGAAGCGCCGTAAAGACCAATTCGCGAAAGGCCATGGGGAGATACCGTCTGTGATCCATGGATCTCCGATCGGGAAACGTATCCAAGCTCCGTCACAATTTTTTTGAGTGAAATAATTTAATGTTAAGCTGCGGCAACTCGAATTTTCACCTATTTTTAAACATTTAAAAACAATTTTCAGGTTGTTTTTAATTTTTTTAATGTTTGCAGTTAAATTACATGATGATAATAATTTGCCGTATTATGAATTTGAATTTTGAATAAATAATAAAAATTGAAGGAGCTTAATTTCCAATGGAGGGTTCCAGTTCGATCCACCATTAGCACAAATAAGTAAAAGGGTAAATAAGCTAATTGTACATGTACTTTACCCAAACCCTCACTTTTTAGCAAGACCATTTTTGCATGACCTAAGAAAGCATAAACTATGAAACATTTGCCCTGCTTAGTGTGATGTTACAAAATCCGTTATAATTAATCAAGTTACTGATGTGGCACGTTGATATTATCTATAGGTCGATGCCGCATAGATATAGTGGGACTTGAAAATTCCTCTAATGGACACCTTGATGTGAACCTTACCAAAACGTGATAAAACCCGTAACCAATATATGGATTGAACCCCAAGATTTGCAAAGACAAGTTTCGAAAGGCGAGTTTTGACTCATTACCTAGCAAGATAAGAACCAAAAATAAGGTTTGAAGAGGACGCCACACCTTGAGAATCGAAGTGATAAGTCCAGTTGTAGAATACCATAAGAAACCTTGATAAGTTCTATGAGTCTTTGTAAGGACCAAGAAGAGCAAATTCCTCACTCAAAGAAATGAAAAATATGTATTGAATAACAAAGAAGTTTGTTCAATTCGTCCAACCACATGCCCAAGCCTTTAAATAGGTTAAGATTATAAGATACACAAAGATTTTGCTGCCAGATTGCCCTCTAAATAATAGGTAACAAATTATTACATCTACTCTCTAAGAAATCTTAAAATATCACTTTATAAGCTGACCTGAATATCTACAGAAGATAATATAACATAATATTATTTTTCATGGGCTAAATCTTCTAAAACTTGAATCAAGTTGATATATGCTATTGGCATGATAATACCATAGATGTTATATCTGAAGTACACTTTCAAGCCTTAAACTTGAGCTAAGTACATGCATTCCACTTGTTATTTATGTTGTTTTTGCTAAAATGTGAATATCTGTGCTCCTTATCCATCCTCTAAGTTAGTCTGGGTGTTTGCAGGACTTACTTAATAGAAAAGATGCCAAATAAGACAACAATGGAAAGCTCGTCGAGTCAGGAATCCAACGCATTAAACTGTGCATGATTTAGAGCTAAAATAAGGAAATTATGGCCAAACGAAGTAAATTGTGTAGAACAAACTCAGTGCACCGCGATATGAATAGTACTGCACCGCGATATGAATAGTACAGCACCGCGATATGAACAGTAGTACAACACTGCGATATGAACAGTGCAGCACCACGGTGGGTTGAGCTAAAATGGTGGGACTTGGGATTTCGTATCCCACACTGACCATGCCAAGTTTGGAGGAGGTAGAAATACGTCATAAATAGAGGTGCACACCCACAAAAAGAAAAAAAGGAATAGAGAGCTTTTCATAACAAAGCAATCTCGGATAAGATTCTTGGCGAATTAAGGTTACGAACTGGAGGTGTTAGAACACGGGTCTTAGGTTGAAGAGCTAAGGAATCAACCTCATCATTAGTGTTTGAGACCTCTTCTACCTTTAGCTCCTTTCTCTTCATTTTGGTTTCGTAACTTTCAATTCCGATGAACATGTACTATGACATAATTATGTCCGACTAGTTTCTTATTCTCTAAGGTAGTAAGTGGATCTTAGTATTTATTTCATCCATGTATTGAACTTCTATTTCCCAGATCTACGAAGGTGTTCTATTCCCTTATGCTTACTGTACTTCATACATTTATTGATGTCTGGCCAACTTGATAAATTGATCTAAGGGACAGTGAGGAGACACAAGATTGAGAATCCCGTAGCCTAAGTGAAAATAGCTTATGAATAATCTTACCGAGAGGTAGATTAGTCATTCTAAGAGTTAGAAGAGAAGTGTGAGAAGGCCCGAGAGGTAGCCATCACTCTAGGCATCCTAACACAATACGAACATGACATTTGGTCCCTTAATTTTAACTGCCTAGAGATAGAGTGGGTTAGGATCATCCTAGGGATACATTCTAGTTACTACGAGAGTCGGATTTGGTGATTTGAGAACCCGTGTATAGGAGAAGAGGATACTTGACTTGATCCAGTTAATTAAGTTCAAAAGGATTGAAATAGACCTAAGTGAAACTGAACCCCTAGAATCGTTTTCTTGTCAAGTTATATAAAGCTATTTTTGTTTTCATTCAATTGCCTACTTTTACTTCTTTTCTTGCATTTTCTGCATCCTATCCTTACAACTATTATGTGGTTTGGCTTGGTACTTTGTGTTCTAAATTCGTGCTCGATAGGCTTTGATCCTCGTGGGAATAAGACCCGCTCGCCGGGTTTACTACTTGCGATCCGTCCTCTTGCAGGTTGATAGCGAGCAAGGTTTTTGGCGCTGTTGCCGGGGATCTAAGTGTACCTATCGACCCGAATTGAAGCACTTGACTTCGACCAAACCAATTTACTTTTCTATACTTTTCTCTTGTGTTGTAGTTCTCATTCCTTTGTTTTGTAGTCTCTCGGTGTATGAGCAGGAGATCTCAACAAGACTTGCTACCACTTGATCCTGAAATAGAGTGAACTCTCATTCGGAGGAGGTGAGAATAATAATTTGCGGAGATTTCATCTTCTCATAACATGGAGGACCCTCAAGACAACCTTGCACTTAAGATGAGACACTATGTGAGACTGCGAACGGACAACTGATCGAGTATTGCCAAACCAGCTGTTCAAGCTCATTAGTTTGAGATCAGACTAGCAATGCTTCAAATGATTCAAATAGCATGCTTGTTTAGCAGCAGACCTAATGAGGACCCTTATGCCCATCTTGCTTTTTTTAATGATTTGTGTGATACTTTTAGACAAAATGGGATTCCTCAAGATTATATTAAAATGACTTTATTTCCTTTCTCTCTTAGGGACAAGGCAAGGGCATGGCTTAGCTCATTCCCACCAGGATCCCTAAACAGTTGGGACATCATTGTGGAGAAATTTCTCACGAAGTATTTTCCACCCCCCAAGACGGCTAAGTTGAGAAGTGATATCGCATCATTTAAGCAACTTCCGATGGAAACCTTGCCGGAAGCATGGGAGTGCTACAAGGGCTTATTGCATAACTGTCCACATCATGACTTTCCAATGTGGCAAGTGGTAAACACCTTATATAATGGAATTTCTGATGCCTTACAAACTTATATCAATGCTGCTGCAGGGGGCATAATGCTTGAGAAGACACCGGAGGAAGCATACGACCTCATTGAGGCATTAACAACAAATGTGGTATCAGAGCGAAGCATGGCTCAAAAGGGGACAGTCGGAATTACTCAGTGGATGCTCTAACAGCCCTTTCAACTAAAATGGATGCCTTAATAGCAACCATAAAGCCACAAGGAACTGGAGCAACCTCATTGCCTTTTGATGACTATCCAATGGAAATTGAGCATGAGGTAAATTTTGTGGGAAGCAACACGAGAAACAACCCATATTCAAACACTTACTTTCTGGGTTGGTGAAATCACCCCAACTTTTCATATGCTAACGGTTTGGCATAATTTTCGAATTTCAAGAGTGAGTTTCCTGCGCCTTTTGATGCGTGAAACTCGGGGGCAAGTGTAGGGGCCGGGCCTGGGGCCCTCACCCCTGCTGAAGGCCGGCCCATGTCACGGCCCAGAAAGGAAGCCCGTTCACTTGTTTCAATGCCTAGGCATAGTTGCAAATGCCGCTAGGGCGGCGTCCGTACCACCAGCGCCGCCTCATAGTTATGTTAGTCCGTGCGACTGACGCCGCCTGCACCTCCACAGTTCTGACATTTTCCGTACCACAGAGGTTTCTTATCTCATAAGTTACATGACGTGTATTTAATACTCGTGTTCCCCCACCCCTATATAAATGGGGTCTATACAATCAAAATAATGGATATAAGACAACATTCATAACTCAGACCTCTTCATCCTCTTGATCACCTTCTTACAACTTTCGAACCTAACATTTGAAATGTGTTTGGCTAGGGGGTAGTGAACAGTCACGTTTGGGGCGGCGTGAGGGGCGTGTCGCCCTTTGGCCTCCCCGGGGACATTAACTGCCCCCGTCTGTTCGTAATCCTGCCCCCTTTGCCCTTCCCGATTCCTCTCAGTCTGAAACTCATCGTGCCCCTCTGCTCCGGCATCCTGTCCCCTTCCCTCTCTCCGTCTTGAGCCTCCGATCGCCCTTCCTTCTGTCCCGGTTGCTATGGCTTCCTCGAGTGCTCCGGCTTCCTCCACTGGGAACACAGGTGATGAGATCTTCATCAATAAACTCACCCCTTCTCGATTCCTCACCTCGCTACGACTAGGGAGAATAGGAGCAGATTTCGCCCCCCGTTTTCCCATTGAGGGCGAAGAGCCATCCGAACCTCGGCCAGGGGAGTTCGCGATCTTCCCCGAGCAGATTAGGGCTGGCCTCCATTGGCCGTTAGCGGAGCTAGTGGCGGCCATGCTGAGGTATTACTGCCTGGCCCTGGGGCAGCTTTCCCCCACCTCATGGCACGTGTGGATGGCTTTCTACCTCCACTGGAGGGCGCATAGGATAGCTTACAATAGACTCCTGTTTAGGTTCTTTTACCTGCCAGTCCAGAAGTCCGAGAGCGGATATTTTCACCTTCAACCGCGCCGCAAGAAAATATATGGGGTGCTCGTGACAAACTATGGGTCCACCAACTCGGGGTGGAAGGACTCATTTTTCTTCATGAGAGACTCTGAGGGTTGGAAGTGGCGTCAAGATCCCCGAGATGAGTTTCATGATGGGGACCCTTGGGGGTCTATGAAGAAGGAAGAGCGCCCCAGCGTCAAGAAATTTAGTGGCGTAAAGATCGACGCCCGGAGCATTATTACGGACGAGAACTTGTTACAGTACGGTCTCGTATCCGAAGCTCCTTGGAAATGGAGCGTGGACGCGGAGATGTGCGGGTTGCCTCGAGATGCCTTGGTAATGCTTTAACTCCTTTCCTTTGTTGTTTCAGAGAGGGGGGGAATGGGCCAAGATCATTGACAAACTCTTGGTGCAGGAGAAAGCGCTACGAGAGCTGAAGAAGAGGAAGCGAGAGGAGGAAGAGGACGTCCTGTTGATTACCTCTTCCGCCGCTGAGGGTCCTGGCGCTGCCGCCTCCACAAGGGAGATCCCCTCTGAACAGGAGTCCAGCGAAAGTGGGGCGCTGGTGCAAAAGCAGTGTAAGATCCGTTTCACGTCCACGGGCTTGGCCCGCACGTCGACTCCCGCGACTCCCCAAGGGGAGGCTAGTCCCAGCTCGCCTCAGGCCTCCGTCTTGGCGACTCCAGAGTCAGCGGCGCCACCTTCCCTGGGACTTAGTGCCCTGCTGAGACGCTCTCCAACATCTTCGGCGCCCCTCCTGAGCCCCGTTCAGGCGCAGGAGGAGGGTGAGGGCTCAGATTAGTTGGCTCCCCCTGTGGTGGATCAGGGTGAAGAACGTGCTGAGGTAAGCGACGCCTACTATCGATTTCAAGGTTAATAGTTAGGCGTATTCTTGATCCTTCTGTGTTTATGTGCAGGCATCCCTTCCTACAGAGGGTTCTCCCATCCGGGGACTCCTGGGGGACGTGGAGGCGCAACTGCGCTTCACCAGGGCCCTACAGCACCTCGCGGGGGAGCTGCCTCGACTGGAGACGAGGGAGGACCTCTTCTCTTATGCGCGCTACTACTCGTTGATGGTGAGTATTTCTCCATCCATTTCCTAACCTCAGTTTCAAATGGGTTGCTGATAATAAATTTTGGCAGGGAGCAATGATTCCTGGGTTGTTGATGGAGACTTGGAGCCAGGAGCATGCAAGCATTCCCGAGCTATAGGCCCAGATCCAGCGGCTCACGAACAAGAGGCGCAATTGGAGGAAGCAGCGCCAAAACATGCGCTCCAGCATCCAAGACCTGAAATCCCAGGTGGGTGCTGTGGAGCAAGAGGCTGCCGGGGTCCGAGAAGAGGTTGAGGCACTAAAGACGCGGCTCGCCTCTGAGGAGACAGGGAAAGCTAAACTCCAAGAGGAGGTGAAAGCCCTCAAGGAGCAGTTGGATCGGGAGCGGGCCGACAAGGCTGCTGAAGAGGGGAGACTCCAGGCTTAGCTGCAGGAGTCCGCCCTGGCGCTGTCTTCAGCTGCTGCGGAGAGGGCGACGGAGGTAGCGCACGCCAGGTTGGAAGTTGTGGAGGAGTACAAGGCTAGTGACGCCTTCACAGAGGAACTGGCGACCCCGAGGTGGCAGGGCCATAGAAGATTCCCTCCGCTCTGTCAAGACGACCTCCAGCGTCTGCATCCAGGCGTCGATCTGACCGAGATCCTAGGCCTCGACTGTCTCTGCCTCCTGGATGAAGCTCGTGGCGTTGCAACCCCTTAGGCCTAGGGACACAGCTATGTAAATAAGGCTATGTAAAGATGGTCATTTAATGAAATTGCCCTTTCCTTCATTTAATGAAATTGTCTTTTCCTTTCGCCCGTGACCTTGCAATTTTGTTCTTCTAAGCAATGCGATGCCTTCGCCTTTCAATATTTGTTAGTCACGACTAGCTCGCACGCTTTCGTTCCCAACGCTTTCGGAGTATTATTCGTAATGCCTTTGTTTGTCACCGCGTTGGGTACTGATTATGTCTGACCAAGTGTCGGGGCGCTTTATGGAGCCTCGAGTCAGCATTTGCTTAAGTGTCACGGTGCTTTCGTGGCGTCTCTGCTTTGACTTAGCATGTTCTTTATGTGTCATTCTTGAGCGGCGTATCACAAGGTTTACATACCCAGTGTCGCGTTTCACGTTGCTTTACATCAAAGACCGAGTCGTGATAGGCCATTATAGATCGAACCGCGATAGGCCGTTATAGCTATCCTGAGGCAACGTGTCACGCTGCTGCCAGCTCCCCTTAGTTTTAACGTGTTGAAACTCTCCTTGAGTGGGTATCTGCTTCTGGTTAAGTTGTACGTGCTCGGATGCTTTAGTCGTGCCCCTTGTGGTCTCGCTGCCTCAGGGTTACTGAGGTCTTTAGTTCAGATGTCGTTAAAGTGTGCCTCCAGTAGAGGTCTTTGGTGCCCTCGAATGGCCAAGGTCTTTGGTGCCCCAGAATGACTGAGGTCTTTGATGCCCTTGAGTAACGAAGGTCCTTGGTGCCCCCCAATGACGAAGGTCTTTGGTGCCCTCGAATGATGAAGGTCTTTGGTGCCCTCGAATGATGAAGGTCTTTGGGTGCCCCAGGATGACTGAGGTCTTTGGGTGCCCCAGGATGACTGAGGTCTTTGGGTGCCCCAGGGTGACTGAGGTCTTTGGCGCCTCAAAATGGTTGAGGTCTTTTTTTTTTTTTTTGGCATGGAGAGTTAGTGTGAAGCAGGGATTGGATTCAGTCAAGTATTCAAGGATATGCATGAAATAAGGCATGCTAATAGAAGAATTTTTTAATCACCTCCGCGTTGAATGTGTGTGGCAGTGCGCGCCCTTCCATATCCTGTAAGATATATGCGCTCGGGTAAGGGATTCCTGTGATGCGATATGGGCCCTCTTATTTGGGTGTAAGTTTGCCTGGCTGGTGCTGGCGAGAGAATTTGTTCTGGCGGAGGACCAGATCCCCTATGCTGAATTGCTACGCTCGGACCCTGTGGTTGAAGTAGCGCGCGGCCGCTTGCTTCGCTTTGTGCATGTTTGCGAGAGCTTGCATGCGCCTTTCTTCTACAAGGTCCAAGTCCTCCCCTCGGAGACCATCGTTTTCTTGCTCCCCAAACGTGGCCACTAGGTGGGTGTTTACTGCTACATCGGCAGGAATAACTGCCTCAGACTCGTAGACGAGGGAAAACGGTGTCGCGTTAGTGGTAGCACGGGGCGTTACAAGATATGCCCACAACACACTATCCAGCTCATCGAACCATGACCCCCTGAGGGCATTCAGCCTTGTGCGCAAGCCATGTAAGAGGGTCTGATTGGTGACCTCGGTCTGCCCATTTGTTTGTGGATGTGCCACCGAGGTGAAGCGTTGCTTGATTCGAAGCTCTTGGCACATTTCCTGGAAAGCTTCCCCTCTGAACTGCGTTCCATTGTCTGATATAAGGATGTGGGGGATGCCGAAGCGGTACACTATGTGTTTCATCACAAACTTGCGGGATGCTTTGTCAGTGATGGTGGCGACTGCTTTAGCTTCCACCCACTTGGAGAAATAGTCCACCGCGACAAAGAGGAAACGACATTGTGCAGAGGCTACCGGGAAGGGTCCTAATATGTCTATCCCCCATTGCGCGAAGGGCCAGGGAGACATCATACCAGTGAGCTCGGTGGGTGATCCAGCGGGGTGGCGCTCAAATGCCTGGCACGTGGGGCAGCTTCGAACCAAGGTCTGCGCATCGTCCATCATTGTCGGCCAGTAGTACCCTTGTCGGAGGGCTATGCGTGAAATCGCCTTGGCTCCCTGGTGACTTCCTGTGATTCCCTCATGAATTTCGCGCAACACATAGTTTGCCTCATCCGGACCAAGGCAGCGCAGAAGGGGCTGGGATACACCGCGTCGATAGAGTGTGTCCTCCAATATGGTGTATCTTGCAGCGCGCAACTTGATACGCCGAGCCTCGACGGGGTCAACGGGGAGGTGATCCCTTTCCAGGTATCTAAAAATGGGCGTCATCCAATTCTCCTCATTCCGGGCGCATAATATCGCGAGAGGCGTGTACGTCTCAGAAACCCAACGACGCTCAATAAAGTTGAGGGAGGAATAAGCTTGTCGTGTGGCCGCCTTGCTGAGTAGATCCGCCAGTGGTTTTGTCTCTGGGGACTTGGATGATTTTTGCTTCATCGAACTAGCGAACCACTTCCTTCACCCTCTCCAGACAACGCTTCATGCTGTCCCCCTTGGCCTCGCATTCTCTGTTTAGCTGGCTGACCACAAGTTGCGAGTCGCATTTGGCAAGGACTTGACGCGCACCGGCCCCTCTTGCTATTAGTAGCCCAGTGATCAGGGCTTCATACTCCGCTTCGTTATTAGTCGCGGGGAAGGATAGCACGAGGCTACAGGTGAGCGGCGGTCCTTCCGGGGGAATTGTCACACAACCTGCCCCAGCGACACCTCTAGTGGAGGACCCATCAGCGAGCACTTCCCAGACGTCAGCAGGCGGGTGGGTTGGGGGGTCGTTTGGCCCGGTGTTCTCTGCAATGAAGTCAGCCAGTGCCTGGGCCTTAATAGCTCCTCTTGGCTCGAAAAGGACGTCGAACTCGCTTAGCTCAATGGCCCACCGTACCATTCTCCCCGATAGTTCAGGCTTGCGGAGGACTTGTTTTAGGGGTTGGTCGGTGCGGACAGCGTTGGTGTGCGCCTGAAAATACGGCCTCAGTTTTCGGGGTTGCCAGGACGACGGCCAGGGTAAATTTCTCCATTGGTAAGTAGCGACGCTCCGCCGGGATCATGACCTTGCTCATGTAATAGACTAGGCATTGTGCGCCCTCTCGTTCCACAATGAGGACGGAACTGAGTGCGACCTCGCTTATCCCGAGATAAAGCCGTAGTGTTTCCCCCAACATCGGGGTCGCCAGACACGGGGGAGAGCTGAGGTATGTTTTGAGCCAAGCAAATGCCTCCTCACACTCCGCCGTCCAAGTGAAGGCTTTTCCTGCCCTTATCCCTGTGAAGAAAGGGAAACATTTGTCTCCTGCCTTAGAGAGGAAACGGGAGAGCACTGCAAGACGGCCTGTGAGGCGTTGAACCTCCTTGATCGTCGAGGGGGATTTCATGTCTTCTATAGCTTTAATTTTTTCGGGGTTCATCTCAATGCCTCTGTGCATTAGTATGAACCCCTGGAACTTCCCCGACTTCACCCCAAAGGCACACTTTTTGGGATTGAGCCAGAGGTTGTAACGCCTCATCACTTCAAACGCTGCCTGAAGGTCTCCTAGGTGCACCACCGCCCGCTCGGATTTGACGATCATATCATCAACATACGCTTCCATGGTAGTCCCCTGTTGGGCTGCAAACAGCCAGTTGATCAACCGTTGGTATGTGGCCCCTACGTTTTTAAGGCCGAACGGCATCACGCGGTAGCAGTGGATCCCGTCTGCCGCGTAAAACGCCATTTTTTGCCTATCTCTCGGATGCATGTCTATTTGGTTGTACCCCGAATACGCTTCCATGAAGCTGAGCAGCTCGTGGCCAGCCGTGGCATCTACCAGCTGGTCCATTTGGGGCAACAGGTAAGCATCCTTGGGGCATGCCTTGTTGAGGTCCGTGTAGTCCACGCACATCCTCCATCGACCATTCGGCTTTCGTACCAGGACGACGCTGGCTACCCATGCTTGGAAACGCACCTCCTCGATGAAGTTCGCAGCCAGGAGCCTCGCCACCTCCTCACGGACGGCCTCTATCCACTCCACCCCCATAGGCAGTTGCCGTTGGATGATGGGGCGGGCGTCGGGGCTGACTGCAAGGCGATGGGTGATGATCGATGGGTCGATGCTTGGCATGTCTGCAGGCGTCCACGCAAACACATCAGAAAATTCTTGTAATAACGCGATTAAGTTTTGCTTACTGGAGGTGTCTAATTCTGTGCCAATCCGGACACTCCGTGTCGGCGCCAGGAAAACTTCCTCTAACTCTCCCATTGAGGTAGGCCGCTCGACCCCATCACGAGGGTCGGGCTCAATCTGTAGAGTGGGGCGAACACGGGTCTCCTTTATGGTTGCTAGATGGCAACGCTTCGCGACCTGATGATTTCCCCGAACGCCTCCTGTGCCACGGGCGGTAGGGAATTTGACCATTTGATGGTAAGTGGACGGAATGGCACGAAGAGCGTTCGGCGTCGGGCGTCCCATGATCGCGTTGTAGGCGGAATGGATGTCTACCACCAGGAAAGTAGCCATGCAACTTGAGCTCTTGTTGCCATCTCGCAAGGAGAAAGATAGGGCAATAGTTCCCTTTGGATACACCGTCCCCCCGTTGAATCCTACCAACGGCGTCTCCGTTGGGGAAAGGTCTGCGTCGGCGAAACCCATTTTCCGAAAAGCGTCGTAATACAATACGTCGGCCGAGCTTCCGTTGTCGATGAGAATCCATCGTACCTCGAATCCCCCAACGTCCGCCGTGATCACCAACGTCTCATCTCGTGCCGAAGGAGGTACAGGCACAGCGTCTTCATCTGTAAACGTGATCGAATAATTGCAATCGCGCTCCAGGCATTGCATCTCGTGAGCGGAGCGCTTACTTCCAAAGGAGCGTTCAACAGCGATCATATGTATCGTCCCTCGACGCTCCTAGCGTGGTGGGTCTCTGGCCACCGACCTCTCATTTCCTCGCCTATCCCCAGATGGGTTCCCCTCCTCAAGGTCTCGGCGCCAAGTGTTTCTGGCAGGCGGCCGCTGCACGTATTCCTGCAGATGTCCCCTTGGACCAGTCGTTCGATCTCGGACTTCAACTGCCGGTAGTCTTCTGTATCGTGGCCCGTCGCCTGGTGATGTCGGCAATACCGGTCCACATCTGGGCCCAACGTTTCTTTAGTTTTGAGGGGGGCTTTGATCAGGCGCCGTTTCTCTCCTTTTCCAAGGACAACGGCGCACGGGGCCAACAGCGGGGTGAACTTCTCCCGTTTATTGTCCCGTCCACGCTCTTCGTGACGGCCAGTAGAGGTTTCTTTTCGCTTGGTATCCTTGTGTCTCCAATCGGCCTCCTCGATTGTCATGAACCACTGGCCGCGTGCCGCTAGGTCGGCGAAATCATTGGGGGGATCGATGATCAAGTTTTTTGCAAATATGTCATCCCTTAGGCTCAGTTGAAAAGCGACCATTTTCTCCCGTGGGGTCAGGTCATCCACCTCGGCCGCCACTCTTACAAATCATTCGTACCAGTGGCGGAGAGACTCGCGATCTCGTTGTTGCATTCCATCGGGGTGCACTTAATCCGAAGTGAACCTGCGAAGCGCTCCAAGAACCTCTCCTTCAGCGAGGCGAAGTGAGAGATGGATCCCGGTTCTAACGAGTAGAACCAGTTCGCGGCGAGGCCTTTCAATGTTCCTGGAAAAAGGAGACATTGAATCGCATCCGTGGCCCCTCTTCCCAGGAGAGAGTTGATGTGGGCATGCAGGTGATCACGCGGATCGGATTTTTCGTTGTAAGCAACGATCTGCGGGACCTTAAACTTATGGGGCAAGGTAATCGCCTGGATTTCGGCAGAGAACGGGTTGGCAACATCCTCCTCAACGGCCGGGAGGCCATACCGGCGACGATTGTTGGCTTCAAGGGCTCTGGCCACACGATCCTCGACCAGTTTCTGTACCTCCCTCGACCAGTTTCTGTACCTCCCTCGCAGTCATGCTGGTGCCCGCTTGGGAAACGTCGTCTTCAGAGGGAATAGGTGTCAAACGCGAGCTCACGACTGCCGCGCCAGGAGGGGGAGCCCGTGGCGCGCCTGAGGTGTCCCCGGCGCCCTCTTGGCGCCCGTTCAAATGGCGGGATAGCACGGCCTCAACTAAGGTGGCGACGCGGTGTTCAATGAGCTGCTCCACAGCCTAGCGGGTTCGAATTGGGGGGGGGGGGGGGTGCAGGAGCTCGTCCTGATTTGGATCAGCACGTGGGGTGTCATCTGGTGTATTCTCCGTGGGTGGGAGGTTAGGGAGGAATGCCTGTTGATCATAAGCAGAACTGGTCGCTCTGTGGTTACTACGGGTACGAGCCATGGCTTCTAGTTCGTTCCCATAGACAGCGCCAAATAGTTAATGTCCCCGGGGAGGCCAAAGGGCAGCGCGTCCCTCACACCACCCCAAACGTGACGGTTCACTACCCCCTAGCCAAACACGTGTCACCCCCGGGTTTGGCATAATTTTCTAATTTCAAGAGTGAGTTTCCCACGCCTTTTGACGCGTGAAACTCAGGGGCAAGTGTAGGGGCCGGGCCTGGGGCCCTTACCCCTGCTGAAGGCCGGCCCATGTCACGGCCTAGAAAGGAAGCCCGTTCGCCTATTTCAATGCCTAGGCTTAGCTGCAAACGCTGCCAGGGCGGCGTCCGTACCACCAGTGCCGCCTCAAAGTCGTGTCAATCTGTGCAATTGACGCCGCCCGCACCTCCACAGTTCTGACATTTTCCGTACCACAGAGGTTGCTTATCTCATAAGTTACATGACGTGTATTTAATACTCGTGTTCCCCCACCCCTATATAAATGGGGTCTGTACAATCAAAATAATGGATATAAGACAACATTCATAACTCAGACCTCTTCATCCTCTTGATCACCTTCTTACAACTTTCAAACCTAACACTAACAACTGGCCAGCTCAACCCCCGGGGTTCCAACCGATGCAAAAGCCGACACCGAACGAATTTGAATGGCTTGCAAAACTTGAAAACGTTTTTCTTGAGCTTGTGGTGGCTAACAAGAACACCAATGCGAGTGTACAATTCAACACTAATAGCATTGTTACTTTGCAGGCACAAATGAATAACATGGAAACTCAACTAGGATAAATTGCTCAAGTTGTTGGAGTCCAGGCACAAGGATCACTTCCGAGCAACACCAAGATAAATCCAAGGGGAGGCAGATCCGAGCACGTGAATGCTATCATGCTAAGAAGTGGGAAAAAGGTAGGATTTGATCTCAGCTAGCCCGATGTTGAAGCAGAAGAGAAGAACTTTCTAGCATACGGTGAAACAACGAAACATACCCTGGTGTCCCAAGAGCCCACCGCAGTAAGAAGACATGCAGCATCGCGGTCTATAGATTGCAGCATCGCGGTGCCAAGGTGCCCAACAGCTAAAGCCACAAGGACACATAGCAGACCAGCATGCACGGGAGACAGGCACACCGCGGTACCCACCAACCACATCGAGGTGTCCCTGGACCAAAATGACCAGAATGCCACAACCAACTCCCGGGCAGAATGTAGCAACCCACAGCCATCAAGAATGATCCAAGGAAAGGAATACAACACCAACAAGCCTACTCTGACATACCCTCCATTACCATATCCACAAAGAGCAAAGCGGGATCAATCTGAGTTTCAATTTCGTAAGTTTCTTGATACATTCCGTAAACTACACATTAACATCCCTTTGGCTGAAGCATTGGAGCAAATGCCAAAGCTATGCCAAGTTCATGAAGGATATCCTTTCATGAAAAAGGAAACTTGCCGATTACGAGACGGTTGCGCTAACATAAGAGGCAAGTGCAATCCTTCAAAAAAAACTTCCTCCAAAGCTCAAAGACCCAGGGAGTTTCACCATCCCTTGTTCTATTGGTAAAAGCTTCGAAGGTAAGGCATTATGTGATTTGGGTGCTAGCATTAATCTCATGTCTTATACAGTATTCAAGGAATTAGGGGTAGCTGAGGTTAAGCCAACTACTGTAACACTGCAATTTGCTGATAGATCATTGGCTTATCCCTTAGGAATTGTGGAGGATGTTCTAGTTAAGGTAGATAACTTTATTTTCCCTGTTGATTTCATTGTTTTGGATTATGATGAGGACAGGAACATCCCGATAATTTTGGGTTGCCCATTCTTGGCGGCTAGCCGGGCACTAATCAATGTACAGAAAGGAGAACTGACTATGCATGTGAACAGCCAAGAGGTAATATTTAATGTTTTTAATGCATTGAAACATCCAACTGAACCTGATGAAGTTCTCTCCATTGATGTATGTGAGTAGGTGACTAGGAGAGCCATGCAAGAGATAACATTGGAGGATCCTCTCGAATCTTTTTTAACCGAGAAGTCACCTTCAGATGATCAAGATTTGCAAGAGGTCCTCAAGATAATGGAGTTGTGCCCCCTGTTACCACCGAATGTGTCATATTTTGAACCTTTGGATGTCAGACCTAATTCTTTAAAGCCATCCATTCAAGAATCACCAGAACAGGGACTTAAGCCTTTACCAGAACATTTAAGGTATGCTTTCGTTGGCACTTCTTCCACACTTCCTGTTATTGTTGCATTCGATTTAACTCAGTATAGGAAGAAAAACTCCTTCAAGTTCTTCAGAATCACATGAAAGCTATTGGGTGGACCATAGCTGATATACAAGGAATCAACCCCTCGATATGCAGGCACAAGATCTTACTCGAAGAAAACCACAAGGAATCGATAGAAGGACAAAGGAGGCTTAATCCTATCATGAAGGAGCTAGTTAAGAAAGAGATCCTCAAATGGCTCGATGCAGGTATAATCTTTCTTATCTCTGACAGCAAATGGGTAAGTTCAGTATAGTGTGTGCCCAAGAAAGGCGGCATGACAGTCATAGTAAATGAAGGTAATGAGTTGATTCCAACTAGAACTGTGACAAGATGGGGAATAAGCATGGATTACCACAAGCTAAACAAGGCCATACGTAAGGATCATTTTCCAATTCTCTTTATTGATGATATGCTTGATAGACTTGCAGGTAGGGAATATTTTTGTTTCTTAGATGGCTATTCAGGTTATAACCAAATTGCTATAGCTCCTGAGGATCAAGAGAAGACCACCTTTGTGTGCCCTTATGGCACATTTGCATTCAAGTGAATGCCATTCGGGTGTTGTAATGCACCGGCCACTTTCTAGAGATGTACGATGTCTATATTTTCTGATTTGATTGAAAAGTGCATAGAGGTTTTTATGGATGATTTTTCAATGTATGGCAACTCATTTGATGAATGTTTGGCTAATTTGTTTCTTGTCCTTAAAAGATGTGAGGAAACTAACCTTATTTTAAATTAGGAAAAATGCCATTTCATGGTAAAAGAAGGAATAGTTTTGGGACATAAAATTTCTAAAAAGGGCATGGAGGTAGAAAGGGCCAAAATTGCTTTAATTGAAAAGTTGCCACCACCAACAATTGTCAAAGGTGTTAGGAGCTTCTTAGGACATGCTGGTTTCTATAGAAGGTTTATCAAGGACTTTTCAGAAATAGAAAAACCATTGTGTAACCTCGTAGAAAAGGATGTTCCTTTTGTGTTTAACGATGATTGCTTGTAGGCTTTTACTGAATTGACGGCAAGAATTATTTCTGTACCCATTATAGTTGCCCCTGATTGATCTTTACCTTTTGAACTAATGTGCAATGCAAGTGATTTTGCAGTAGGTGCAGCGCTAGGCCAAAGGAGAAATAGAATCTTCATCCTATATATTATGCAAGTAGAACACTTGATGAGGCTCAAACCAACTACACAACAATAGAGAAGGAGTTTCTTGTTGTAGTTTTAGCTGTTGATAATTTCTGATCATACTTGATTTGCACTGAAGTTATTATTTTTACTGATCATGCAGCAATCAAGTATCTGATCCAAAATAAGAATGCAAAACCGAGACTCATCCGATGGGTCCTTCTTCTACAAGAATTTGACCTTGAAATTCGAGACCAGAAGGGATCAGAGAATCAAGTAGCAGATCGCTTATCCTGACTTGAGAACAAGGAGTGCACGGAAAAAGTGGTAATTAATGAGTTCTTCCCAGATGAACAAGTTTTTACCTTATCATATGTTCCTTAGTTTGCTGATATTGTGAATTACTTGGCTTCCCGATCCATTCCGTCCGAATTTAATGCTCAATAAAGGAAAAGATTTTTGAATGATTGCATGAAATAAATTTGGGACAAACCATATCTCTTTAGAATAGGACTTGATCATATGTTGAGAAGAAGTGTCCCAGATGATGAGCAGCTAGACATATTAAAGAGTTGCCATGAATCTCCTTATGGAGGTTATTATGGGAGACACAAAACTGCTTGAAAAATACTAGCATCAGGTTTTTATTGGCCGACTATTTTTCATGATGCTTTTGCCTACATCTCAACTTGTGATAGATGTCAACGAGTAGGCAATATTTCAAGACGCCATGACATGCCATTGAATTCAATTTTGGAAGTTGAACTATTTGATGTTTGAGGAATAGATTTCATAGGATCATTTCCTCCATCCTTTGGTAACCATTATTTACTACTTGCGGTGGATTATGTTTCCAAATGGGTAGAGGCGATTGCCTCTACCACATGTGATGCTAATGTTGTTCTTAAGTTCTTGCAAAGAAACATTTTCTCAGGATATGGAGCACCGAGAGCGGTTATCAATGATGGCGGATCCCACTTTTGCAACAAATAGTTTGACAAGCACATGACCAAGTACAGAGTACATCATAAGGTAGCCTTAGCACATCATCCTCAAACCAATGGGTTGGCAGAGGTATCCAACCAAGAAATCAAAAGGATACTCGAAAAATTTGTCAACATTTCCCGGAAGGATTGGGCTCACAAGCTCGATGATGCTTTATGGGCATACCGGATGGCATTCAAGACACCCTTAGGCATATCCCTGTACCATTTGGTTTTTGGCAAAGCATGTCACCTCTCGGTGGAGTTGGAGCACAAAGCATATTGGGCAATCAAGACTCTCAACTTCGATTTGAAGAAGGTCGGTGAGAAAAGGCTGCTACAATTGCATGAACTCGATGAGTTTCACCAACAAGTGTTCGAGAATCACCGTATCTACAAGGAAAAGGTGAAAGCGTGGCATGATCGGAAAATCATGGTAAGAGAGTTCCATCCTGGTCAACTTGTGTTATTATTTAATTCATGGTTGAAGTCGTTTCCAGGAAAATTGAAATCAAGATGGTCGGGGTCGTTCTGAGTTAACCAAGTGTTACCATATGGTGTCCTCGAGCCAAAGAATGAAGCCACAAATGAAACATTCAAGGTCAATGCTCAAAGAGTTAAAGGATATTTAGGAGGCTTGATCAATGAGGTGAGGCCTCGATCCACTTGAAGGATACGTAACATCAGAAAAGTCGGGCCACGGACTCTCTTGGTGGCGCTTCTTGGGAGGCAACCCAAGCGAGTTTGCATTTTGCTTTTACTTTGTTTATTTCTGCATTTTAGGATAGTTTTTATTGTAAGCAAGCATGCATTATTTATTTAAAGCAGTATTCGAAAACAGGAGGACCAATGGACTCAATATAGCCTAGTCGTGAACATTGGGCTTGATTTCATCTCGGCTCACCGCGGTGCCAAGATTGTTGCACCACGGTGCCCATGATTAATTGGGCTGTAGCCCACTGAATGAGCCCACATCCTTTTCGTAGAAGCCCAGCTCAGGACCACACGTATATAATGTTATCCCCTAGTGTTTTCTAGGGTTACAGATCATTCAAGGACAAAAGAGGCCTATCAAAACCATTAGCTATAGATCAGAGAAGACGATCGTTGGCAGGCCTAGCAAGAAGATCAGACGTAGCTACACCACAGTGGAGACTAGCTGCACCACAATCAACATGCTACCTGGCCTGACAAGTTACCTCTGTACCGCGGTATCCAGGTATCAGCACCGCGTGAGCCAGTTGCCTGCCGAAGATTCCCTACCATAGCCACAGCCAGACAGTGACCAGACACCAACCCACCTCAGTATCCAAGTGTCTGCACCGCAGTGCATAAGATTCCTGATAGCATCACCTTGGTTGCCAAGACCTGCACCAAGTTTGATTTTGAATTCAAACTTTGAATTACAGCGGAGTCTATAAAAGGGGGTTCTTTTAGCCCTCAATTGTACAAATTACTCTCTCATTGCTCTCTCATCACTCTTGTTCCTTTCATCTTATTCCCGATTGGTTTCACAAGCGTAGGAAACAAGCACTCCTTGGGACGATTCTAGCCAAGCAAGCTAATCAGGAGCGATTAGTAACAATCAAGTCCTCGATAGAGGATTCCCGAGATTCCAACTTCCCGGGTGGTAACTTCATTCTCACTCTCTCTCGTGAACCAAGTGTCATTGTTCTTTACTTCGTCTGATTGCCATGGCATCTCCCTCACACTGCCATAGTAGAAGATGCACAAACACTCCCCCACCACTTGCTGGTGCACCAGTAGCTCATTTTGTGTCTAATGAGGCAGAGATTTTTTATGAAAACATGAGGAAAACTCATAAGTGTCACGCGGAGAGGGGATTTACCTTTGACAATCATAACTTGACGGCTTCTTTCATGGAAGATATCGTTGTTATGATTTGGACTCATTTTTGTGCACCACCCCAATCAGGCATTTTGAATGTAGTTCGAGAATTTTATGCTAATTTGGCCCACTCGGGTGATGAGGTGGCATACATGAGAGGAATACACATGCCATTCACGATAGAGGATATTAGGCAAGTCATTAGGACTCCACAGGCACCCATGCTTGCTATTGTGATAGAAAATATTGATGAAGATGACATTTTGAATGCGTTTGCAAAACTCGGAGCAAACTGGTATACACACTTCGAGGACCAATTAATCATTTTGAGAAAACATTTGAATTATCGAGTACGAGTGTGGCTCCTCTTTGTGACATTTCGTATCATCCCTACATCTACATTGTCTCAAGTTAGTAGGATGCGGATATACCTTATATATTGCATCATGACACATCGTCATTTTGATCTTGCCGCATTCTTACATTCCCAAATGTAAGATTACGGGTATGATATAGGAGGTCGTATGTGGTTCCCTTATTTGATTACTGCAGTTTGCTGATGTGCAGGTATCCCGTTGAATGAGGCAACAAATGACACCACAACTCGTGAGCCCCTTAATGCAGCAACCATTCGTGACATGCGGGATCGTGACAACCAAGGCGAGGAAGCTCAAGAAGCTCACCAAGCGGAAGAAGAGCAAAGACCAGAGGAGGACCCAGTGACCCGAATGATCCGAGAAATACATGCTTTAACAGTGAAGATGAATCAACGTCAAAAGAAGTGGACTCGGTTCATCGGACAAACAACACACATCCGGGAACAAAATAAAGGACTTATCAGCCAAGCATTACGAATCAACCTCCATGAATATCCACCCATTCCATCAACAAGTGAGGAGGAGTCCGCTGATACAAATGAAATGGATGTGGATTCAGGTGACTACTGGGAGGAAAGCGATGAAGAGGATGACTAGAAGGCTATTCCATCAACTTTGACACAAGGGGAGCATTCGTTAAACCTTTCTCTTTACTTTTCTTAACATTGAGGACCTTGTTTAGTCTAGGTTTTTTTTTTTGTGGGGGGGCGGCGGCGGTGGGGGGATAAAGCATGAAAATTTGTGTCAAACCTACTTAGATTGTGCGCCACAACTGCTTGTTTGCTTGTTTGCATTTGCATTTGCATGACATATAACTCATAGGCTGTTAGATAATTGCACATTTATTTCACCTTGCATGTGTTTTTGATTTCAAAAAAAAAAGAAAAAAACTTGAAAAATGAAAAAACGATGATGTTTTTGATGGATAGGAATGCTTGTAAGGCGTTAGTAGGGAATTTGAGTTGATCCTTGCTCTATGATGATAATTAATGGCTAGTGTGATTGCTTGATTCTAAGTGAAATTGTGATGAATCTTTTGATAATTTTCAGCGGTAATTAATCATACACGAACATTACATCAAGATCTTAAGTCAAGGGCAGTTAGTGTCATCTTTGGAAATGTTTTTGCAAAAATGTGTTAGGCTAAAAGTGAGTATATAAGGAAAGATGTGCCAAGGTTTCGATTAGCTCTATTCGGGTTTGAGCCCAAATTAATACACTAAGTGTGCTGGTAATATAGCCCGGCATGTACTTGTGGGGGACTATCTGTTCATCCGACTGGTTCATCAAAAGTGTGTGATTAAATTATAAAGCCAGCAGAGGTGCCAGCCCTTGAAAATCGTGCACCACCCGAGTAAGGGTTATTTGCTAAGTGTAAATATGGAAAAAAGTAAGAGTAAAAATGTGAGATCATGCATTAGACTAATAACTAGATGCATGTCTGCATGAGTATTTCCTTATGATGCACAATAGTGAGGTAAACACTGAGGGCTAAGTGTAAGGGATTGCACGACATTGCACAGGTTGAAATGAAATCATGAGGTTTGAATCATTGAAACTCAAGGTTAAGTAAGAAACACAGCCATCTCTGAGAACTTTAAGGGAAAGTATTGAAAGTAACGAAAACAAATTATGAGCACTACTACCAATGGAAGAAGTGAAGATGCATGTTTAACTTTTGAATTGTTGTGCTTGAAGCTTTGCTCGAGGACGAGCAAAAGTTTAGGTTTGGGGGTGTGATAATACCATAGATGTTATATCTAAAGTACACTTTCATACCTTAAAGTTGAGCTAAGAACATGCATTCCACTTGTTATTTGTGTTGTTTTTGCGGAAATGTGAATATTTGTGCTCTTTATCCATTATCTAAGTTTGTTTGGGTGTTTGTAGGACTTCCCCAATAGAAAACCTACCAAATAAGATATCAAGGAAAGCTTGTCGAGTTAGGAATCCAACGCATCGAACTGTACATGATCTGAGGCTAAAATGAGGAAGTTATGGCCAAACGAAGTAAACTGTGCAGAACATACTCAATGTAGCGCAGTATGAACAGTGCAGCACTGCGGTGGGCTAAGCCGAAATGGTGGGACCCGGGATTTCCTATCTCGCACTGACCATGCCTAGCTTGGAGGAGGTAGAAATACCTTATAAACAGAGGTGCACACCCACAAAAAGAAAAAAAGAATAGAGATAGCTTTTCATAACAAAGCAGTCTCGGACAAGATTCTTGGCGGATTAAGGTTACGAACCCGGGGCATCAGAAAACGGGTCATGGGTAGAAGAGCTAAAGAATCAAACTCATCATTAGTGTTTGAGACCTCTTCTACCTTTAGCTTTGTTCTCTTCATTTTAGTTTCGTAACTTTTAATTTTGATGAACATGTATTCTGACATAATCATGTCCGGCTAGTTTCTTATTCTCTAGCGTAGTAAGTGGATCTTAGTGTTTATTTCATCCATGTATTGAACTTCTATTTCCCGGATCTACAAATGTGTTCTATTTCCCTTATGTTTATTGTACTTCATGCGTTTATTGATGTCTGGCCAACTTGATAAATCGATCTAAGGGACGGTAAGGAGACACGAGAGTGAGAATCCCATAGCCTAAGTAAACATAGCTTAGGAATAATCATACCGAGAGGTAGATTAGTCATTCTAGGAGTTAGAAGAGACGTGTGAGAAGGCCCGAGAGGTAGCTATCACCCTAGGCATCCCGACACGATCTTACATGACATTTGGTTCCTTAATTCTAACTACTTAGAGATAGAGTAGATTGGGATCATCCTAGGGATACATCCTAATTACGACGAGAGTCGGATTTGGTGACTTGAGAACCCGTGGATAGGAGAATAGGACGCTTGACTTGATCCGGTTAATTAAATTCAAAAGGATTGAAATAGACCTAAGTGAAACTGAACCCTAGAATCGTTTTCTTGTCTAGTTATATAAAGCTATTTCTGTTTTCTTTCAATTGCCTGCTTTTACTTCCTTTCTTTCAATTTCTGCATCCTTGTAACTATTGTGTGGTTTGGCTTGGTACTTTGTGCTCTAAATTCGTGCTTGCTAGGCTTTGATCCTCGTGGGAACGATACCCGCTCACCGGGTTTATTACTTGCGATTTGTCCTCTTGCAGGCTGATAATGAACATGGCATATGTGGACATGCTTCAACATGCTTCATTGAATTAGCTTGAGTTCAAATTTTTTGAACCAGCCCATTAAGATCTTCCTTAAACTTCTTAGCCCGTGCCCTCGTAATTGGCTCCTTTGGAGCTCTAATCGTATCTCTTGCACCATACTCTTGATTTGATCATTTCTCCACTTCTTTTGAAGGATTTGTCCGCAAATCATCTTCTGCATTTAACGGAGATAAATCAGAAACATTAAAACTTGCATTAACACTATAGTCACTTGGTAAGTCCAACTTGTAGGCATTGTAATTTATTCTCTCCAATACTTGAAAAGGTCCATCACCCCTTCAAAAGAGTTTCGAACATCGTCGTTTGGGAAACCGTTCCTTTCTCATGTGCAACCACAATCACACCCAATCTCTTGGTTCAAACACTACTTTTTTGTGCCCCTTATTGGCTTGTTTGACATATTGCTCAATCCTCCTTTCTATGTTTAAGCTTGTCTTTTCATGAATTTGCTTTACAAATTCAGCTTTCTTCTTACCATCTAAGTTAGCACATTCTCTCAAAGGTAAAAGAGATAAATCCAAAGGTGTTAGTAGATTAAAACCATAAACAATCTCAAATGGTGAAAACATGGTTGCAGAATGAAAACTCTTGTTGTAAGCAAATTCTACATGTGGCAAACAATCTTCCCAAGATTTCAAATTCTTTTGAATGGCAGCACATAACAAACTCGATAAATTCCTATTCACTACTTCGCTTTGACCATCAGTTTGTGGGTGATAAGTTGTAGAATATAATAACTTGGTGCCTAACTTTCCCCACAATGTCTTCCAAACTTAGCTCGAGAACTTTGCATCTCTATTAAAAACAATACTCCTAGGCATGCCATGCAACCTAACAATCTCTTTGAAAAATAAATTAGCTATATAAGATGCATTATCCATTTTATGACCTACAATGAAATGCGTCATTTTAGAGAATCTACCAACCACCACAAAAATTGAGTCTCTCCCCCTCTTAGACTTAGGTAATCCTAAAACAAAGTTCATGGAAATGTCAACCCAAGGTTCACTAGGAATAGGAAGTGGTGTATATAATCCATATGGCTGTAACTTAGATTTAGCTTGTCTATATGTAATGTACTTTTCACAAATCCTTTCAATATCCCGTTTCATATGAGGCCAGAAGAAGTGATCATGCAAGATAGCTAATGTCTTAGCTACCCCAAAATGACCCATCAAACCAACACCATGTGCTTTCCTAACTAGTAACTCATGCAAAGAAGAATGGGGAATGCAAAGCTTATTTTCTCGAAACAGAAACTCATCATGCAAGTAGTATTTCTCATAAGTCCCTTTTGTGCATTCTTTAAACACATCGCCAAAATCAGAATCAAATGCATACAATTCCTTAATGTACTCAACTATAAGCAACTTAGCATCAAGTGTGGATAGTAGAGCATACCTTCAAGATAGCGCATCCATAACCATATTTTCCTTACCTTGCTTGTATTTGATCAAATATGGAAATGTCTAGATGAACTCCGCCCACTTAGCATGGTGTTTATTCAACTTGTGTTGCCCCTTCAACAATTCATGATCTGTGTGGATCACAAATTCCTTTGGCCAAAAGTAATATTGCCAAGTCCTTAATGTTTGAACCAATGCATATATTTCCTTATCATATGTGGGATGTTTTAGGGCTACTCCACTTAGCTTTTCACTGAAGTATGCAATTGGTCTTCCTTCCTACATTAAAGCTCCTCCAACATCTATACCCAAAGCATCACACTAAATTTCAAAAGTTTTAGTGAAGTTAGGTCAAGCAAGTAAAGGTGCATTTGTTAACTTCTCCTTAATCATTTTGAATGCCCTTTCCTGTTCCTCTCCCCACTTAAATGGAGCATTCTTCCTGATCACTTCAGTTAAATGTGCGGCAAAGCTACTAAAGTTTTGAACAAAATGTTGATAAAAACTAGTTAAGCCATGGAAACTTCTTACCTGACCTATAGTTGTAGGAGTTGGCCAAATCTTGGATTGGCCTCACCTTTTCATGTCAACTTGAATACTTGTGCACGAACAATAAATCCAAGAAATACAAACTTATCCGTGCAAAAGATACATTTCTTTAGATTAACAAACAACTTTTCTTTTCTTAAAACATCTAAAACAAGTTTTAAATATTCAACATGATCATTCAAGTTTTTGCTATAAATCAGAATATCATCAAAGTAAACAACTACAATTGTACAATGCAAGCATGCAAAACATGGTTCATAAGTCTCATGAAAGTGCTAGGTGCATTAGTTAATCCAAAAGGCATAGCTAACCATTCATACAAGCATATTTTGTTTTGAATGCAATTTTCTACTAATCACCTTGTTTAGTTCTTAATCAAACTCAAGAAACCAAGTAAGCAACTTGCAGCAATTCAAGGATGAATCCAACTGAACAAATCACAAAGATGATAATCTTAGGGTGAAGAGCCAGGAAAATAGATGAGTAGAAACACTAAACACAAGAATGATGGAAAAGAAGCGATTTTGATCAAGAAAAAAAATGGATGAAGGAAACTAGATGGATGTATGATTGATGAGTAAAGATGCTAAAACAACATGATATCATTCTTTGCACTCCTTGATTTCTTTCTTTCTACGTCTATGTTGCTATTGATACCTTTTTTTTTTGCTATTGATACTTTTTTTTTGTTTTTGCATGAATTTCTCCTTTCTTTTGTTTTTGTTTTTTTTTTGGCCTTTGCAAGCAAACCTAAGAAAAGATTGAGAAAAGAAAGGATAGCGTTCAACAAGAATGAAGAAGAAGATTATGAAAAATGATAGATGAAAACTGTCATAGAACCAAAGTTCTGATACAAACTAATGTGAACCTTACCAACACGTGGTAAGACCCATCACCAATATATGGATTGAACCCCAAGATCTACAAAGACAAGTTCCTAAATGCGAACTTTGACCCATTACATATCGAGATAAGAACCAAAGCTATAGATTGAAGCGGATGCCACACCCCGAGAATCGAATGATAAGTCCGATTGTATAACGCCACAAGAAACCTTCATAAGCTGTACGAGTCTTCTTAGGGACCAAGAAGAGCAGATTCCTCACTCAAAGGAATGAAAAATATGTATTGAATAGCAGAGAAGTCTGTTCAATTTGTCCAACCTCATACCCAAGCCTTTAAATAGGCTAAGATTACAAGATACACAAAGACTCTGTTGCCAGATTGCTCTCTTAAATAATAGGTAACAAATTATTATATCTACTCTCTAAGAAATCTTGAAATATCACTCTATAACTTGACCTAAATATCTACAGAAGAGAATATAACAAAATATTATTTTGCATTGGCCAAATATTCTAAAACTTGAATCAAGTTGATGTACGTTGCTGGCACATGTGGACTTCTTTAAACTTCTTGGCCCATCATGATGCTGGCAAATATTCTAAAACTTCATTGAATTCGCTTGAGTCCAAATTTCTTGAACCAACCCATTATGATCTTCTTTAAACTTCTTGGCTTGCGCCCTCGTAGTCGACACCTTTTGAACTCTAACCGGATCTCTTGCACCATACTGTTGATTTGCATCACACTTACCCATTGTGAATAGGAGGGTTTACATGAGTTCCTTGAAGTGAGAAAAGGTAGTGTTGCACCAAGGTAATACTAGAAGGGATGGAGTAAGGAGGGCTCACAAAAGAGGACTAGACAATTCTTATGGGTTAGAGTACGTATTGACATGAAGGATTTAAAGGAATCTTAGTTGCTTTCTAAGTGATCCAAATTGCCAAAAAGGTTAAAGTCTTTTGAAGTAAGAAAAGTGCAACTATTTGTAGTAATTCAAGAAGTTATATAGCCAATAAGAATGTGACATATGTCAATAATTGATTGGCAAAAAACAATGAAGGATCTAGTTGGTTATTTTTTGGCTTGAATGTAATTGGGTTATTTTGTACTTTAATCTCACTAGGAAGGTTATGAAATGACATTTTAATGTATTTTTCTAGCAAGCCTTATTCCAAGCTCTCTAAGAAAAGAACTTTCTAAAACATCCCATTAATGGGTTTAAGATAGGATTCTACTACTAATCCTTCAGTTTGGTGCACACGCCCTTTTTGTCAAAACATGGGTCTCATAGAATGTGCCTACAAGGTCTTTAAACTGAAGGCATGAATATTGAGAAGGTTATGCTTCAATAATTTTGGACTTATAGGCATAATAAATCTCACAATTGAAGCTCCAGTTATCTTTAAATCATAATCTTTAGTTTGACATCTCTACGATCTATGAGTTGTGATTGTAGAAGGTGAAAATTTACCACGAAATGCAAACTATCACCTTATTATGATTTTGATATGAGGCATTAATGTACCATATAAATTAACTTACATGATTTCCCTAATACACAAATACTTTGACACATGTCATTGGAAAATGGATGCTTACGGGAATAGATAGATATTACATATAGAAACAAATTTAGGTAATTATTTATTATCAAATTAGATGGATAGTTGAGTTTGATTATAGCCAACCAATCAATGCAAGTACGGGGATTGATATCCTTTGTCCTTCCTTTATAAATAGAGGGGGTCTTCTTCAAAAAAGAAAAAAAGGAGAAGAAGGCACAAGGGTTTGGAGAAGCTATGCAATTGAGACTCTCTAGAACTTTCCTAAAACTCTGCTGAACCGAAGACTTGAAGAAACTTTACTTAGATTCATGGATTCACAACCAAGGCCTAGGTGACTATGCCACGATCGAGAACAAGCTGTTCAAGCCCTCACTCAAGGATCATGAACGGACCCGTTATATCGAGCCTATAGGCCTCGATGGTTCCATGTCATTCATTTTTTGAGAACAAGTTGTCAAGCCCTCAATTGAGACCCTAGCACGTGAAAGAGAATTAGATGACCTGTTCTATATTTTCCTTACATATTTTTACTCATAGAATTGTACCCGCACAAATTAATATACAAATATTTGTTACTCAATTTTTCTTATCTAAGTGCTACAAACGTGAAATTTGTTACGTATAAATTTCTGGCACGCTTGGTGAGACATCTTTGCCTCTTATCTCTATTTCAAAGCTCATATCTTGAAGTTTTAATGGCACCAAGTAAAGGTCGTTCTTGTTCAAAAGAAGGACAAGGATCACTCTGGTGATGCCGTTACCAACCCAAACCCGAACACCCAGCAAAGGGTTTTAATAATGAGCAAAGCTCAGGAAGTGGCAGTGCATGGTAGTGTCACGATTAAATTTAACACTGTTTTTAGAGCTTATCTATTTGGTTCGACTTCTACTCCGACAAGACATGGAGATGACATTGACATGCCCACTCTCATTGAAAGTGTGCCAACTCAGCACCTTTCATAAGGAGAGCAGGAAGCTGTAGGAGGAGGAGCCTCAGATGTAGAAGACGATGAGTATACTAATGACTCTACTCCCCCATTGCCTTGAAAGCCCATGATTGTGGCGGAAAACTCGAGCAACATTGGAGTGATGCCTTCAATGGTGACAAACATGTCATCATTGGAGGAGCCGATGTGCACGTACCCTTGAAGGTCTCATGAAGACAATTTAGGAGCGTGACTCTCATATTGCGTACTTGAAGAACAAGCTTAAGAGTGTAGGTGAGTTAGGCTAAGTCAACAATAATATTTCAAAGCAAGTGCATGCATCAGAGGCCATTGTTGTTGCCCCAAGAATGTCAGGACCAATGTTGACTCTACGGGCTGGTACGATGTGAAGCAAGTTCTTGACACTGACATTGCTGATACACTAGCTCCAATATCAGCAAGAACCATACCTGTCATTGCTGATGGATCCATTCCTGTGGACAAATTGCAAGAAATCATCATGAAAGCTCTAAAGAGTCAAGCATAAGCGAGCAATTCATCATTGTTGACATATGCTATCAGCCACCACAATTTTAGCAATATGATGGAAAGGTCAATCAAGGCAACATGTTGCTCATTTTGTTGAGACTTATAAAATGTAGGAACTGAGGGAGACTTGCTTGTAAAATAGTGTTTTCGCTCGCTGAAAGAGGATGTGTTTGGCTGGTATACAAATCTTACACTTGGCTCAATCGAAAATTGGGACCAGTTGGAATGAGAGTTCCTTAACAAGAACTTACTAGCACTTGCGAAATGAAAGATGAGCCGCATTACATCCAAAGATGGAGAAACTTGAGCCTCAATTGTAAAGACCACCTTTTTGAGGTATCTGCAATAGACATACACATTCAAGGAATGCATTGGGGGTTGCATTACATTCTGCAAGGAACTAAGCCCCACACTTTCAAGGAGTTGGCAATACAAGTGCATGATATAGAATTAAGTGTCAAGAATGGTGACGCTAAAGGACCACTTGTTCAGAAGTCTAGAAAGATGAAGATAGTGAAGATATGAGGAAAGGGGGCAAACCTCCCTCTTAAGTAAGATAATAAGTAAGCTCTAATGGTAGATAATAAGTAAGCTCTAATGGTAAATACTATCCTTATCAAAATCTAGGGGAAGAAGAAGAAAGAAGAGAAAGCTTTTCCAATTGAACAACGAAGACAAGACCTACACTGAAGGAGCTACAAATCAAGGGATTGCCCACTCCCATGCTCTGATATCTCAGGAATGCTTAGCACTTGCTTGAGTTGAAACTCATTAAACCGTCTGGGATGAAACATCCATAGCAAGTTGGTCACATGAACAATCGATCTACTATAAGTATCACCATCTGATTAGTCATCCAGTGGAACAATTGGTTTATTTTGAAGGAATCATGGACTTAGTATGTCAAGGAAAAATTGCATTTGGACACAATGTGGAGACAAGCAACACTATCTCCGTGCTGGAAGAATCTGAGGAGCCAACCCCAGTAACCATAAGGTTCTTAACCCATCACGATCGAGGGGGTTTATTCCTACCCATTGCATATTGCCAGTCCCACAAGACATTTGACAGTAGCAACGGTGATGATAATGGACAAGAGACTCTTATGCATGTTGTAGTGGAAGGTGTTGAAGTAGGAGAGGAGGGTTGGATTCTCTTCACGAGACAAAGGAAGGCCCCAAAGCTCACCTTACACGTGTCATGAAGCACACGGGGGCACACCTCATGCATACCATCAAATCCCCCAAAAGCACATAGATATGCATCTCACAAAGTGTCCAAAGGACCGAAAGTGTCATCCAAGGTGATTCAAAGGAAGAAGAGGGTGATCTACACAAGAAGAAATGAAGCACTCAGTAAAAATGAGGATCAGTTCTACTAGAAGGCAAGAATCCAAATCACGCTTTGGGATTTCCTTCCAAGGAAGTTATGAGATGCCATGAGTTCCTCGTCCTCATGCAACTAGACTATCAGCGAAGAGAATAAGGAGGAGAATGAGATTGATATCTCTCATTCTACTCCCAAGGCCAACTATTTTGAAGCAATTACATTCATTGAAAAGGATCTCATTCTAGGGGCTAGGTCACATAATCGGTCAATCTTTGTCACTAGCGGGCATAGATTAAATTAGATACTGATAGACGGTAGGTCTATGGTAAATATTACGCCCGTTCAAATTATGAAGAATTCGGGAGTGACAACTTACGAACCCCTTGAGAGCCGATTAATGATCCAAGGATTCAAACAAGAGGCACAAAGACCTATTGGTATGGTAAAGATTGATTTACTCATGGACAATGTGGAGTCAAGCTTGCTCTTTCATGTAATAGATATGGAAAGGGCTTACAACCTGATCTTAGGTTGATCCTGGATCCATGAGCATGGAGTAGTACCCTCCACTCTCCACCCTCCACCAGTGCTTTAAATATTTCAAGGATGGTTGCTAGAAAATAGACGTGGCAGACGACAAGCTGTTCATAGGGGCAGAATCACATTTTTGCCGATACCAATTTCTATATCAAAAGCATGGTAACGGGAAGGGTATGACACACTTTGCTTGCAATGGGAATAGAAAAGTTGAACCAGCTTGATGGCATTGAAAGTTCAGGACAAGATAAGTCGACAGTCAGAAAGGCAATGATGAGTGACACTTTCCCAAAGATTGGAAAAGGAAGTTGGCCAGTCATAGAGTAAAAGAAGCAAGTGCCAATCCTATGATACATTAAAAAGGCACTCAAGAAGGAAGGAGAGTCTCCTTTCACAAGCAGCAGAGAGCTAAAGACTGAGGATATGGAAGGATTAAACTTGCTAGTTACAAATATTGAGACAATTATACCTTCTAGTCCTCCCTTGAAAGGATTTATGTAGCCCTCACAAGGTTTACATGCCATATAGGGGTCATTACCTACCAAGCATCAAGACGGATTTGATCCAAATGCCTACAAACTTCTACTAAAGGTTGGGTGAGGTTAAGACATGAAGTCATTATCAATGGCGATTGCAATTGCTAGCACATCAAGAATGTGAGGGTTAACTTGAACACAAGTTTTGTTAAGAGAGCAAGGAAACACAAATGAAAACTCCCGAGCAAGTTTGGGTATAATCCACCGAAACTCATACGCTTCCCTATAATGAAGGCATTTACAAAATACAAATCTATAGGAGACAATGGTGAACATGAGCCAGTGATATCTACAAGATGTCCCGTATTCAATCACTTGGGTAAATGCCCTAACCGATCCTGGGTCTTCGACAGGTTAGGAGACGCGATAGAGGAAACTAGTGATCAAAGAATCAAAAGGTCGATTAAGCAAAGGTAGGGATTATCCTGCTAATCTCTCAGACTGTCAAGACAAAAAGGGGATAGAAAGAAAGCACAAAGGATCTCTGTAGTCCGACACCATCTAGGATGAAAAGACACCTAATACTCGGGGTGAGAGTCAACAGAACGTTGATAGCAAACACTCGAATGGTTGTGCTAACAGAGCTAGAAGAAGGGTGTAGCCAAGTCAAGGATGAGGATGCTAGGCCGTCCTTTCTTCTTGCTATCCAAGAAGTTGATCATGACTTGTGGAAGAGGCAAAAGTAGAGGAAGCCCCGAATGCCCTCGAAGAAAGCAGGTAGGCCATTGTCGATGAATTAAAGGAAGTTGTTTTAGGGACAAGAGAAGGACGGTGTCCAATTTTTTCTTAGTGCCAACCTAGCTCTTGAAGAGAAAGAGGTTTTGGTTGAACTCTTGACTTACTACAGGGACATCTTCACATGGTTGTACTGAGAAATGCCTGGGTTGGACCCAAAAGTTTTAGTACATCGCCTCTCTATTAAGCATGGAGTTAGGCCAATTAAACAAGGCCAAAGACGATACCATCAGAACTGGTTACCTCAAATAGCTATTGAGGTTGACAAGTTGATTGAAGTTGGGTTCATTTGAGAGGTCCCTTACCCTACGTGGATTTTAAACATTGTGCCGATGAAGAAAAAGATTGGTCAAATTCGTATTTGCGCTTGCAACCTTAACAATGCATGTCCAAAACATGACTTCCCACTACCCATAATGAAGTTAATGGTTGATGCGACAACTGGCCACGAGGCGCTCTCATTCATGGATGGGATGTTCGGTTACAACCAAATTCAAATAGATCCAAGGGATGAAGAATTGATAGCTTTTCATACTCAAAGTCATTTAATGCTACAAAATTATGTTATTTGGGTTGAAGAACGTTGGGGCAGCATAACAGAAAGTGATGTAGAAATATTCAATGACATGCTTCACAGACAGGTCGAGTGCTATATTAATCATTTGGTTGTGAAGTCCAAGATATGGGAAGAGCATCTAGCATATATCTATAGAGTGTTTGAGTGCTTATGTCATTTTTAGCTCAGAATGAACTCCTTGAAGTTTGCATGGGATTACTTCAGGTGAATTTCTTAGATTCATCATGTGACATTGGGCCATTAAGATTTACCCTTCAAAAATTGAAGCAATCTTGAAAATGTTGGAGGCAAGAGACCTTCATGAGCTCTAAGTTTACAAGGCAAATTGGCATAATTCATCATTTCATTTCTAATCTCGCCAGACGATGCCAACCTTTCAACAAATTCATTGAGAAAGATGTGGTGTTCATTTGGAATCAAGTATGCATGAATGCTTTCCCAAGTGTAAAGGATTACCTAATTAATCCATCAGTCTTGTAGGCTCCCATACCAGGTCAACTATTAATACTCTATACATTTGCTCAAGAGCGTTCATTGGGCATCATTCTTGCTCAGAAAAATGGGAAAAATAAGGAGAATGATCATTACTACCTCAGTCGAATCTTGATGTTGGTAGATATCAGTTATTTGTCCATTAAGAAGATATGTTTAGCCTTGATCTTCTTTATCCAAAAACTTCGAACATTATTTTCAGGCCCATTGTGTCCGACTCATCTCAAGATTGAACCACTTGCAAGTACATTATGTCCTATTATGACTTCTCAAGACGAGTAGGGAAGTGGTGCTATTGCTACAAGGTCTTGAAATATCATATGTGCCTCAAAAGGTGATTAAAGGCCAAGCTCTTGTAGACATCCTTGCTGATCACTTGATTCTTGACTCTTGGGAATTTTTTGATGATTTATCTGATGAGGATGCCATGCTTGTTGAATTGGAATTAGCTTGGAAGATGTACTTTGATGGAGTAGCCAATCAATAAGGTGCAAGAGTAGGAGTTGTCTTTATCAGTCCAGAAGGTGAACTGTTGCCTTACACATTCACCCTTAGTGAAAGATTTTCGAATAATGTGGCCGAGTGCATTTGCTATTACCTCGCAAGAGGACGGATCGCAAGTAGGAAACCCGGCGAGCGGGTATCGTTCCCACGAGGATCAAAACCTATCGATCACGAACTTAGAACACAAAGTACCAAGCCAAACCACACAATAATTGATAGGATGTAGAAATAGCAAGAAAGCAAGTAAAAGTAGACAATCTAAAGAAAATAGAAATAGCTTTATACGACTTGACAAGAAAATGATTCTAGGGGTTCAGGTCTATTTCAATCATCTTGGACTCAATTAACCAAATCAAGTCAAGTGTCCTCTTCTCCTATCCACTGGTTCTAAAGTCACCTAATCTGACTCTCCTTGTAATTAGCATGTATCCATAGGATGATCCTAACCCACTCTATCTCTAGGCAATTATAATTAAGGGATCAAGGGTCATTTTGGTAATCGTGTCGGGATGCCTAGAGTGATGGCTACCTCTCGAGCCTCCTCACACGTCTCTTCTAACTCTTATAATGACTAATCTACCTCTCGGTATGATTATTCCTAAGCTATGTTTACTTAGGCTAAGGGATTCTTACTCTCGTGGCTCCTCACTGTCCCTTAGATTGATTTATTGAGTTGGCCAGACATCAATAAATGCATGAAGTACAGTAAATATAAGGGAAATAGAATACCTTCGTAGATCCGAGAAATAGAAGTTCAATACGTGGATGAAATAAATAATAAGATCCACTTACTACCCTACAAAATAAAACTAGCTGGACATAGTTATGTTACAATACATGTTTATTGGAATTGAAAGTTAGAAACCAAAATGAAGAGAAAGGAGCTAAAGGTAGACAAAGTTTCAAACACTAATGATGAGCTTGATTCCTTAGCTCTTCTATCCACGACCCATGTTCTAATGCTCCAGCTTTGTAACCTTTATTCGCCAAGAATCTTGTCCGAGATTGCTTTTTTGTGAAAAGCTATCTCGATTCTTGCCTTCTTTTTGTGGGTGTGCCCCTCTATTTATAAGGTATTTCTACCTCCTCCCAACTTGGCATGGCCAGTGTGGGATAGGAAATCCTGGGTCCCACCATTTCAGCTCAGCTCAACACGGTGTAGCACTATGGAGACCGCGCTACACTGAGACGTAATTCAGCCCTGGATGCTCTCTACTCTCTGTAAACCACAGTGCAGCACTGTGGAGACTGCGGTGCAATGAGTCTATGCGTAGTTTACTTTGTTTGGCCATAACTTCCACATTTTTACTCCAAATCATGCACGGTTTAATGAATTGGATTGCTAACTCAATAAGCCTTTTGTTGATATCTTATTTGGCATGTTTTCTGTTAAGGAACTCCTGCAAACACCGAGATAAACTTAGAGGATGGATATTAACCTCCTAAGGAGCACAGATACTCACATTTCAGCAAAAATAACACAAATAAAAAATGGAACGCATGTTCTTAGCTCAAATTTAAGGTCTTCAAGGATTTTTAAAATATAACTTCGATGGTATTATCACACCCCCAAACCTAAACTTTTGCTTGTCCTCGAGCAAAGCTTTAAGTACACTTATCCATCAAAACTCAAACATGCATCTTCACTTCTTCAATTGATAGCAATGCCCATAATTTGTTCTTCAGTACTTTCAAGTTTTTCCCTCAAAGTTCTCAGAGATGGCCATGTTTCTTACTTTACCTTGAGTTTCATTGATTCAAGCCTCATGATTTCATTTTAACCCGTGCAGTGTCGTGCAATTCCTTACACTTAACCCAAGTCTTGACCTCACTATTGTGCATCACAAGGAAATACTTATGCAAGCACGCATTTAGCTATTAGTCCAATGCATGATCTCACATTTTTGCTCTTACTTTTTTTTTTTTTTCATATTTACACTTAGCAAATAACCCTTACTCGGATGGTGCACGACTTTCAAGGGCCCGCACCTCCGCTAGTTTTGTAATTTACTCACACAATTTTGGTTAGCTAGTCGGATGAACATATAGTCCCTTACAAGTACATGTCGGGCCTTATTGCTAGCACACTTAGTGCATCAATTTGGGCTCAAACCCGAACAGAGGTACTCAAAACCTTGGCACATCTTTCCTTGTATACTCAACTTTAGCCTAACACATTTTTGAAAAGGCAATTCTAGAGATGACACTTACTACCATTGACTTAAGATCTAGATGCAAGGTTCATGTACAATTAATTGGGGCTGAAAATTAGCAGAAGATTCATCACAATTTTACTTAGAGTCAAACAATCACACTAGCCATTAATTATCATCACAGAACAAAAATCAACTCAAGTTCCCTTCTAATGCCTTGCAAGCATTACTATCCATAAAAAACATCATCATTTTTCCACTTTTCAAGATTTTTTTTCAAAAATAGATGCAAGATGAAATGATGAAATAAATATGCAATTATCTAAACACTCTATGTGCTACATGTCATGCAAATGCAAATGCAAACAAGCAATTGTGGCGCACAATCAAAACTGTTTTGACACATTCATGCTTTATTACCCAACCCCAAAACAAAACCTAAACTAAACATTGTCATCAATTTTAAGAAAAGTAAAGAGAAAGGGTTAACGAATACTCCCCTTGTGTCAAAGTCGATGTAATGTCCTTCTGGTCATCCTCTTCATCGCTTTCCTCTCGGTAGTCACCCGAGTCCACATCCGTTTCATTTGTATCAGCGGACTCTTCCTCACTTGTCGACGGAATGGGTGGATATTCATGGAGGTTGATTCATAATGGTTGGTTGATAAGTCCTTTACTTTGTTCTCGGATGTGTGTTGTTTGTCCGATGAACCGAGTCCACTTCTTTGACGCTGATTCATCTTCACTGTTAAAGCATGTGCTTCTCGAATCATTCGGGTGATTGGGTCCTCCTCCGGTCTATGCTCTTCCTCCGCTTGGTGAGCTTTTTGAGCTTCCTCACCTTGGTTGTCACGACCCTGAATGTCACGAATGGTTGCTGCATTAATGGGCTCATGAGTTGTGGTGTCATGTGTTGCCTCATTCAAAGGGATACCTGCACGTCAGCAAAGTAAGGTAATCAAACAAGGGTACCACAAATGACCTCCTATACCATGCCCGTACTCTTGAATTTGGTTATGTAAGAATGCGGCAAGATCAAAATGACGATGTGTCATGATGCAATATATAAGGTATATCCGCATCTTAGTAACTTGAGACAATGGAGATGTAGGCATGATACGAGATGTCACAAGAGGAGCCACACTCGTGCTCGATAATTCAAATGTTTTCTCAAAATGGTTAATTGGTCCTCGGTGTGTGTATACTAATTTGCTCCAAGTTTTGCAATCGCATTCAAAATGTCATCTTAGAATTAAACAGACAAAGTAAAATTAAATAAAACCGGGCTTGGGTTGCCTCCCAAGAAGCACCACCGAGAGAGTTCGTGGCCCGACTTTCGGTCTTGTCATCCTCCTTGTCCTTGGGTTGAAGATTCCTCCTGACTGATGGGGTACCCTTCATATGTCTTCAACCGATGTTTGTTCACCTTGAATTTCACCTTTGTCTTTTCATGCATCAGTTCGAAAGAATCATACAACAAGACTTGAATCACTTGGAATGGTCCCGACCATCATAACTTGGGCTTTTCTAGAAAGAATTTAAATAGAGGATCATGGTAAAAAAACTAAATGGCCAGGTTGAAATTCTCTTATCATAGTCCTTTTGCCATGTCGTCTCCTTGTCACACATGCTTGGGTTGGATCGGTTGGTTTCCTTAGAGGTTTAGCCAACTTCTTTGCCTCTCTTGAAATTACCTCCACCTGCTGCATGTTTTCATGTTGCTCACCAACACAATATTGATCAACATCTTGATCCGCTTCATGTGCATCCCTGCTTTGACCCTATTCAAAATTGTGATCAATGCGCCCACTAACGACATCAATGGAGAAGCAGTTATTAGATATTGGATCCATGGAACAGAATACTTTAAAATTCACCTTTTCCTTATCAACCCTGATTGTGAGCTCTCCATTCTCCATGTCTATCAATGCACAACCTGTAGCCAAGAAAGGTCTTCCGAGAATAATAGGGATGTTTTGATCTTCATCATAATCAAGAACAACAAAATCAACCGGAAAAATAAACTTATCAATTTTCACATGAACATCTTCAATTACTCCACGAGTATATGCAATTGATCGATCCAAAAATTGAAGAATAATAGATTTAGGTTTAACTTCTCCTAGTCCTAGGTCTCTAAAAACCGAATAAGGCATGAAATTTATACTAGTACCATGATCACATAATGCCTTACCCTCAAAATCCTTTCCAATCGAGCAAGGGATAGTGAAACTACCTGGATCCTTTAGCTTTTGAGGTAACTTACTTTGCAAGATCGCACTACACTCTTCAGTTAAAGAAAACATCTCGTAGTCACTGAGCCTATGCTTCTTCGAGCTGATTTCTTTCATGAATTTGACGTAACTCGGCATTTGCTCCAAAGCTTTAGCAAAAGGAATATTTATATGTAATTTCTTAAAAACTTCTAAGAACTTACGGAATTGATGCTCGGTTTTCTCCTTTTGTGCTCTTTGAGGGAAGGGAAGAGGTGGATAGGTCCTATTTGGCTTTGATGTGTCGCCCTTAGCTCCACTGGTCTTAGGTTGGTCAATGTTGTTGTCCTGAGGTGTTTTAGCTAGGGGGTCATTACTGACTCCTTCTTGGACTGCAGTTGTGGATCATCGTCTAACCTCGCCTCCTGTGTCCACTAGCTCCTTTCACTCCTTAATGTGATGGCATTGACTTGCTCGGATCCACCTCCCCTTGGATTTATCTCAGTGTTGCTTCGAATTGATCCTTGTGCCCGGACTCCAACGACTTGGACAATTTGTTCTACTTGCATCTCCACATTCTTCATTTGTGCATGTAAGGTAATAATACTATTAGTGTTGGATTGAAGACTTGCATTAGTGTTTTTGTTAGCCACCATAAGCTCAAGAAAAGTATTTTCTAGTTTTGCAAGCCGCTCGGAGTCATCTGGTGTCGGCTTTTTCATCGTTTGGAACCCGAAGGGTTGAGCTGGCCGGTTGTTAGCATATGAAAAGTTGGGGTGATTTCACCAACCTAGATTGTAAGTGTTTGAATATGGGTTACTCCTCGGCCTTGTGCCCGGTTTCCATTAGATAATCTTCAAAGGTCACCGAGGTTGCTCCGACTCCTTGTGGCTTCATGGTTGCCATTAAGGCATCCATCTTGGCTGAAATGGCTATTAGAGCATCTATCAAGTGGACTCCAGCTGTCCCTTTTTGATCCATGTTTCGCTCTGACACCACATTTGTTGCTAACGCCTCGATGAGGTCGTATGCCTCCTCCGGTGTCTTTTCAAGTATAGTGCCTCCTGCAGCAGCATTAATATAGCTTTGTAAGGCATCAAAAATTCCATTATAAAAGGTGTTCACCACTTGCCACATCGGAAGGTCATGATGTGGACAATTATGCAACAAACCCTTGTAACGCTCCCATGCTTCTGGCAAGGTTTCCATTGGAAGTTGCTTAAATGATGTGATATCTCTCCTCAACTTCGCCATCTTGGAGGGTGGAAAAAATTTCGTGAAGAATTTTTCCACAATGATTTCCCAACTCTTTAGGGATCCCGATGGTAATGAGCTAAGTCATGTCCTTGCCTTGTCCCTGAGAGAGAAAGGAAACAGAGTCATTTTAATATAATCTTGAGAAACCCCGTTTTGTCTAAAAGTACCACACAAATCATTAAAAATAGCAAGATGGGCATGAGGGTCCTCATTAGATCCGCCGCTAAATGAGCATGTTGTTTGAATCACTTGAAGCATCGTCGGTCTGACCTCAACGTTTGAGCTTGAACAGCTGGTTTGGAGATACTCGATCGGTTGTTCATTCGCTATCTCACATAGAGTCTCATCTTAAGTGTGGGGTTGTCTTGAGGGTCCTCCATGTTATGAGAAGATGAAATCTCCGCAAATGATTGTTCTCGTCTCCTCCGAATGAGAGTTCACTATATTTCTGGATCAAGCTGGAGCAAGGCTTTTTGAGATCTCTTCACTGAGAAAACTACAAAACAAGGGAATGAGAGCTACAACACAAGAGAAAAGTACAGAAAAGTAAATTGGTTTGGTCGAAGTCAAGTGCTTCAATTCGAGTTGATAGATACGCCTAGATTCCCAGCAACAGTGCCAAAAACCTTCTTCACTATCAGCGTGCAAGAGGACGGATCCCAAGCAGTAAATCTGACGAGCGGGTATCATTCCCACGAGGATCAAAGCCTATTGAGCACAAACTTAGAACATAAAGTACCAAGCCAAACCACACAATAGTGGATAGGATGCAAAAATAGCAAGAAAGCAAGTAAAAGCAGACAATCTAAAGAAAACAAAAGTAGCTTTATACGACTTGACAAGAAAATGATTCTAGGGGTTCAGTTTCACTTAGGTCTATTTCAATCCACTTGGTTTTAATTAACCGGATCAACTCAAGTGTCCTCTTCTCCTATCCAGGGGTTCTAAAATCAGCTAATCCGACTCTCGTCATAACTAGGATGTATCCCTAGGATGATCCTAACCCACTCTATCACTAGGTAGTTAGAATTAAGGGACCAAAGGTTGTGTTCGTAACCGTGTCGGGATGCCTAGAGTGACGACTACCTCTCGGGCCTTCTCACACGTCTCTTCTAACTCTTAGGATGACTAATCTACCTCTCGGTATGATTATTCCTAGGCTATGTTTACTTAGGCTACAGGATTCGCACCCTCATTGCTCCTCACCATCCCTTAAATCGATTTATCGAGTTGGCCAAACATCAATAAATGCATGAAGTACAATAAACATAAGGGAAATAGAACACCTTCGTAGATTCGGGAAATAGAAGCTCAATACATGGATGAAATAAACACTAAGATCCACTTACTACCCTAGACAATAAAACTAGTAGGACATGGTTATGTTACAGTACATATTTATCGGAATTAAAAGTTACGAAACCAAAATGAAGATAAAGGAGCTAAAAGTAGAAGAATTCTCAGACACTAATGATGAGCTTGATTCCTTAACTCTTCTATCCACGACCTGTGTTCTGATGCCCAGGTTTTCATAACCTTTATCCGCCAAGAATCTTGTTGGAATTGCCTTTTTGTGAAAAGCTATCTCTATTCTTGTCTTCTTTTTGTGGGTGTGCCCCTCTATTCATAAGGTATTTCTACCTCCTCCAAACTTGGCATGGTCAGTGTGGGATAGGAAATCTCGGGTCCCACCATTTCGGCTCAACTCACCACAGTGCAGCACTGTGTAGACTGTGGTGCAGTGAGGCATATTTTAGCCCTGGATGCTCTCTGTAAATCGCGGTGCAGCACTATGGAGACCGCACTGCACTGTGTTTGTTATGCATAGTTTACTTCGTTTGGCCATAACTTTCTCATTTGAGCTCCACATCATGCACGATTTGATGCGTTGGATTCCTGACTCGACGAGCTTTCCATTGATATCTTGTTTGGCATGTTTTTTATTGAGGAAATCTTGCAAACTCCTAGATAAACTTTGAGGATAGATATTATCCGCCTAAGGAGCACAGATACTCACATTTTAGCAGAAAAAACACAAATAACAAATTGAATGCATGTTCTAAACTCAAATTTAAGGTCTGAAAGTATATTTATAATCTAACTTCGATGGTATTACCACACCCCCAAACCTAAACTTTTGCTTGTCCTCGAGCAAAACTTTAAGCACAATTATCCATCAAAACTCAAACATGCATCTTCACTTCTTCAATTGGTAGCAATGCTCATAATTTGTTTTTCAGTACTTTCAAGTTTTTCCCTCAAAGTTCTCAGAGATGGCCATGTTTCTTGGTTAACCTTGAGGTTCATTGATTCAATCCTCATGATTTCATTTCAACCTGTGTAGTGTCGTGCAGTGTCGTGCAAATCCTTACAGTTAACCCTAAGTCTTGACCTCACTATTGTGCATCATAAGGAAATACTCATGCAAGCATGCATTTAGTTATTAGTCCAATGCATGATCTCACATTTTTCCTCTTACTTTTTTATTTTTTCATATTTGCACTTAGCAAATAACTCTTACTTGGGTGGGTCACGAATTTCAAGGGCCCGTACCTTTGTTGGCTTTGCAATTTACTCACACAATTTTTATCTGCCAGTCAGATGAACGGATAGTCCCTTACAAGTACATGCCGGGCCATATTGCCAGCACACTTAGTGCATCAATTTGGGCTCAAACCCGAACAGAGGTACTCAAAGCCTTGGCACATCTTTCTTTGTATACTCAATTTTAGCCTAACACATTTTTGCAAAAGCATTTCCAAAGATGATAGTTACCGCCCTTGACTTATGATCTAGATGTAAGGTTCGTGTACAATTAATTGGGACATAAAATCATCAGAAGATTCATCTCAATTTTAGTTAGAGTTAAGCAATTACGCTAACCATTAATTATCATCACAGAACAAAGATCAACTCAAGTTCCCTACTAACGCCTTGCAAGCATTTCTATCCATCAAAAACATCATCATTTTTTCCATTTGTGAAGTTTTTTTTTTTGAGTAAATTGATTAGTCCGTCCCTGAGAGATGCATTGTACATCAACTTCATCCTTTTCTAATTTTGTACATCAATTATGTCCTTCTGAACATCAATTGGGTCCTCCTGAACATCAATTTGGTCCGCTGAACATCAATCACATCCTTCTGAACATCAATTTGGTCCGCTGAACATCAATTTCGTCCTTCTGAACATCAATTGCGTCCTTCTGAACATCAATTGCGTCCTTCTGAACATCAATTCCGTCCTTATGAACATCAATTCAGTCCTTCTGAACATCAATCTCGTCCTTCTGAACATCAATCTCGTCCTTCCGAACATCAATTCCGTCCTTCCGAATATCAATTCAGTCCTTAATTATTTTGAACATCATATATATCCTTATTGTACATCGTACAGGTCCTTCCGTCCCTAAAAGCCGTCTGTTTTTGACGGAAAAATCATTGAACATCTAAAACGCCCTTCCACTTATATTTGATACATCCATTCATTTGGTCCTTCATCCTTGGGTGATTATTGAACATCAAAAACGTCTCTCTCTCTTCCTTCCCCTCCTTGCCTTCTTCCCCCCATTCCCACTCCTCCCCCTTTTCTCTCTCTCCTCCCTCCCTCCCCCTTCTTCCCCACTCTCTCTCTCTCTCTCCCCTCCCTCCCCTCCTTCCCTCCTCCCCTGTCCCCCCTGTCCCCCTTCTCCCCATTCCCATTCCTCTCTCAGGTCTCAACACACACACACACACACACACACATAAATATATATATCTATCTCTTTCTCTATCTTCTCTCTCGTATTTATTCTTTCCCTTCTCCCCCATTTTCACCTCTATCTCAAAACATATGCACACACGTATATGTATATATATCTCTCTCCCCCCATCTCTCTCCCTTCTCATGCACATTCTTCCCATCCTCTCTTTTTCTCATCTACTCTTTTCCCCCTCTCCTCCATCATTCACACCATTCTCTTAACACACATGCACATATATTCTTCTCATCTCCCTCCCCCCTCTCTCTCTTTCTTCTCCTCATAACTCCACCCCACATTATTTTTACCCCTCTCTAGCCCACATCACTCGTATCTGTCTCTATCCTCTAATATAAATTCACACATATTATTATCCCACTTCTCTCCCCATGTTTCTCGTTTATCTTTCGTCTCCAATCACTATTACCTCTCTACCCCATCATTCCCACTTCTCTCTCTACCACACATCATCCCAACCCCTCTCTCTCTCTCCTCCTTAATACACATGCACACATCATTCTCACATTTTTCCCTATCATGTTCATTTCCCTTTCTTTCTCAATCACTACCACCTCTTTCTCACGAAAGGGATAGCGAAAGATTAAGATATGGCTCGTATAATGCTTGAAAGGAGCTCAAAGAGAGAGATGTAACTTGTATGAATGTTTGCTCGTGAAAGGTAGCTCATATACTTTTCACGGAAAGAGATGATATTGAATTGTTTATTGATATCTTTATATATTCATCAAGTTAGAGAGAGAAAGATTAAGTTCATCATTAATGCCTTCTTTAATTAAATTCTCCACATCATAGATTACCCATAATTCTAGGAACCCGTAGGATTTTACAATACTTGATTTCGTTGGACAGTTTTTAAGTTATCACATTTAAAAATCCTCAAAAATTGTGATGATCTGCAAATTTAGAAAAAAAGGACTACATTGATGTACAAAATTAGAAAAGTACTAACTTAATGTACATATAATTTCTAAGGGACTAATTAGTCAATTACTCCTTCAACCTTCAAATTTCAATCTGTCAAGGACCTAAATGAAAATGAGAAGTTTCAAAGAGTAACGACGTTAACATTTCGCTAAGGAAGGACGATATTGATGTTCATTAAGGACGATATTGATGTTCAGGAGGACTGAATTGATGTTCAGCGGACGAAATTGATGTTCAGCGGACCAAATTGATGTTCAGCGGACCAAATTGATGTTCAGCTGACCAAATTGATGTTCAGCGGACCAAATTGATGTTCAGCGGACCAAAGTGATGTTCAGAAGGATGCGATTGATGTTCAGCGGACCAAATTGATGTTCAGAAGGACGGAATTGATGTACAAAATTAGAAAATGATGAAGTTGATGTACAGCGCATCTCTCGGGGACGGGTTAATCAATTTACTCTTTTTTTTTTTTTCCGAAAACAGATGCAAGATGAGATGATGAAATAAACATGCAATTATCTAACACCCCATGAGCTATATGCCATGCAAATGCAAATGCAAACAGGCAAACAAGCAATTGTGGCGCACAATCAAAACGGTTTTGACACAATTTACATGCTTTATCCCCTATAGCTTCTATGGTATTATCAAGTACCAAGCGCTCATTCATGGACTTGAAATGGTATTGGAGAACAACATCAATGACCATAAAATATTTGGAGACTCCAAATTAGTTGTGAATGATCTCCTTTTACAACACAAAGTGATAAAGCCAAAGTTGGTCCCACTCACTCAATATACTGCTAGGCTCCTATGACGATTTGAGCATTTTGCTTTAGCACATGTCCCAAGCGAGTGGAATAGGTAGGTGATGCACTTGTAGGCCTAGCATCTATTCTTACATTGCCTGAAGAGGAAGTAAAGGCTCCACTCTACCAAAGGTGGATAGTTCCTCAAGTGGATGATATACAAAATGAAGAAGAATACTTTGAGTACAGAAAATTGCATTTGGGAGGATGATTGGCAGTTTCAATTTATCAGGTCAATGAGGATGGTTGGCAACAATTTCTAATCGATTACATATGAAAAGTTGTTGGACAATCAAAGGCATAGAACTGCTATAAAATATCGAGCGCCTCAATTCATCTTTTTTCAAGGTACTCTTTAACAATGATCGTTCGACGGAGTCTTCTTAAGATGTCTCAATAACCCTGAGGTGTGTATGGCCTTGGAGGAAGCTCATTATGGGGTGAGTGGTGCTCATCAACCAGCCTTGAAACTTTAGTTTCAATTTATGAGAATGGTGTTATTGGCCAACTGTTGCGATAAAATTGATAAGCAATCGAAGTAAGTATGCAAGTACATGTATCACTTCAAGTAAGAAAGTGATGAATATCGAGATCGCTCCTATGAGAACCGGAATAATTTAAACAATTATTTCTGAGCTAGGCAAGCCGTAAATTAAGAATGCAATTAAAAAGTAAACTAGGAAGTAAACAAAAATAGGAAAGGAAACAAAGTCAATTAATATTTATGGACCTAGGGCTCATAACTTCCCTCAATTTTATTCCTAATCCCGAATCTACTATCTACATGCAATTGATTGCTTAGTTATTATCATAGGGTTTTATATCTCATTACCTGCCTCTCGGCTTAATAAGAAGGTACTTCTAGGACAATGTTAACCACTATATCTGTTGGCAATTAACATTAACAAACCCAATGAGCTCGAACACTTATTTGGATACTTAGGGTGATAGCTAATCTCTTGATTCTTCTCACAATAATCTCGACCTCCCAGCATGGATTATCCTAAGTTATATTATCTCTGGTATGATTACGACTTCGTCTCTCGGGTTCATCTATTCTCCTAATCAATCTAATGGGTGATCAAGCCACTAGAAAGTACAAAGAACGAGATAGCATAAATAACAATAATGCAACCAATTAACATGCAAAAAGAGAATTGAAATTAAGAAATTGGAAAGAGTTTATTTGCTCACCCTAGGAAACTAGGAATTTAGTTCATAATAAAATTAAAGAGAAGTACAAGGAGTAGATTCGGATATATCATGACTGAGGAAAGAAAAGATGAAAGGAAGAGAGAACTCTTGGATGATTTGAAGTCGATCTCTTAATCCCGAGTCTTCTTGAAGTCTGTCGATCATCTCCTTACCTTGAAGCGGTGAATTACCCGATCTCTCTTTGCAGCAAAAAGATATTTAAATAACTAATATAAAAGATCCTACATGTCGAAGTGTGCTGCTAGATCTAAAATTTATAACTCTAGATAATAGAATATTACTTCTTGTCTAAAATATTTCCCAAATATCTCTATCCTAATAATATTCTAATAATATATTATCTTTCCCATGGCGTGAGTCAAGTGAAATATGCTATTTTGATATCCCAATATTTCAAAATATCTTCCACATCGAGCTCTGGGATCTTCAGGAAATGCAATATTCCATGAATATTGTAGACTCTTATACGCTGGTGAAGGGTCGCAACCCTGAGTCACAACCCATAACTCTATACTGCTCTCTGTTTTAGGGAGTCGCGACTCCTCCCCTAATCCTCTATTTTTTAGCTTTTGTCCAGCTCGGCACTGTGGGTTAGGGTCCACATTCTTAGCCCGGCTGGTCCTTCGTTATGTACCTACATCAATAAAAAGCCCAGAAGTCCAACGTTCTTGGAAGAATACCCGAATTAATTTATCATGACTTGATTTCACTCAACTAAGCAAAAACAACCAATTATGTGTTATAATCTCATAAAACTTGAATAACTCACCTGAATCTAAGCTCGAAACTATGTTCAAATAAGCATATTCACATAATTAACACCAACTATGGTGAAAGATTGCATGGACTATGCAAGAAGATGCCAAGCATGTCAGGTCTGTGCAAATCTCATTCATCAACTTCCAGAGCCATTACATCCCACAGTTGCCTCATGACCCTTGAATGCATGGGGATTAGATATTATTGGACCGCTAACATCAAAGTCATCTGGTGGGCATGCCTATATCCTCGAAGCCACTTATTACTTCTCCAAGTGGGCCAAAGCCACACTATTTTGTGAAAAAAATAAAGATAGCGGTTAATTTCACTTGTGGGAACATCATCTTTAGGTATGGAGTACCTCGCTAAATTGTCAGAGATAATAGAAAGCCATTCTACAATAAGGTCATGGGCAATCTCTACGAGAAATTCGGCTAGCAGCAAATGGGCTCGTTGAAGCCTTTAATAAGACTTCACGCAGCCCCCTTAAGAAGATTATTGACAAATCTAAGAGAGACTAGCATAAGAATATTGGTGAAGCTTTGTGGGATATCAAACGATATTTTGAACTCCAACTCAACCTACCCCTTATTTATTGGTGTATGGAGTCAAAGTTGTCCTCCTATTGGAGCAACAAGTCCCATCACTAAGGATCGCTATGCAAGAGCAGCTAATAAGTGAAGAAAATGTGAAGTTACAATTGGAAGAGCTAGAGCCACTGGACCAAAAAAAAAACAGAGATTTGATGCTCAACAATATCTGGAGTGGCATCAAGCTTGGATGTTTAATTCATTCGATAAGCACTCAGGCGCCTAGGTGCGAGACGTGTTCCCCGGTTAAAGGCTATGTCTTACTATACTACACTATTCTTTCTTTGAAGCAGCAGTTTCATTTGATTACAATTGTTTCAAGTGGGAGACTTAGTCCTTATTCTAAGCAGGCCTATTATTATCATGCATAGGACGAGGAACAAATTTCTTCCCAAATGGGATGACCCCTATATTGTCAAGGAAGTATACACTAACTGTGCTTGTTGGCAAACTAAGATGGCTTGCGGATCGGAAAGTTCCCAAAATGCTACTATGCATGAAGAATCCTTGAAAATCCTCACCGAAACTAAGTAATGACTTGATCCCTCAAAAGAGTACTTAGGCAGCCTAGACTACATAGGTTAAGATTCAGTATCATTATAAAAAAAAAAAAAAAGGAGCTTACTTGAATTGCATAATGTCTCGGTCCCTCAAAAGGGTACGTAGGCAGCCTTGACTACATAGGTTAGGTTCAGTCACATTAAAAAAAAAGGCTCATTTGGACTATGTCTTGACCCGATCCCTTAAAAGGTTACGTAGGTAGCCTCGATCACATTGATTAAGGTTTTGTCACACGAGAAGAAAAAAAAGGGAAGGGGACAATGATCGTCACAGTATAGATTGTTGATTCAAGCTAGAATGATTATCAATAAAGAGTGAGGAATAACATGACAAAGAAAAATGCACTTTATTTAAATATGCCAATAGTAAAGAGCAAAAAAGAAAACAGAGAAGGATTGCCATGGTCAACTCTAGCAAACACTAATGACAATGACAGTTATTTATGGCTGCCATTGGAAATTCTTCAATGCCTCCATCTTTGCTCGCATGATATCATGCAACTCCCTCAGTGAATTTGCCTCCATTTTAGATAAATAAGGCTCACCCTTCATAGTTTCTACTTCAGCCATGGCAGTGGAGACAGTAGCTTGCTTCACTTTTAGCCCTTGAAATGACTATTGAATTAGCATGTTTGCATCTTCAACTCTTACTTGGAGATCGATAATCTTCGGAATCATGTTGTTTCGTCCAATTAGGAGGGTCTTTATGTGCTTGATTTCTTCCTCGTCCAATGCTCTCTTTTAGAAAGTCGAGCTTTAGTTGCCAAAACGCGTTCAATGTGCTTACTGGTAAGGGTTTAATGCCTACCAAAGCCTCCAAAGTTACAAGGTGACTTGCCTAGTCTAAGTACTCCTTAATGATCCTACTCATAGAAGAGGATCTCAAAGGAAAGCCCTTGAATCATCACCAACAACTAATGGTCTCATTTCTGAGAAGGTACACCTCATTGGGAGAAGAGCCCTTGAGCTTCTTGTGAATGTAGTCCCACAATTACGGAGCCAAAGACTGATGGCCCTCTGCTATATCATCATCCGCCAAGAAGATTGAATGATGTGAGGCATCGCAAGACATATTAGGAGAAAATTGGCATGAATATGAAAGCAAGAATGTGACTGGTGAGCTAACACCTTGAACAATTTGGGGAACCAAACTGTTAGTACCCTTTATCTATTTCAGGGCGATAGTCGACTACGACTTCACTCCCCCACTCTCATTGTTGCTCACCCTCTATTGTAAATTAGAGAGGTAATGCCTGGAAATTGATAGTCGGGTGGTATCCAAGATGTCATCCATGTCTAGGTCTAAATGGACATGGAGAAAATGCCAGATTAGAAGACTATGGATAAATTGAAGTAAAAAAAGAAAAGAAAAGACTCAAACGAAAAATGGATGCCAAATCTTCGAGATTATCACGTCCAAGAGGGAAAGATAGATATAGATCCTCGTTATCTTGCTCATAGTCCTAAGGTTTTCACGTTCTCCTCTTGAAATGACGATCTCTATCACTGCTATTAGATATGTCCTCCTCATATATTGTTCCTAGAAAGATGGAAAGGATAATAAAATTTCATTGTAAGGTAAGTTGCTTGAAAATAATGGCACGAACACCTTGCTCGACAATCTCTTCGATGTTCGAACTTGCACAAGACTTTCCATTTAAGCTATGGCCAAAAACTAGATGAGCTGGAGTGCTACTAGAAAGTCTATTACTATGAATAGTAATGAGTTTCTTGTGCCCTATTGTGGTTACATCTCGCCTACCAGTTGATGCCTGGGAGGAGGCACAGTCAATCAGTTTGCTTATCCCATTTGACATACGTGGACTATGACACTTCATCCAATCCTCATACCATGCACCAGTGTAATTCTCAAAACTCTCTGAGAGCTCTGCAAAACATATCTTAGAGCATGTCTCAAGTCTAGTCGATGTCATTTAGAGATGAACACCATCCTCAAGGGAAGCAAAGCAAATATCTTCCTTAAGAGTACCTGGGACATTTTAACAGAGACAACACTGGAGAGTGAGGTACCATGGGCAGTAAGGATCCATGATGAAACAATTAGCAGTCCGCAAAGTCAAGTAATAAGGACGGATACGTTTAAAGAGATGGCGATGATGTGGAGGCATGTCCTTGTCCACAAGACATAGAGGCCTCCTCAAATTAGAGGGGGGCCATTAAATAGTTGTCCCCTTGTCAATAAGCTCTCGAGCATCCTGTTTGGTGTAAGCCTTTGCACCATCTTTGCCAGAATATTGACACATAAGTGGGCCTGGAATCTTGTTAGGTAGAGAGAAGTGGATTGTGAAGTAATGCACTAGCCACCCACAAATGTAATGGAAAAGAAGGCATGCTTCAACTTTTCATATTATTGAGGCTAGTGCTATGTGTTCAACCCTCGGTGAATTTCTCTTAGCAGTGAAACAGCAAGACAGAAAGTTTGTCTCTAGGTGAGCAAGCTAGCCAATATTTGGAGAAAGATGAAGATCGAAAGCCAACAAGCGAGAGAGGGCACACGATAAGTTTTAGCCCATAAATGTGGCTTAATCCTCAGCTCATGGAAAGCAGCTTCTTCTTCACAATTCCATTTCTTCATCACTGAAAGTCACCAAAAGGGGTATGTGTGTCCTTCGAATGGATCTTATGTGCTCACCTATTCAAGGGTTTCGTGTAACGTGTCCTAACCCAATACCAAAAATCGATCCCTTTCAGCTATAGGGATATGCTCGCCCTTCCCCTTAAATCTAGAAACGCAACAAAATAAGTGCACATAGGTTTCTAGTAGGAATTTTGTAACCGCTTTCCTTGCCAGTTAGCTCAAGCTGCATGGGTATAACTTCTTCGTATTATTCTCCAATTATTGGGAGTCATCCCAGCTTTTCAACATTGTAAAGGGATATTGACACTAACCCTTCAAAGTCTCCATGATGTTTGTATGTGGGCATTACACCTTTCAGAACATTTTTAACTACATTGGTATTATGACCATATGTATACAGTGAACATGCGATCACACTTTGAAGTTCTACACCATTTGATTATTCTTCATAGTGAACTGAGACGCACTCAAGCCACTCACAAAAGTTGGGAGTGTGTGGATTTTCCAATCATTCTGAAATAAGACCCATGAGACCTCCTTGAAAATAATTCTCCGACCCAATGAGATTTGTGAACTTGGCTCATGTATCCCTTTATGCAAGGGTAAGCATAGGAACCAACCTTTGGTGGACCTTTCAAGGCTTCTTTGTGATTTGAAGGTCCACTGCAGCGAGTGGCCGAGCTCATCATTGTTTGGAGAACCATTGGAAAAGGCCCTTATGAGTGGTCGATCAACAAGAAGAACGAGGGCATTTTCTGGTTTATAATTGGGACGGCTCACAATAGCGAGGTACTGCCTATCACATTTTGTTAACTTCCTAAAGCTCATCATGGGTGCCTAAAAACAAAAGGGACTGAACTTCATTTGAAAAAAATAATAAATCAAGTTTGCAAAATTTGAGCTGATGATTTCGTCTTGAACTACAATATGCGAAGCAACTCGTAGAATTAAACGGACAAAGTCAAGTCGACCCCGAACAACACTGTATAGAGCAAGTCATGGAGTCAAGTTGACATGTCAAGTCAGCCCCAAATTAGTTATTTAGAGCTCGCTACCTTATGATTCACAATCCCGAATTAGTGGATCAATACTTTGACGGCAAACCTACCGAAGAAATGAAGTGACTGCGGTGTAATTAATGGATAATAAATCAACAAAAAAATCAATATAATTTGAAGAAGATACTCGAGCATCGTTAAAAAAAGAATAAGAATGAAAGATCAAATTGACAATAAAACATGACTTACATTCTTAGAAGATGAACGAGAAACCTTTGAATCGTGTATGAAGAGATTTGTGCTCTTACATGCTGGTTGCACTCTAACTTATAGAATGACAGGAAAGATCTTTAGGACATCCAATTTCAGCAAATAGGTCTAATAGTGGATGGTCTCATGATCACAGCAATTGTGATCGAATTTACCAAAAGTATTTTTGGGTCTCAATCTTCTCCTTGAGTTTGGTGGTTGAATTGAAGTATTTCATGCATAAATGACAAGGATGATGGCTTTGTGAAGGAAGTTGCATAGGTCCATGAAGGTGGAGGAATAAATTGGAGCCTCAATCAACACCCCACAAATGGCAATAATGTCCCTGCTTTCTATAAAGACTTCTCTGTCAAAGTTTAATAATTTTGATGTTGATTGAGTAAAAGAAAGTTTCTCAATAGAAGTATACCCACAATTGGAAGAGAAATAGAGGATATATATATATATATATATAAGAAGTTTTGACAATAATGAGGGCTTTACATATATTTATATATTAAGCTTTTTGAAATTTGATTTGGGATATTAATTTTATGGGGATCCTCGTTGTGGAATGAAGGATTCATGTGCCTTGCCTAGTGTGTACATTTCTTGCATGGAAAATGCATGCTACAAGATATACGGATGTGAACATAGGAAAATATGAATATAAGGGAAAAAAAAAAAGGGGATGCATGAAAACTGAGAAGGAGCAAGGAGGCTCGTACATCAGATAAACTAATGAATGGCGGGGCACCATAAAATAAAGATATATCAAGACATGCTCAAGCTTGCTAAACCAAGACATGTGCAAGTTTTGACAGGACATTTCTAGAAGGCAAAGATTTACGGCCAAATGCAAATTGTCACCTTATTATTATTTTGATATATGGTATTAATGTATCATGTAAATTAAATTGCATGATTTTCCTAGCACGCTAATACATTGACACATGTCACCAGAAAAAGGATGCTTACAATATTAGATAGAAATTAACTAAAGAAATAAATTTAAGTAATTATTAATTGCTTAGTAGGTGGACGGTTGAGATCGATTATAGTCGACCAATTAGAGACAAGCATGAGGATTGATATCCATTCCCCACCCTCTATAAATAAAGGGGTCTTCTTCAAAAAATAAAAAAGAAGAAGAAGGTACAAGGGTCTAGAGAAACTATGCAATTGAGACTACAGCTTTCTTGAAGTTTTGCTAAACCAAAGACTTGGAGGAATTTCACTTGGATTCATCATATTTGAGAACCGAAGGCCCCGGTAACTCCACCTTGATCGAAAACAAGCTGCTCAAGCCCTCACTGGAGGATCACGAATGGTCCGATCGGATCAAGCCCATAGGCAACAGTGGCTCCATATCATTCATTGATTGAGAACAAGCTGTCAAGCCCTCAATCAAGACTCCAACACGTAAAAGAGAATAAGAGGACATGTTCTGTATTTTCCTTATAGATTTTTGCTCAGAGAATTGTGCAAATGTAAATTAATATATGAATATTTATCGCTCAATTTTTCTTGTTTAAATTATGTAGACGCGAAATTTATTGCGTACAGTGAATAATTCAGTTACCTTCATGGTCTTTGAGCTGTGGGTAACCTATAAGCTTGTACAACGCGACATCCATGATCTTGAATTTGTGAGGATTTATTGATTATAATAAGGTATTTAATGGTAATGTGTACATGTATCTACATTTTTGTGATGGCTTACTACTAATGTGCCTAGATTGGACCTAAATGCTATGTTTGCTTATCTTCTAATCTGAATTGGATTTAAAGACACTTTTTTGCATATTTATTGCATAGATCGAGCTAAGATAAATCTTGATACTACAACATATCTTACTTTGAGGTAAACCACAACTCAAAATCAAATGTACTTAGATTATTGAACTAACCTTAGAATTTGGCCAAGGTTACATAAAATAACTAAAGGCCTACAAAGTGTTTGGGTCAGGCCATGAAGTCTGATATAATTACTTAAACTTAAGCCCAAATGGAGGCCCATTCTCAACCCATCACCTTGTTGGACGAATTTTCAAATGGGATAATGATAAAATTAAGTACTACCAGAAAGTATTTAAGAAGAAAGAATTAGCTAAAAAGCAAGAGTGACAATATAAAGGGTGTAGTGACACTTATCCATCCAAGTCAACTAGACCTCCCCCTTTGTGCAAATATGACTCATTTTAATCACCATTTTCAGCCATTTAAACAAATAACATAGAGAGGGAGAGGTTGGAGGTTGGAGGTTGAAGGAGAGGATTGAAAGCTTTGCATAGGTAAGTTGGTTTTCCATAGTTTAGACATCAACATTCATTAGTTTTAATGTTGTATAAGATCATTTTTAGCTTAAGTAGGTTGTGATTGGTATATATAAGTCAGTTACGAAGTTTACTTTATTGAATTGGTATGAAAGTGTTATTGTTGGTTCAAGGATCAATGGTGTTTTAGAGATGTATTTGAATATATTTTCAACATCACTAGGTTGGTGTAGTGAATGTTTTGATGTGTGTGGTTGAATTAAAGGATCAATAATGTTTGCTAATCTATCATGTTTAAGTTGTTGTGATTAGAAGTTAATGAGTATACTTAAGTTTAATTAAGTTTGATTAGCATGATATTACATGTTTCATTGTTGAGTTAAGGTTTAATTAGTGTAATTAGAGAGTACCAAGCTTGATTAGTAACATATGATTACTACAGTGAAGGATTTTATGAGATTGCTTATGTGGTCATAAGTTGGATTAGCATGATAAGACAAGTTTAATTATTCTTAAGAAATGTAATTAAGCTCAATTAAGTTTGCCGAGATGATGATGCATTTTGGATTGCTATGTGAATGATGCATATTGTTGACATTGTATGATTCTCATGAGAGTGGGGATATATTCGGCTAATATGAATATGCAACATGATATGCAATAAGTGCATGAGTGATTTGAGGTATGCATAGCATGCATTCATATGCATATCCCGCAAGGGATAAAGAATGAACGATGCCGGAAGGGGAATGAACGGCCACCAATTAGTTGCTAATGTTATATGAATGATGATACGATAAAGTTCATGTAAGGGATACGATGATACGATATAATCCCAAAAGGGATAAATGGACCATTGATCAATTGGTAATGTGTTACGATTGCTCGAAAGGGCCACTGGCCAGTTGGTAATGTGCATACATTCATGAGGATATTAGGTCATTAGATAGTTGCCGAGTACTACACTCACTCATGATTCCATTAAATCATATGATATTGCATAATGAAGTGATATTGCTGCTTGTGTAAAACTATATGTTGCTTACAAGTAAGCATGCATATGCTTGGTGATTGAAAGCTACTTTTATCATGAATTGAAAGGATTAAGCTAAATAGCTTCCATTTTAATTGATGAATTTTAATGTTTGAACTATGAATTGTCAACTTACTGAGCAATACAGGCTCATCCTTTTATATTAACATGTTAGATCATTAGAGTTGAAGTTTGAGGTTAGGAGCCGTGGATATACCTAGAAGTGCTTTTGAAGTCATCTATTTGGATAGAAGGTACATATAGTGGTCAGCCCTTATGATTCTTTTCGGGTAAAGTTGTTTCAAGAGTATAGTTATTTCAAGGGTCTCACTATATAAATAGGATGTAAGACATGAGTATGGACTTAATTTCAAGTCTTGTATATATGAAGTGCAAGTAACAGAGTTGTAATAGTAATTAAGTTTCTTATCATATGTTTTGCTTCGAATGATCAAGTATAAGTTGTTTTAGTCAGGTATAACTGAAATAGAATTGATTCATGCACTACTGTGTGTTAAACGAGTTATACACTTCCGCAACCCTATTTGATCGACCATGATTAGTCGTGACGATGAATTAAGCCAAGACTTGATTTGGGTTGTGACAATTTTACATCTTCAAGACATTTTTACGTAATGTATTATAATATAAATATCTTGATTAATTTTATATAAATGCAAAATATATTATGTAATGATTCTAAAAGAAAGTATGCAATTCATATGTTGGAAATAACAACCCCTAGCGCATATATATATATATATATATATATATTAAGAAATAAGTTGATTTTTCTAAATAAGTTCAAGTCTTTTTTATTAAAATATAATAGGAAAGTTTACGTATGAAAATTATAGCTTCTCACAAAGAAAATGGATAAAACATTTGGCTGGTGTTTGGATTGATGTAAAATAAAAATTTTACATGGAAAGTGGCTATTTTACATTGAACTTTACAATGTTTGGTATGTAAAGTTGAAGGCAATTTTGGATTACAGCGGTGGGATATTTTCTCGGGCCAAAGCAAAAAACCAGTAAACAGATTGCAAAGAAAAAAGGTGGCAGTTTGACATTACACCGGTGGGACCCACACAAATCACACATTTGCCCTTTCACGCTCAATTGCCCACTGGTAAAATGAGGATAGTTTTGGAAATTTTATATATTTTCAATCACATCAAATATTATAATAACATATTTCCACCTACTTTCCCAAAAATTTAAAATACTTACTAAATACAACAATTTTATTTTACAATCTACTTTCCATGTAGAACAATAATTTTCCATGTAATCTAATTCTCCCTCGTTACTAATATTACTAGAACCAAACGCCCACTTAGTGTTATTACCATAAAGGTAATAAAAATTATCAATGTCTATGTACTAATTATGTTATTGGTTGGATTTTTTTATTGTATATCACTGGTATCAAGAAATATATTTGACTATTGACTAATCCAGTTCGAGTCAGTTGACCCATTAAGGGTTAGAGCTCTTCTAGCATGAATTTTTCATTTACAAAGACTCAAATCGAGATTTTTGCTTAAGAGGAACAAGTGTCTTACCACTTGAACTAACTTATATTAGTTATTATTTTTTTATTATAAATCAAGATTGTACTCAAGATATGATTATGAGAAAATTTCGTTTGGCAAAATTCTCTGAAGTTTTAGAAAATCTTCAATAAAGCGGTCATACCACGTAAGCAATACTGACATAAAATATCTATTTAATCAGGATTTGACATGTAATCAATAAGTATACAGTTATGGTTCTTAAATTTTAAAAAATCTTTAAAATATAAAATATAAATAAATAGTGTACCCTAATTGGATAAACATATAAATGATGAATTCTAATTGGATGAATACAACACATTAGCATTGCCTATGTGGTATGATCACTCATTAAAGACTTTCTCTTGAAGTTTTTAAAACCAAAAATTCTATATGTATATTGCCAACAATAAAGGATTTTATCTTTTTTTTTATGGCTATCATTTCTTGACTATTCAAGAATCTCTAATTGCTTTAAATAGTTAGTTACAAAGAATTCCAAATCTATCTATATCTATATTATAATCTAAAAGAGAGTTACAATGTCGAACTCTTAGAGCTCCACGTTATCAGGGTAGCCAAGGAGGAGGTACAAACCTTTGCCCTTCTTCCTCCACGTTAGATGCCCAGTAGCCTACCCTCTTTATATGTGTGTGTATATATATATATTATTTTCTATATTTTTATAACCTAAAAAAAGCTATTTACCTCCCTCTTTTTATTGTCTATTTTTTCTTCTTTTTAGCCTAACTCAAAGGCCAAAAAATCCCAGTCTTTCTCTTCTTCGTTAAAGTTTCTAACCTATCCCAAGAACTGTTTAGGGATATGAAAACCGACCACTTCATGTTCAGTTTTTTTACGATTTTTTCATATACCAATTTTCAATATAATAATAAATTAAATATGAAATTAATAAAAATAAATGTCATTATAATAAATAAGAAGCACTAATTATAAATATTTTTGTGGATTAGGAAGATCAAAAAAATAAATATGAATCAAGATTCATATTTAAAAAATTAAATAGATTATTTCTATTGTCAAAATCTAATATACGTAAAATATTATACTTAACATAATTTTAATATAATTTTTGGGTCGGTCTCAGGTTAATTAACTTTAGGAAACCCTTTTTTTAATCAACAAAAGTGCATCAATTATTTAGATATAACAATGCCAGGATTACAATTTAATAGAATATGGCTGCTATAATCTAAGTTAGTATAAGAATTATATTGATTATTATATTTTATCCTGTGTATTGACATGTACTCCAATACTAAATGGGAATGAACTGAAAATACAAAATCTCTCAAGGTGGGATCTCTGTCCCATTAATCTGTTGATCTGAAAGTTTGTTTAAAGTATATCAATTGAAGTCTTACCCTTTTAAACTTCCTAGATGTACCCATATTTTGGTTTTGTATCATTGTATGTACAATTTATTTTTACAATTATTGATTCTCTATTTAAACTATACTTGAGTATTGCATATTGATCAATCTTTTCATTGTAATTATTTAAGACAAGTATTACATGTTAAAAAAGATAGATCGAACTGCAGCGTAACGCATGATCTTTTTCTAGTATATTTTAATTTGCTATATCCATTATAATTCAAAATTACTAAAATTGGCTTCTCATTATCCTAATCCCGTCTCATTTAAAATTATAAGCATAATAAAAAATCAACAAGTGAACCAAGATTATATTTTTATTTCAAAATTTGCCTTATTCAAAATTCCTTATCCTAAATACCGTAAGAGATTCCTTAATTGTCTTGAATATAAATATCTTCCCAATGTAAGTCATTGCTTTAAATATAAGAAAAATCCGTCTAGGTCAAATTGAAGGAAGAAGTCCGCAAATAAATTTTTGAATTGAATTCAGGGATTAGAGAATTCAAACCAGGTAATGAGACCCTCATTTCAATTATATATACAGATTTTCCCAAAAGCTTATTTTTCATGTCCTACAAATGGGGTTTCGTCGAGGCTTTTTCATAACAGCTTCCGCAAGCAGAATTTTTAAGATAAGCCTTTCATTAGCTCCGTAAGAAGGAATATTTTGTGAGAGACGAAGATCACCTGAGGATCTTCTCTCATTTATAGCACAATCCTTGTGTAGATTGGAGGATTTAGAAAACTATGTAAGGATAGCAACACTCATTTATCGAATAGTTTTGAATTGGATTTGAAAATTGAAGATAATTGAAAGATTGCAACTCGATTTATAGAGCAATTCTTCTGTGGTTTAGAAAAGTCAAAAGTAAATCCTTTCAAAAAAAATTCTCGAAGAAAGCTAACGGAGGTATATAATTTTTCATATGTTATTGAAAGAATTGGACTTTCAGATACTCAACTTCTCTCTGTTTTTTTCTTTAAAGTTTCTTTCATGTATATACTTACAGAAGTTTTAATCGGTTTATTATTTGAGAATTCAGTTATCCGTTGATTTTCTAATTTGATGTATAAATTTCATGAATGATTATTCTTCTAAGATCTCTTAATTTTAATATTTTTTATAAGGAAGATTTGTTTTCACATATATTATCATCAAAGATGTTTCAAAAAATTAGTTACTTGAGAGTGAAAAATATGTAAAAAAATTACGTGCTTTCTAAAAATTCATGAATTGTCACATTATTTTTAGCCTAACAAATAATGTCTTTTGCTACGTTATCGTTGTTTTGTCGCCTTCACGTTCAATCTTCCTCACACTTTCATCCTCGCAATCTTCCTTTTACTTACGTCAATGGAGTGAAGAGATTGGAAGAGGGCGTCTTAACTGTTTTCAGTAGAAAGTAGTGAGAGGTATGTCGTTTTTACACTAAGACGTATCACGTTCACTTTTTTTTGTTTTGTTTACTGGTTTTGATGATGAATATTTGGTCGGTCCCTTATTGTATTATATATGCTATCCTTTTATGGTCTTTGACGCTTAGTCATTTTACTATTAGTTGCATGTTTTTTCATATTAATTATATTCTGCAGTTTGACTAGTTGTTTGACCAATTATAAAATAGGATGGGTTTTCAAGAAGGAGAATTCGACAGAAGGCTACAGCATGGTGGACATATTGTCCTTACCTATTTAGTTCGGGTGTATCATAATAGAGGATCTTGATAGAATATCCTGTTTCGAAATGAGGCATATTGTAAATGATTTTGGATATGAGGAGCCTATAGTCCCTAAGCTAGATATTTCAGTAGGTTTGATTGAATTGAGTTCAGATAATGAAGTAATGAAAATGACAGAGCTTGACTTGCAATAGTGTAACAGATGAAGAAAGGAGGAAAAGAACTGAACAACAGAAGGGGGTTCTTGTGCTGAATGAAGCAGCTGTGACCAGTCAAGTTATTGTGAACAATAAACCAGCTCTCAAACCGACAAGAAAGACATGACGAGGTTGATGGTAGCTCACAATCTGATCAGGTGCTGATACTTGCAAACATTGATGATGAATGCGAAACCTTGAAAAGGTGAAAAAAATCTGAAATTGTTCATCGAAACAGTGATCCAGCAAGTATCAAGTTTGTTCTTGAATTGACATTTGAATCAGTTGTCCAATTCAAGCAAGCTGTTGCAGACTATGTTATATTTAATGAACTTAACGTGTCATGGAAAAGGACAAATGCACACAGTGCAGAACCCTTCCGTGCAAAGAAATGCCGATGGGAATTCAAGCAAGTTGGCTTCAAAAACGTGGAACCTTTGTTATTTGAGTCAAATCACACATGCCATAGGGCTGGAAGGAACATGCAAGCTACTGCATACTGGTTAGCAAGACACTATTTGGAGAAACTCAGAGTTAACCCAGAATCGAAGATTCCACATTTCATGTGTTAAGTGAACCATCAATATGCAATTAATGTGAGAAAAATATGTGCTACAAAACTAGGTCTCTTGCTCTTAATTAAATCATGGGGACTGCTGAAGAGCATGCTGCAACTTATATCAGTGAGCACAAGAAGGTCTACAAGAAAAGCACCTTTGAACTTGTGCTAAATACCTATACCCCTGATGGTACACCCAGATTTAAAAGGCTCTTTACATGCTTCGAAAAATAAGATATGTGTCGCAACCCTAAAATAAACGAGTTCGCAATATCATTATTTAAAAAAATTAAAAGAAGTCACCACTAATCATTTATGGAACTAGTCCTAAAGTCGATTAAAAACCTATAATTTACCTAAGGGAGTATGACACTAACCACGTAGGCTTTTGTTGGTCAGTCTTGAACCAAAGATGGATTTGGGTGTTCTATTACACTTCAAAGGCTCGCAAGTCTATCAACATGCACTAAATCGGTACCCTAACAATTTTCTAAATTTGCCTTATTTTATTTAATTTCAAATTTTCCAATCCTAGCCGTACGCAAGCAAATCAACGGACTCTCGTCATAAATTGTATGTCAGACTCAACAAGCACTCGTATACAATGACAAAAAGAAGTAACCAATCCATTAGCATCAAATGAATAAGAGAATTATACCTTGCCACGATGATAAGAGAATTGGTATCTTGATGGTGATCTATTCCCAATAATCAATTTGCATCTCAATGGTGATCTCCTTACTCATTTGAATTGCTCTTGCACAATTCCACCTCCATGTAATCTTAAATAATGAAACATTACTGATTTCATTACTGACAAAGAGCGATAATAACCATTAAATCAATTCAAAGAAATAGAGCAAAACGTCGGTCAGGTGGATTTTATCGATTTTTAATTTTATATAGCAAAATCAATATCTTTTTTAAAACGCCAAGCAAAAAAAAATCTTATTTTAAAGAAAATCACTTTCAACATATATGGTGTACGCAACAAATTTCGTGCCCAAGAATTAAGACAAGAAATGAATGCGACAAATATATCGTGTATTAATTTAATGGGTACAATATCTCCAAAGAAATATCTGTAAAGGGAAGTACAAAAAATATCCTCTAATTCTCTTTTAGGTATTGGAGCCTTGATCAAGAGTTTGGGCAGCGTGATCTCGATCAAGGAGGCTTGCAGAGTCACCGGGGCCTCTGGGCTTGATCCGATGAGGGAAAAAAAAGCATGTTCTCGACCAAGGGGCTTGAAATAGCTTGTTCTTGGTAGAGGGTCGGTTGCAGAATCAACGAGGCCTGTGGGCTTAATCCGCTAGATTCGGCTTGTAACTCGAGTGAGGGCCTTTGAACAACTTGATCCCCGATCGAGGTGGAAACACTGAAATAAAGGCTTGATCCGATGAGTCCAAATGAAGTGTTTCGGGTCTTCAGTTTGGTAGAGCTTCAAAAGAATTCAGAGGAACTCGATGTAGGCAGAGTTTCTCCAGGTCCTCAAACCTCTTTTTTCTTCCCGTCCTTGACCATGAAGAGGAACCCTCTATTTATAGAGGAGAGGAAGAGTATGTCAATCCTCATACTTTCATCTGATTGGTTGGTTTGAATCGATCTAGACCGTCCATTTTGATTGCAATAGATAATTACCTAATTTTATTCCTAGGTAATATCCATCGATAGAAATTATATATCCTTGGGTATCTCTTTCTGTGCATAAATATCCAATGAATATATTTTTTACGTCAGCTGACATGTTTGATTTATTTTTTAACTTATCCAAATATTAGTGCCTTACTTAATTAGGTCTCTAATATATCGGATATGCGAGGTGGCAATTTGTAATTGGTTGTCAATTTTGAGTATTACAGATGCCCCTCGAGACTTGCATGTGACTCGATTTAATCAAGTGTGACGCAGGCATGTCTCGATCTCTCTTAAGCTCATCCAACATGCGAACCCATATTTGTTCGCAGATTGCATGAAATTTGACTAGTTGCTGCGAATATAATCTCCCAGTCTTTTGCCACGCTATCTTCACTTGTCGAATAGGAAACATCAAATTTCTGAATTTCCTCTTCTGTCATACTTTAATGCCATGTAGGTTTAGTATTCTTGCAAAAATTAGCAACTCAAATTGTTCCCTTCAATATTCATTTGTAATATCTTCATCCAATCTTTCTTGCAATGCTATCATTAAATTAGGAAGTCTAATATTATATCGCAATATCCCCTTTCCGATCTTTGGCCAATATCATCATTTTTAAATTAGATGATTGCCAATCTCCTGAACCCGTTCTTTCATACAATTAAAGAGGAAGAAGAGCTTTGTGCTTCTGACTTCGCTGCGGCTTTGATGGCGTCTCAAGATTGTTCGGTCGTGACAAGAAGGATCCCCACCGTCAGTATACGAATTTCTATTTTCTTATATATATCATGGACTTTTCTTTCTATTTTTCTTTTAATTGATCACAGCTTCCCCTTTTTTTAAAGGCGGATTTTCTATGATCTCTGTTGGACATAAGTTCGATCGTCTCAACTTTCTGTATACTGCCGTACAAACATTCACAACTTCTTGAGACAGTAAGTGAAGCTACCGTCCTTTTCCTTTACTCTCAATCCACGTATGATGTTGCTCGTGATATTTACTGACTTATCTTCTACAATACTTGTAGGTCGTTCTCCCCTTCGTTTTTTCAGCTTCGTCAAAAACTCGTACCAAGCATCAGCCAGAAGGGGAGTTGCTTCATCATATTACAATTCCTGGGCTTTCTTTCTTTTTCTTTTTTTTTTTTTTTTGGCTGTCATGGCTGCATATGTCTTCATGCAATCTCCATGCCATGCATGCGTCTGTCTTCATGCGTGAATATATATATTTCCTTGCCATGCGTGGACCCCCTTTTTTTTTTCCTTTAAATGCTCTGGAGATAGGTGGCTGCTCTAACTCAGCTGAGAGGCTTGTTCAGGATCAACTTGACCTTGTTGGCTTGGTCCTACGGCCCACTTGTTGCTAACTTGGTGTTGATGCAATGTACTATTGTTATGAAGAGGGAAAGTGCCTCGTGCCGACTTAGCGTATGGGTTCTCTTGGGGTCAACTTAACTTTGTTGACTTGACCCTACAATTTATTCATAACTAACTTGGTGTCGACGTGCTTCCCCGTCATCGTAAGGAAGATAAACGCTTCATGCTGACTTAGCTTGTAAGCCTGTTCGGGGTCACTTTGACTATGTTGACTTGATCCTACGACCTACTCATGGCTAACTTGGTATCAATGCACTTGACCAACTTTGGACTCACCATTCTTGGGAGACACTAACAAAGCCCAGAAGTGTGAATTCTTATATATAGCATTTTTCTTTCTCTCTCTCTGTTTTTTTTTCATCCTCACCTTACATGGTCGTCACACTTGCCCCCTTTTTCTTAGGCACTGATGATGACTTTCAAGAATCTCATGAAACGTGATGGGCAATATCTTGCCATTGTGGATTATCCCGGTGACAAACCAGAGGATGGCCTCACTTTCTTTGTTGACCGAGCGATTGGAGGCAACATTAATAGCTCATCTTCACTTGAAGAACTCGATCATCCAGCACAATGGAGTTATGAGGCACTAAGGGGCCTTGAGGAATCCTCGAAAGGTTGGTTCCTGTGCTCAAATTTACATAGAGTAACACCCGAACCAAGTTTGCGCCTTACTCTCAAGCAACGCATCATTTCTGGGGATGCTTCATGGGGGTCACATTTCATACCAGTGGGTGAGTTTTCATACACCCTCAACTTTTGGGAATGGCTTGAATGCGTCTTGATCCGTTGTGAGAAGCAATTAAGTGAACTGAACTTCAGCGAGCGATGGAGTGCTCTTTATATACGTATGATCGTAACATTGATGTGATTTGAGCATTTTGTGAGGCATGGTGCCCAGAGACCAACACCGTAGAGACTTCACAAGGGTCAGTGTCTACATCTCTTTACGATATTGGAAAACTTGGAAAGCTCCCCATAATTGGAGAACTCTATGAGGAAGTGATACCTGGGCATCGTGAATTAACTAGCATCGAGAGGGGTCGCAGGCTCTTATCGGAAAGTTGTGAACATTATTTGCTGCTTATTATAATCTTTGCGGGAGCAAAAATAAGAGCCCGCATGTTTTCGCTACCAAGTGGATAAATTATTGGTACCGAGGAAGGACACGTTACTCGAAACCTCCAGCTAGGCGGGTTCGCAAATCACGTCGTGGTAAGATGTATAACCCCTCCGGCAATCTTCCATATGTTGGAGCATGGACTCGTGATGAAGAAGCTATTTTTCGTGAGTTATGCATTAAGACACATATGCGCACGGAGACGTATCTCGCAGCTTTCCTTGCATGTTGGCTTTCATCTTTGTCTTTCCTCAAAAGCCAGTTGGTAGTATCCGTCCCAGCACTTTCAAGATCGCTAGCTTACTTGCTCATGGCTGATCCTTTTGCCTTGCTATTCTTGTGTTAGCACAAATCTATCGAGGATTGAATACCATAGCACAGGCTCCTATTGCAGGAAAAGCTGAGATGTGTCTTCCTTTCCACTACGTTTATGGGTGGTTAGCATATTACTTTTCAACTCACTTCCCTCTCCCAAATGAGGTTCCTGGTCCATTAATGTGTCAGTACTTCGGTGAAGGTGGTGCTAAGCCCTATTCCGAACGTAATGCACGCGAGCTTATTCATGTGGGGTCTAATATCCAATGGTCTCCTTATAGGTTTAAGAGATCCCTTCATCTTGTGGATGATGCCAATATGCCTTCCTATCAATGCCATCTTTTTACAGGTATCCATCCCTGCTACTTGACTCTACGAATTGGTGACCATTTTATTGTGGAGCCTTATAGCCCATGGTACTTTGCACGCCAATTTGGACTTTGCCAAGCCATCCCAAGTAGTTTGGAGGAACACATCCGTTCTGCTTCCCTTGAGGATGGAGTTCGCTTGTGGGCGATATCTACTAAGCTAAAAACATCCTCTGAGGTACACTTCCCCGGGCTTCCTGAAGATATCAAGAGCTATACTAATACGGAATTTGAAGGTTGGAAGGCTCATCGTAGCCTACTCATTTTGGATGGGATAGAAACATTAATTGCTAGAGCAGCTTCTCTTGCCTTACTTGATAGGCAAAACACGGTCATAGCAAGAGACGAAGGATCTGTTGCCGTAATGCCCTTAGCCATCACTCCCAATCCAAATGGGCAATCTATTAATGGAGCTCAGACTTCAAAGAGACCGCACAGTAAGGCGCCTTGTACAATTTTTTTTTTCTTATAGTGACAATGTAGCTTATGATAAGCTTTTCTTTTCTTTTCTTTTCCTTTTATGCTTCAGATGTGTGCTTTATTTCAGATATTGCACAGGAGGAAAGTGCGTCTAGTGCTTCTCACAGTGATCGTCATTTCAAGAGGATGAAGGGAGGACATCCGAATTCTAAGCAAGGCAATCAAAGTACTTGTCATTTGTTCCCCTCGGTGCCTGAAACCTTGGTACATGCTCTACATTTCTTATAATCCTCATTATTTTGACTTGTCCCTCTTATTTTATCGAAAATAACTTTCATCGTTTAACAAGTCAACATTGACTTGGACATAGACAACATATTAGAGGGTGCTGAACTCTCAATTTCTAAACCATACCCTTCAAATTTGATTGAGAGAGAGGATAGCGAGGAGGTTCAAGGTACCAACATGTCAGCCATTGCGGTGAACCAAAACTTGCATCAAGTTGCCCCCTCTGTGTCATGCAATGCTTCTCAAGTTTCCTCCTTCTTTGTGGGTGATGTTATGGCAGCAGGCCATCGTTCTTTAGCTTCTTTGTTTTGGGATAATATTCAGAAGAAGCTTATTCGTACCTCACCTGATAATGCACTTCTAGTACACCAAGAGATATTGAAGGTTTTGACATCCATTCAAGAACTCTCTTCCGTGGACTCATCTTTGGTGTGTACGATTGTCCAAGACTACTTAGACCATGCCGATCGCTTGGTGATGTTGGAAGCTTCACTAAGTTCTAAACCTTTGGTTAGTGAACATGCCGAGAAAGTAAAAGAAGTGGAAACTCGTCTTTCTCGACAAAAGGCAATTGAGGTGGAAGTGACTCAGCATTTGAAGACTCTTGTCACCTAGTATGATAACAAGGCTTCAGAGCATGCCACTCTTTAAGCAAGACTAGAACAAATAACCAAAGGGATGGACGATGCCAAAATGCTCATCCAAGAGACCTCCCAAGAGTTAGAAGCAGCCCAGTCTACAATCTCCGTCACAGTTACTGAATTAGATGCCGCTAAGAGTGCCCCTTACGTGATTGAGTCTGATGCCAACTCTTTACAAAAGCTACGTGATGCTGTCCAAGCGAAGAAAATGATTTTGAAGAATTTCAAGTGGAAGCCATAAATAGCTGAGTGCGACCCAAAGGACTTTTAGGCTTTCTTCTTTCTTTCTTTCTTTCTTTTTTTTTTAACCGCATGTAGCTTTGCAGATTTCAATAAAGTGCATTCTGCTTTGCAACAGTCATTTAACTCATGCTAACAATAAGCTTCATAATGATCATCAATATTTTTTCCTTTTTTTTTATGCGACTAAACCTTAACCAATGTGGCCAAAGCTGCCTACGTACCCATGTGAGGGATCAAGTCATAACGTAGTTCAAAAGATTTTTTTTTTAATGATGTGACTGAACCTTAACCAATGTGGCCAAAGCTGCCTACGTACCCATGTGAGGGATCAAGTCATAACGTAGTTCGTGAGACGAGAATCTTCTTCATGCGTAGTAGCGCTTTAGGAACTTCCCATCGATAGGACCAATCCGCAAGCCATCTTTGTCGATAAGCTTGTAGGCTCCATTCGTGTATACTTCCTTGATGACATAGGGACCATCCCATTTAGGAAGAAACTTGTTCCCTGTCCTGTGCGTCACAACAGTAGGCCTTCGTACAGCAAGGACTAAATCTCCCACTTGAAACAAACGTAATCAAAGATGCTTATTGAATGACTTCGACATTCGAGCTTGATAACACTCTAGGCGTTGTTGTGCCTCAAGTCTCTTTTCATCCAACGCCTCCAGTTCTTCTAATCGCAACTTGGCATTTTCTTCACTGGTGAGTCCTTCTTGCACAGCAGTCCTTAATGATGGGATCTGTTGCTCCAGCGGGAGGACGGCTTCGACTCCATACACCAACGAGTAGGGAGTAGCTTGTGTCGAAGTTCGAAATGTCGTACGATATGCCCACAAAGCTTCACCAACCTTCTCATGCCAATCCCTCTTTGATTTACCAACAATTTTCTTCAAAAGGCTACACAAAGTCTTATTAAAAGCTTTAGCAAGACCATTTGCTGCTAGATTATAGGTAGAGGAGTTATATTGTTTGAAGCCAAACTCCTCACACAATTTATCCATGGCCTTGTTATAGAATGGCTTTCCATTATCGGTAACTATATAGCGAGGCACACCATATCTAAAAATGATATTCCCACAAATGAAGTTAACCACAGTTTCCTTTTTCACTTCGCAGAATGGAGCAGCCTCAGCCCACTTAGAGAAGTAATCAGTAGCTGCGAGAATATAGGCATGTCCGCCAAATGACTTCGGTGTAAGTGGCCCAATGACATCTAATCCCCACGCATCGAAAGGCCATGAGGCAATCATAGGATGTAGCGGTTCTAGCGGTTGGTGAATGAAGTTTGCGTGGACTTGGCACATTTGACATTTCTTTACATAATCCATGTAGTCTTTTACCATCGTCAGCTAGTAGTAACCCATCCTCTTGAGTTGGAAGTGGAGTTTTGGGCCAGATTGATGAGCACCACATATTCCAGAATGAGCTTCCTCTAATGCCTTCGAAGCTTCATGGCTGCTAAGGCATCTTAAGAAGACACCATCGAACAATCGCTGGTATAGAGCGCCCTTGCAGTAAATGAATGTGGGGGCTCGACGCTTTATGTTAGCTCTACGCTTGAGGTTATGTGGTAGTTTTCCATATTCCAAGTAATCGATTAAATGTTGCCTCCAATCCTCCTCATTGTTTCATATACTGATGTTGCAGAACACTCTTCTTCATTTTGTTCGTCATATGCTGGGGGAACAATCCATCTATGACAAACTGGGATCTCTACTTTTCCTTCATTTAGCGCGATGGCAGATGCCAAGCTTGCCAGCGCATCAGCTTGCCTATTTGACTCCCTTGGTACGTGTGCTAAAGTGTAATACTCCAACCGTTTAAGGAGCTTGCTAGCATATCGAGCCAATGGGACTAGCTCCAGCTTCTTGACCTCATATATTGAGAGGAGTTGATTTACTACTAGTTTAGAGTCACCGAAAATCTTTAGTTCCACCACACTTGTCTCCATCGCCATCTCGAGCCCAAGGATAAGTGCTTGGTATTCAGCAACTCTATTAGAGCATCTTTCAGTTAAGGTGAACGCATATGGCAACACATCACCTTCTGGTGTGACAAAGATTACCCCCGCCCCTGCACCATGTCGACTTGCTGCACCGTCAAAGTGCATACTCCAAGGTGGTGTTTCTTCAATGAGCATGACATCCTCATTAGGCAAGTCATATGAGAAATCCCAAGAGTCAGGAATTGGGTGATCAGCAAGAAAATCCGCAAGAGCTTGACCCTTTATTGCCTTTTGAGGCATGTAAGAAATCTCAAGTCCTTGAAGTAGGAGTGCCCACTTCCCTACTCGTCCTGAGAAATCAAATTGTGACATAATATATTTAAGAGGGTTTGCCCTTGAAATGAGTCAACTGAATGAGCTTGGAAGTAATGTCGCAGTTTTTGAATAGAGAAGATCAAGGCCAAACATATTTTCTCAATTGGCGTGTAATTAATTTCTACCATAGCCAAGATCCGACTCAGGTAATAAAGGGCAATCTCCTTCTTCTCTTTGTTTTCTTGTGCGAGGAGGACGCCCACAGAACGTTCTTGAGCTGAAAGGTAGAGTATGAGTGGCTGACCCGATATCGGAGCTTGTAAGACAAGTGGCTTAAGCAGATATTCCTTTATACACTGGAAAGCATTTTTGCAAGCATTGTCCCAAACAAACTCTACATCCTTCTTCATGAGTCCATCGAAGGGTTGACAGCGTCCGACAAGGTTGGAAATGAAACGACGAATGTATGCAAGCTTCCCTTGTAAGCTTTTGAGCTCATGAAGGCTCCTTGGCTCAGGCATTTTTAAGATTGCGTCAATCTTTGAAGGATCAATCTCGATTCCACGATGTTGAACGATGAACCCAAGAAACTTGCCGGATGTGACACTGAATGCACACTTTAAAGGGTTCATCTTGAGCTGGTAACGACGCAGACGGTCAAACACTTTTTGAAGATCTGTTAAGTGTTCTTCCCTTTTCTTGGACTTCACAACCAAGTCACCAACATAGCACTCGACCTGCTTGTGAAGCATATCATTGAATATTTTCTGCATCGCCCTTTGATATGTTGCCCCCACATTTTTCAATCCAAACAACATAACTTTGTAGTAGTAAATCCCTTTTGGAGTTTGAAATGCTGTCAGCTCTTCATCTCTTGGATCCATGTGGATTTGGTTGTAACCAGACATCCCATCCATAAAGGACAGGGCTTCGTGACCGGTCGTTGCATCAACCATGATTTCCATGATGGGTAACGGAAAGTCATCCTTAGGACACGCATTATTGAGGTCACAAAAGTCCAGACAGATGTGAATTTGGCCGTTCTTCTTTCTCACTGGCACAGTGCTTGCAATCCAAGTGGGATAGGTAACCTCCTGAATGAACCCTGCTTCAATCAACTTATCTACCTCAGCAATTATTTGAGGTAGTAATTCGGGATGGTATCGCCTTTACGCTTGTTTGGTTGGCCGCACTCCGAGTTTGATGGAGAGGCAATGTACTGCGACCTTTGGGTCCAACCCTAGCATCTCTCGATAGGACCATGCAAAGACATCCCTATACTCAGCCAAAAGTTTGACGTAAGCCTCTTCCTCTTCTGGACTTAGGCTTGTGATAAGGAAGATTGGGCATTGCTCCTCCTCTGTCCCTAAGTTGACCTCTTTCAACTCATCAACAACAGCTTGCCCTCCTTCTTCCAAGGCATCTGGGGCCCCCTCCATTTCTACCTCTTCGGTCTTGTCCTCATCAGTGTCTTGGATGGTGATATGACAAGATGACACGGCCTCATCATCGGTGGCTTGACTACACCCCTCATTTGGTTTAGTCGGTACTACCACTCGAGTGTTTGCTTTTATTGTCTTGTCAACTATCACGTCTAACTCTAGGCGCCTCTTCATCCTAGACAGGATAGCGCTTCGAAGCGACTTTGTTTTAATGGACAAAGGTTTTACATTCTCACTTTGCTCTTTTGTCATTCCAGAAGTTTGGCAAGCTCGTGGGGTTGTTCCCAACCTTTGCCTGACTAGCCTCCTGGTTTCCTGAGTTTCAGTTTCCTCGGGGGTTTCTCCTAGTCTGTCGAAGACTGATGGCCTCTTAGGACACTTGCCTAAACGATTGAACACGGAAGGCCGTGTAGATAGCACTACCTCTGGCTCTGGCTCTGGCTCATCTTCACCCTCTGCAGAGAATACTCTGTATAGGCCTTCCTTATAGGGAAGCCTATGGGTTTGGATAAAGTATAACCCAAACCAGCTCGCGAGCTTCCGACAATGTACCCTGCTCCTTCAATGCAACTTGCATCTTGGTCAACCCTTTTGTGCTGGATGTGTTGGTGCTTATGTTGGACCTTGATAATGATTTCATATCTTGGTCATACCCAGCCTTTGCAAGCAGCTTGTAAGCGTTGGGGTCGAATCCATCTTGATGCTTTGTAGGGAGCGACCCTTGTATAGTGCGTGGTCCCTGCATTGGCCGTCTGAACCTTTTCAAGGGAGGACTGGAAGATTTGATTGCTTCAATTTTTGTGATGGGCAGGTTCAGCCGTTCCAAACCCTCAACCTTCAAATCATTGCTGCATGTAAAGGGAGACTCGCCTTCCTTCCTCTGTCCCTTTGGGACATACCGCAAGACAGGCACTGGCCTCTTTTCCTTAACGCCTAGCTCGTCTTCCTTCATAGTGCTTGAGGAAGCATCAAATGTTGTTGCCTTCTTTGTCACTGGCTTTCCTTGCTTCAAGCCCTCAGCAATATCAGGTTGTTGCAACTTTTCCTTACCCTTCAAAGGCGACGTGTGTTGTACCCATCCTGTCACTTTGCTTTTGATATAAAATTTTGCATCAGCAAAGTGAGCTTCAGCTTCTGTAAACGGCTTATCATCTGCAACAACCGTTTTTTGGCAGCATCCTTGATGTACTTAAAGCATTGGTGGAGGGTGGATGGTACTACCTCATGCTCATGAATCCAAGGTCTACCTAGGGGCAAGTTGTAGGTCGTCTTCGCGTCTATCACATGGAAGAGCGAACTTAACTCCATGTCATCTACCAACAAGTCAACTCTCAAATTGCTGATAGCCCTTTGCCCCCCTTGGTTGAAGCCTTGGATCATCAACCGACTGTCTAGGAGTTCATCAGCTATCACTCCTAGATTCGTCATGACTTGCACGGGCATGATGTTCACCGCAGAGCCTCCATCTATCAATATGCGGTTCACTCGTTGTCCTCGAACATAGCCGGCCACAAAGAGTGGCCGATTGTGTGATTCCACTCCTAGGACAAGGTCTTCATTAGTAAACGTGATTGCTTCAAGGCAGTCTGCCTTAGGAGTAGGATGAGAGGCATCAGCCTGACTTTTCTCCTTGTTCTCTTCGCCAACAGTTTGGTTGCAAGAGGATGAGGAAGTCATTGTGTCACGCAGCTTCTTTGGAAGGAACTCCCATAATGTAATCGGGACTCTTGCCTTCTAATGGAAAGGCTCTTCGATCTCAGCAGGCATTTTGAGTGTTCCCTTAGAGGTTGGCATCTTCTTTCTTTGAATTATTTTGGACCGAGTTTTCGGTCTTTTGGTTGCCTTGCACGAAGCATGCTTCCGTGCCTTTCGAGGGATTGGTGACTCTTTTGAGGCATGCCCGTGAGTGTTTAGCAACAAATGTAGGGCGGGCTTTGAAGCTCTCCTTCATCTCGTGACAAGGGTCCAACCCTCCTCATCTACCTCAACACGATCCACAACAACACATAAGGAGGGCCTGGTGACTGTCGTTGTCACTGCTACAATTGTGGAGCACCTCATGGGACTCGAGATGTGCAACGGGTAGGAATAAGCTACCTCAATCGAGACGGGCTCATGACTGCCAAACCTAATGGTTGGTAAAAACACCTCCTCAGGTTCTTCCATCATGGAAATGGTGTTGCCGGTGGTCACGTCATCATCAAAGGCAATCTTTCCCTGGCGTGCTAAGTCCATAATCTTTTCCTTTAGGACAAAGCATTTTTATACTGGATGACTGATTAGATGACGATATTTGCAGTAGTTCGGGTCGTTCGTGCGACCAGCCTGCTGTGGACGCTTCATTTCAGGTAACTCAATGAATTTTAATTCGAGCAAGTGCTCGAGCATTCTCGGAACGTCAGAGTCTAGGAATGGATATGTTTTATTCTGCAACTCCTCTAACGTGGGCTTTGTCTTCGTCCTTTGCTCGGCTGAGGGTGATTCTTCCTTCTTTTTCTTCCATGAGATCTTGATCGGGTCAGTATTCATGGTCAAAGCTTGTTTGCTATCTTGCTTGGCGGTAGGCTTGCCCAACTTCCTTATGTCTTGGCACTCCTTCATCTTGCCAAGCTTGGGTATAGGCAGTCCTTGAGCACCACTGTTCTTGATACTCAACTCCATGTCATGTGCACGAGTGGCCAATTCCTCAAAGGTATGGGGTTTAATCCCTTGCAGAATGTAGCGGAGCCCCCAGTGCATTCCTTGAATGCACATGTCTATGGCAGAAACCTCAGACAAACCATCCTTGTAGTTAAGGCTCAAATTTCTCCACCTATGGATGTAGTCCATGACGGGTTCATCTTTTAGCTGGCGGGCATATGTGAGCTCTATCATGCTCACCATATGTTTGGTGCTATAAAATCTATTTAAGAATTCTCATTCAAGTTGGTCCCAACTATCAATGGAGCCAGGTTCGAGATCTGTGTACCACTCAAATGCATTCCCCTTTAACGAGCGAACGAACTGCTTCACTAATAGATCTCCCTCGGTTCCTGCATTATTGCACGTTTCGACAAAATGGGCAACATGTTGCCTTGGGTTGCTCTTGCCATCGAATGGCTGGAACTTTGGTGGCTGATAATTGGTGGGCATCTTCAGCAAGTCAATTCGTCGAGTATACGGCTTGATGTAAGTTGTTAGTGACAAGTTCTTAGCTTGCACTTGGCCCTTGAGGGCTTCGTTGATGATCTCCTACAACTGATCTACTGGGATGGTACCATCAGCAGCAATGCGTAAGGCTCTTATTGCTGTTGCTGCCTTCGTATCAGTTGTAACAGCAGCAGAAGCTTGTTCTTGTGCAGCAAAAGCCTGTTCTTGTGTAGCAATAACATGTAGTGTATCCACCAGCACTGATACTCTTGGAGTAGCAACAATAGTTTCTGACACGTGCACCTGCCTTGAAGCATTGTTTTGTACTTGACTTGATTCCTCTATAACCTCGAACATGTTCATCAAGTAAGCGATCTGCGAATCGCGCTCCTGAATTGTCTTCATGAGTCCTTCTAGCGTTCTGGCCATAATGGAGACTTGCTCTTCTAATGACGATGTATTTGTCACCATTGAAGGGAGCACCCCTAGGTTACCCAAATTCTTGGTTTCAGACGTATGTTTTTGAGGTGAAGGAAGGGGAGAACCATCACTGTTCTCAAAATCCTCTATGTCAGTAGCAAAATCCTCTTTCACTGCATTTTCCTCTTCCTGCAAAGAGTGATGAGCTAGCACATGTTCAGCGAGTGCAGGAACATCAATATCTTCTTCTTGCCTTGTAGAGGTTGATGAAGCACCAGGAGCATTCGTCCCAAAAAAGGGATTAGACTTCATTGTTACAGCAGCTTGTGTCGCCGCCTGCTTGGTCTTGCTCCTAGAACCATGGCAACTTCTCGCCCTTGTGTTTAATAAAAGAGAGATGAGAGGTAGAGATTGTCCCACCAGGCGTGCCAGAAATTTGTACGCAACAAATTTCGTGTCCAAGAATTAAGACAAGAAATGAATGCGACAAATATATTGTGTATTAATTTAATGGGTACAATATCTCCAAAGAAAAATCTGTAAAGGGAAGTACAGAAAATGTTCTCTGATTCTCTTTTAGGTATTGGAGCCTTGATCAAGAGTTTGGGCAGCGTGATCTCGATCAAGGAGGCTTGCAGAGTCACCGTGGCCTTTGGGCTTATCCGATGAGGGAAAAAAAAGCTTGTTCTCGACCAAGGGGCTTGAAATAGCTTGTTCTTGGTAGAGGGTTGGTTGCAGAATCAACGGGGCCTGTGGGCTTAATTCGCTAGATTCAGCTTGTAACTCGAGCGAGGGGCTTTGAACAACTTGATCCCCAATAGAGGTGGAAACATCGGAATAAAGGCTTGATCCGATGAGTCCAAATGAAGTGTTCCGAGTCTTCAGTTCGGCAGAGCTTCAAAAGAATTCGGAGGAACTCGATGTAGGCAGAGTTTCTCCAGGTCCTCAAACCTCCTTTTCTTTTCCCTGTCCTTGAACATGAAGAGGAACCCTCTATTTATAGAGGAGCGGAAGGGTACGTCAATCCTCATACTTTCATCTGATTGGTTGGTTAGAATCGATCTAGATCGTCCATTTTGATTGCAATAGATAACTACCTAATTTTATTCCTAGGTAATATCCATCGATAGAAATTATATATCCTTGGGTATCTCTTTCTGTGTATAAATATCCAATGAATATATTTTTTACGTCAGCTGACATGTTTGATTTATTTGTTAACTTATCTGAATATTAGTGCCATACTTAATTAGGTCTCTAATATATCAGATATAAGATGTGGCAATTTGTAATTGGTTGTCAATTTTTTGAGTATTACATATGGAAACATGCATTCACTCATGACATGTGAACAGTAAGAAGAACATGCATAAAAAATAAGGCAACCCACAATTTCATCTTAAAATCAAGCATGTGACTAGTAGCAAACTCGAATTAACTCAATGACTCAAAACATTGACAAACCTATGGCAGCACACATCCTTGGAGCAACTAGTTCGATCATGACACATCAACACCAAAAATCAAAGGATACAATTGTTTAATTCAAAGTAACATGGATGGTCACAGTCATAAACCAACAAAATCATAGAAAATATTGTAAATAAATAAATAAGATCAATGGAAACCCCTTAGCATCATGAGAAATATGGGACAATATTCAAAATTTGACTAAACCACATTTAACTTGAATGAAGTACGAGATACATACCGAATAGTAACCGCAATCGTTAGCCTGTTGCTAGATTATTTCGCACTAAGAATTCAAACAAGATTTAAGGGGCTTACCAATTTGCAAAATAGCTAGAATCAGATCGAAGAGGACTTGAGGTTGTTGAGACTTCAAGGAAATGCTTGATTGAGGAAGACACTGGGGTAAGACTTGGCTTGCTCAGTTCTTGCTCCTAAACAAAAGCTAATTGAGGGAGAAATCACAGTTGTTGCAGCCCTCACATGAAGTGTGGTGCAGTTGTCGTCCGTGGGTGGCCGCTCCGAATTTTTTGAAGTATCTTGGGTCTTTTTTTTTCCGATCCCCCACAACCTTTAGCTCTTCCTCTTTTTATACACTTTATTCGGGAATTAAATCTTGAAAGAAGAAAGATATTGAGGCTCAAAATCAGTCACGTATCATCTAATTTCTAAATCAACGGAACTACAACAATATCTCCTTTCCATTTTTACTCAACCCTTACAGCTGGAATATTATCAGCCAATATTAGTTCTAGACCTACCCATTTTTTCTTCTCCTCCACTGAGCATGAATTTTGTCTTTCCTTTCTAAGAATTTCTTATGAATATTCACCATGTTGGTGACTCTTGAAAATTAGAAACCAGTAAAAAGACCTTAGGATTTGTGAGAAATGAATTTTTGAACCCAACTGGCTGGTACAGGCTGGCCCTACACACTAAGGCTTCGAGATAAAATTTCTTGAGCTGATTTCGGATCTTTCAATATTGCGCTCTATTTTTTCTTGATCTTTCATGAGTCAAGGTCCAAACACCATAAGCTTTGATCAAATTGGGCATTCCAATCAATAGATATCATTTTCCTACAAACCTGCCATAGCCCAATTACTATTCATAGATTGGACAATCTTCGTTCAAAAAATTGTATCTCCCTCTCCAAGATAAAATTTGGGGCCCAAAACCCATCACATTGAAGCTAACTCACTGATCTTCATGATGAATCCAAATTTGTTCAATTTTAACTCCATTAAATCCACTTCCCAAGCCTTTGAATCTCACTTAGTTGCTATCACTGACAACTCTTACTCGAATTCTTGAGTTTTTATTCCATGGGAAGTCTCTATGCCTTAAATGAGTCTCACCACTCCAAGTATTTTTTTCTCGAACTAAAATGAGGTGTCTACTATATGAATTCTTGGAGGGGTTTAGTTCTGTATTGGGGTTCGATGACTGTTTTTTGGAGACTCAACTGTGGGGACAACTACTTACTATTGTGGGATAAGATGGGAACAGTCAAATGTTCCTAATTGATGGGCAATAATTAAAGGAGTAAATGAGGCTTTTTGGACTTGGTTTATGGAGTTTTGGAGGAAGACTTAGTGAGATATGAAGGAAATGGATGGCAATAATTGGTGATCAATAAAAAGTTATTTACTATATGTTTAATTTCTTACTGAGATTTTACTTATATAAAACTGATTATGTAATTGATTTTATAAATGTGATTTCGTATCTCAGGGTTGAAATTTTAGTTTGGTCAATACCGCCTCACGTGAAACATGGAAATTATGCTAGACATTTGTGTGCTAATGAAAAAGAAGCATAACGACCTTGAATTGAGAAACCTGTTCTGGAGGACAATAAGATGCACTACTAAGGCAAGAGATTAATAGCTACATTACACTAGATGAAAGCAATTTCAAAGCAGGCTTATTAGGACTTCCAAAATATCCTAGTGCTTAAGGTTTTTTGGGGCATTCATTAGCACATTATAATAATATATGTGAGAGTTTCAATAACTAAATCTTAAAATCTAGGTCTAAGCTTATCATAGACTTGAGGGAAGATAATAGGACAATGATAGTGCAAAAGATAGTTGAGAAGGAGTTGATGGTAGGTTATTGATTACCTTTGGCCTAGGGTTAGGAAGAGATTGGAAGAGAATCAGAGGGCTAGCAATTTCTATGTCCCGATCATGGTGACTATATGAAATATCAGGTGGAAAGGCATGGTAACCAATTTGCAATGGATCTCAAAGCCAATACTTGTTCTTGTAAATGTTGCGATTTGGTCGATATTTCATGTATTCAAGCTATCAATTACTTCTATTGGATGAAACTAGCGTTTGAATCTATATGTTATGTTGAGTAGACCAATGGCGGAGCAGGTGACTTAGCCATAGAGGGGACTATAGGGTTTGAGGGCTTACATCTTGGAGGGACTACCAGAGACAGATTCGCGTTTATGTCAATGATTACCATATAGTCAGGTGCTCATATATTAAATTATTAATAATGAGCCTTACAAGACACTAAGCTCGTTTTCACCCAAAAGCCTAAAGTGTATGATACCATGTTAAATTTTGCATTATGTTGGAGAACTATTGGTGAAGTCGGCGACTTGGGTAGAGAGGAGATTGCCGGTATTGCAGGCTTACATCATGAGGGGACTACCAGAGATGGGTATGGGTTTATGTCAGTTGTTGCTGTGTGCAGGCGCTGACATATTATATTATTATTAGCGGGCCTTATAAGTGATCGAGTTTTTCTATGATGGTCATACCCAATTATCTCCTATAACTCCATTATGGTCATCTTATATGACCAATGTGGAATCTAGCAACGAGAACTTGGGGAAATGACCATAAGTTTGTTAGGATCGTGATGTACATGAAAGCATATGCAAGTGTCATCCAACCAATGAATGGAAAAATCATGTTGATTCTTATGTCTTAACAACAACAACTAGAAGTTTTGGAGGAAAATTTACAAGTGAAAAAGAATAATTAAGTATTCCAAATTAGCCATCACAGTAGCAACAGTCATATCATATTTGTAGCAACACACAGAAGCAGCCATATCAGCAGCTTTCACAAACTTCAACAAGAGTAACAACATTAATATCTAATGAAACTCAAACATCCAAGTGCAAGAAAGATCCAATCTAAGTGCCACATAGGCATAGTCCAAGACATCTAAGCAAGGGGAAATAAAAAAAAAATTGCAAATTGGTGATGGGATCATATATTATAGGTTGATGGTATTTTTTCTCTTTTTTATCTACATATGATAGGTTGATGGGATCATATTTTGCTATTAGTATGTTGGATTCATTTTGGCCACAGACTGATTCATTTTGTGAATTTGGACATTGACAGTGGATGACAACTTTATGTAAATATATGTTGGTATTTCATTCCATGGCTTGAGAATGGAATGATGACATTATTTTCAATTCTCAATAGCTTGACAATCAAATCAAAATCAAGGGTAAATGATTATGTAATGTGCGAACTTTGCTTTTTTTCAATTTTAACATGAACTTTCATTTCTTATTAGAATGGACATTTAATTCTTCTCCACTTCTACTATATTATCAATATTTTGTCAACATTGTTGATGAAAATTGTAAATGATAGTTAAAAGTGATGAATTAATAAGTTTACCCCTTTTGAAACTACAAATAAATGACTATTTAATATATGAACTTTACAAGATTTTTCAATTCTACCATGACTTTTTGCTTCTGATTACAATGGTTACGAATTGACAAATTATCCCTTAATTATGAATGATATTTCTTTATCATTTTAGGGTATAAAAAATTCTCAGTGAAATTGAAATTTATAAAAAGTTTCTTAAAGGCAAGTTTAAAGAGTTGTTTGAAGGATTGCTAGAAATACAAAATTCTTGGTGACAACAACATGATTTTATGGATCAATTTGATATATGCATCGTGATTTCAAAATTGTTGTTTCAATTTCAAAATCTCTTTAATTTACAAAAGAAAACTGAGAACGCAAAAAAGGACCCAACTCACATAAAAAGATCAACATCTTTGGGCCTTATATAAATTTTGAGCAATTTTTACAGGTGTTAAAAAATTTGCATGAGAAACATGGATCTCGACCAAGAAAAATTGTAATGGGTTCCAATACCTCGTTAAATGATTTAAAAATAGATATCTTATTATCAAAATCCAATAATAGGAGAAATAATGACATATAATATCCTATTTTTTACATAATCATAGTTGCTCTCAAGTGTTGGTGAGTTTTTCTCTGTCCATGCCTGAGCATTTCAAGCAATTTTTTTTCAAAACCACTCAAAATTTATATTGGCTCCAAAAGTTTGGCTTTCCAGGTGGGTTGGGATGGTTTATTCAAGTTTTCAATTTTTATTTATGCCCCTAACTACTGCAAGACAACTCGAAGAAGCATGAAATTGAAACGCTAATTTAGAAATTGTGATGTATAGATCGAATCGATTCATAATGTCACATTTGCACTAACATAACTATCGATGTTCCTTTGACACATTGCATGTTCTTGCACGCGAAAAAAATGAATTATAAGGGTACGTACTATTACTTATTCTCACGTCTTTCTTCCTATGGTTGTTGAACAATATGATTACAGGAAAGAACAACAAATAAATGGCCAAACTCCACATAATAACATTGTGCCAATGAACCAATAGTAGAAGAACCACAAGTAGCATTAAGACAATCTCAAAGGGAAAGGGGACCTGCTATTTCAAATGCCTATGTGGTTTATTTACAAGAATCGGAATTTGACTTAGGCATTGATGATGATCTAGTTTCATTTTCCCAGCAAGCCATGAAAAGCGCTAATTTAACCAAGTGGTTAGACGCCATCAAAGAAGAGTTTAGATCAATGGATCACAATAAAATCTGAGATCTTGTTGAGTTGCTGGAAGGTTAAAAACGAGTTGGTTGATTGCAAAGAGACCTTTTAACATTGTTGATGAAATGGTAGCTCATTATGATTTAGAGTTAAATCAAATGGATGTGAAAACTGCTTTTTTAAATGGAGATTTAGAGGAAGAAGTTTATATGAATCATCCTGAAATATTTTCCTTTGACGGAAAGGACCACATGGTGTGTAAACTTAAGAAGTCAATATACGGGTAAATTTAAGAAGTCGATATACGGACTTTGTTGAGATTGTCTTGCATCAAGCCAGATACTCGTGGAACTCGAAGATCTGTCAAATGAGTGGAAATAGTAAAGATAGATTCTATTTTGAATTTGAAATATTTTGATTTCCTATAATCTCATCGCAAATCAAATTGGGATATTTTTTAGGATATGATTTAGGAGATATCTGATATCTTTTTTATTGCGTCAGATCTTTACTAATAGGGTTGAATAGAGTCTTGAGAAAGAGTGAGGAATCTTGTGAGTGATCTTTCTGATAAACTTCTCTGTAACGTTAGGGCGTGAGAACTTTAAAGATTGGGTCAAGACTCTTTTTTGAGCGAGTTGTAACATGAACTTGGGTACGGGATCGAGAATCTCTGTGAAACTATAATCTCCTATTTTGATCTAGTGGATTGTTTGCTATGTGCCGTGGAGGTTTCACTGAAGTGAGGATTTTACCACGTATATCTGGTGTTTGTGTTTCTTCTCTTACTTCTCAGTTTTTCCGCTGCAGTCGCACTTGAAATTCCGGCATCAACAATCGGGCATGAATCCCAACAGAAATGGTATCTTAAGTTCAAAAATATCATAACTTCCTTTGAATTTAGGGACAACATTATTGATCGATGTAAATAAATGAAGGTCAATGAGAGTAAGTTTATATTTCTGTTCCTATATGTTGATGATATCTTGCTTGCTACAAATGATCTTGGTTTTTTACATGAGACCAAGAATTTTCTCTCTAAAAACTTTAAAATGAATGACATGGGTGTAGGATTCCCAACCAGGAACTTTGATGCTACTTTTGTTGGGATCGAAACCAACACGTGAAAAAGTGACGTAATTACTTTATTTGTCAAATGAATTACACCAAGCACTGCTTGGATTTAAATAGCCAAGACTTGCACACACAAGACCACAAGACACAACACAACCCACTATTATTTTTCCTCACACACTCAAGATTCACGGACACACTTGGACACTAGACCGCACTTTGACACCTCACACTCTCTCTCCAATCACCTATGCACTCCTCACTCTACCTCACCAATCACTCACGCCACTCAGCTGACTTGCCATGCATGAATGGACGGCACTCCTATTTATAGACGTGTATGTCTGTGGAAGTCACCGACTTAGACAAAATTAGAATCTTCTAGCTTTAACCGTTGATTGCTTGGCCTCCAGTAATAGCTGGAAACTTCAGCCAATCAACTATCCTTCTTTTCCTTATTTTAATATTTTTATTTTTTTAATTATTGATGGGGTGATGATATTTAACAATGGGGTGAGGTGTCTTATGTTACTGGAATCGAAATATTATGTAATAGGTCACAAGGAATGTTGGGACTATCTCAAAGAGCAGTTAACAAAGTTTTAGAGAGATTTAAGATGGAAAAATGGTATGCACGTGTTGCTCCAATTCACAAAGGACATAAATTGAGCCTTATGCAGTGCCTGAAGAATGAATTGGAACTACAATTGTGCCTAAGCAGGTGGTGAAACCCGAGACCCTAAAATATCCGAAGAAGTTGGCTAGACCATTGAATGAAGAGTCAACCAATTGAGAACAGAAACCATATCACAAATTCACAAGGACTCTACCAAAGAAGGATGATAAGCAATCGCACGAGCTAAAGGAGTGTCGGCTTACAAAAGCATGCGGATTTATAAATAGAACGGACAAATTCGGCATGATTAGAAGAAATAATTGCAAGAATTCAAACCTGGACAGCTGGTTCTCTTCCAGAGATCAAGACCTAAGTCAATCTCAGGGAAGCTCAGGGTTAGTTGGCCGCGCCCTTCTGAGCAAAAGAGGTACTTCCAAATGGAATGGTCAAGGTGATGATTGAAGAAAATGAGTAGGCGTTCAAGTTGGATGCCCGAAGATTGCAACAGCATCTTAAAGGTGACACTGAGCAAAAGCCCTCTTTGATCTCATTAAAAGATGTGATTCAGGAAGTGACGATTGAGCCAATAATGTTAAACGTGACACTGCTTGGGAGGCAACCCAAGCATTAGAGATAGTTTTACTTTTATTTTATCATTTAGTTAAGTTATTTTCATTTTCAGTTTTAAGAAAATTTTCCTATGTCAATTTCCAAGGATCGCAGCGTTGGCCGTGGTGATTCAAGAGCTTGGCGGATTCGATGTCCAACGAGTCGTATCTCAACTTCTGTGAGGAGAGTTTCTTTCCCGATTCAGCGAGTCCTTCAGATGGGAGTAATCTCTCCGGTCTCTCTGCATTCGTGAGGTTTTCCATACGATCTTCTCCGGGTATTTACGTGCCCATTGAGATGGTCACAGAAGAAAGTGACCTTCAAACCTTCCTCTTCCGAGAGAAAAGGAAGAGAAGACATCGGGAAATGAAGAGAAGACAGTGGACATTAAGAGGTTTAGAAGCACAAGGAAGGATCCCTCATCCCTCCTGGGTATTTATAGACAGCATCGTCACTCGCGCTTGGTTCCAATAATATTTATTTCCACCTTTTAATACAGAAAATGACAGCAAAATCCATTTGGGTTGTAAATTTTTAATTTCAACCCCTAAAGATAGATCCAGCAAAAAAAGAGCTGACTTAAGCTGTCGTCTGTCTGGCGAAAAATTGGTTGGAAAATAGAAATGAAATGAATAATTTCATTATCTGATATTTATTTTGAGAAAAATGGATGATGTTTCCCTTAAGTTAAAGGAATTGAAATCCCCTAAAAAGGGAGAGAGTTTTGTGCGTAACGAGTATACCATGGACGGTGCTGATGTGGCATCATGAACTAATATGATTTAGTTATTTCTAGAATTTTTTAATAAAACCCAAAATGGATTAAAAAAACCTAGGAAGAAAGAGGAGGACACTGAGCGGGATCTATCAGCAGCGAATTCCCCATAAAATAACTTAAGTCGATTGGCTCATGACACCACGTCAGTACTGTTATGTGGCATACACGTTATTACTTATTTTCGTTCTATTTAACCAGTTGAATAATAATTATATTTTTATTTTATTTTTTATTCTACTCTTTAAAGTTTTATCCAATTAATAATAAAAGAAATCCTATTCCAATTCTGGATCAAGCCAAATAGAAACCAAATGTTTTCACTCCACTTCCATTTCCACCTCATTCCACTTCCATTTCCATTTCCATTTCCATTTATGATTCCGCATCGCGAGCCAAATGGCCCCTAATTGTAAAATGTCAATTTGGTCATGGAATTTAATCCATTTCACAATGGACCGGTTAATAGATGGTGACGTGACACTGATACCACTGTCATTTGCCACCGCTTGCGATGTGGCACACAAAGGTTATGCCACATATAAATTGATTTATTTTACTACATCATCCATTTATATACCTGACATCATGTGCACCTGTCACATTAGTAAATTGTGACTAACAATGATGCTATTATGCCACTTTATCGTTAATTAATGTCCGTGACAAATGGACCATACCATGTGACGGAATTAATATTTTATAGCTGATTTATCCCATTTGAAACACTAAGGAATCGATGCAGGAAAAAAAACCAAGTTTACAGAAGTTCTTGAATCTCTCCCTCTTTTTTTCTCTGTGTCTGTTAGCTCCTCGTTAAAAAAATTATAGGGTTATTCCACAATCATATTTTGCCATGTGATGGGGAAATAAACAATTCGTAGTGTGTTATGAAATTATAAAATAAAATTAATTTATTGCTGTTGTTGTGATTTCAGCTTTAATTTTTAGTATAAGGATCTGGTGTCACAAACATTAGACAACATCCTCCTTTTCAAACTTGTTTAGGTAGGTTATTCACAGTGGATAGTACTTGCTCGCGAGATTTGCATTGTGCACCGCCTAAAACGATTCGAATTCGAGATGAAAGTTTGGTAATTCATCGTTTGATGGTATTGCCCGGGGGAACTTTTAAGAAACTGCTTATATATACAAAACTGTTTTAAGTTTGGTGGCGGCATGATTGGAAATAATATTATTGTTTCATATGCACTGACGCGGCATGCACGTATAATATTTTGAAATATATATATATATATATATATATATATAAAAAACACTAGGCAAACACTTTAGAAAATTGTAAATTTAAAAAAAACTATAAAAAAAAAGAAAGGATTTCAAAAATTTAGAAAAAATTTTAAAAATGGACAACTGTTAAAAATTGAGAAATAGAAAAATTACTAATAATTAATAAATAATTTAAGAAAATTCAGAAAAAATATAAAAAGATCATTAGAAAATTTATTAAGTCAGAAAAAACTTCAAAAGCATAAGAAAATTTCAAAGCATTGAAAAAAACTATAAATTTTTTTAAAAAATTCACGGAAATAAAAAATATTAAAAAGTTAGATGTTTGTTTAAAAATGTAAAATTTAAGTAAGACCACTAAAACATATAAATTGTCATGTAAATTAGAAAAAAAAAAATTAAGCTGAATTATCGAATATCCTGAAAAGTCATTAAAATGCAGAAAAAATTTATAAAAGTTATAGAAAAAATCATAAATCAAGAAAAAATAAAAAAAATTTATTAAAAATTATAACAATTAATAATAAATTTTAAAAACTTTAAAAATTCAGAAAGATTAAAAAAAGTCCTAATATGTAAAAACTTTAGCCTTTTTTGGAATGATATAAAATTTTTGAAAAGTTGATATCAATATTACAAACTATTAATTATTTACTAAAGCAATTAGCAATTGTTGACGTGGCACCTATGTGGAAGTTGACATGGCGCTTACATGGCTGCTGACTTAAAAAATTGAATGGTATAGTAATAAAAATATTAAAAAAGTACCAATGGTGCAAAAATTTTGTCTAATATTATAATATGATACAATAGCTTCAAAATATTATATATTATAAAAAATATTTGAAGTGCTTTTATTTATTTTATTTTATTTGGCAATTCCAAAGTTTTCAATGGCACATCACTACTAACATCATTGTCACAAACATCATATTTAGGATACCAAGAAAAACTGTCTAAAAATTAGGATTGAAATTTTCTAGTCCTAATAACAAAAACAATACCTTATACTTAGTTTATGTCATCGAATGGGTTGTATATAACAATGTTTTTAACTTAAATATCGAGAGGGCGTTGAGACAAGTGACCAATCTCCATCGTATATGACCTTATGGTCTCTGATAGGGGTGTAAACGAGATGGTACGATTCGCGAATAATTCAGGCTCGGCTCGATGAAAGCTTAAATTCGGCTCGATCTTAATGAGCTCGAGCTCGGTTTGGCTCTGGTTTGTCAATTAAATGAGCCAAGTCAATCCCAATAGTATTCGACTTATGTAGCTTATGAGCCTAAACGAGCTTTTTATTTTATATAATAATAATTACTATTTGTATTTAACTTTAGAAAATTAAAAAAAATCAACACTATTGTCTCGAATTCTCATTTAAAATCTTAATTTTCTTCTTTTTTACTCACTTACAAGTTATGTAATTGACACAACGATCCTGCACTGGAGTTATATTCTTTTTCTCGGCTTGGCTTGCATAGGCTCGACAAGCCTTCGTTTACTATAACAAGTCCAGAACAAGCCTAAAATATTGAATTCGGCCAAGCTCGAGCTTGCAAATCACTAAAGAGCCAAGCTTGAACATTATATATTCAGGCTCGACTCGGCTCATTTACACCCCTATTCTCTAAGGCATGTTGAGATAAAGAAGACTGCTGCAAAATCGATTGGTAACGATCACGATATGAGGGAATGTGTGAGGGCAAAAGGGAGATGGATAGGTTCAAGATTTTTTTGCCAAAAAATTAGAATAATTACAATTTGAAATTTTGTGCTATATTGAAACATTTTGAAAAAACTTATACCAAATATTAGTCGTACTTTTGTACCATTGATACCTTTTTTCTCAATGTTTCATTGCCATGTCATTCAACTTTTCAAGTCAACATCCACGTAAGAGCCACACAGGTGCCATATGAGCAATTACTAATGATGTTAACCGATAATTAATGGTTTGCACTATCGGTGTCAACTTTTTAAAGATTTTATATCATTCTGTTATATTTTAAAAATTTTGTACTATATTATAACATTAGTCAAAATTTTTACACCATTAATATTATTTCCCCAAATATTTTCAAGCACCAAGCTTCATCTATCCAAACCGAGCTCGAGGTGAGCAAGCTCAAGCTTCATTGACCTAGACTAACTTCGAAGCAAGATCTAGCCAAAACTCCAATTGATGATCATTTAAAAAAAATTAAGCGAGTTGAGCTCATGAATAATGTGGTGAATTTAGCCAATGATTATTTGATATGGAAGTAAAATATCTTGTTTAAGAATGAATATAATTAATAAATACAAAAAGTTGAGATGATAATTCTTGATAACATATTAAATATTTATTGACTGAACTCACAGGTGACATAACGAACTTAGATCCGGTAAGAATCTCTCCTCTCAATGACTTTGGCTAAGTCGGTTGATAAATCGAATTAACTACTTTATCGAAAAAAATAATGAATTACCTTACTGTATCGAAGAAATAATGAGATAATTAGAAAACCACATAACAGCCAGAGGGAACTTCAATTCATTCTTTGACCAACTTTATGGTGCGAATGACAATTTTTTGTTAACCCTTTTAAAAGAAAGTAGCTATGAATATAGATTAATAAAAATTCAAGAAAAATATATGATATAAAAGAAAATTTACAACAGAATTCCTATAAGTACTCCGAAGTTTAAAATCTAATCCTAGATTAATCATCTGATTAACTCCATTTAAAAATATTTCCAGTCCTTTATTTAGTTTATCATCAGAAGCTTTCTTTGTGGTATAGCATATCATAACAATCTCCCAAGAATTTTCTCCCCATTGGGTTTCATTTTTATTGTTTTTGTCACATATCGGGTTTCTAATTTTAGAAGCCCGGTACTATTTCAGCATGGAAAACTTTACTATATGACATTGCAACTCAATCCGTACTATGTGCGGATTTTGTTTTTTAATAAAATCAATGAAAAAGTAAATGCGTAATAAATGATTGAATAAAATCTTAATTCCAGTTAATGTTTTGAATGTGTATTTTTCCGGTAAATCAAAGAAAAATGAGTAATAAAAAAAGGATAATTGAGTTATTTTCTTATACAATGAAAAGGCCAAAGAGGAAGTAGAAAATATGTATATCTAAAATAATAGAGAGAAGAGAGAAAATAATTAGTTACAGGAAAAATTATACCAGAAGTCCTATAAGTTTGCTGTTTTTAATAATTGAGTCTTATAAGTTTGAAAATAGTTAATTAAGTCCTATAACGTTTACTCCATCTCATATTGGAGTCCCAACCGTCACTCCCCATTTGAGGTCTGCTTACATGGCATTTAACGCCGTGTATTGTCCATACATGGCAATTTTTCTCACTCACATGGTAATTTTAGTCTGATGTGTAATTGCTGACATGGTGAAATTGAAAAATTACGTTTGTACCACTTTTATGCATCAAATTTTCGAATTCATGCCATTACGGGTGGAAGAGGGACCGCGTCCAACTGCAGCTCAGCTCTAGCCTCTGCATCCGCCACCTCTACCTCATCGCTTCTGTCTTCATCTTTGACGTCAACCTGTGAAAAGCATCGAAATCTTCTATATAGTTGACTTGTTGGTGCTTTGTTGTGGCTTTGAGAGAGAGAGCTCTTCTTTGAATGAGAAGGAGTGATGGGAGAGAAGTCCACAAGCAGAATCCATCTTTTTTCCCTCAGTCAAACAAGAAGGAAAGTAACAAATTGATTCTTCATTTAGCGTGTTCAATTAAAAGAACTTCATATTAAGTTCAAAGAGAGGAATTTGAATGGTTTGATGCAATTCTCCATTTAGTGCGTACGGAAGATTAATTGGAGAATTTATTCAATAGAATGAATTGATGCAGTTAAGTTGTGGGACCTGGGGTGAAAATGCTAGGCAGAGAGAAGAAGCACTCGAGCAATGCAGCTGCCAATACCCATACTTTAGAAAATTGGATGAAAATCGAGAGCAGCCATGAGAGGTTTAGCGGTGCATTGATTCTAACACATCCCCATGGTTAGCCTAATGATCACAGGGAGGAGTATAATCCTAATTTCCAGCACCTCGGAGGCTCGTACACCAGCTGCTACTCCAGCCCTGCGAGCTCCTCCGCCGGTGACTGGTTCAGTTTGCCTAACTCCACAATCTCCACCTCAGCGAGCTTCAGGTTGACAACCGAGAGCCCCTACTCAGTTTTTGTAATCTCAAGAGAGGAAGGTAGGAAGAGAACGAGAGAAGTGTACAAAAATCGCACGAGAGAGAGATATGGGAGTCGTCTGGTTGGGAGAAAATCATGGGTGGAGGAAGCCTAGTGTTACCTTTCTTTTTAATGGCATGAATTTAAAAATTTGATGAATAATGAGAGGTAAAAATATAATTTTACAATTTTACCATGTCATCAATTATACGTCACACTAAAATTGCCATGTGAGCCAGAAAAATTGCCATGTATGCACAATACACGGCGTTAAGTGCCATGTAAGCAGACCGCTAATCGAGAGTGACAGTTGAGACTCGAATATGCGATAGAGTAAATTTTATAGGACTCAATTAGTCATCTTCAAACTTATAGTACTCAATTCTAAAAATAATAAACTTATAGGACTTCTAGTGTAATTTTTCTATTAGTTACATATTTGTGAATTTACTTACTATCACACTCATAATTTTTCTTAATATAATAATTAACAGAATCAAATTTCATATATTAACGGATAATAAGGGAAGGTGAAAAAGAATAAAAAAGATGTATTCATATATAACACATAGATATATAAATTATTTATAGTTAAATTGCATATTTTCCTATAATCTTGACACTTCTAGAGCTCATACGTCATCCCCACCTTAAGCATCCTCTTATGGGGTATATCAAAGATCTTCTCCCTCTGCCTCAAGTTCTTCTTTAGGAAGCTATACGCATAGTCTATCAACACCCTCTTCCCGATCCCAGCCCCTTTTACCGCCACCACCTCGTTCTCTCCGATCAGGTGGACAACTCCAGCCTGCCATGCCTTCTCCAGCACATCGAGGTCTCTCACGGCTTGCTCCCGTGCCCTGATGTTTGACTCCTCTGCCCGTTTCTCCGAGCACTGGTCATGACCCCCATCCTCATTCTCTTGCCCGTCATCATCTTCCTGTTTTTGTGCATTGCCATGGAGTGTGTAGAAATCCTCTCTCACAAACTCCATCAGTCTCTCCACAAGCATCCTCTCGAATGGCTCGTGCTCATTCCTCACGTCTGTGTATCCATACCTGCAGGCGAAATGTCGAAGCCAACAACTGACAAAATTAGAGTATTCTTATGCATATGAATTGTCAAATCCTAGTTTAAAGAATAACAATAGTTATAATAGAATTAGGTACCACCAATTAATAGTTCAGACTTTTGGTTATTAACATGCTCAGTTTGTTATAAGATACAAACTCGACTCTGTTTCCCGATAGTCTAAGCTAAGGGATCTAACATAAGGCATTTCGAACCAAGAACTCTCTAACTTCAACCGGTGATTCGCTCACAATAATTTAACATGGTATCAAAATTAAAGTCTATGAGGGGTGTTAAAATCCCCCATCAAATAAAATAAAGAGTAATACTACCGTATAATAGTTTAGGTTTTTTGGTAAAAATATGGGTTCAGAAGTTGGCAATCTGTTTACAGTGATTTAACGTGAATCATTTAGAAGGTTTTATTCACTTCAAATAATTAAAATCTTTAATTACTGGAAATAAATAAATAAAACCTTTATATCCATTACCTTACGATGCAACGGAACACGTTCAGCTCCACCGGCTCCACCCTTCGGAAAAGGAACCGCTCTTCCACCGGGACTTTACCGATCGGCAACGACTTAATGGAGACGAAGACCACCACGGAATGGAGAGATGGCACATTTTCCACGTAATGCTTGAAGATCGGAGGGATGCCGTGGACGAGCTCCGAGTAGAAGATGGCAAGCCCCGGGATTCGACAGAAGTTTGTTTCTGCAGCGATCTCCTTGACCTTCTCTGGGGAGATCTTGTGGTCGAGCTCGTAGTAGTACTTCCTCCGGTAAACACTGTTCCAGACGTACATTATGGTCATTAGGATGGCCGCAAACGCGAGCGGGAGGTACCCTCCTTGGTAGAACTTGTAGAGAACCGAGCTCAGGTAAAGAAGCTCGACTGATCCGATGACCACCACGTACGAGATCACGAGGAGTATGTGGGTTTTCCATATCATGACCATGATCAGCACCAGGAAGGAAGATGTCAGGGTCATAACGAAAACCACCGCAATTCCTGTGAAAAGATTGCATACTTGTTAGATCCTAAACCATATTTGACATATCATACCGGTTCACCGAATAACAATTTTCAGTGCCACTAGTCGCGCTGCAGTATGAATTCATAACATATTTGATGGTATCGCTACCAGAAAATTTGGCAACAATTCAAAAGTCTCTACCACTGAAGTCCACAAACTGGTCAGTAGAGTTACTGCATAGGTTAGGAGGAGAGAATATTGCATGTAACAGACACATCATATGGTAGTGTTAATATGGTGTCACCGATTAATAAAATTCAACTATTTTAAAACTTTTCATGAAATCAAAAAAATAAAATAAAACCCTAAAATTAACTAAACCATATTGATTTGTGATTAGAGATGATAATGGGGCTACCCGGACCCACCTTGCACCCTTCACAGATCGGTTTGTGCCCCGTCCCGCATAGGTTGGTTAGGCCATTAGTTGACTCATTTATAGGAAAATTACTAATTATTGTATAAAATATAATTTAAAATATGACATAAATTTATATATTTATAATAGTATAATTAAATAAATTTAAATAAAATAAAAATTTACATAATTTCGATAAAATAGAATGATTAGTATATAATTGTTAAGATAAAGTAGCCATAAATTAAGTATAATAATTTTTGAAATATATCATAAGTATATTATATAGTATTATGTATAGTAGGGATGAGGTTGGTGGGGCTGGGGCCGGGCTGCTTTGAAGACAGACCTAAACCTGCCTGACCCATGCATGGGTCAGATTGGATCAGGCCCATCCCAAATCAGGGTGGATCGACGGATCCGGGTCAGAATTGCCATCCTATTTTTGTTATCGCATCATAACTACTGTATGATATAGTCATTGCGTCGAGAATTTCCCAGTGAGAGGAGCGGGCTGATTAAATCTGTTCTTGAAGTTAGATTGATTCATTACCATAAGCATTGCCGATCTTTTCGGTGGTTTTGAACCCGAGCGTGACGCAAACACAGGCGACCATGAGGAGGTAGTTGATCTCGGGGATGTAGACTTGGCCTTCGTACTTTGTAGAGGTGTGGACTATCTTAACCAGAGGAAAGCACCCGAGGGAGAGGGATTGCTGGATGATCGAGAAAGTTCCCGAGATCATGGCTTGGCTCGCTATAATGGATGCCAAGACCGCTGCTATGAACATCGGCCAGTACAATGGACCTATAAAACAAGGAACATCAATACTTTAGGCCATCTTTGATATGATCGACACGAGGCACAGCCAATTCTTTACCTGGAATAGACTTGAAGAACGTATCAGAAACAAGGTGGTTGTTGCTCCGGAGGAACGAGGCCTGTCCCGTGTACGCTAATAGTAGAGCGGGATACGTTACACAGCACATACTTATCTGAATCGACCGAACCGTGAAGTGCCCGACATCGGCAAACAAAGCTTCAGTTCCTGCATTCGATACAAATCAGTATTTGTTAAAAGAATGTAATGGAATCAAGCCCATATCAGATTTCCATTCTCATGCCACTTTTTATTAGACTACTATTATAGTTGGTCTGTCTGTGCTACGTATAAATTCATTATTTAATGAAGGTGAAAAAAATGCGTATGTATGTAAATGATTGAACAAAATCTTCGTTGTGGCTGATAAAAGCGAGCTTGTTCTAGTGATACTGCTCCTAATTTGGTATCAAAAAATTATGGGTTGAAATTTCATTATTGGGACTCCTCATACCCTTTATTCCATTTTTGTTCCATCCCCTTCTACGTACACCAAAAAAGTCTTCATTGCAGCTAGTGTCCCAAATATATAATTTCTTATATAAATCAAATATTAAAATTAAGTAATAAGTTTAGCTAAAACATTTTATTGAATTTATATATATATAAATATAATGAAAAGGGCAAAAGAGAAAATATATTTAAAAAAGTTGTAAACTAGGAGAAAACAGTGGGAACATAAAATGTGCAAGTTGTATATTACTTAATTCACCATTAAAGTCCTATTTGTTTTTAAATCTACTGAACATTAAAATTAAATTTTATACATCAATAAATAATTAAAAAATAACAAATATCACAAAGGGAATCCTCTTCCAATATATATATATATATATATATAGACAATGTAAGGAAGATTCTGCACAATAATAATCATCTATGACCTGTTATGGCGAGAACGATGCCCCCAAGAGAAATCCAACCGTCTTTCCCGTTCCTCCTAAAGTAGTCGACGATATACATCGGGTTAATCGCCCTAAGGACTCCAGAGTCGAACTTAAAGAAATTGTAGATGCCGATGGTGCCAATGAGTGTGAACCAGATGCATATGATCGGGGCAAAGCTGTACCCGACTTTGTCAGTCCCGAACCTTTGGACCATGAACAGACACACCAGTATTGAAACTGATATCCAAACAATTCTATCTGTGTATAGGAAGAAAATATGTTACTTTAAATTGGATGTGATTAGAATTTTCATTATTTTTTTTCCATATTTTACAGTTCTTTTTTACGGAAAAATATGGCATAGATAAATAAAAATTTCTTTTATATGATACTGTCTTTGCTTAGATGCCAGAGAAATGATAAATTGCAGCTATTATTCGCATATTAGACAGCAATTCGATTTTCCAATAAATTCAACCAGAAGTCCTATAATTTAATCATGTCTTATAAAAATACTAAACGTAAACACGTATCTCACACGAATTTTATTATTTAATAAAATTAATTAAAATGATTAAATAAATTTTTAATTATAATTAATATTTATAATATGTTTTTTTAGTAAATTGAATGTGAAATTACGTAATAAATTTATGAAAAATAAAGTGATTTTATATATAATAAATCTGATGAAAAGGCAATTGGAGAAAAATTTGTGCTAAATAAGAGAGAGAAAGGATAGTAGTAAAAGATTTAATAGTTAAATTTTAGTGAGTTTATAATCTTACCCTTATTTTTTCTAATGCATGTTAACAATTCAATTTTATTAATTTGAAAAAAATTAAAAGATACCACCAAAACTTCCAAATATTTTCATATATAATATAGATATTCATAATTTAATAAAGTTTACTTATAAAATTATATTATACAAAAGTGATTTTTATAATTACCAATTAAAAAAGAGTCGAATCAAAGAACGTGACAATACCTTCGGTCATGGCGGAAGTGGCGTCCTTGATCCCTCCTACAGCCGACAGAACTGCCAACACCAAGTTAGACTATCAACATGTCAATTTCATTATCTGTCAATTTTAAATGAATAGTCCACAAAAGAAACTTATAGGACAAGGAATTATTAAATTATTTTGGCGATCCATAAATATATAAATATAAAAAGTGATTATTCTCTTTTTATCTGCTAAGAAGATCGTAATAGTGACCACCCACAACATTCGGGTTTTTGTGTTCAATAGTAAATATATTAAATTAACTGAACAAACAGTGCAAACATAATTGTCACATTAGTGAAATATGGATGCCAATTCAATATAGTCTAAGAAGCTTGTGTCGATGAGAGTTTAGATTCAAGGAATGTACTTATATTAGATGTTTTGATACAAGTGCGTAGAAGTAATTCGAACCTGAGATTCAGTTTCGTAAGACTGCATGAGAGTGAGTTTTCGACTATTACACCACTGCTCTTAGTGGTTTACTCAAAAGGCATGTCAAAGTGGAACAACATTTAGTATCTGACAAACGCATGGCAAAGAGTCTATGAAACCTGAGATGCAGGGGGTGAGGACTCCGTCACCGATGACCATGGAAGTGCCGAGCATGGTGGCAAAGAGCAAGAAGAACTTGGCGAACTGGCTGCTCTCCAGCTTCGACTTGAGCCATGAGGCTCGTCGCAGCCGATTGCTCGGCAGCTCCAACTGAAAGTTGGACACGTCCTGGTCTTCGGCCTGCTGGCTCGGGATCAAACCCACCCTCGCATATCTGCATACCAACGAGTAAAGAGCAAACGTTCCACCTGCCAAAAGTAACATATTTCATAATCTCATTAACAAATTGTCATATCGCCATGTAGATTATTTTGAAAATAAAGATTTTTAACTTATTACATTAAGAAAAATTATCGGTTCATGCCCATTGATTGTCAAAAAATATTATCAACGCACAAAATTGGGTAATTTTTCTAATAAATTGTGCACTCTAAGCATAACAGCAAAATTTTCATTAACTGCAATTAAAGTTGGGATTCCATCAGTGAGCAGCATTCTGTTCACCAATTTTTTTTGATTAATTGTAATAATTATATCCAAAAAATATTGGAAATTTAACAGTGAATAATAATTTCTTTTTCTAATTGAAAAACTTAAGTTGATGATGATGAAAAAGCAACCTCGAATACAGCCAACAGTAATAGCGTTTGTCAATGGTGGCTAGCTGCAATCATTGAATTCATGGTCCCATCATTTGACCAAATGACTAAATACATCGTACCACTCCCCAGAAATGGGGAACATCGTGCACATCCACCAACCCTATGAAGAAAAGATTAATGGTGTATGACTAATTAATAATTTAGCTAAGTAATAAAAAAAAGACAAAGATTTTTGATATTTTATTTAGATTTAAAATTAAGAATTTTTTAATTCTTTCTTATCATCAAAATTCTTTTTTATTTTCCTTTCAATATTCGTACCAAACTTATAAACTTATTTTAAAAATAGCAAAAAGCAGTGTTAAATTGACCACCCGTTAATAACCACCACCAAAAGACTATCATAATTCAATAAGTTGATATCCCTAGATCTAAACCTAATGGGAGTTCTAGCCAATGTCTTAGCACAAACGCTTAGTAGAGATTCGAAAGTGCAACCTTCAACTCATCAAACCGATATAACAATTGGCTTATAACCAGGAACAAATTTAGAGATCTTATCCAGCGGGTGAAACATTAAAAAAATACAACGGGGAGCTAAATGGGATAAAATAAAATAATTTAATAAAAACAGATAAAATCAGGTGAAATTTATTTAGCTGGTTCATGGATTTTATCGAGTTCGGGGGACATCATCCACATGCACCCCAAAATCAATACTTGCTTAGAGAGAGTATTGTATGGTATAACATGCGATAGTATTTACGTAATGTCACAAGTTAATAAAATTTAATTATTTTAAGATTTTTTAATAAAATCCCTAGAAGTTAAAAAAAATCCTAGAAATAACTAAATTTTATTAGTTTGTAACATCACGTAAACACTGTCACATAATATACACGTAATATACAAAACCCTCTCCTGCATAGAGCCATTAGATAACTTCCCTCAGCAGTAACTTAAACATTATTATTTGCTCTCCGAGACTCAAATAATTGATTGCAAGTAACATGCACCCACTCGGATCAAAGCATCCCCAGTTGCCTTCCTATTGGGGTTCTTGTCGTCAACATCGCCTTCCTAATTTCTATCTCTCATATTTTATCATATCAATCCCATGATTTGAAATTATTTTTTTTTTTAACGATTGGTCTAGCGAAAATACACAACAAAACATGTTTTTTCTCCCCGAGGAATCGTAATGCAGATTTTTTTTGGATGTATCACTGGTATCTAAAAGACCTTTGCACTACCGCCTAATTCAGTTTGAGCCAAATAGATTCATTAAGAAATAAAACTATCCCCGTATAAATTTTCTCTATTCATAAAAATAAGAATCTGAAACCTTGTAATACAGATAATTTAAGTACCCGATAAAAGCTCGCAACCCTTTGCAGAATCATGGGTATTACATTTCCGTTCCTACATTCAACAAATAAGCTTGTCTCGAGTAAGAACTCGAATGGCTAACAAACCAGAGATCCGAACACAGCATGCTTCAGAGGAGAGCCGCTGAAGCTTCGTGTCGGGTCTGAACTTATGCATCAAGTGCTTTTAAAATTTAATGACTTGATAGAACATAAACAGAATACAGATCCTGATGTTAATATGCTCCTACCTCTCTTGGAAGCACGTGCACAATAGAGGAGGACTTCTTTGACCTTTCCCGTGGTTTCTCAATCATTCACCGACACAGCCATTTAATGAATTGACAACTCGGTCTTAGTTTCTCAGGACAAAAGTGAAGCATTAACATAAGATTCCATCGGGCTATCTCTCTCTAGAAATATCTTTAAAATATTGAGAAGTTCGGGAAAAAAAGGGAATCCGATTACCATTTTGTCAAAATTCTGAAAGATTCAATTTTGACTTGTAAAGCTTTTATAAATCTAGAAAATTATTAACTTAATTATTAATTGCTGACAAAATGTGTTACACGTGTTACTTTTTGTCAACTGGCGATCCGAGATTGGCTAACAGATTCAAAAGGATGTATACATAAGGAGAGGAATTCTTACACGAACTTAACTCTTCACATTATTCTTCAACTTTATCAAATGAATATTTAATACATTATTATTAAGTGTTAAATAATTTTTTTATTTATTAATAATATTTATTTTTTAAACATGATTAAAAATATTTATGTACATACCAAATATTTATTGATTAAGTTCAACACATTTTTTATAAGCTCGGGTTATATAAAAGTTTCTCAAACAAAGAGTGGTGGCATTGTCCCGAAAACGAACCCTCAGCGAGGTCACCAGAAACCGAAATCCCTTGTCATAGGATTAGGACACTAAAAAGGGATTGGTGGCCTCTTAGGGGCCTACCAACTCCTTTGGTGAGGTCATTGGCGACCGCAATGGGGATCCTGCGGGTCTCAGTCGGCGGTAACACACACCTTCCTCCTCCCGGCCGACCACCCTTTCTTTTTTCAATTTTGGTTCGTTAATTTGTTGAAAAGTTAACGTATGTTTCAAGTGGTACATGGTGGTATGAAACATGTATCATGTTAGAATTTAACATATTTATTAATGATTTTTTTGGGGAGGTACATTAACGATTTTAGTTGATTTAATAAAGGTCGAAAATGTTGATATTTTAAAGTAAAATTTGATCCACTTGGGGTTTTTTAGAAAAAGAAAAAACTACTTGCTTTTCATATAATTCATCTATTAAAAAAAAAACTAAACATGGGAGTTGTGGAACAGTATAGTACTGCGCCGTTCGTTCATATGGATAATATAGACCCGTTGAAATTATCGATTAAACAAATAAACACAGAGCCGACAGATATTTATTTTAATTAATTAAACATTTTTGGTAGAAAAATACTAAATCGAAAAAGAGGTTACCGGTCAAAAAAGAAAAAGAAAAGGAGGTTACCGATGAAAGAGACGTGAAAATGTTTTGACCTGTTGTAGCTCCCAGTCCACACGGGTGTCTAATTCTTTTTATTTCGGCAACAAGCTTAAATAATAGAGGAAGCGAGAAAAAAAAATAAAGAAAATGAGAAGTTTTATAAGTAAGAATTGAATAAATATTTTTTTATTTACAAATCGAGGGTGGGTAGCACTAAAATCTTTCAAGAGTGAGGTCTATATATTTTCGAATTCTGTTGTTGGGTCATCATCAGTAAAAAGATTTCGTCTAAGATCTATCAGCAACGAAGGAATCATTCAAAGTTTGAAAAATAAATGCACATAACGAGAATATATGATCAGTCTATCGATAAATAGAAGAAGTTCTGAAATTAATTACCGTCGCCATTGTCGTTGGCTCGGAGGACGATGAAGACGTATTTGATGAGAGGGATCAAGGTGATCGTGTAGAAAATGAGTGAAAGGACCCCCAAGATGTCGTCGTTGTGCTTGATCCCCTTGGTGAATGTGCTCGAGTACACGTACAACGGCGATGTCCCGATGTCGCCGTACACGATCCCGATGCTCTGAAATGCTAGCTGCAGTATCACCGACCATTCTCGACCCGCCTACGTACATAAACAGTTAACAGTCAGAAAGATCGATTAGCCAGTACGACTCTATATATCATTTTGTCAGTTCAATATTTTTCTAAGAATTTTTTAGGGTTAAGTTAGAATAGTCTATGTTTCTTTGTCGTAGAAACCAAATCTGCTCTTTATTTCCAAATATCATCGAATTAAAAGATAGCAAACCTGTTTGGAGCTGTGGCCGTGGTGGTTCGAGAGCTTGGCGGATTCGATGTCCAACGAGTCGTATCTCCTCAACTTCTGCCTGGAGAGTTTCTTTCCCGATTCAGCGTGTCCTTCAGATGGGATTCTCTCCGGGCCCTCTTCATTCGGAAGGTTTTCAATACGAACTTCTCCGGGTATTTCCGTGCCCATTGAGATCGTCACAGAAGAAAGTGATCTTCAAACCTTCCCCTTCCAAGAGAGAAGGAAGAGAAGACACCCGGAAACGAAGAGAAGACAGTGGGAAATGAAGAGGTTTAGAAGCACAAGGAAGGATCCCTCATTCCTCCTGGGTATTTATAGGCAACATCGTCACTCGCACTTGGTTCGAATAATATTTATTTCCACTTGTTAATAGAGAGAATTACAGCAAAATTCATTTAGTTTGTAATTTTTCAATCTCGTCATGGAATTTAATAAATGGTGACGTGAAGCTTATATTATTATCATTTATCACAGCCTTGCTGACGTGGCAGGTAAACTTTATGCCACTCGTAAATTGATTTATTTTACTTTATCATTCATTTGTATACATGACATCGCGTGCACATTCACATTAGTAAATTGTAACTGATAGTTGTTATTATGCCAAGTCATTGTTAGTTAATGTCTATTACGAACGGACCATACCATGTCACGGAATTAATATTTTACAGCTGCTTTCTCCCATTCGAAACACTAAGAAAACGATGCAAAAAAAATTAGCAAATTTATGTAGCGTTGTTCCATAATCATATTTTGCCATGTGATGGGAAATAAATAATTCGTACTGTGCTATGAAATTATAAAATAAAATGTTAATTTATATGGCTACCATTAAGATTTCAGTTTTAATTTTTGGTGTAGAGATCTGTGTCACTATTAGATAAAATCCTCATTTAAAAGAGTGAAAAGAGATATAAAGGGTAGGAGAATCAAGAAAATGAATAAGGGAATTAGATGGATAAGAGAATCGCGGAAATTGTTTGGAGAATCATAAAAATGGTCAAGAGAATTGTGAAAAGTTGAAAATATAAATAAACACATTGGAATTTTGGAATGCCAATAACATCCAATCTTCTATTATTTTATTATAAATTAATTTTGAAAAGTGTATTTTTGAAACATAAAAATGAGATCAAAATCCTCTTATATTTACTTAAAGTAGAAAAATGAGACCAAAATCCTTTTTACAATTTTTCATATTAAAATTAAATAAAATATTTACCATTTATAAGAAATATAGAAAATCATAAATACACTAAAAATGATAGAAAAAATTTTAATTTGGCGCATCCTATGAAAAAAATATATGAAAATTTTTAAAAATTTTAGAAAGACATTGATGCCACACGGTCTTTCGCCTGTGATATCTGTAGCCTAAAATTTCTATATTTTCTACACTTCTTATAAATTTTGAAACTTTTCTTGACTCTAGAACTCTTTTCTAAAAAAATTCTTGAAATTTGTCCTAATTTTTTTAGGAATTTTCAAAATTTTGTAATTTAGAAAACTGCTGATATATTTTTAGATTTTTAAATATTTTAAAGTTTTTCTTAAAATTTTTCAAATGTGTATGTATTTGTAAAATTTTAAAAATTTATTTATAGTGTTTCTCTTTATTTCTTAATTTTTCTAAAATATTTACAAACTTACATTTTTATAAAGTTTTTTTTATGAATTTTAAAAACTCATAGTGTTTATATTTTCTGAAATTTTTTCTACTTGTCAGAATTTTTCTGAAATTTTTTAATTTTCTAATTTTTCAAAATTTTTAGATTTGTCAATTTTAAAATTTTTATTAAAAATATTATATAAATATTACATGTCAGCGCCCATACACTCATGTAAACAAAGGATTAACACGGTCCCTAATTTATTTAATAGAAGGAACTATTTGATGCATGGAGGGACCTAAATGATACATAGTTGGACCTAATTATGAAATAGAAAAACTTAATTGACACTTAGAGGGACAAGATTGATGTACTAAAAGGATATGATTAATGTAAAAGAAATTCACTTAACGATCCATTTGATGCAAAACTCACCTATGTGACAGTCAAGAAGTGCCAAAAACAAAAAAAAAACTAAGGACCCAAGTGGTGCACGACTCAGTTTTCAGGGACAAAATTGTTATGTTATTGTTGCTAAGCCCAATTGGGGACGAAGCATGTCTACACAGGTTCAGATCCATAAGTCCACGTTGGAATGAGAGAGCATTTATAGTCGAGCAGAAATAGCTTTAGGGGATGTGCTGGGGAGTGATTGTTCCTAGAATTCGAAAAAAAATTTATGAAATTCGATAAATATGTAACTTGATTTTTACTATTTTTATTATATTATCTTATTTCACGCTCCTTAAATTCATTACTTTTTTTTTTATTTTTTGATTGAGTTTCATCCTCCAAGATGGATCTGTCCGTGTAGGCGAGCTATCTTCATGGAAAGGCTGTTTGTAGTCCGAGGTAGACGTTGACAGGCGAAGACTCGTGCGTTTTATGGTCGTTGCTGCTTTTCTATTTCCTCCCGCACGGTTGCTTTATTTGACCTTTAACTTAACCCTCGTGAACGTAGCCAACAAGCTTACGTTACTATTGAAGTCTGATCGAGTTGGATCAAGTTATTTGAAAACCAAACTTTATTTAAACGAAAGAGATGTCGAACTTTTTAAACTAACTCCTGTTTTTCTTTTCGATGTACAAAAGAGGTACATAGACTAGTAAGGAAATAGATAAAAGAGGGAATAAAGAGCGCAAAGTGTTCCAATGATAAAAATTGAATTCAGAAACTCTTGGTCCCGGACCAAACCCCGTTCTCTAACTCGCTCATATGGTATTTATGTAATATTCTACTCAAACGTAGGTTATGGAAAGTAGGAGCATTTTCTATTTTATTTTATTGTAACATAGTCTTTTTTTTTTCTATTTTATTTTATTGACATGTATAAGCGTGACCTTATGAGAATATTCGGTAGCAAATAGAATATAATGGTTCTCAGTATTATTTTCTCCCTTGCTTGAAAGAGAAATTGGAAAGAGCCGATGGGAACTTGGAAGTCCAAGTTGGGGGACGATGCTGTCTTATATATTAACATAGGTATGAAGCAATTCCAATTGACTAGACATTCCAACCGATAAGTTTCGTCTTTCTAGCTTCTTAACATTTTCCATTGAATGCTTTTTATTTTCTATTTTCTATTTGAATTTGAATTTGCAATTTTATTTTATTTATTTTGGTTTTATTATTTCTTACTTTTACTTTTTCATATTTACTTTTTTTTACTGTTTTAATATTTTAATATTATCCTTTATTTTTTATTCGTGCTTTTATTTTAATGGTTTATTATTATCATTACCATTATTACCATTATTATTATTGTTATTATTATTATTATTATTGTTGTTGTTTTCTTTATAATTTTATTTATGCTTTTATTTTAATGGTTCATTGTCATTATTATTATTGTTATTTATTGTTGAATTTGTAAACTAAAAATATTATACGTCACTGATCAAGGGCACCTATCGAACTATCTCATCAATCACAATTAATAATTTTCGTGAAAAATTGACAATTTGTACCAAATTATTACATTTTTAAAAGTTATTGAACCTATCACCGACAAAAATTATTGGACCACATAGTGACGAGGAGGAGTAACTATTCATTGTAGAAAAGGTTAATGGGGTGTTTGGTTGGGTAGAACCTAGACAAGTTCTACTTGTTACGGAAGGGGATAGAGGGGATAATATTTCCCATGGAAACATAAGGAATGGTTGTTTTTTTTTTTTGTTTTTTTTTTTGTCGCCACCACGATATCCAAGCAGGCCCCACCAGCGGTGAGATGGCATCTTTCAGCCAACCATACTTGACTAATCCGTTGGTCGCCCCGGGTCGCACGCCTGGCAATGGCGGGTGAGGCTCCCAAGGGGAGTGTCTGCGTACGTGAGGTCTCGAACTCGAGATCTCCTTAAGCGGCACCGAGTTGCTTACCACTCGACCCAATCCCCTTGGTTGTTACCGGTAGGAATATGAACAAAATGACTAATCTGCCTCAGTGAACATTCAAACTTTCCATTTCTACGGACCAACTCTAGCCTCGTCCAAACCAGCGACCTGCCACCGTCATCCGCCCTTCGCCACTGCCGACAACTTCCCCGTGCCTCCCCCGAGCCACCCCAAGCCTAGTCAAACCCCCTCAGTCCCGAGCAATGAGCCAACAACCAGCGACCCATAGCAATGAGCCAACGACCCAGCGACCCCGAACCCAGTCGAACCCAGCAACCTCGAACCCAGTCGAACGACCCAGCGACCCTGAGCCGATGATCCCGCGACCCCAAACCCAGTCGAACCAGCCAAAGATCTCTCTCTCTCTCTCTCTCTCCCCCCCTCTCTCTCTCTGCTGGTTCGAAATTGTTTGAAATTGGGGGCTCGATGGTGGGGCTTGCTTGCAACAATCGACAGCGGGGGCTCGACTGCGAAGATCGACGGTGGAGGCTCGACGCCGGGGGCTTGGCCAAACTTGTCTCCTTACTCCGCGTGGGAGGAAGACGATGAACAGTGTGCATTGGCACCGCCGGCTCAACGGTTACTGAGGTGGCTGGGAGCTTGACGGCGGCTGAGTTGATGGAGGTTGCGGCCTCGATGAACAGTGCAAATGGGCACTGTTCATGATTTTTTTTTTAAAATTAAAATAATATAATATTTATAGTTAAGGGTAATTCTGTCTTTTCAATTTTAAATACTCTATTCCATATCACTTTATTCCATCCAACCAAATAATATCATTTTTATTATTTATTTAACTTTATTTCCCATACTATTAATTATCCCTACCTATTCTATTTCAATGAATCAAAGGCACCGTAATGGTTTGGAATGAAAATGCTGACTGAACTATCAGGCAATGGAGGAAGTGTGTTTAATTAAGCAAGGGTATGGGTTTAGAGGAGAAGGGTACTAATTGTTCACTTTGTTAAATATATTTACACATGAACAATAAGTAGTGAGGATAACAGGATTACCACTATTGTTACCATTCTTTTACAGAGCAAAAAGAGGGAGGAGAGGGAATAAAAACCTGATTGCCTGTTACAAAAACATGAGAGAGTAGACCACTGCAATAAATTCTTCCATTTTATTTTTACTTTTTAGGATATAGTCTAAAAATTCATGTACTTTCCCAAAATTTCCCGTTTTGCCACGAAGTTTGATCTAGAAAATTCTTACATTTTATTTTTATGATAAATAGTTTGGAAAATCATGTGATTTCTTAAAATTTCTTATATTATCACTTATTTTGTTAATAACCTAGAAAATCACTATATTTGCTCTAACTTTTCCCACTTGTTACTTGTCAATTTTTCTGTTATAAAGGTGTTAAAATTGCCTACGTGACATCCTGCATGACTCTATAGGACACATGGCAATATAAACAGCGGCCACATAGCGATTTCGCTTACTTGGCTTTCAAAATTAAAAAAAATTAAATATTAGGAAAATTATTTTAAAATTTAGAAAAATAGAAAAAAATAAATTTATTAGAAAATTAAAAAAACATATTTTTTAGAAAAACATTTTTAAGAAAAAAATTAGATTATTTAAAAAATTAAAAATTATCTAGAAAATTTTGTAAAAACTAAACAATTGTCGGTACCAAACTGTTAAGTATAAAAATATTAATACATTTAAATTGAAAGGATAAAACAAATAGTCCACTGACAATGAAGTCCATCATAAATTGCCTCATCTATTGGATGTTATTTGGATTGATGAGTTATGGGACAAATAAAGTGAAGAATTGTGGAGGGGAAGGCTGTGAAGGGATGATATAACTCGACATAAATAATTGCTCTATTACTATCATAAAGGTAGTACTCTTTTTTTTTTTTTCCTTAAACCACTAGTATTCAAAATCTAACTAGTTACGACTAATCCAATTCAATCGGTGTAGGCCCACCATAACTAATCCTCTCATTGCCGAACCACCTCAATCAGTTAATCAACTTTATTCTATTACTATCATTACTCATCAATTTGAACAGCTCCCGAAAAATAGGTCTGTCCATTGTAGGTTTCATCGTTGGCAGAATGTTTCGATCTATCTTTCCTACAAAATTTTTTTAATTTTGTGAATTTTATCTAAAATTTTAAAAATTTCTTTTTAAAAATCTTTTTTTTTTCAAATCCTCAAAATTTTTAATTATTTTTATTAAATTTATCTTCGAATTTTTTATTTTTATTATTTTCTTAATTTCTATATTTTAAAAAATTCTTAATTTTTCAAATTATTTTAAATTATTTCTTAAATTTTCATTTTTCTGAAATTTTTAAAAAATTGTAAATTTTATAAATATTTTTTTAGAATTTTCTAAATCTATTCTTAAAAAAATTTTATGATTTTTTAAATTTTGAATGTCATCTTGGTGTGGCAGCTATTTGTATTGCCATGTGTGCTATAGAGCATCATAGGATGCCCCTAAATAGTTTTGACAGCGTTACAATGGAAAAATCGATGGGTGACAAAACAGGGAAAATGAAGCAAACGTTATAATTTATAGATCATTAACAAAGTAAATGACAATATGATAATATTAGGAAACCAATCGATTTTTTAGACTATTTACCCCTATTGTTTATTGATTTTGCCTTTTCATCTTTTCTTATTTATATCTATTTTTATTTTTTATGTTTTACTTTCATTTTTGTTTTATTTTTTAATAAAAAACTTGAGATGTTATGTCAGCAAATTTATTAGGTAGCGTGGAATCAACGACCACCTCAAGCTACCACATCGTCACGATTCAGTGAGTTGGTAAAAAAAGATATTTTATATCAAACTACTACATTTTAAAAAGTTATTATACCATGGAATGAATTTATTTTAAATTTTTGTAAAATGATATTAAATTTCATAAAGTTTTAACATCCTTAGGGCAATCCTATTGGCAATTATTCAATGGGTCAAACAGCCTTTTTATAACACCTTACATGTTAAGAACAAATTTAAGGTTTTCAATGTCTATCCTTTTCCTCATATAATTAGGTTAAAGAATAAGTCATGAGATCCCAGTATTCATTATGATGGCACCTAGGGTTCATCAAGTTCACGTACTCTATTTTTCATGATGCACGGACTCTACACTACATTCATGATCGATTTCTAAATTTTAAATCCAGACCCTCATAGGAACCTATATAGTAGCACAGGTTCTGGCCTTTTAGGTACCCTACTAAAACTCTCATTTTTTTTCCTCTCGCCTTACAATAAATTTACTAATATATGGTTATAATTCATATATTTTATAAGTATGTAACTGAGTTTATGATGCATTTTTATGATTTTAGTTTAATTTTTATTAATTGAGTAGATCACCATTTTGGTCCTCAAAGTTTGAAGACCATTAATTTGATCTTTACTATTTAAATTCATCAGCTAATTTGGTCCAGACGATATAACACAATTTAAGAATACTGGCACAAACTGTGATGGCCATTATTAGGCCCCACATGCCAATTGGCAAATCGTGAATGGTTAAAATTTTATTATAAGAATGAATAAACCGTCAATTTGACCCTCAAATTTAAAGATGACCATTAACTTGGTCGTCAAACCTTGAATGTCTTCAGTTTAATTGTCAAATTTGTAACCTGTTACGGTAATCTAACACAGTATCAACCTGGCATATATGATATGGACAAATTACATGAACTATTTATTCTGATAATTTAAAAAATACTCAAAAGGAGAGACAATATGGTCTTGCTGCATGTTTGTCATGTCCCCACCCAAACCACAAGACATCGTTTTAAGCAAACGAGTCGCATCATGGTTTTTATGATTTATATGGAGAAGAGACTTTGTGAGCAGTTGAAAGTCGATTTACCTTGAGTCTATCTGAGATGCCGAAATTAAGAAGGAAGGCCGAGCTGAGGTTGCTATTTGATTGCACTATTTGACATTTACATTAGTCATCTTGCAATTGGAGAAGTAGTAGTAGATGAAATGGAAAAACTCTAGGGTATAATGATTAGTCGGTGTAATATAGGTAATATAAGTGTGTTAGATGGTAAATTATAACCCTAAAAGTGAAATTCATTCTTTTTCTCTTGGAAAAATTGAGTTGGGCTTCTATTTTGTGTTGACATGTGGTGATCGTGACTTTGTATTCAATTGACAAATCTATAAATCGAGATGTAAATCAACAAAGAAGAGATACTAGTAGATTCAAGGGGTTGATCAATGGTAAGTTTCAAGTCACATATCGATAATATAAGAGAGCAATTTTGAATTTATTAGAAAATTAGTTATGACCACTTAATAGCTTAGATTTCTGGATGAAAATGACATTTGTCTCTTGTAAGTCCCACCAAAAATAATATTATATATAAGTGTCTGGACCACGATAATCTTGAATGTAAATGCGAATCCGTCTCTATAGTCTTCCCATATACATAAGGCCAAATCTGTTTACGACAGTCTCCTCTAAGCTCAGTTTTTGATTTCACCATAGTCCATTCACAACATAATTCAATGGTAAGATCAAAGTTGACAAGTGAGTAGGGGTGCATGACCATTGCGAGAGAGGCAATGGTTGAAGTAGGCAAGAAAGGAGAACATGTTGTTGAATCGTTCCCTTATGCACTTGTTGAATTCAAGTGTTCTTGTGTACTTTTGCATAATGATCGATTGATAAATGAGAAGGGTTTTAATGGAGATTTCAGATAATTTAGAGTAAAATAGTATTTTGGATACTTTTATCCTATTATTGAATGTCATGTGTATTTGTTGCATAATTAAGGGTATGCCCGTAAGTATACGTATCGCCAACAAGTAGTATAGAATGAGTAAAATATCGTTCCCAGGAGAACTCTCCTACTAATCACTAAAATTAGCACAACTAATTCTAAGCCAAGTAAATTGAATAAGTTGAGTAGAATGCAAGTAGTTAAAAAGACAGAAAGTAAGCCGATAGAAATCGGTTGATAAAGAACTGCTAAGGTTCACAACTTCCCCAATTCTAGTCTTAAGTAAAAATCCTTCTTTCACACCATTAATTCTGTCATATTATAACCTAGAGTTCTAGGGTTTCCCCACTACCATCGTACGCATCGCTCAATATCATACGAATGTACCTAAGCTGAAGACATTAATTCACTCTATCTCTAGGCGATTAATGTTGAAAGGTCAATTAATCCAACCCTAATTGGCTATCTAGGGTGCTCACCATCTCTCGATGTGCTTGCACGAATAACCTCATCTCTCAGCATAAGTTAACATAGATTATACAATTTCAAGCATGACTTCGATTTCCCCTCTTGAGACTCCTCTCTATCTCAAGTTCATTCCCATGGGTGGCCAATCCAAAAGAAAGTATGAAGTACGAAGTACGAAGTACGAAGTACGAAATTTGCATAAATAACATTGAGTAGGCGTACCTCAATAGAATTAGAAGTATGAAAGAAAGTCCTTACTTAAAATATTGAAAAAGTTCCATTGATCATCCTAGGAATCTAGGAGTTTAGTTTAATATAATAGAATAAAACACATGAGTTGGAAGAGAAGACAACATTATGAAAACCAGAAGAAAAGGTATAGAAGGAGCTCTAGATGGTGAAGTCGAATATCTCGATCCCGACTTTACGACTTGTTACTATGGTCCCTCTTCTCGTATTCCACGATTATTGTCCTCTTCCTTCCTTCTACTTATCTCCTTTTACTTGTGGGGGGTACACCACTATATATATAGCATTTACACTTCCTCCAACCTTGCTTTGAACAGTGTGGGATAGAGAGTTGTGGGTCCTACCAATTTGCTCAGTAGACTGAGGTCCAGTCTTCTCACTGAATTTTCTCTATAGACCGCGGTCTGGTGAGCTCTGTGCCCAGTTTCATTTCTTTGGCAATAACTTCCTCGTTTCTACTTCGATTTGTGATTCGTTTGATGCGTTGGAATCCTGACTCGACAAGCTTTTCTAGGATATCTTATCTTCCATATTTCTCATGAGGAGAATATGAGAAAATTTCCTTTGAAGTTACTGCATCGAAAGCAAAATCATCGGACAAGTTATTCTTCATCTTTCCGCATATCTCCTTTTCGTTTCCTACACATCAAATAATTCTCGGCAGTATCTTTTCTTTGTTCCTAGAATTTTCAAACACATCATTTGGCTCCCAACATGAAATGATATGAAATTACTTGCAAAATGCATGAAAAGTGGTCTAAGATACGAATATCTAATCCGGGAATGAGTGCACAACTTATACAAATCACTGTATCAACGGTATTATGAACCCAAAATAGATCGTAAGTGTCCATAACGGCCTTGTAAATGAAGCTATAATGAATAGACCAAATTGTCTAATGAGATTAAACAGTGAGAACCAAATTAATAACCTTCAAACTTTGAGAATCAAATTGACGGTTTGCTGTAAACACCTCATTTTAGCTCGAGACGAAATACTTGATGGTCAAACTCGTTCAAGGCACAGAACTATTGGTATTAGCAGCTAGATGAGATTTTAGAGGCTTGGCAGATGGACTTAACGAAGTTAAAAGTGAGCAAATTTGAATTTATCATAAAGATCACTCAGATACCTTTGGTTTGATGGATTTTGGACCAGAAATTTATCTTGGAGAGGCAGATACAATTTTTTGAAGGAAAATTGCCTGACATGTGAACAGTAATTGGGCTGTGGCTGATTTCTTGGGAAAAATCATATCTATTTATTGAGAGGTCTAATTTCAGCAAGCTTATGTAATTAGGACCCTAAGTCATGAATTATTAAGAGAAAAATAGAGCGAAATATTGAAAGATCCAGAATCAGCCTAAGAAAATTGATCAAAGAGCCTCAGTGTGTAGGGCCGGCCCGTACCGGCCAGTTGGATTCAAAAATTCGTTTCTCACGAATTCTGAGGCCTTTTCATGGGATTCTTCTTTTCAATGGTCAGTAACATGGTGAATATTTATCAGAAAATATTAGAAAGAAAAGATAAAATTCTTTCTCAGCTGAGGAGGAGAGAAAATATGCAGTCTCGAAACTGATATGGACTGACAAAATTTCAGTTGAAAGAATTGAGTAAAAATGGAAAGGAAATATTACTGCACTCCACGGATTCAGAAATTAGAAGATACATGGCTGATTTTGAGTCTCAATATATGCCTTCTTTCAGATTTAATTCCCAAATGATATGTATAAAAGGAGGAAGAGCTGAAGGTTACAAGGGGATCGGGGAAGAATACTTGGAAGCACTACCAAGAAAAATCTAGAGCAGCCACTCAAGGACCACGACCACCGTTCTTCAGAGAAACGTTGTTGCCGCTGTAATCTCATCCGAAGTTATCCTCTCCGGCTGTCGTTTGATTCGATTTCGAATGCCCCAAAGCTGCCAAGTGGTTATTTTAGGTATGATGCCCTGTTTTCCTTTCTGTTTTAGTGTAAATGGTCTGAGTGGTGCCTAATGTATTTCATCTATGTATGAGAAGGTCAAAAATTTATGGATGTTCATAGAAGTTTTGCATTTTCATTCTTGGTACAAATTGCATAAGATGATTCAAAGATTAAGTGTAGTAACTTAGCATCTGTGCTTGCAATTCCTAATAAAATCTAGTAGCTTTCGTGATACGTTGGCACCACTTTGTAGTGATTAATATTCATTAAATTTCACATCATTTGCTTGATTCCCATAGTTAAAATTTTCATCATGTTTCTAGCATGCTTCGATATACTAAGGTGTGTTAAGTGGTGTGTTTGATTACTAGATAAATAGATAATCTTTGTATAATTCTTACATGTAGTTTACAACATGTTGACATGGTTCAATTTACTAATTTGGGGATTTACTTGTGTCATAAGTTGCAGCTTCTTGATTATATTCCCCTCTTTCATGTCTATGATATTATGCCTTTTGGATTTCTTTCTCTTACCATTGATGCTATCTTTTTTTTTAATTAAAATAGGATTAGGAAAGTCGAATTGAAATAAAATATGGTAAGTTTAGAAACATTGTTAGGGTACCGATATAGGGTGTGTCGATGGGCTCGCGAGCCTTTCGAGCGTAATAGAACTCCTGAATCCAACTCTGATTCAAGACCGACCAATAAAAACCTATGCGGTTAGTGTCATGCTCCCTTAGGTGAATTGTAGGTTTTTAATCGACCTTAGGACTAGTTCCATAAACGATTAGTGGCTACTCCTTATTTATCTATTTTTAGCCATGATATCGTAAACTCGATTTATTTCGGGGTTGCGACAATTTGGCGACTCCGCTAGGGACATATTTTCAAAAAACGGGTTCAGGCCCATTTATGTTTGTTTCTATACTTGCCTTACCTTATTTTTTATTCTTCTTTTATCTTGTTGATATATTTTATGAAATTTTTTATGTTATTCATTTTCGCATATTGCATTGCATTAGAATTTTAGGATCCAAAATGCTCAGACCTAGGGAAACCGTAGGAACTTTTTAGGTTAGATAGAGCGATCTGAGTAGGGGCACGGACGGAGCGGTCCGAGACCTTCGTTACGGCCCTGAAAGACCCTCGTTCGGCTCGCAAGTCCGATGATCACAAAGGGAGAGGAAACTACGAGTCGGGGAGCCTGCACGTTTAGATAGCACCTATCCTTAGAACCAAGCCCACTTGCATAGCATGAAGCCTCCAATCATCCACTACGATTGTAATTTGAATAAGGCCCTAGGGTTAGTTCTATTTTAGGTTAGGCGGGCTTTTCTTTTGTATTTAAAATTTTGATATATTTTCCCGATTAACGAGCCCATAGGATAGCTTTCCTTAGGATAGATGGGCTCTTCTTTTGTAATTTTGATTCAAATATATTTTGAGGCCCATAGGTTATTTCATTTTAAGTTAGATGGGCTTTTCTTTGTATTTTTTTTATTTTATCCAGCGGGCCCTTAGGTTAAGTGGGCCTCTCTTTTGCATTTTAAATTTTTTTTTCACGGATCGGTCGGAACAGATGTACATGTACTTTATCTTGTTAGTAGACTGATATTAATTATTGCATATGCATCATGTTTTCCAAAACAAAACTTTGTAGGTATGCCATTCATATTGATATAACGTTCTAAGGTCGCCTAATTTCCATTTTGGTAAGGAATGGAGTCTCGACTTGCTTGCCCACAAATTGATCGCATAGCCTGCCTCGTCGAAGTTATCAACCACTTATGGAGTTCCATGCGTCCTATAGAGCAAGCTCGCATCTAGGAATTGATAGGAGATGTGACGCTCCTAGCAAACTTCCAGGTCGACTGGAACCCACTTGGAGCTCTAACTGGACATTGGGATAAAAAGAACGCCATCTTCGTGATCAGTGAAACAAAGATAACTCCAACACTCGAAGAATATCGAGTCCTCTTACCCAATTGGAAACAAGGGATCATCGAACCGAACATCATTACAAGCGGCATTACATCTCTCTCGTGCCTCTTGGGGATTCGAAAATCAAACATGGCTATTGAGCTTAAAAATAATGGCAGGAAAGTCCTCTTGATGGAAAATCTTTTAAAATGGTTGAACTTGAAGGTAGAAAATCCCAAGGATGACACTTTTCACATGAACATCACTCATGGATTTTTACTCTTGGTATTTGGAACTCTCTTATTTCCTAAATCCCCAACTCACATTGACACAGCATTAGCTGACGTTGTCCTCCAAGTGGTACGAGGCCAGAGCTATGTTATGGCCCTTTTGGCTGGGACGATGGCATCTCTCAGCTCCATAAAAGAAAGGGGATGAGGGACAATACGAGGATGTCCTGCACTATTACAAATTTGGTTCTTAAGTCACGCAAAACTCCTTGGGAAATCTTTTCCAGTTTCATATTATCAATTGAATGAATCTTTAATTGCAAGAATTTTGGAAAAATGCCGCCATGACAAACGTTCGGCTAATGAGTGGATTGAATTTATTTCAAATTTTCAACCTAAAGACTTTTTGTGGAAGGTTTGTTGGATGTCCCACGATCCCGCATTGCTTAGATGTTCAATTTTCAAAGGCATTCCACTCATTAGCCACGTCGGCTCCTTAGCTTATTTTCCCTCGAGAGTGGTGCGACAACTTGGCAGCCTATAGCAAATTCCCTATGCGGAGGAAGGTCACCCGCTTACATATGATTGGCATGGCATGACGATGCCTCCAACCACACGACAAGCAACTATCGATCGACTCCTCAAGCTTTGGGCAACCCATAAGGAATATCCCATGAAGCCACTTGTCAATCCTACAAGAGAAGAAGGGAGTATGGGGCCTCTCGAGAGTACGTGTACCGCTTCTATGTAAGCCAAGGCGAGGCTCTTCTAAAGCCCGAGGAAGTATTCGGCCCAAAGCCTCCTAATGACTCGAAGAAGCCCACCAATTTCTATGAGGAGATGGTGGTCAAGCTAGAGTGTCAGAGCAGGGTATGGTTGAATGACGTGCTCACCTTGAAGAAGGAAAGGGACCAAGCTCGTGAAGAACTAGTTCAGGCCCGTGAAATAATTACAAAGTGTGACAAGCAAGTAGCTTGATTAAGCGCTTCCTTGGAGAATTTCAAAAGAAGAGCAAGAACAGTTAGGAATTTTTCCCAATACATGTCGTTTGCCTTTGTAACTACCAAGGAACAAGTCTTGGAAGCGCTTAATGAGCTTAGGGAGCAAATTAGGCGACTTGAGAATGGGCCAAAAGATGTTGATTAGGTTTTTCTGGAAAATGAACATGTTTTATGATTCTTGTTATCAATATGAATGGCTATTTACTAGTGAATTTTCTCATGCTACAAACCATATTCTCATTATTTACTCATTTATTCCATTTTCTGATAATTAGGTGCTATTATATCTCTGGCTAGTCGTAGTCCTATCCGCACACAATCCAGGGCGAGAATGGAAGAATAACATCAGGGGCAATCTCAATCTCAACAAGCTAATAACTTCGAACAAAGAATTACTCAACTTGAGAATGCCATAGCAAACATGTCCACTCAGATGGCACAATTAATGGCGCTCTTTCAAGCACAGGTTACGGGAGCTGCTAGCTCCACCCCTTTGCCTGCTCCTATTCTCATGATTGAGCCTGCCCCGGTCCAAACTTCACCCCCCATACAAGACCTCCCAAACCTAGCTCCATCGACACCTCAAATAATCAACCCTATCCATGCTCCAACTACTGAAGGAGCATATACTACTCCAGTTACAATTTGATTTTCCTAAAATGAGGAGACTAAGCAGGAGAGCCGATTGAAGAAAATGGAAGAAAAAATGAAGATTATTCAAGGACTAGCGTCAATTATAATGATCTATGCTTGTTCCCAGATATGCGCATCCCATAAAAATTCAAAATGCCATAATTTTAGAAGTACAATGGTACTGGCAATCCAAAGACTCACCTTCGTTTGTACTGTTTGAAGATGGCCCCATACAAAGATTATGAGAAATTCATGATTCAGACATTCCAGGAAAGTCTAAAGAGTGTGGTATTGATTTGGTTTGCAGACCTTAAAGCAAAAGATATCCCGACATGGGATGATTTGGCCAGTTTATTCCTCGAACAATACAGGTTTAACATTGATATTGCCCCGACACGTCTCGAGCTACAGCGAATGGAGATGGAAACAGGTCAGTCATTCCGAAAGTATGCTCAGGAATGGAGAGCGAAAGCGGCCCAGGTTCGCCCTCCATTGACGATAATGAGGCTGTTTCGCTATTTATCAGCACGCTGAAAGGTGCATACTACTCGCACCTGCTGAGCCATACTTCATCAACATTTGCAGACCTAATTACTGCTGGAGGAAGGGTAGAGGACGGAATAAGGTTGGGAAAGATTGATGACCCATTCAAGAAGAATGGTACAGAAGGGTTTAAAAAAGTCATTCCCAGTAAAAAGAAGGATGCAACCGTGAGCACTGTATATTTATCTCAAACACGTTACCCACCATTGCAATATACAATGCAGTAATCAGCTCTGCCTTCTCAAGCACTTCAAGCCGCATCAACCCAAATTCCTCCGGTGACTCGAAATGCATCAAACGGATGTTCCCCGCTGAGTAGGAATCGTCGTCAATTCACTCCGCTACCTATCCCTTTGTCGGAGATGTTCAAGAATTTGATGGAAAAGGGAAAGATTGTACCCGAGCCAGGGAGGCGAGACTACCAGCCTCAAAATCCTGACCCAAATGCTAAATGTGAATTCCATATGGGGGCCATGGGGCATTCTACTAATAATTGCATTCACCTGGGGCATAGCGTGCAGGATCTCATCGATGCGGGCCACTTGGTGTTCAATGTTGCAAAGCCTCCCAATGTTAACGCCAATTCCTTGCCCGACCATTCAAACGCACCAACAGCATCAATCAACATGATTGATTTTTGCACGCTGGACAATGGTGAAGAAGATGATTGTGCCACTCGGAGGCACCACTTGTTGTTTACCCTGATTCTTCTTGTGCTTCATTTGGCATCGGAGCCATCTTGGACGAGGTGTCTACTGGTTCTTTCATTCGCATGGCTGTTGAAGATGGGGAGCCAACCAATTGGACTGCAGTTCCACTCTTCTCAGCCTTAGTCACCGATGAGTAAGCCTATTTGAGTTGTGTGATGTTCCGGTGTGTGGCATAGCCATGAGCCCACAACGGAAGAGGGATCTTGTCATAGTCATGAGCTTTTGAATAATTTTCTATTCTTACTAAAATCAGTCTCTCATTTCTTCTCCATATTCTTTCCATGCCTACATTAAAATCGGCCATTTCTCTCATTGTCTAGGCACCGCTCGAATTCAAATAAAAAGTAATGCGGCAGTTCGAACCCTTTTGAGATACATTTTGATTGCTTCACCCCTATACTTTGTGGGGGGAGAAGTCGAACGAAGATGATGCCCCCAATGAAATCACAGAAAGCCTTGAATGGTTAGAGGAGAGCAAGCCAATGACCAATGAGGCCACAGAAACCATCGATATAGGCAAGGATGACGAACCTCGCATTCTTAAGATCGGGACAATTCTCGACACCACATAACGAGCTTGAATGATTGATCTTCTAAAGGAGTTCAGAGAAATTTTTGTCTGGTCCTATATTGATATGCCAAGCTTGGATCCGTCTACTGTGCAACATTATCTGCCGATTGACAATTAGAAATTCCCTCTAAAAAGAAGCATGAAGGGGTTTGTGGGTCTACATGAACGGACACATGCTCACAAAGAAGATTATTCGGCTTGGATACTTTTGGTCTACCATGGAAACAGATTGTGTGAGATACGTGCGACACTGTCATTTATGCAGATTTTTGCAAATCAAGCCAAGTCACCCCCAAATGAGTTACACCCGATGTCCGCACCTTGGCCCTTTGCAATGTGGGGCATCGATGTGATTGGCCCAATCTCTCCAAAAGCGTCAATTGGATGTCTTTATTTTGGTGGCTATTGACTATTTTATGAAGTGGGTTGAGGGTGAATCTTGTGCATCAGTGACTGAAAAAGTAGTGGTCTGCTTCCTCAAATGCAACTTCATCAGCCGCTATGGCGTATTTGAAACAATTATCTCTGACAATGCAAAGAATTTCAATGACAAGCTTGTCGATGACCTGTGTGAGCGGTCCAAGATTAAGTGTCGCAACCCATCTCCATATTAGCCCCAAATGAACTGCGAGATAGAGGAAGCCAATAAAAAAAAATTGAAAAGAATCATTGAAAGGATGACTATTTCATACAAGGATTGGCATGAAATTCTTCCAAGGCACTTTTGACATATCGCACTTTGATTTGTACATCGACTGGGGTAACACCATACTCCTTGGTTTATGGCACTGAAGCGGTGTTGCCTGTTGAATTAGAAATTCCTTCATTAAGGGTCTTCACTGAGTCCAAGCTGGAGGAAGTCGAGTGCATAAAGTAGCGTTATGAGCAGTTGAACCTTATTGATGAAAAAAGGCTCACAAAACTTTGTCATGGTCAATGCTATCAGAAGCGCATGGCCCATGCCTTCAACAAAAAACTTCGGCACCGCGAGTTTCAGCCTGATGACTTAGTGTTGTGCAAGGTGTTGCATATCACTCCTGATTCCCGGGGCAAGTTCACGCCAAAACATGAGGGCACCTATGTCATTAAGAAAGTCTTTTCGGGTAATGCTGTGATCATTACTAACATGGGTGGTCAAGAAATCCCAAGCATTATTAATGTCGATTCATTAAAGAAGTATTTCTCCTAAAGGGAGCATTGATATATGACTTCTAAATAAATTTGAGAGCCAAAAATAATATTCCTACTAGGCTAAAAACTCGAAATGGCAGTCTAGGCAGAAGTTAGGGAAAGAGAGGTGTGACCGAAAACTCAAAAACGGTCAGTCATAGCAAAAGGAGAGATGAATGATATTCCCGCCAGGCTGAAAACCCGAAAGGGCGGCCTAGGCAAAATTTAGGGAACTGAGAGGTGCGGCTACTCCTTCAAGGGATAGTCGTAGCAAAAGGAGAGAAATTTGAGAGAATTAAAAAAAAAAAAAGATAATCTCCCCGTTAGGTTGTTGGGCATTGCACGAATTAGGCAAAAGTTAGGGGAAAGAGTGTTGCCTCAGCCACAATAATGCGGAACTCTTAGGGCACAATGTCGGAGTCTTGGTCAAGAGGTCAAAGGCAAGTGATCCGAAAATCAGGAAAGGTCTACGTGGGATCTCAAGGGGGTGCTTCTCGAAATGGGATCGAACTGTTGTATCCTTTGAAATATGGAGGATTCAACAAATTCCCTTCCCTTACCTTTTTGTTGCAAATCATGTCTGCATTAGTAGCCTTTCTTTTCAAAGGGACACAACCACTCCTTAAGTTGGTTACAAAGCGAAAAATCCCGTACATCTACACTTGAATTACTTCACTTATCGTGATTCGGGCTATGTACAATGGAACTAATGACAACAAGGTTTATTCCACGACTTTACAGATAGGCAGAAGGAAATTCCAAGAGGCGCCCTCCCCAGGATGATTCGAAACCTAATTAAGCAAAAGAAGGTAGGGTGAGCTATGAGCGAAGACTCAATAGTGAATCCCAAGGTGAAAAGCAGACCTGTCATCATGAGCCCGATCAAGGGAGCAATTGCAGAAGAATTGGCTTCAACCTAACAGCAAGCAAAGATGATAGTTTTGACAAACTCATGATTCATGGCACATGGCTCTTCGCGCTCAATTGCGCACTTCTTTTTCACGCTCAACTGCGTGCTTATCCCTTCACACTCAACTGCGTGCTTATCCCTTCACACTCAACTGCGTGCTTATCCATTCACACTCAACTATGTGCTTTTCTTTTACCTCGCGCTCGATTGCGCACCTCCCTTTCATGCTCGACTGCTTGCTTATCCCTTCACACTCAACTACATGCTTTTCTTCTACCTTGCGCTCGGCTGCGCACCTCCTTTTTGCGCTGGCTGTGCACCTTCTTCACATGCTCAACTGTGTGCCTTTCTTGTACCATGCGCTCAACTGTGCACCTCCTTCTCACGCTCAACTGCGTGCCCATCCCTTCGTGCTAAACTGTGTGCTTTCCTTCCTTCCCTTGCGCTCAACTGCACACTTCTTCCTCATGCTCAGCTGCGTACCCACATTTTTTGCCCTCAACGGCACACTTCTTCCTCACGCTCAGCTGCGTACCCACATTTTTTGCGCTCAACTGCACATACCCTTCTATATGCCCAGCAGTTTATCCTTCCCTTCCTCACGCCCCGAGCGTGAATTTATTTCAACACCCAGTAGCGTATCCTCTTACTACTCATGCCCTGAGCATGCACTTGTCCTTGTGCCCAAAGCGCATTTCTATTATGATATTCCACTTCACATCCAATTAGTTACCTTCTTTATGGTTTGAGGCAGTTTAGTTAAAAAAAAAAAAAAAAAGAAGAAAAAAAGAAAAAAAGAAAAAAGAAAGATGAAAAATGATGAAAAACGAGAGAAAAAGAAAAGAGAAAAGAAAAAACTTGACTGAAAGATCATTGTCTCAAGGGGAATCACAATCTTCTTCGATCTAAAATTAGGTCCTTATATTTGTCTTTGAAATGACACTCTTTTCAAGATCTTTGACTTATCATCGAGAGTCGCTCCAAAGAGGGGCAGCTGTAGACACCTCATTTTTGCTCGACAAAAAATACCTGATGGTCAAACCCGTTCATGGCACAGAACTATTGGTATTAGTAGCTAGATGGGATTTTAGAGGCTTGGCAGATGGACTTAACGGAGTTAAAAGTGAGCAAATTTATATCCATCATGAAGATCATTGAGTTGCCTTTGGTTTGATGGATTTTGGACCAGAAATTCATCTTGGAGAGTCAGATACAATTTTTTTGAAGGAAAATTGTCTGACATGTGAACAGTAATCGGACTATGGCTGATTTCTTGGGAAAAATGATATCTATTTATTGCAAGTCTAATTTAAGCAAGACTTATGGAATTTGGACCTTAAGTCATGAATGATTAATATAAAAATAGAGCGAAATATTGAAAGATCCAGAATCAGCCTGTGAAAATTGATCAAAGAGCCTCAGTATGCAGGCCCGGCCCGTATCGGCCAGTTGGATTCAAAAATTCGTTTCTCGCTAATTCTGAGGTTTTTTTTGTGGGATTCTTCTTTTCAATGGTCATAACATGGTGAATATTTATCATAAAATATTAGAAAGGAAAGATAAAATTCGTTCTCAACGGAGGAGGAGAGAAAATATGCAGTCTCGAAACTGATATGGACTGACAATATTTTAGCTGAAAGAATTGAGTAAAAATGGAAAGGAAATATTACTGCATTTCATGGATTCAGAAATTAGAAGATACATGGCTGATTTTGACTCTCAATATGTCCCTTCTTCCTATTTAATTCCCGAATGATATGTATAAAAGGAGGAAGAGCTAAAGGTTACAAGGGGATCGGTGAAGAATACTTGGAAGCACTACCAAGAAAAATCTGGAGCAGCCACTCAAGGACCACGACCACCGTTCTTCAGAGAAACGTTGTTGCTGCTGTAATCTCATCCGCAATTATCCTCTCTGACTGTCGTTTGATCCAATTTCAAATGCCCCGAAGCTGCCAAGTGGTTATTTTAGGTATGATGCCCTGTTTTCCTTTCTGTTTTAGAGTAAATGGTCTGAGTGGTGCCTAATGTATTTGATCTATATATGAGAAGGTCAGAAATTTATAGATGTTCACAGAAGTTTTGTATTTTCATTCTTGATACAAATTGCAGAAGATGATTTAAAGATTAAGTGTAGTAACTTAGCATCTGTGCTTGCAATTCCTAATAAAATCTGTTAGCTTTCGTGATAAATTGGCACCACTTTGTAGTGATTAATATTCTTTAAATTTCACACCAATTGCTCGATTCCCATAGTGAAAATTTTCATCATGTTTCTAGCATACGTCGATATGCTAGGTAAATAGATAATCTTGGTATAATTCTTACATGTAGTTTACAACATGTTGACATGGTTCAATTCACTAATTTTGGGATTTACTTGTGTCATAAGTTACAGCTTCTTGATTATATTTCCCTCTTTCATGTCTATGATATTGTGCCTTTTGGATTTCTTTCTCTTACCATTGATGCTATCTTTTTTATTAAAATAGGATTAGGAAAGTTGAATTTAAATAAAATATGGTAAGTTTAGAAATATTGTTAGGGTACTGATATAGGGCATGTCGATGGGCTCGCGAGCCTTTCGAGTTTAATAGAACCCCCGAATCCAACTTTGGTTCAAGACCGACCAATAAAAACCTATGCGATTAGTGTCATGCTCCCTTAGGTGAATTGTAGGTTTCTAATCGACCTTAGGACTAGTTCCATAAACGATTAGCGGTCACTCCTTATTTATCTATTTTTAGCCATGGTATCATATACTCAATTTATTTCGGGGTTGGACACTCGGTACAACTTAACTATTTACTAAGAGTAAACTGTCAAAATAATATTCAAATTTATATGCGGTCAAGTTCGTCTTCAAATTAAATTTGCCACTAAATTGATCAAAAATTTGTAATCTTGCCATCCAAATAGTCCGGCCATCAACGGCATCAAAAGGCTCATGATGGAATCAGTGCACGTGGTAAAATTTCATCAAATAGTCATTGAATTTAAACGCGGCCACCAAATCGATCCTCAAATTAAATTTGCCACAAAATTGGTCCAACATTCACAATTCTACCATCAAAATAGCCTAGTTGCCAGAAGTGTTAAAGAAATCGTTTTAGAATCCTAGTATGATAGTTAATATTACAAAATTTCGTCTATAAACTGAAAAAACTATGACACTTTACTCATCTTCCCCAAAACATTCGTATAGTTGGATTTTGATCCCCAAGTTATAAGATAAATATTACATATCGCAACCACTAAACTGACGTGCTTGCTCAAATTTGTAGAATAATTATTTTGATAATAAAATTACGAATTTTGGACCAATTTGGTGGCAATTTAATTTGAGAACTAACTTGATGGTCTCGTACAAATTAGAGGACCATTTTGATAGTTTGCTCATTTTTTTAATCCAATTATTAGTTGCCACATGGCATTATGATCCTAAAAGCCAACTATTTTTATCCATGTCAACCTCTTCAAACAACGTTATAACATTTAGACCAAATTGACTGACAGAATTAGATAGGGAGGCTTAAATTAGTAACTTTCAAACTTTGAGGACCAATTTAATTGTTCGCTAAGATTCTATGGACTAAAATGATAGCTTACTCATGATGTCAAATGAAATGTTAGTTGACTCTATATAAAATTTTAATATATTTCATTGTTGTTTGTTATTCATTTCTAAATCCTATTAATATTTTGAGTATTAAAAATTCATTGAATATGCATAATTCTATTAACAAATGAAATTTTATTGAATCAGTCATGGTAGATAACCTAATTAGGCCTATACTTCTGGTAAAATTGCCACTTTTAGGGTTCACGTGACCTAGAAATACACAAACTTTAAAACACTTATTCCATTTAGCATGCTATCACAAAATCTGATAAAATTAATGAAATTTGCTGACTTGTCATGTTAGGTTGTACATGTGACAAATGGAGAGTTATGTGGTAAAATTACATGGATGAGTAAGGCAAGATATCATTTATGCCCAATAATGAAACTCGTTAAATTATAAAAATGAAGGCACCCACATAATTTCATCCACGTAATTTCATCCACGAAAAATCCTTAAAATTAGAATTTACAATTAGAGCTTCCATTTTGTTCTCTATTTTCGCCCTAATTTCATTCTCATGTGCTCAAAAACCCTGTCTTCTAATTGTAATTTCTGATTTTAGGAATTTTCAGTGGATGAAATAACGTGTGTACTCTTCTTTTTTAAAATTTAAAGAGTTTAATTGTTGTGATGGCATGCTAAACATCACAAACGTTTTAAAGTTCGTACGTTCCTAGGTCACATGAAAAAGTTCTTACCAAAAGTGACAATTTGGCCAAATATAGGCTTAATTAGGTTATTACCTCAATCAGTAATCCAATAATATAAATAACATGAGAATTAGAGTACAATCTAGAGATTTATAATCGAATGAAATCAATTATTTTTTTGTATACCCAATTCATGTGGTTGGTATTGGAACCGAAATTGGACCAATTTAACTAGTTCCTTTATCTATTACTCAAACTTTACTCGAGTTTTATTGGTATCCATTAGTTGTATTCCAGTCGGTTTTGGTTCTACCCCATCCACCTAAAGCTACCAATTTACAATCTGATGTGTGAAAGGAACAAGAGTCTTAATCTTCTTGTGAGACAATAGACAACTCATTGCTCTTAAAGGCACTTTTTCAATGACAAAGCTATATAAGCATGCTTAGCAAATATTAACTCTTATTGGAGTTTCCATGTTGTGACTCTGGACCCATCACTATGAGTCCACCTAATCAGTTGGTGCTTACAAGTCAAACTCTGATAGTACCAATTAATAATTTGAAATGACAATGGACAAGAGTCTTGAACTCTTTATAAGATTTAAGAGCAATCCTTTCTCTTAGGAGATGCCTTTTCAAATGCAACCATGTGTGACATGCCTAAGATGGATAATATCTCTTACTAGCCTTCTAACATTGTGAAATCTAAGCCCATTGATGACCAAAAGTTAAAAAAAAAAAAAAAACAGAATCAGATCAAGCGACAATGTCGTATTGACCTAACTAGACGCCCAAAAATCATGGGGAATCTAACCAATGGTTATGTTATGAGCATCATAGGAAATAAGGAAATGGCACGGAGGGATGTCGCGATGTCCAAGACACAAATTGAGAAGTTCTTTTGCAATGGCAAACTAAAGTTATACGTCAGGAGACATGTCTAAAAAGAGATCAATGCATCCCCTCCCAACCTACAAAAAAGGGAAGGTTATGATGATGCAAGTTGAACCTAGCCAAATAGAAGTGATGACCCTGACCAACTTCCCCTCTATATTATAGATGTTATCTCTAGGGCACCAATGCCCCATAGAGGGAGGATGGAAAGGAAATTGCTCCATCCATGAACTGCATCAACCTCAAGCTCAAGCTCAGAAAAAACAGCGAATGATAGTTCAAAATTGTCTCGCTCCAAGGTGATCTCATTCAATGAGTCTACCATCATCTCGTGTTAGTGATCTCATAGCACCACTTTGAACTCTAATTTCTTGCAAGACTTTCGAGTTACACCTAATCAACTTGGACCCTGAATAGCCTCGAACCAATTCGTCGACTTGAGAAAATATCCAAGGTTGGGTTTACCCAAAGGACCCATATGATAGATTGTAGTGGTCTGACACATTTTTCTCTTATTTGGATGGAGATGAATGGAGGGTGGATGAAAAGGAAAGGGAATGGAGGAGAATTTTTCACTCTGATTCCACTCTAAAACCTAGTTTCCTTTCATCCTCATTTTTTGGTTGAATGGAAGTGAAACAATTTATAACAAATTTATTAAAAATAAAGTTACCTAACTATTCATGTACGAAAGGAAAAAAAATCCTATTATCACTTTGAAAAGTGTAATTTTTGAGAATATAATATAAGTTTTGTGGTTATCATTTGTGATGAGTCAAGCGATTAGACGTTATATAATGCTCGGTAGTTTAGAGGAAACTATGAGTTTTTACACTAAGACCTTATCTTTTGGTTTAGTTGAGATCTAACAATGTTATATTGGAATTATTAGCTTCCTCCATATATGTGCTCCAAAGAAAGTACTTGTTTATGTGGTTGTATTGCGTGATACGTAAAATTTAAGGTTTTTTCCTGAAATGAACTTGGACGAGTAATATAAAGACAATGATATATTTGTCTATTAGTTAATAATTTATATACATACAAAGAAAATTTTTTTTCCTCCATTCCCCTTATTATGATATATCCAATTAAGGTAAATATTTTTCATCACTTCTCCTCCTTTCCCTTTCGTTTCATCCTATGAAATTTCCACCCGATCCACAAGAGGTTGGGCCCATGTCCACAAAAGTTCAAGCTAATAGGATGGTGATACTCACTCTTTTATAAACCAGGATTACTTTCATTATTTGTCTAACGTGGAATTCATTTCTCAACACCCACCTCACATGGCAATGTGTTCATACTTGACACGTGCCTTTAAACACCCACCCTCAACAGCTGATCTCGAGTCGGGTATTTTTCTTTCGTACTCGGGAGAGGGGGCGACATCTGACTATGAGCTAGGCATTTTTCTTCCGATCTCGGAATTATTTAACCACGAGTTCCACACTCAAGCTCAGCATGGTGTGAGCCCACCCGGTTGGCTTTGATACCATGTGAAATTTCCACCCGGTCCACAAGAGGTTGAACTCATATCTATTTATCACAAAAGCTCAAACTGATAGGATAGTGGTACTTACTCTCTTATAAACCAGGCTTCCTTTCATTATTTGTCTGATGCGGGATTCATTTCTCAACACATCCAAACAAAAGGCTAAAGTCAAGTTTCGGATAAAAGTCTTATGAATTAAGTAAATTATTGATTTGGACAAATTTATCTTTTATTAGGCCAAGTGGTTGACGAACTCGAACTTGAAACTGATCATGAATAATGAAACTTCTAGAATTAATTATTACCTTAAATTTTCGCTTATTGAAAAAAATGGGACGTTCATGCGAGGTACACATCATAAAGCTAGTCGAGGAAAGACAAAAAGGCTTTAGACGCCTTCGAAGCTAATGTGGATTGATAATGCAATGGTATCGGTGCCCTTCGATGGCAAAACATGTAACCAATGAAGTCGCTTCCATGTATAATTATATGGTAAAGTGCATATTAAATCACGAGATTTTCTTACTATGTCATGACCATCAACAATAGTAGAAATTGAATGGTATTTTCCTTTTTTTTTTTTTTATGAAAGTTCATGGAGTCGATGGTGTTACAAAAGTTTCATTAATTACTACTCTTTTTTTTTTTTTTTGGTTTCCCACCCGGTGTCCGGTACCCGAAGGCTAGCCGACTAATCCGGATTCGGGGTACTGTCGAGCGGTTTCCCGGGGACCCCTCCCAAGAAGGTCTGCTGCGTTCACAGAGGCTCGAACCCGGCACCTCTGCTTAAGCGACACAAGCCCCTTCCACTTGCGCCAACCTCCGTTGGTTCATTAATTACTACTTTTATTTATAGATGGACAGAGAAATAGAATAATTTAATCACATGAGGTTGGATCCTTTATTGTTGCAGAACCATAAATCTGCTTATAAATCAAGTAAAATATATTAGTGGATTGTAAGAGATTTTTGACACATTTTCACATACCTGTTTACAGTTATAGTCGGTTGTACCCATATTTGTTACATTATTAAATTTTTAATTATTTGTCCAATGCAGGATCTAATTCTCTACAATTTCTCTATCCATGTGTAATAAAAATGCTACATCACCAATAGAAAGACATGCCAGCATGTAATGTCAGCAATTAACAAAAAATTCTAACATAGTTAATTTTATGACACTTAGCGAAAAAAGAGGAAAGCACGCGTCAGTTTCTATTGTTTTTGAAGGTCATCACAAGGAAAAAAAAAAGAGAAATTTCTTATAGCATCCCGATTTTTCAAACAATTTATGCTAATTATATAGGAATTATATGATAGAAGAATAAGGAATAAGAGAATTACCTTTGTTAGTTCTTGCTGGAAAACGGAAACTAAAATTTGTGAGAAAGAGAAATTATTTCTCGTTAATTTTGAAGAGAAAATAAATGGGCTAAAATAAGTCCGTATGAGAGAAATGATTTAAGAAAAAATCTCACGCTTGAATTAAGCCCATTTAGTATAGTGGAAAAGTTAATCCCACGTAGAAATGGCAATGGGGCAAGGCAAGTATTTGAAGACCCTGACCTGCCATGGACCCCTGACGGATCAACTTGTTCCTCAACCTGAAGTGAACGAGTTGGGGTACGGGTCAACCAGATTTAATAAATAAATAAATAAATAAATAGTATACAGTATAAATATGCATAATTATAAAAGGTTTTTGTGCACGGATGTAGGCCGTCTGTGACCGACACGGAATGTCGGGTTTCGAGGCACAGATGCGGGTCGTCCATGACCGATGTGGGATGTCGGGTTTCCATGCATGGATGCAGGTCATCCCTGACCGATGCCAAATTTCGGGTTTCGATGTACGGATGCGGGTCGTCCATGACTGACGCAAAATGTCGGGTTTCAATGCATGGATGCGGGTCATCCGTGACCAATGTGGAACGTCAGGTTTCTGTGCATGGATGCCGGTTGTTTGTGACCGACATGGGACGTCGAGTTTCACTAATGCAAGATGCAGGGTGGAGGTTCACAGCTCTTGGTACACATGCTCCTCGATCACACTAAAAGACGTGTGAATCAAGAAGTGATGGTTGAGCCAATAATGTTAAACATGCTGCTACTTGGGAGGCAGTCCAAGCATTAGAGACATTTTTACTTCTATTTTATCATTTAGTTTAGTTATTTTCATTTTCAGTTTTAATAAAATTTTCCTATGTAGGAAACAAGCAGGCGTTCATGATACTCCATTACAAAGCTGTGGCGCTGACAAGCTAATTTTACATCCTGTCCAGTACCGCCACGAGAACGTCATGGCGCTGGGTCTTAAGATTGCCATGTTGCTGGTGTTTCCATAACAGCCTCACTCCATGCCACAACATTAGAACAAAAAAAGCAAAAAAGAGAGAAAACCATACTATGGGGACGCACAATAACAGAAGGTATCCTCCTCTCTCTACATTCAACATGGCGGCATTGAGCTTCAAGCCATGGGAGCATTTACGTCCTTCCACTTAAACGTTAAGGACAATGTTTACTTTAGGTTTGGGGTGTGGATTGCATCTGCTGATGAATTGAATTGCCACCATGCTTGCTGATTGGTTGGGTTGCATATTGATTTCCGCATGCATGTTAGTTCTTTTTGGTTGGACGATTAGGTGACATACCCTTTTTTCCTAGTTGCATTAGGAATCATTCCTCTTGATTGGGATAGGTAAAAATCGAAACTTCCTTGCATGATGAGGATAATAAGTAACTTTTGTGTTCATATCTTGAGCTGGTAGGAGGTCACGCGATGGACTTGTGATGCTTGTGAATAACAAAACCACAGTTTTGCTCATGTTAACCTTTGGTGTGGTAGAGCATGAAATTGATGACTTTGTACGTTATGGTGAAATATTTGAGTAATGATCGAACGACATCTTTGAAAATAATTGAAGACAAAATTTGATTGAAAAGATGCCCAAGTCTCTGAATACCGTTGTGTGGGTTTGAGTATTATTTAGTGCGAAAAAAGTAAGCACACACAATAAGACCTAACATGTACTTGTGGTGGATATTAGTCCACTTGTTAGCTCGAGGTTATACTCGAGGGGTGCTTCATCATCTGATGCCTTAGACCAACTGGTACGGATTCATTAGTCGAGTCCTCATTATATGAGCTAGCATGAGAACTACCACTTAGAGTCGAGCACCACAAAGAAAGGGAAAAGAGAGAAAGAAGAAAAGAAGATGAAATAAAAAAAAATCTTTGAATTAATGTTCGAGAGTGAATGTACTTGCTTGTTTCTACATAATATATACATGTCGATATTGATTATGTGAGCACATCAGAGGTAATTCCACACTTGCACAGGTTTTATGATTCTTGAATGATGCAAAATTCGTGATTGATTTTAATCTTGAGAAAGGAACAAAATGTTCCTCCTGAATTTTAATGGAAATTTTGATTTCGAACCAACCGGATGGAGGAATGGTTTAGTTTGGCTGATTTTTGCTTTGCCTTGCTGAGGACTAGCAAGTTCTAGGTTTGGGGGTGTGATAACTCCATGAAAGTGGAGTATTTATGCACTTATGAATTTAATTGAAGCACTTTTCTCGAGTTTTAGGCTTTATTAGGTTAAATTTACGTTTTTTTACTTAGCAAGAGGTTTGGAGTAATCTTAGATCTTCTTGAGGTGTTTAACATGATTTTTGATAATTTCGCAAGTCACAGGTACTTAAGAACTTGTTTGGTTTACAGGTCTAGTAGAATAATATTATGGAATGAAGAGATGTCAACCAAATGAGAGTGTCGTGGCAGCCATGTAACAATTTTGTGGCAGCCAAAGTCTGATTACATTCTAGTCACAGATGCCATGATGCTCGACTGCAGTATCGCAACACTAAAGTGGAGTTAAGGAGAAGTCACGGTCTAGTGCCATGGCAGTCACGGTCAGCTCACTGAGGACGAAGCTTTGAGGAAAAATCGAGATCCCCATACTTTTGGAAGGCACAATATAACGTGAAGATTATGCAGGACCCTCACGATGTAGATTTAGAATTTTATTTCTAGAATTTCTTTAAATATCTCTGAGAATATTCTATTTAATTTTTTTGTTAAGAGCGTGATCTACTGGAATATCTAGAAGATATTCTACGCATGTCACAGAATATTATAAATAGAGGGATTAGCCATTGAGAGAGAGCACCCACATGCATAGAACATCCAAGGAGAGATCTAGAAACACATGGGAGCAAGATTGCGAAGAAAGTGCCAAGTCGACTATGCCGGAGGAGCACATCATTGAGCATTTCGTCGTTCTTGCTTTGCTTGTTGTTCATGTTTTCTCTTTTATATACATATATATATATGATGTGTGTTGAATCCATCATCAACTAATTTCCCTTTTCCTAAGAAGATCAATGGAGCCAAAGTTTTTATTTTTAATTATCTATTCGTTTACTCTGTATGTTTACTTTAAATTGTTTATGTTCATCTTATATTTAATTTTTGCCTGGTTAACTGGCCAGCAATTGACTGATTAGGAAAATTAGATGAACTCAGGAAAGGAATTCTACATTAAGTTAGAGAGAGCATAGCCTAGGTTAAATTGTGTTGGAAATTGGATTTATTCATGAATGGCATAGGAGTATAGCTAATCACACTAGGTAGCCAATTACGGTTGACACTTAATGGGTTGCCTAGGAATGGAGTAATTGGTTCAGTCCTTGGAGTGTGCCCTGGCAACTAACTTTAGAACACTAAGTTAATAATTTGAGCAATTGATTTCTCAATAGGAAGGAACAGGAATTGGAATTAAAATTAGGGAAAGTTGTGATCCTTAAGGTTTCCATCATTTGATTTCAGTTAGATTTATTTACTTATAGTTTATTTCCGCTTTCTTAATTATCCACAATAATGATTTTCTAGATAAGAGAGAGTCGTGAAGGTCTTGGCACTTAATTCGATTTAGAGTTAGGTCTATGAGGGAACAATGCTTAAATTCAAACATTATTTTATTAGTGAGAGTTACGCGCACAATTCTTAAAAATCGTGAACATGGCTGCAAAATAAATTTTATGATATCTGCAAGGAACCAAAGACAAATGCTCACTTACAAGAGATCCAATAACCTTGAAGTGATAGGATATTCATATTTAGACTTTGCTAGATGCCTGTTGATAGGTCCTTCGGGTGATCCGGATGGCCTATCGAGGTAGACTTCTAGTTACCAGTAGTGGGTCGCTCCAACAAAGACTCCTGGGGACCTGCACAAAGCCGAGTCCGGGGTGATTCCCTAGAACGGCCCTCCGATGTCTAAGCCAGAGAGAGAATATGAGAGTATGAAAGGGAAAAGTATGTAGTGGGAATGGAATATTCATCCTTTTACCTTATCCCTCAAGGACTTATTTATAGAATCTTGACATGGTCGGATGACGTCACAGCGTTCTCATGTATTCGGCATGTGAGGAACAGCGTCATTGACGAGCTTTGGCAACGGGTGTCACGGCAAGTCAAGTGGTGGAGCGTGCCGTGGCAAGTCGGGTGGTGGAGCATGCCTATGGATCAGGCGTGTATGTTGGTCTATATCATTTGTCCCCCACTTCTTGACATCAAAGACGTCGAGAAGTATACCTCAATTGGAGTTTGAACTATGTGGGGAGTTTGGGTTTTTGTCCCCCAGTCTCGGATGTATTGGTGGTCAATTCGACGTGCTTACGCTCTACGCCGGGCCTCGGATTCGAAGAATTTGGCTACGAAGCATGGGGATTTTGACTTGGTAAGGATCTCGATGCTTTGGTTTCCAAGTGCATGTTTAACCCCAAGGTCGCTCATGGTTTGAGGGATCTGAGGGATGTCGGGTGGTGGGAGGTACCCGGGAAGCTAGGCATTATTGGTTTTGGGATGCCAGTCGCTGTCCAAGATGTTGGACGTTGCTGGCGTGGGATGATATGTCAATGAGCTCTGGTTTTAGGACGCCGACCATTGTCCGAGACATCAGATGTTGTTGGCATGGGATGATATGTCAATGAGCCTAGGACATCAGGGAGCTGGAGGAACCCGGGGCACCTAACTTTACTGATTCCGTGGTGGAAGTCGGGCTTTGTGATATCTTGATTTGTGTCCTTGTGTTGGGAGTTGTATCGGGGTTATCCTACTGTTGATACAGGGTGTTTTAAGTGGGAGTCGTGTGATGCTGGCGTCGTCCAACCCGTGCCCCATGGCGTCCTATAAGTGAGTCGGGTAGATAACTTCGAAAACCATAATCTGAGTGTTGACCGACGTGTTGGTTTTCAAAATGTGGGGCGGGAAAAAGAAGAGAGCCTCTTTGATTTTCGTACCTTCAGTACAGGATATGAAAGGGTATGAATGGACAAGTGTCCATGTATTATTTGTCCTACAGATGGCTAGCATTTAATGTGTGTGCCATCATTTTATATTTCCTTTTCCTATTTCCTTTCCTGGCTTCCACCGTACCATATGCTCTCCTCTCATTTCATCACACCTTTTCCATTACATCTTTTGTCTTTTTCTTCTTAACTCTTCAACCTCTTCATCCTCTTCTTCTTCTTCACCTTCTTCTTCACTGCACATGGCCTCCCCTGCCCTCTCTCTCACGAATTCTCCCCTCTTCAGCAGCCCCTTGCTCCTACTGACTGGGTCTATTATTATCCCCTCCTACTTGATCAATTCGGTCTGTTCTTTGCACACTAAGTGTGTTGCAGGGCTTGTGTTGCATTGTTCGGGATGGGGCTGCATGGGGGAATTTCACTTGCAGTGAGGGTTCCTTGGCGACTATTTCAGCGTCCTTGCCGAGCCTTGGGTTCGAAAATTCGAAATTAATTGGCAGGTGGGAAACTGTGGTCCCTCTTATTCTGCGAGTTGGGAGTCATTGGGTGCTCGGAGCGGCGTCCAGGTGGATCTGGAACACCGGGTCATCAAGGGAGGTTCCGGGCGCTGGGTCTTAAGTACTGGGGGACCTCGGGCCATAGGGAAATTGGGCAATGAGGGAATCAGGTCAGACGGGGGTAGGGCATGGGGAAAGTCGACCATGGGAGGGAAGTCGGTCAAGGGAGAGTCAGGCATGGGAGGGAAGTCGGGCGTGGGGGAGTCGAGTGTTGTGTGAATCTAGCGGCGGGGACATCGGGTGTGGGGGGACCTCGGGTTCAAGAAACCAGTTTGACCGAACCAATATTGGAGTCTGTTTTCAACCAAAAAAAAGCAAAGTTTTTTGCATGGAAATGGGCTTCCGGGCAAGATGCATTGCTTTGCAATGTGCTGTGGTGGTTTTTGGCCAAATTCCATTATTTAGGCCCTCAATTTCAAGTTTTTTCTATTTAGATGGCATTTTTGTAATTTCCTTTTCTTATGGGTCTTTCCAAAATTTTTATTATTCAGTGCCTAAGGTTCCTTGCCCTCGCCATAGGGACGTCGAGCAACTCAACGTCCATGAACGAGGTTAAGGAATAGATCTGTGCCAACTCGGCCTTCGCCCAAGTTGGTTAAGACAGTTCCCGTGCTCCTGACCTTCTGTCACGATGACCGACTACTATAAGTCTAACCTTAAGAGGTCAAGCCTCGACTATAACACATGTCAAGCCTGATTTCAGCAAGTTAGGTCTCCACAACCAAAATATCCACCAAGTTGGATTTCTACAAAAACTCCCCTGTGACTGGGATGGTACCTACATGGCTAAAGTTTAGCGAACTTTTGTTTAACCCAAACCTCTTTAGTTGCATATCACTATTCCAACTCTTAACTCTCCACAAGCCGATGTCTTACCCCCGTGCAGATTCCAAGCCTAAAGCCACCGGTGTCGACCACGGGATCCCTGGGGCCCGTGCAGAAACCAAGCCCGACGCCGCCGGTGTCTGCCACGGGATCCCCTGGACCTGTGCAGATTCCAAGCCCGACACCACCGGTGTCGGCCACGGGATCCCCGAGGCCAGTGCAGAAACCAAGCTTGATGCCGCCGATGTCGACCATGGGATCCCTCGGACCCGTGCAGATTCCAAGCCCGACGCCGCCAATGTCGGCCACGGGATCCCCGGGACCCGTGCAAAAACCAAGCCCAATGCCGCTGGTGTCGGCCACGAGATCCCCCGAATCCATGCCAAGTTGAAGCCTGACGCCCTCGATGTCAGCCACTAAACACACCCCCCCCCCCCCCCCCCCCCCCAGGCCTCGTGCTCCCGACACCTTCGATGTCCTAATATAATAATTTAAAATGCTTAACATGCAAGTCATCCCTGATTGGGGACCACCCAACTTTTTAGAAGCTCTTGATAGGAAGTCGGCCACGAATGATGCTGCCTTGGCGGCAGCAACCCAGCTTCCTATAGTTAGTATCTCCTGACACCCCGACACTCACTTGAGCGTTTTCCCTCCCTACACTGTCGATCTCCTTAGGAGTCAAATACCTCGACTTTCGACCGACTTTCTAGGACTTCGAGCGCCACAACAACCAAACCAGTATGATCCCAAACGCGCCAAACTCGGTGCCCGATGAACAACCAAGCGAGAGCAACTCATGCCCTTACAAAAACACAACCCAGACATCCCTCGTAGTTTGTACAAAATAGTGAAGGAAAACAAGGAAAAAAAAAAAGTCTGGGCCTCGCATCACTAAGTTGAGACAACTGCTACAGGGGAAGATGGCCTAGTGGTTTCCCTAGTAGGGCCCCAAGTCCCCTGAAGTAGGGATGTGACGCTTCAATGTCGACAGCCTTCACCCCCCGAGTGACTAAACCCTTAGCGATAGAGATCACGAACCGCTTGTACTCGGCCTAACGAACAGCCTTCAACTTTGACGAAATTCCTCTGACCTTCGAAATAAAGCTGTCTCTAGGTTGGCTTGTGTTCCTCAGAGCCCCTATAAGACAGACAAGCCTCTTCTAACACAGCTCAGAAGGTTTTCAACTCCTTGAAGTCGGCTACCGCCTTTTGCTCGACCTCAGCCTTAATAGCAAGAAGGCGAGATAGGTCCTTATGCATCACTCTGACCCAGGCCTCCATATCATCCACTTTCTTCTTGAAGGCAGAACTCCAATGCAACATGGGGGAGATATCCTGCACAATTGAGTCAAGAAGACCAGGGAGATCCTGCCCTGGTTGGTAGATAAAGGAAGCCACAGTCTTCCTCCACTCCCTTATTTTGGAGTATCTCTTCTCAACTTTGCCAAGTCAGGTACAAGACTCCTCTAGATCAATCTCAAGTTGGCCAACTTTCTCCATTAGCCCCTCCACCTCAGCCTGTGCATTGGATAGTTCTTTCTCTGTGACGCCCCAGCGGCCTTCACTCCCAACTCTTCTAGTTGCTTGTGCATGGCCTCCATCTCCAACTTAAGGAAGTGCATAGCATTAAGACCCTGCCAGGAACGGGCGTCAGTCTACAATATGGACACGCAACTAGATAAATACTATGATGATATGATGACTTACCTGTAGGTGATATGATTTGAGCCAATTGAAAGTCCCTTTGGCACCCTTGAACCGATAAGCCTCCACTGCCCTAGGCATGAACAGGTGCTCGCTCACATGCTCCAGCACCTCGGGATGATACACGGAGAATATATTCTTCTCTGCAATGCCCCATGTGGAGCAAGGCGCTCCTTCTCTGGACAATGGAGGCATGAGAAAAGGCCCCTCCGACTCATCCTCTTTGAAGACTGAAAAGGCCACAAGTGACACCCTCGGAGATTGGCCTCCCTCCGTCACATGGGCAACGGTCTCTACAGTAGCAATTGTGATAATCAAGAGTTAACCACTCAAAAAAGTAGGGAAACCTCAATATTCGACAAAACAGTACTCACCATCAGTGAAGTCCACACCAGCAAGCGAGGGATCCTCCAAGGCTAAGTCCCCTGAAGGTTCATAATCGGGGTCCAAGGAGCGGAGACATCACCTCAACTTCTTCAAGGGGGGTAGGGCAACTCCATGTGGCTCAAGTAGGGAGGCCACCGCAAGTGTCTCGGTAATAGGGGTTCCCCCACGAACAGCAAGCCGGGCATTTGACAAAGCACTACCCGACTCACACGTAACCGTAGAACCGCAAGCAGGAGAGCGCCTCAGTAGTGCCCGACTCCCCTCCTCACCATCCAAGTCCGCTGCAAGCCGACTCCCCTCACTGGCTCAGCTCATCCTCACTCCGTTGGCCGCAGCAGCCTTCCTCTTCCTCGTCTTCACAGGAGGCTTGACATCCCTGTCCCTTGCTTCTTTGAACGACTCGGCCACGGTATAATTGGCCTGCAACAAGTCGGCGAACCCCTCCTGTAAGTCTGCAAAATTGAAGTCGGACGTAAACAGATTATCTGAAAAAAAAAAAAAGAAAAAGAAAGAAGTTAGGCAACATACCCAATTAGGCTCAAATGGAAGCTTCATGTTAGGGAATAGACCCGAGGCCTCCCACAGTTCAGGAAGCCCTTACTTGGCAACCGATCCTAACAAGATCGTCGAAATGGTCCCTCTGGCTGGGGCTATACGTCAAAAACCTGAACTTATCATCAGGCACCCGACTACTCTAGTTATGAGGAAAATTCTCGGGGTCGGCTACAAAAATCCAAGAAGACTTCCAACCCTTAACGTTATTGGACAGCTTCGTAATTATCACGTTGTGTACACCACCCCAGGCCCTAAAGGTAAAACAACCAACATCCCTATGACCGCCCCCGACCTCTTCCCGCCCCTGGCAGCGAGAATGAGCTGGTAATAATTTCTAAATAGCTCCAAAATGATAAGTCCTTTAGGTGATCCAGATGGCCTATCGGGGTAGACTTCTGGTTACTAATAGCAGGTCGCTCCGATGAAGGCTCCCGGGGAACAAAAACTTGTTCGCGATTAATTATTGTCCAAATGCAAGTGCACGTGTCGAATGAGTATTATAGTAATGAGAACGAGTGTCGCCCCACGGAGACCTAATCAGAATTCAATTAATTACTGAAACTATAGCAACTCTCCCTTATCCAAACAATCGATTATGAATAGTAGCAAGAAAATTAAAACGAGAACAGTAGACAATGAAATTTCAATCAATCAGAAGTAAAGGCCCCAAGGATCACAACTTCACTTATTCTCAATCCCAATTATAGTTCCCTTCTACCTATGCCTTGAATTTGATTTCATTGCTAACCTAGGGTTCACTATCGTCTTACACAGCTATCGCTTGTAATAAGACCGTATCCTCAACTAGTCAATCCACTCTATGTCTAGGTGATCAACAAGTTAGGACCCATTAAAGATCAAACCTAATTGGCTACTTAGGGTGATCAGGTATATGTCCATCCTCTTCGCTTAAAATCTCGTCTTTCGATGTGGATTAACCCAAGCTATGCTTTCCCTAACTTAACCTACAATTCCTCTGTCGAGTTCAACTAGATTATTGGATCAATTTAATTGATAGCTAGTCAATTAAATCGCATTAAGTCCGAGACAAGCATAAGCAACTCAATCAAATCCATAGACATAGGAGAAGTAACCTAGAAATCAAGATCGAGAAACAAGATCCATTGATCACCTTAGGAAAAATATGATTAGTTCATAACGGAAATTGAGTCAACCATCAACATAATCAAGGAATACATGAAGTAAACTAAAGAGAAAAGAGAAGAAAACTCTAATCCGGTAGCAAGTTGCAATCCCGTCTTCAAGATCTCTCCTTTCACTTGTTGTCAACTTCCTCCCTTTTCAATGTTGGTGCTGTCTCTCTAAAAGAAAAGAGATAAAAATAAATTGCCCATCTTCTTCAAATTGCCAAAATACTCCAATATATAGATTGATTTGTTTTCCTCCACATCTCTCAAGATATTCCAATAATATCTTTAGTTGCTTTCGTGAGATCTTGAGATATTCTTCTTTTCCTCCTTTTTCGGAATCAATCTAGTCCCAAATATTACGATTCTCGTGCTTCGAAAGTCTCGGTCTTTAAAATTTTGGCGTCCATAATCCCGCTACTTGCCGCGGCACACGCTTTGGCATAAAGCATCAGAATGCATACTATGAAGGTACGCCTTGGCACATGCCTCGACAAGTTGTGCTCATAAGTGTTCTGCCCTTGTGTGCCTAGGCGCATGCCTTGGCATGCCTTCTTGGACTTCACCATACTTCAACTCTTGGTTCCCGTGACTTCCTATAATCAAATAAGCTCTAATTAAGCATTTGAAATTGAAGCATCACAAAATACTATAAAAACATCCAAAATTCAATTAAACTCAAGAGTATGCATTAGTTTAAGGCCTAAAAGTGTGTAATGTTTGTAGAGTTAACAGACCTGCACAAAGCCGAGCCCGGGGGTGATTCCCCAGAACGGCCACTCCGATGCCTAAGTCAGAGAGGATATGAGAGTATGAAAGGGAAAAGCATGTAGTGGGAAAGGGAAAAGCATGTAGTGGGAATGGAATATTCATCCTTTTACCTGATCCCTCAAGAATTTATTTATAGAATCCTTGAGACGGTCGGATGACGTCATGGCGTCCTCACGTATTCAACATGTGAGGAACAACGTCATTGACGTGCTTTGGTAACTGGTGCCACGGCAAGTCGGGTGGTGGAGCGTGCCGTGACAAGTCGGGTGGTGGAGCATGCCGTGGCAAGTCGGGTGGTGGGGCATGCCGTGGCAAGTCGGGTGTTGGAAAGTGCCCATGAATCAGGCGTGTATGTTAGTCCATATCATATGTATACTAGAAAATCCACGTTTGGTTATCTGTTCCTTTTAGTTTAAGGGGTGATCTCATGGAAGACTGCGAAACAATCTATCATTGCTTGCATCCATTATGGAAGTTTAATTTGTAATTTCTTTGAGGCCACTATTCATGGATTATGGCTGTGAAACATTATTTAACACTTGGAATAGTCGACAGTATTGCCAGTCTGTTAAAAATTTATTAGGATATTATTATGGCAGCCTTCTTTTCTAAAAAAGACAAGTATTCTAAGGGTGCTAAACACAAGGAGTTGAATTATTTTGTCGTTAATTAAGTTAGAAACAAATGCTGTTAATACACCACATTACCACCAATTTTATTGTTGCAAATTCGTTGACTAAAGGATTGTCTCAAAGATATTCAAGAAACATGTCGCAATAATTGGCATTAGTGAGAAGGACTGTTGAATGATGTTATGTTTATGCTCTTTAAGTAATTGACATTCGGAGCTCATTTCATTGCTTTTGATATATTAATGAATCATGTTTCTTATGACAGTGTATATACATGAATGAACTATCTGGATATTAACAGGAATTGTCTCTGATAGATATACTATCGTTGAACAATTATGAACATATCTCATTATCAATCATATTAAGTCTAGGAATGATATTGTGATACATGGACAGGACCGTGTCGAACTAATGATATACAAGTTCCACGACCCTTTTTAGTCATTACTTGATGATGATTTTTGTCTTGACCAACTTAAGAAGAATTTTAATTCATGAACTATGTATGTTATTATTAAACCACAAAGGCAAATAATGTCATGCGGGCCAAGTGGGAGAATGCTGACCATATATTTTATTTTCTGCATTATGTGGCCCACATGATCTGATCGAATTTTAAATCTTAAAAGATATTGCGGTTTAACAGTTGTTATGTCTTTTATTCCAATTGGTCAATAAAGAGTTGTTTTCATGACTGATTGCCCACCTTGATAGATGGCGTAGAAAAAGATTTTATTCGGTCCCCTCTTTACCAAGTGTCACGAATTTTCTCCATCAAAACTATAATCGAGGAAGAAGAAGCTTAGAGAGAGAAACTCGAATTTCTCAAAAGAAATCTTTCATACTGATCGTTTCAACAGAAGAAATCAATATGAATGAATGTATGTCATCTTATAATTACAGCCCTGTGAAAATTATTTTGCTCAAAAACTTTGGTTAATGTTACTGCAACAAAAAAAAAAAAAAAACATTCTTGTTAATTCCTCTCAGCCCTAGAGGCCATAATTGTAGCTTTCATGTTGTGATTAGGGGTGTGCATGGATACCCGAGTACAGTTTAATGGAACCAGAATCAGAACTTATTTTAACTGATTCCTCTTCTTTTTTTATTTTGAACCTACCTTGTTCTCATTAGAACTTATCCAGAGCCTACCCTATCGGATACTCGTGCATACCCCTAATTTTGATGGTAGAGTTAAGAGAAGAAACTGTTAAAACCTTAACAAATTTATGTTGAATCACCTTTAGCCATTCCTATATAATAGATGTAATAAATGAATATGAATAAAAATAAAATATGGTAGGAAATTCGCTAGATTTAGAAGAGAGGCAGTTTTAGCCACTAGAAGAAATATACTTGATGTTTTTTGCTCGATTTCAAGTTTCTCAAAATCTAAAAAACCAAGACACCCTTTTCAATCTCTTCACTCCATTGATGCAAGAAAAAGAAAGACTGAAAGGGTGAGAGTGCGAGGGAGATTGAACGTGAAGGTGACAGTGGGAAGGAGTTAGAACAAAAGGGAGAAAGCATCATGGAGATTGGAATGCCAGATAGGATGGCGAGGACTAGCGGTGAAAAAGCAAGGTTAATGTATGACGTGTAAGGAGCAACGGGTCAATTGGTGCCAGCATGTCATACAGATGCCACTTGGAGTACATGTGAGCACTTGATGGAGGAAGACCAATGGAAAATTTAATGGTGACAAATCAGGGATAATAGAGCAAATAATGTTATTTATTAGGTGATTTTCACATTTTTCCCTGATTGAGAATATTTTTTTTAAAAAATGCTCCAGTTATAATTTAATTGTATTTATTTTGAGATTGTCATAATCATATATACAAGTAAGCTTAATACCTTTTATGCCATAATTCGTAGGTAATCATTTCATGTTTCTTCTAGTTTTCGAAAGCTTTTCATAAAATTCAAAAACTAAATGAATGTTTGACAGTAAAATTTTGTTATTTTGGAGAGATAGTACATCAAATTCGTTTGATTTAGAATCTTTAAAAAAAAAGTTTAATCTATGGTGTGAATTTCTGGGTTGTTACTATTTGGTCCGTAAAGCTATGTAGCTCAATTTTCTTATTAGTATGCTATATAGCTCAATTATTCATCTTTTATTGTTGGAAATTATTTACTAGTTATTGAAAATGGATTTAGGATGATTGACATCATATAATAGTGAAACTAACACAATAATATCAATATTAACTATATTTTTTACATTTTAATATCTTAATTTACTTGTACAAGAAATATAGAAGTTACTCTAGCATGTTTAGATAACTTCCACATGTGTGGCTTGATTTACTGGAATGGCTTAATTAGTCGAGGGAGCACTGAAATTGAAGAATCATTTAGAGGACTCTTGACAGAACTAAAGTTTATTCTTTTTTTTTCTCCCTTTCCCAAGCTCATTTTTAAATAACACCTTTTGGTTTTGTCCAAAGAGGGTTGAGCAGTTTCATTCAAATAATTCCTAAAGCACCATCCTCACCATTCCAATTGAAGCATCACAATCATAAAGCATTGTCCCAATTAACCTTCATAACTTTAGATTCATTCTCCAATTAATTCAATCGTTTTTACATGTAAGGTCTGAGATTTCTTCATCTTTTGCACATATGCTTATAACACAAAGAAATTTTCACATTAGCTTCTTCAAAAGTAGTGTTAACGTTAAAAGTGAATCTTGAGAAGTTGAGCTATAATTGTCAATAATAGAAGCATCTTCTCGTGCACATTTCATCTATCTCCTCAAAATATATCAAGCTAGAACATAAGTGAGCTGGATATGGCTGTTCATTACGATAGTGCACGACAGCACAACTAGCCTCGTGATCCAAAGTTTTTACATGTAAATATAATGAAGATCTTGCTCTTGTTAAAATAAACATTATATTGTCGGTGCTCGGATTCTTCAACTCATATAATGGTGTACAATGGCTTGTGAAAATGCCTATCAACAACATGCCATTCCATGCTAGCTATATATTTATCATGAAACATTCTAAAAATGTGCATAGTGCAAACACTAGATGCATGTTTTAAAGTACCCTATTCAAAATTATTTTATGTTCAATTCTGATTCACAAATTCTATCAATATCATCGCCCCACATGAATTTTGCTTGAAACTATTATCTATTTGAAACTATTATCTATACTCTTACTCCTTTAGGTAGATCTAATCTTGTCTGAGAATATATCACAATAAAATATTGCACATCACTTATATTTTAACATATACAAGTTCAACCACTTGTTGTCCATAAGATGTGATTCCTTATGTATTACTCTTCATGTGCACTCCTACCCCCAGCCACTTCGCTTCACAATCATACAATTTTTTTGTTGAATTTCTTCAAACTTGATTTTCTGATATATGAGAGATATATTGCATAGCATTTTTAGAATTGTATCTTATGCATAATTGATTAATAGCTTCCACCTTAAGAATAGCAATTGCCCATGCAGAATCTTGATTGTTAATGATAGTTTTCGGCACCTTATATGTCCTATAACTTTAAGAAAAGTTTCGAGCACCTCATCAAAACGAAGGAATCATCCCATCCGTCAAGAATACACATCCAAAAATGCATTTCTCAGTAATTGTTAATCCCCGTAAATAGTGCACGTATAATATTACACTTATTGGTACAATAAATGTTGTCAAAATAGTCACTTCTATAAAGCATTCATAGTCAGTCTCGATGTGCCATCGCACCAATAAAACACTAGTCAATTTATCATCATCTTTGGCTTAGAAAACTTAGAAAGACTATAAAATATCATTTCCATTAGATTGTATGTTTGAAAGTGGTTCAAACTATTTTGAGAATCCCATGCACTTATTCAACTTAATCTTTTTGCTTGTATGAAATTATGACTATCAAGCAACAAGAACCCAACATCTCAAGCCCCATACATTATTCAACATATATGAGTAACCAAATATTAGTCTGATTGCCTAAATATATAATAGTCTGAAATATAGTTCCCTTTTCCTTTGCAATCTCTCAGGATGGTCCCGTGAAGTGTCTTTGACTCTCATGAATGAATAGATTATTATACACGTCATCAAACTCGACAACTATCTTTTTCAACTTTTACTTTAAACTTTATACGAGCCACACTTAACCTTTTTTCATCAATCTCATAACCCTTCACAACAACACACAAATGAACGCCTTTTTACTCTTTATCTTTATATAGCATTTGTGTCCCTTTCAATTTCTGAATGCCTTGCTAAATGCATATGCATTCTAAGTAATATGTGCATCCTTTTATTAGAAAACATCATGCTGATTATCAACTTATAACCTTTATACTTCTTTGTATTTTCTATATTATTGACTTTATTAGTATATCATCACCCTTAACCAATATGCTTCTTGTTGCAAAAAGAAAAAAAAAAACCCACTACAAAAAAACACCATATACTGACAGTTTTCTTTCTGACGGATAATTTCTATAAGTAAATATAAGTTTTTTGTGATGAAAGAGGAAATTTGTTAGTAAAAATGTTTTTTAATGACAATCAGCAAACCCATCAGTAGAGGATGGAAAATTAGTGGCGAAACTATATGTTGTCATTTTAAATTGGTTAGAGTGACAAACTACTCCATTGGTAAAAATTGTACACTAACGTACTAAAAAACATGTCAGTATTGTTTTACTGACAGTGAACAACTCTGTCAGTAAAAATCAATTGTTTACTAATGTTGAACAATTTTGTCAGTAAAAATCAATTTTTGATTGATAGATGATTTAATCTATTAGTAAAAAACATGCGACCAGATTTACCCTAAACCGGAAACTTTAGCCTCCACTTGCACGTATACTCTTAGGCGCCTCTTTTTATCTAAATTCTACTTTGTTTCTTCTCATTCCCTAAAATTTATCAATTGATGTAAGCTCTCAGAGTAAAATTACGAAGAGAAATCAAAAGGCAAGCTTCCTTCCTTCGCTTTTTGCAATTTTTATTTCCTTTTCCTATTCCAATTCCCTTCATGCATCTTGTTCGTTTTGTAACTAAAATTTTGCAATTGTTGATTACCATTTTTTTATTTTACGCTGGTTCTAATTGAAGTCGAAAATTTACTTACATTAGTGGTTGTCTAGTGAAGGGCTTCACCATTCTATTCTTTGGTAAAATACCTCATTTGATCTTAAATAGTCATACCTATGGTGCAATGGCATTTCTATTTTTGATAAAGTATATCTGCTGCTAAGTAAAATTATGTGGTTAAAGTTAAGATTAACATGGAAATTCGTTTCATGATTATGAGATCTAATTTTCGATTTCGTCATTGTCTTTGAGATTTAAAAATGGAAAACTCTTTCTACTAAATTATAGAAGGAGACTATGCGCTTTTCTAATGTGAAATAAATTTTGCATCTTGATATCTAATTCTTGACAATTTTAAAAGATCCACCATTGATTATTGTTAGTTGATGCTATCTTTTTCCTAATCCATTCTCACTAATATTCTTTGTTGTAATTTGAAAACTTGTTTATGTTGCTTTCAGTTTTAATAATCATCATCTTCATGGATAAATCATGGATCTATCTCACATTAAGGAGGAATTAAAAATTTATAGACGGAGTTATCTATTTTCTACTATTTGCTTTTGAAAGATCATCCAAGAGTGGTGAAATATTATGTCCCTGTGTGAAGTGCGGCAAGACTCATTGGCATTCTCGAGCAACTATATTTGACCACTTGATTTGTGATGGACTTCTTAAAAATTATATGAAATGGAGTCTTCATGGAGAGCCTTCAGATACGAGCTGTTTAGCAAAAAACTATGAAGGCAATGATAATGATAATAATGATAATATGCATCAAATGTTGAATGATGTGTTCCCCAACGTTGCAGAAGTATATGATGATAGAATGAACAATCTACATGTGATACTTCGAGTCAGGCTTTTGATGTGAATGATATGGATACCTTTCATAGCATGCAAAAGAATTCTAAGGAGTTTTTATATCCAAATTGCAGTTATTCGAAATTATCCACTGACATTCATTTTTATCATATAAAATGTCTCAATGGGTGGAGTGATAAGTCATTCACGATGTTATTGGAGTATTTACAGCTCATATTACAAGAGGGAAATAAGGTGCCAAAGTCATTCAGTGAGAAGAAGAAAATGATTTATGCTTTGGGCTTACACTATGAAAAAATACGCATTTGCCCCCACAATTGTATGCTCTTCAGGAAGGATAAACTTTGTGAAGATTCTTGTTCAAAATATAATGCTTCTCAATGGAAAGCAAGTACTGACAATGAAGAGGATGAATCGGGAGGTAGGTTCACTAGAAAGAAAAGAAGACCACCTGAAAAAGTATTGCGTTGGTTTCTATTGAAGCCAAGATTATAGAGATTGCTCATGTCTTCAAAAATTGCTTCTTATATGAAATGGCATGATCAAGGGCATACTAAGGTTGGATTATTATGGCACCCTGCAGACTCTCAAGCGTAGAAAGAGTTTGACTCTAATCATGTCCAGTTTTCATCTAACCCTCACAATGTTTATTTAGTTTTGGCTTCGGATGGTTTTAACTCATTCAAGAATATGAATGTTTCTCATAGTACATGGCTTGTGATCTTAATTCCATACAACCTACCTCCATGGATGTGTATGAAACAATCTAACTTCATACTCATTGATTATTCCATGGCCGAAAGGTGCAGTCGGTAATTTTAATGTTTTCATGCAACCGCTAATGGAAGAATTGAAGTCTCTTTGGGAAGTAGGTATTGAGAATTATGATGCATCAACAAAAGAGATTTTTTTATTGCAAGTGGTATTATTATGGACTATCAATAACTTTTCTACATATGCAAACTTGTATGGATAGAGCATAAAAAGAAAATATGCCTATCCTTCCTATTCATATGATATCCATTCAACTTTCTTGCATCATGGGCACGAGTACTGTTATATGGGACATTGTCGATGGCTGGAGCCTAATCATAAACATTGACATGATAAACAGTCCTTTGATGGAACTCAAGAATTTCGACATGCTCCTACACCACCATCAGGACTTGATATGTTAGAGCAACTTGAAAATCTTACGAATGATGGAGTTGGATATGGGAGTGAAAATTGGAAGAAAAAGAGTACTTTCTTTTACATTGCCCTATTGGAAGGATCTCCTATCGCGTCATAATTTTGATATGATGCACATTGAAAAGAATGTTCATGATAACATTATTAGCACATTGTTAGAGAAGTCTAAGTTGTCAAAAGATAATCTCAAAGCACGACTTGACTTAAGAGATACGGGACAGGAAGCATGCTTCATCCAAGGAAGTGACTTGGCTCTGACCAATTATACATGCCTAAAATTGCTACCACATGACTTTGAAGGAAAAAGATACTTTTCTAAAGGTCCTTAAGGAGATGAAAGTTCCAAATGAGTATTCTTCCAATATCTCGAGATTAGTAGATGCCAAACAATGCAAGATAATAGGGTTGAAATCATATGATTGTCATCTTTTGTTGCAAGAATTGATTCTGATAGCAATTCGTGGGTCGTTGCTTGATAATGTTAGTTCTGTCGTAATTCAGCTATGTAACTTTTTCAGAGATTTGTGCTCCAAGGTCCTTGATATTAAGGAACTTTAGAAACTTGAAGAAAAAGTTGCTCTAATTTTGTGTGAGCTGGAAAAAGTTTTCCCTCCATCTTCCTTCACTATTATGGTGCATTTTGCTCATCCATTTGCCACATGAGGTTAAATTAACTTCTTTTATCGATGGATGTATCCGATAGAAAGGTAAACAAAAATTATGTTGTATTTGAATTTTAAAGATGAATGGTTATTGACATGCATATATCTAACTCAATAGTCCAACTATTTCCTTACAAATTTCTTCTTACCTTGAAGAACTATGTGCGCAAGCAAGCTCACCCAGAAGGTTCAGTTGCAGAGACATACTTAGCAAATCAGTGTTTGACTTTCTGTTCATGATACTTGGATGGAGTTGAGACTCGATTCAATTAGAATCTATGAAATGCAGAAAATGAGGAATTTTTCAAGGCTAATGAAAAGGGAGTGATTTTCTGTGAGAAAGCGAAAAGGGTATTAAAAATTAAGTTGGACAAGCATACTTTGACATAGGCTCATCGATTTGTATTATTCAATTGTGATGAAGTGGCTCCATTTCGAAGGTAAGAATTTTTCCCGATTGACTCAATATGTTAAATTAACATTAGTACTAACCAAAGCTACTCATAAAAGGTGGATTTTATAAAAAGATGACACCGCTCTAAACGTTTGTCTCAATATGAAACTGATCGAATTCAAAGTCAAACTTTTCATGATTGGTTTAGTGAGAGGGTGAGTAAGTTATTTATTTGATTTTCGTTACTATTTATATTCAAATCAATATATTGTATTGATGATGGACAAAATGGTTTAGGTTTCACTGCTTGAAGAACAAAAGAAAAGTTGCTCTTACTGATCAAATCAAATGGCTTGCTCGTGGACCATATGAAATGGCTAGAAGATACACAGGCCAAATGACAAATGGGTTCAAATTTCATACTAAAGATCAAGAAAGTTCCTTAAAAATTAAAAAATTCTGGAGTTTTAGTTACTACAGAGACAATAAGTTATGCTAATTCAAGAGACATGTGACCTATTGGAGGGGATGTGAATTATTTCAGAGTATTGAGAAACATTATTGAGTTGAATTATTTTGTTAGATGCTAGATTGTCTTGTTCAAATGCGACTGGATTGATGTCAACCGGGGATGTACGAAAGACAATTCGGGCTTAATTTTGTGAATCTCTCATATTTGGTCCACAAGGGTGATAATTATTTTGATGATCCTTTCATTTTAGCATCACAAGCAAAGAAGATATTCTATATTGCAGACGATAGGCATAAAGGTTGGTCAATTATTAAATATATCAAGTTGAGGGATGTGTTTGATAAGGGCGATCCAACAGCTAACAGAGAAGAACAAGTTGAGCATGTGCTTGACACATCATTTGATTCTAGTCATAATGCTTCAATTTGGGCTCGAGCTGACCTTGACAATGATGAAGTTGTAGCAGCTGATGTAGAAGAAGAAGATTCTAAAGATAGCAAACTAGACGAACAATGAACTACTTTTGGAGCACAATTCTTCTATTAGAAATTGCAAAGGTATGAATATTTAAAAATGCCTAAATGTTTTATAACATAAACAATATGTCATGATCTATAAGTCTAATGTTTGTTAATTTAAATGTCGTCATAATAGTCAAAAAAGATAGAGGAGAAGGCAGACAAGCTAACCTGTTCAGAAGTGGTCATAGCGACACCCCTATGTAAGTACTGTTATTGCTTCAATAGTGAATTTTTCATTATTGTCTAATCTTATTATTTCTTTCATCTGCTAAGGGCTATTGAATTAATGGAATGTATAATTGTGCTCACTTTCTTGAATTATTCTTTAAATTACAGGTGAAGAAGAGCATTATTAATATTGTTTTCATTATTCTGATGAGTCTTCATTACTTTTTAAGAATTCAATAGTATTTTTTAGGAATAGTATGATGTACTTTTTAGTCTTCATTATTCCCTTTTACTTGCTTGTTGATGAGTATTCTAATTTAGTTTCGTACACTTTTTGAATCAAGCTATCTCCCAGAATTTTCTTCTTCATGCAGTTGAAATAGCTGTTTTGAAAAATCCACCATGCGAATTGACCTCTTATTCATTAAAAAATTTGATTTAATGGGTCCCAATGGGAATTTTAGTACTTCTTATTAATGCTTTTGATGGAAATTTAGAAACATGCCGAAGCATCGACACCTTATTATTACTTCTAAGGAGCATCATTTGGATTTTCGACAACCTCGATCTGAGCATGAAGAGGACCAAGACTTGCATATAGCTAATGAGCCCCTACTTGAACAATCCGTTGAATTGGAAGAGGACCAACCATCAGGTGTAAATTGAATTTTACATATATTTTTATTTATTTATCTTATATAATTTATATTAACTCATTGTAATGGTCTTTTGAATTGAATAGAAAATCATGATCGATCTCGAAAGGTTTGTGATCCAACAAAAGTGTTACATATTTGGGATCTAACACCAGAAAAGCATATCAATGTGAAATTTCTTTTTGGTCAATCAATTGGCAATGAAGCAACTGCTCTTACCCGCTTTATTGGAATCATGGTTCGACGTCAACAATTTGCACCAATAAACTATTCAAGTTGGCATTACATGCCTAAAGTGAAGATAGATGAGATGTACAATTGAGGTAAAATTATATACGTTGTTATATTTGTTTTGGAGCATATAGAAGATGGTTAAACTTTTTTATTTGATCATAACAGTCAAAATTTAAGTTTTTTCCACGATTGACTGTGGAAATCAAACACTGGGTGGTGGATAACATGAGCGACAAGTGGCGTCAATGGAAGTATGAGCTGAAATCAAAAGGAATTGATGAGAACTTGTCAATTGATGAGATGGTTGAGCGATTATCAGATGATCGAGTTAATTGTGACCAATATCATCATCTTGTTAAGTATTGGTGCTCCAATAAATCAAAGGTATGTATAATAGAATATCAAGACATCAATAAAATAAATTTTTAGCATTTCAATAATTAGACTTGAATAATTACATGCATTTATTGAATATTTTAACTGTATAATCAAATATACTTATTTATTGGTTTATTTTTTTCCTAATCAGGAGATTGCTGAAATTAATGCAGAGAATCGATCCAAACTTACTAAACCTCATTACACAGGAGCAAAATCATTTGCTAGACTCATTGATGAGAAGAAATTTATTTTCGATTTTATTTTTCTTTCTATATAATGAGCTGATGACATATATTTATTTAGACTGAAGAGGATGGGGGAATCATTCCTACTCATGTTGAAATACACATTCATAGTCATACAAAAAGTAACGGTACCATTGTCAATTCAAAAGATACTTAAATAGTTATACCTTTTTGTGTATACAATTATTCTTTTACTATAAATATGAGAGATTTTATTCATGCATGGACTAGGAAATATAATTTTATAGATGAGTATATTTGTTTCTTTCCAATTTAATTGTAGGAGAAACAATAAGATTGTCAAGAAGACTTGGAAATATTATATATCTTACAAAATATTTAAAATTGTATTCTTATTTTATTTTGTTGGTAATTCCAAAGTTTTCAATGGTACATCACCACTAATATCATTGTCAATATCATTGAACTAATATTTAGGATCATAACTATAAAAATTATCACTAGAGTGATCACTATCAGTGACTTGTTATTTTCAATGATCTACAAAATGAATATGATAGTAAACTAAAAAATCAATCTAAGAAAAACTATCTAAAATCAAGATTAAAATTTTCAAGTCCTAACACCAAAGATAATACCTGATACTTAATTTATATTGTCGGATAGACTATATAAAATAATTTTTAACTTAAATATTGGGAGGACGTGGAGACATGTAACAAGTCTCCCTCATGTACAACCATGTGGTCTCTGTGGTGTGTTGAGATGAAAAAAATTGCTACAAAGTCAATTAGTAACGATCGTGATAGGGGGTGCTCGAGATTTGATTTGCTAAAAAATAAGAATAATTACAATTTGAAAATTGTGTACTATATTGTAATGCATATTATAACATTCATCATACTTTTTGTAACATTGATGCTTTTTGCCCAGTGGTTTTATTGCCATGTCAATCAACTTTCCAAGTCAGCGTCCATGCAAGAGCCACATAGGCGCCACGTCAGCAATTGCAAACGACGTTAACCAATAATTAATAGTTCTTACTATCAGTGTTAACTTTTCAAAGATTTTGCACTAAATATTTTAAAAATTTTGTACTATATTATAACATTGGTCAATTCTTTTACAATATTAATATTTTTTCCCTAAATATTTTCAAGCACTAAGCTTCATTTATCCAAACCGAGCTCGAGATGGGCAAGGTCAAGCTTCATTGACCTAGAATAACTTCGAGCTAGATCTAGCTAACTCGACCCGAATCCAGTCGACACATGCCAAGGATTGATGATCACTTAAAAATTTTTTAAGTAGAACTCATGGATATCATAATGAATTTAGCCAATAATTATTTGAAATGTTAGTAAAATGTGTTATATGATATTTAAGAATGAATATAATTAATAAATAAATAATCTGATGTGATACTTCGTGATAACGTACTAAACATTTATTTAACGAGTTCGCAATTGATGTGATGAATTTAGATATGTAGGAATATCTCCTCCTAATGACGTCGGCTAAGTCGGCTGATAAATGAATTACCTTACTTTATCGAAAAAATAACGAGATGATTGGAAAGCCACTTAACAGGTAAGAGGAAACTTCAATTCATTCTTTGACCAACTTTACGCTGCGAATGAAAATTTTTTGTTAACCCTTTTTTTTTAAAAAAATATATATGAATATAGACTCTTAAAAATTCAAGAAAAATATATGATGGAAAAGAAAAATGACGATGGAATTCCTATAAGCATTCCGAAGTTTAAAATCTAATCCGAGATTAGTCATCTGATTAACTCCATTTAAAATTATTTCCAGTCCGTTATTTAGTTTATCATCAGATGCTTTCTTTGTGGTATAGCATATCATAACAATCTCCCAAGAATTTTCTTTTTTTTGGTTGCCAGCCATGGTATCCAAGCAGCCCCACCAGTGGTGAGACGGCATCTTTCAGCCAACCATACTTGACTAATCCGTTGGTCGCCCCGGGTCGCACGCCTGGCAATGGCGGGTGAGGCTCCCAAGGAGGTGTCTGCGTACGTGAGGTCTCGAACCTAAGACCTCCTTAAACTGCACCGAGTTACTTACCACTCGGCCCAACCCCCTTGGTTCTCCCAAGAATTTTCTCCCCATTGGGTTTCAATTTTATTGTTTTTGTTACATATCGGTTTCTAATTTTAAAAGCCCAATACTATTTCAGCATAGAAAAGTTCCAATAGATTACATTACAACTCCATCAGCGCTATGTACAGAATTTAATAGAATCAATTAAAAAGCGAATACTTGATAAATGATTGAATAAAATCTTAATTGTAATTAGTTTTTCAAATATGTGTTTTTCTAGTAAATCAATGACAATTAAGTAATAAAATAAGGATAATTGAGTTATTTTCTACATAATGACAAGGATAGAGAGGAAGTCGAAAATATGTATACCAAAAATAACAAAGAGAAGACAAAGAATGTGATTAGTTACATCTTAGTGAGTTTACTTACCATCGCACTCCCTAATTTTTTTTAATATAATAATTACTAGAATCAAATTTCATATATTAACAGGTAATATGGAAAGGTGAAAAAGAATTAAAAAAGATGTTTTCCTATGTAATACACAGATATATATATTATTTATAGTTAAATTGCATATTTTTCTATAAACGTGACACTGCTCAGTCTAGAGCTCATAAGTCCTTTTTTTTTTATATCCAACATATTCGAAAGCCTTCCGAACTTGACTAGCAGGGGTTACGACACTTTCTCCTCGAAGCACACGCAATAACTCGCAAACCATGTGTGTCAAGTAAGGCAGGTGAACCCGACCGGATCGATGACTATAAAGCCTCCACCCGCGAGGAAACACCCCTTGGCATGTGCCTCATAAAATTCGAACTCGGGAGGTCTGGGATGACTAGTGGGGCTGCCCCCTCATGGGCAATCTAGAGCTCATATGTCATCCCCACCTTAAGCATCCTCTTATGGGGTATATCAAAGATCTTCTCCCTCTGCCTCAAGTTCTTCTTTAGGAAGCTATACGCATAGTCTATCAACACCCTCTTCCCAATCCCGGCCCCTTTCCTTGCCACCACCTCGTTCTCTCCGATTAGGTGCACAACTCCGGCCTGCCATGCCTTCTCCAGCACATTGAGGTCTCTCTCAGCTTGCTCCCGTGCCCTGATGTTCGACTCCTCCACCTGTCCCTCCGAGCACTGGTCACGATCACCATCCTCATTCTCTTGCCCGTCGTCATCTTCTTGTTCTTGTCCATTGCCATGAAGTGTGTAGAAATCCTCTCTCACAAACTCCATCAGTCTCTCCACGAGCATCCTCTCGAATGGCTCGTGCTCATTCCTCGCGTCTGTGTACCCATACCTGCAGGCGAAATGTCAAAGCCAAAAACCAACAAAATTAGAGTATCCTCATGCATATGAATTGTGAAATCCTAGTTTAAAGAGTAATTATAGTTTATAACAGAGTTAGATACCATCAACTAATAGTTTAAACTTTTGATTATTAACATGCTCAGCTTATTATAAGACACAAACTCGGTACCCTTTTCTAGCAATCTAAGTTGATGGCTCCAACATAAGGCATGTCCAATCAAGAACTCTCTAAATTAAACTGGTTGTCTGCTCACAATAAGTTAATATAGTATTAGAATTGAAGTCTGAGAGGGATGTTAAACCCCGCATTGATTAGACTAAAGAGTAATACTACCATTTAATAGTTTAGATTTTTTAGTGAAAAATGAATTCAGAAATTAACATATGCTAACAATAATTTAACACAAATCATTTGGAAGGTTTTCTTGATTTCATTACCGTAAATAAATAAATAAGACCTTTAGATCCATTACCTGACGACGCAACGGAACACATTCAGCTCCACCGGCTTCACCCTCCGGAAAAGGAACCGCTCATCCACCGGGACTTTACCGATTGGCAACGACTTAATCGAGACGAAGATGACCACGGAGTGAAGAGACGGCACATTTTCCACGTAATGCTTGAAGATCGGAGGGATGCCGTGTACGAGCTCCGAGTAGAAGACGGCAAGCCCCGGGATTCGACAGAAGTTTGTTTCTGCAGCTATCTCCTTGACCTTCTCCGGGGAGATCTTGTGGTCGAGCTCGTAGTAGTACTTCCTCCGGTAAACGCTGTTCCAGACGTACATTATGGTCATTAGGACGGCCGCAAATGCGAGCGGGAGGTACCCTCCTTGGTAGAACTTGTAGAGTACCGAGCTCAGGTAGAGAAGCTCGACCGATCCAATGACCACCACGTACGAGATCACGAGGAGTACGTGGGTTTTCCATATCATGACCATGATCAGCACCAGGAAGGACGATGTCAGGGTCATAACGAAAACCACTGCAATTCCTGTAAATAGATCCCAAGAATACTAGTTAAATCGTAACACTTATGCATTATGTTATGCCGAGTCACCGAACAATGAATTTCGGTGCCACTGGTCACGATCGTAGTATGAATCTGTAACATATTTGATATTGCTTCCAGAAAATTTGGCAACTAAAATGTCTCTACCATCGAAGTCCACAAATTGTTCAATAAAGTTACTTCATAGAGTTAGGAGAGGCTGATTAAATCATTTTCTTGAAATTAAATTAATTTATTACTTTAAAAAGTTACACCTAAACCTATAAGAAATTTACCTTTTTTACCTAAAAACCTAAATTATTAGGCAGTGGTACATAATAACATATTCACGCTTGACACCTACTAAATAATATCTGCCCACAACAACTGACCTAGAGCAACTCATTTTACTTTCGGTCTCGGGTGAATAGAACAAACTACCATGAGGCAAGCATTCTCTTCCATTAGGCTAACATATGAGACAAAATATTTTCTCCATACTCGATAAACCATCTTCAATCTCAGCATTTGTCTTATGGTCTCAGTTTAATTAGCCACGAGCGAGAGTCGAACCTAGTGTGATGTGAGCCCTCATGTTAACTTGCTCTAATACAATCTAAAATTTCCATCTAAACCTACAAAAGATTAGTCCCCGTTTCACTTAAAAATGTAAACTATTAGAAGGCAGTACATAATTCACTTATAAATCACGTTTTAATCTCTTAACTCCCCTAACTCTACCCTTCCGTGAAATTCAATTCTCAACAATTACCATAAGCATTGCCGATCTTTTCCGTGGTTCTGAACCCAAGCGTGACGCAAACGCAGGCGACCATGAGGAGGTAGTTGATCTCGGGGATGTAGACTTGGCCTTCATACTTTGTAGAGGTGTGGACTATCTTGACCAGAGGGAAGCACCCGAGGGAGAGGGATTGCTGGATGATCGAGAATGTTCCCGAGATCATGGCTTGGCTCGCTATAATAGCTGCCAAGACCGCTACTCCGAACATCGGCCAGTACAACGGACCTACAAAAGGGAGCACGACACATTATCATAATGTTTGACATGATCGAAATGAGGAACACAGTGGACTCTCGATTACTTGGAATAGACTTGAAGAATGTGTCGGAAACAAGGTCGTTGTGGCTCCGGAGGAATGAGGCCTGTCCCGTGTATGCTAACAGCAGAGCAGGATATGTTACGGAGCACATACTTATCTGAATCGACCGGACCGTGAAGTGCCCGACATCAGCAAATAAAGCTTCGGTTCCTGCATTCTATGCAAATCAGTATTTGTTAATAGAATGTAATGGTATCAAGACCATATCGGATTTCGATTCCATGTGACTTTCTATCATACAACACTACTAGAAAGGTCGGTTCGTGTTATGCACAGATTTATTCTTTAATGCAATTGTTGAATAATATGCTGGTGCAAATAATTGAACAAAGTCTTCATTGTAACTGACAAAAGAAGCTTGTTCTACTAGTACTGTTCTCTTCTCGACGGATGACCAAAGGATCGTGGGTTGAAACCTTATCATTGGGACTTCCCACACCCTTTATTCCCACTTCACTTCATTCACTTCTAGACATTTGTATCTCGTTCGTATACCAAAAAAGTCTTCCTTGCTGCTAGTGTCCCAAATATTTTTTTTTTTAATTTAAATCAAATATTACAATTAAGTAATAATTTTATTAAAATATTTCACGAGCTTATATATAATGAAAAGGGCGAAGAGGAAATATTAAAAAAATAAAGTTTGTCAAATAGGAGAAACAAATGAAAAAGAAGTGGGAATGTAAAAAGTGCAAGTAGTTTATTAGTTCATTTACCATTAAATTCTATTTATTTTTAAATCTAACGAAATTACAATTAGATTTTATAAGTTAATAGATAATTTTAAAAAATATAAAATATAAAAATGGGAATCCTCTTCAAATATATATATATATATATAAAATTATAGACAATAACTGGTCTAAATAGAAAGCAAGGAAGATACAACACAATAATAATCATCTATGACCTGTGATGGCGAGAACGATGCCGCCGAGAGAAATCCACCCGTCTTTCCCGTTCCTCCTGAAGTACTCGACAATGTACATCGGGTTGATGGCCCTTACAACACCAGGGTCGAACTTAAAGAAATTGTACACGCCGATGCCGCCGATGAGCGTGAACCAGATGCATATGATCGGGGCAAAGCTGTACCCGACTTTGTCGGTCCCGAACCTTTGGACCGTGAACAGGCACACCAGTATTAACGCCGATATCCAAACAATTCTATCTGTGTATGGCAAGAAAATACATTACATTAAATTGGATGTGATTAGTGTTTTCATTATTTTTGCCCCGTTTTACGGTTCTTTTTTACTGAAAAATATAACACAGATAAAAGTAAAATCTTTATTTATAATTGATATTCATTATGTATACTTTTCGAGTAAATTAAATACAAACTTAAATAATAAATTTAGAGAAAATAAAGTGATTTTATATATAATAATTTGATGAGGAGGTACATGAAAAAAAATTTGTATGAAATTATAGAGAAAGACTTGAGAGTTAAATATTAGTGAAATTATCCTTATACTCCTTTTTTCTAATGAATATCAACAACTGAATTTTAGTAATTCGAGAAAATGAAAAGATACTAAAATCCCAAATATTTTCATATATATATATACACACACATACTAGATACCGATCTATGCTCCGCACGGAAAGAAATTAAAAATAAATATTATTGTGAGTCCGTATAATTAACTTGCTTAGTATAACGTATTATAATTTAATTCTTTTAAAATGAATTTGCGTTAACTTATAATAATAGACAGAACATTCTAATTAACAGTATATTTTATAATTTTATTTATATTTTCAAAAAATTCATTTAAAAATAATCATAAATTATTGAACCTACAATTAAAAGCAAATAGAACATTTTTTGTTATGCAATTATGGAGTGGGAGAATCTAAGTTGTTAATGAAAGATCTTTACTGTTTAGATCATAAATGTAGTATGAGAAGAGAAAATGATAAAAATTATTATTTTACCATTAATTTAGAGGATTTTATAAAATAGATGTATGCCATAAATTTTAATATATGTAAAGATCAAATATCAAAAACCCAAAAACACACCAAAACAGACAAACATAATAGTCCATATATATACAGATATATATATGTATCCATAATTTAGTAAAGTTTATTGGCAAAATTGTATTATACAAAAATGATAATTATAATTCCCAATTAAAAAAGGGCCGAATCAAAGCATGTGACAATACCTTCGGTCATGGCGGAAGTGGCTTCCTTGATCCCTCCTACAGCCGACAGAACTGCCATCACCAAATTAGAATATCAAAATGTTATATGTAAAGGTCATTATCTGTCATTTGAAGTGAACAATCAACTAATAAGACAAGGAATCACTAAATTATTCCTGTGGTCACTACACACATACATATAAAAAAGTGACCGTCCCTTATATATATATATATATATGTGTGTGTGTGTATTAAAAGCAAGAAAACAGTGTTGGTTGTCCACCACCGCCCTATGCAGCGCTCAGGATTTCATGTTTGAGCACGAAGATAAACTGAACAATTAACACTCAGAATCGATCTCAATCCAATATTACTCAAAGGCTCTTAGTATCATCCAACAAATCGATGTCCACACTAGAAAGTATGATTTTTAGGCCTAGTCCTTGTGGACATTCAGACCCTATCCTATTAGTTATAAGAATCACTAGTTTTGGGTACCTGATTGGAACCTGTATACTTTCATTAATAAATAAAACTAAAAAATTAAATTCAATTAATTGAGTAATTATCTAACAATTTTATTACTTATCGTACCCAAAAAAAGGTCAAAAATATCCATTGAATGCAATAGAATAGAGGTTTTATGATAAGCAAGACTCTTGTTACATGACAATGAAAATTATTAGATAATAAAAACTTATAGAAGAATTTGAGTCAAGATGGGCTAAGAATTTGAAATTGAGAAGAAGTGATAGAATAAAATATTAAGTTAAGAGGTTATATTTTCATGTATTATATTTAGTAAAAATATAAATATATATTTATCAGTTCCGAATATTGGTTTCTATCCTGGTTCCGAGCATCATGCTTAGTGCAACCAGAATCGGAACCTATTTTAACCAACTCCTCATTTTTTTTACCCAGAACCCACCCTATTCTCATTAGGATTTGCCCAAAACCTACACAGTGATAGGTTATAACCGGTTCCATGTTTACCCGGCTCTCATGCACACCCCTACTTTCTACTAGATGTTTTACCACAAGTACATAAAAGAAATTCGAACCTATATATAACCCTTAACTTTACCGGACTGTATAGGAATACAATTTGAGTATCGGCCGATTGTCTATTTGGAGATACATAAAAGTAGAACAACATTAGTAATCGCTAAACGCATACAAAGAGTCTATGAAACCTGAGATGCACGGGGTAAGGACTCCGTCGCCAATGACCATGGAAGTGCCAAGCATGGTGGCAAAGAGCAAGAAGTACTTGGCGAACCGGCTGCTCTCCAGCTTAGACTTGAGCCGTGAAGCTCGGCGCAGCCGGTTGCTCGGAAGCTCCAGCTGAAAATTGGACACGTCATGGTCTTCAGCCTGCTGGCTCGGGATCAAACCAACCCTCGCGTATCTGCATATCAACGAGTACAGAGCAAACGTTCCACCTGCAAAAAGGAATTATACCTCATTAACAATTTTATCAAATGGCCTGTGCTATTGTTTCACGTTAACTACTCGAAAACTGCAGATTTTTACCTTTTTACATCAAGGAAAAAAAAACATTCGTACAACAAAATCAGGTAATTTTTCAAATAAATTGTGCACTCTAAGCATATTAGTAATTGAACCGCACTTAAAAGTTGTGGCTCCATCATTAAAGTTGATTAGTTAAGATGGTCAGATATCCCGTGTATAAATCTCGCAAATAGATCTAATTTATTTTTAGAGAATTTTTTTATCTCCTAATAGATCCAATCTATTCGAATTAAATTAGTCACTTTTTTGTTAAATTTTTTATAATTAATTAATGTTACAGAAGGAAGAAAAAAATTGTGGTTCCATCGGTCCGCGGCATTCAGTTTGACAATTTTATTATTATTGCATTAATCATCCCCAAAAAACAATATAGATTTAATAAGGGTTAATATTTTTTATTTGAAAAATTCATGTTCATAATATGAACAGCAGCCTCGAATACAGCCAACAATTCCTTTTGTCGATAGTGAGTAGTTGCAATTGAATCATTAAGTTCGTGGTGTGATCGTTTGACGAAATGACTAAATACATCGTACAGCCCACCAGAAATGAGGGACGTTGAACAGAAACAATTTATGACTATTTTTTCTGCCATTCCCCCTACTGAATGAAGATTATTAGTAAATATGTCGTATTCAAATTTTTATATCAGATAAATTAAATAAAATCATCCACTATATTATATTCGAGTTTTTATATTAGATAAATTAAACAAGCAGTACTAGAACGAACATATTAGCTAAAAATCACTAAAATGGCTAATACTATATCTTTAATCCGAAATCTCACATTTCTAAGAAATGTTTTGACACAAATACGTAACGATAACTGAATAATAAACCTTAAACTTATCAAATTATATAGAAGTGAGCTTATAAATAATCATAAGGTCACTTCCCTTTATGGCTAATGTCTGACCTAATTAATCGTGTCATGTAGGAACAAGGCTCAAATCCATCGATTTATTAGGATATCTCAGCCGCATTTATCATTGCACTTTCGCTTGACACCCAGGAGAAGCTCAAATTATTATGACACCCGGCTCAGATCAAAGCATCCCCCCCAGTTGTACCGTCCTTCTTGGGCCGCTTGTACACCAACTTTACCGTCACCTTGCCATTTATCATATTTTAATATTTTATCTGATCAATCGCATGATTTGAATTTTTTTTTTAATTGATAGAATATTCAAATGAATTAATCCCATCAAGTGGACAAACAGTAATATTTAATTTTTTTTATAAATTTATTATTATTTTTTAATTTAACTTATATAAAATTTGATACTCTAAAAATATTGCATCATCAAACTTGTCCGCCAATAAATCAGAGATCCGGACACCGCCACAGGCTTCAGAGGAAAGGCACCGAAGCTTCGCGTCGGGTCTCAAGTTATACGTCAAGTTAGCTCATTTAAAATTTAATGAATAGAATAGAGAGAATACAGATCAAACGACGAATATTCTTCGGGTTCCCTTGGAAGCGAGTGCACTTTTAGATTAGGACTTATTTGACCTTTCTCTGGCGGTTTCCCAAGTATTCGCCCACATAATCATTTAATTAATTGGTTAGTCGGTCTTAATTTCTCGACAAAAGTGAAGCATTAACATAAGATTCCATCTGGCTCTCTCTCCAGAAATATTGATAAGTTTGGGGGAAAAAAAAATAATACGATGGCCTCTTTCTCAAAATTGTCAAAGATTCAATTTTGACTTGTAAAATTTTTCTAAATCTAGGAAAAAAAATCAACTAAATCATTAATTGCTGACAAAACGTGTTACACGTGTTACTACTACTTGTCAACTGGCAATTCGAGATTGGTCAACAGATTCACACGGATGTATAAAAAGATAGAAATTCTTACATAAACTTAACTCTTCACATTATCCCAAACTTTGTAATGAATATTGAATATATTATTATTAAGCATAAAATAATCTTTTTCTATTTATTAATAATATTTATTTTTTAAATATGATTTAAAATATTTATATGCGAGATTAAGTCCACCACTTTATCTATAAATTCCGTTTACAATTGCATAAAAGTTTGTCAAACAAGAGAGTGGTGGCGTTGTCCCGATACACCACCCTCAGCGAGGTCACCATGACACATGGTGGTACGAAATATGTATCATGTTAATATTTAACGTATTTATTAATGATTCTTTTTTGGGTGGGATACGTTAACGAGTTTAGTTTATTTAAGAAAGGTCGAAAATGCTGATATTTTAAAGTAAAATTTAATGCACTTGGGGTTTTCAGAGGGCAGAAAACAACTTGCCTTCTATAAAATTCATCACGAAATAAAAAATAAAATGAAGCATGTGAGTTGTGGAACAATATAGTACTGTGCCGTTCGCCGGTATAGATAATATAGATCCCATCGAAAAGCTCGGTGCCGCTTAAGGAGGTCTCGAGTTCGAGACCTCACGTACGCAGACACCCCCCTTGGGAGCCTCACCGGCCATTGCCAGGCGTGCGACCCGGGGCGACCAACGGATTAGTCAAGTATGGTTAGCTGAAAGATGTCATCTCACCGCTGGTGGGGCCTGCTTGGATACCGTGGCTGGCGACCAAAAAAAAAAATAGATCCCATCGAAATTACCGATTAAACAAATAAACACAGAGCCGACAGATATTTATTTTAATTAATTAAATGTTTTTAGCAGAAAAATACTAAATCGGAGAAGTACTTACCCATTGAAACAGACGTGAAAAAGTTGTGAACAGTTGTAGCCCATAATACGCAAGATGTTTAAATCTTTTTATTTCGGCCACAAGCTTAAATAACAGAGAAAGCGGGACCAAAAATAAAGAAGAACGAAAAATTTTATAATTGAAAATTGAATAAATATTTTTTCATCATTAAATGGAGGGTTAGTAGCACTAAAATCTATCGAGAGTGAGATCTATATATTTTCAAGTTCTATTTGCAATGAAGGAATCATTCGAAGATTGGAAAAAAAATGCACGCACGGGAATTTAAACAGTCAATCGGTAGATCAAAGAAGTGATGAAATTAATTACCATCGCCATTGTCGTTTGCTCGGAGGACGATGAAGACGTATTTGATGAGAGGGATCAAGGTGATCGTGTACAAGATGAGGGACAGGACCCCCAAGATGTCGTCGTTGTGCTTGATCCCCTTGGTGAATGTGCTGGAGTACACGTACAGCGGCGATGTCCCGATGTCGCCGTACACGATCCCGATGCTCTGAAATGCTAGTTGCAGTATCACCGACCATTCTCGACCAGCCTAAGTACATAATAGTTGACAGTCAGAAAAATCGATCACTCAGTACGTCTTTGGGCATCATTTTTTAGGTTCAATATTTTTCTGCGAATTTTTTGGAGTTTTTTTAGGGTTAGGTTGGAACGGTTTGTGTTTTTCTGTCGCGGAAACCAAATCTGTGCTTTATTTCCAACTATCGTGGAATTAGAAGAGAGCAAACCTGCTTGGAGATGTGGCCGTGGTAGCTCGAGAGCTTGGCGGATTCGATGTCCAACGAGTCGTATCTCCGTAACTTCTGCCAGGAGAGTTTCTTTCCAGTTTCGGCGATTCCTCCAGATGGGATTCTCTCTGGGCTCTCTTCATTCGGGAGGTTTTCAATACTATCTTCTCCGGGTATTTCCGTGCCCATTGAGGCGGTCACAGAGTGACCTTCAAACTTCCTCTTTCAAAAGAAAAGGAAGAGATGGCAGTGGGAAATGAAGAGGTTTAGAAGCACAAGGAAGGATCCCTCATCTCTCCTGGGTATTTATAGACAACATCGTCACTCGTGCTTGGTTCCAATAATATTTATTTCCATTTTTTAATAATTGATATTCATTTCCACTCGTTAACAGAGAAAATGACAGAAAAATCCATTTAGTTTGTAATTTTTTCTATTTCAACCCCTAAATATTTGAAATGAGCTAACTTAATTGTTAAATATCAATTTCGTCATGGAAATTAATCCATTCGATAATGGACCAGCTAACATATGGTGACGTGACAATACTACCATTGTCATTTTTTACCGCTGGCTGATGTGGCAGGCACAAGTTATGCCACGTGTAAATTGATTTATTTTACTACATTATCCATTTATATACGTGATATCACGTGCACCTGTCATATCAGTAAATTGTTACTGATGGTGATGCTATTATGCTGCGTCATCATCAATTAACGTCCGTTACAAACAGATCATGCCATATGACAGAATTAATATTTTACAGCTGCTTTATCCCATTTGAACCACTAAGTAATCGACAAAAAACAATAATAACAATAGCAAATTTATAGTAGCTCTTGAATCTCTCTCTTTTTCCAATGTCTGTACCTACTCGTTGAATAAAATTATATGGTTGTTCCATAATCATATTGTACCATGTGACGGGAAATAAATAATTCACAGTGTCTTATGAAATTATTAAATAAATATAAATTTATATCACTACAGTTATGATTTCAATTTTAATTTTTGTTATAGGGATCTGGTGTCATATATTGGACAACATCCACCTTTCTGGAACTGTTTATGTAGGTTGTTTACCTTAAATCTTACTTGTTCTTGAGCGTTGCCTTGCACACTGTCTAAAAAGATTCGAATTCGAGATTAAAGTTTGGCAACATGCATCTGTTTGGTGGCATTGCATGGTGGAACTTGTAAGAAACTGCTTATATGTACACATATATTAATATATGTTGTACATCGTGATTGTGTAACTTAGGATTGCATGAAAAGGGAAGAATTAGGAACAAAAAGAAAAGGGAGAAAAAAAAAACCTGTTTTAAGTTTGGTGGCGGCATTGTTGGAAATAATATTGTTGTTTGATGTGCGCTCATGCAATATGTCCACATAATATTTTAAAAATATATATATAAGATAGAAAAAAAAAACTTAAAAAAATGTAAATAAGAAAGAAAAATTTTAGAAAATTTTGATATTGTAAAAGCATAGGGAAAATTTTACAAAAAGTTGAAAAAATAAACAAACAGTTGGAATATGTCTAGGCATAAGTTGGAACTCGGAGATCGAAATACCTCAATAATGAGTTGAAGATCAAATTCAAGATACGAGATATATACGAACAACGATCAACGGTCGGGATCGCGACTGAAAGCACGAAATATCTTGAGCAGAATCTTTAAAGATATTTGGAAAATTTTGTGGACGTAATCTATTTGATTTAGAGAGTATATGTAGAGAATATTTCTAGGATATCAAATAAGATATGTTCTTGCATCTATCAATAGAATAGATTCTTGTATGAGTTGTGAAGGTAGTGCCTCGGTGTCGTAAAACCCCGGCGCCTTGAAGCCCGGCTGAGAGAGTCTTGTGAGAGATCTTTTTGATAAATTTCTTGAGTGCGTGAGGGCGCAAGAACTTGAGAAATCAGGTTGCGACTCTTTTCTGAGTGGGTTTATAATGGAACTTGAGATTAATGGTATCTCGAAAGACTATAACCTCCTGATTTGATCTAATAGAATTTCTTGATTTGTCTGTGATTGTTTCCCTCTGCGATGAGAGTTTTTCCACGCATATTTGGTGTTAAATTTCTGAATTTCTCATTTCGTCATTTCATTCGGGACATCTCGAGACCCGAGTAACAGTGACGGAGAAATCGTGATCCCCAACACAAACATTAAGAAAATTAGAAAAAAAAAATATGCAAAAAAATTGAGAAAACTTTAAAAAATTGAAAAAAAATTAATAAATGATTTAAGAAAATTTAGAAAAATTGTAAAAGGATCCTTAGAAAATTAAAAAGTCAGAAAAAACTTCAAAAGCATAGGAAAATTTCAAAAAATTAATTAAAAGAGATGTTTCAAAAAAATTAAAAATTTAGAGATTTTTTTAAAACAAAATATTTAAGTAAATAGTAAAACATATAAATTTTTAAATAAATTAAAAAGAAATGAAAAATTAATTTAAATTCCGAAAAGTTCTTCTAGAAAAAAAATCATAAACCAAGAAAATTTTTTAAAAATTATAAAAAGTAAACAATAATTCTAAAAATTTATAAAAAAAATTGTGAATGATTTCAAAAAATTCCTAATATGCAAAAAATTTAGGGATTTTTGAAATATATAAAAATTAGGATATATATACAAATTTTTGATATTCAAATTAAATAAAAATCTTAAAATTGACAAGAAAAATAGAAAAATATTAATTATACTAAAAATTACAGAAAATTTTTGAATTTGGCACGTCATGTTAAAAAAATACTGGAAAGTCATAAGAAAATTTAGAAAACTATTGATTGGTCGCGTCACGCGGCCTTTTGTCTGTGATATCGCTTGCTTAAAATTTCTATGTTTTTTGACTTTCTTATAAATTTTCAAGATTTTATACTATTTCTATATTAAAATTTTAAATTTTATGCAAAACACTAACGTTTTACATTTAATTTTTTTTTGAAATTTTTTGGACTTTGAAAAACTCTATGAGGATCTCAAATACTATTTCTGAAATTGTTTGAAAATTTTCTTGATTTTATTAAATTTTTCTTAAAATTTTTCATGATTTTCTAGGGTTTTTTTAGAGTTTTATAATTTAAAAAAATTTCTGTATTTTTAAAATTTTTCAAATGTATATATATTTTAAATTTTTAAAAAATTTCTAAAATATTTTTAAAATCTTTATAATGTTTTCTTTATTTCTTAATTTTTAAAAAATATTTAAATATTTTTTTCACTAAAGCGCTTTATGAATTTAAAAAAATTTTAATATATTTTTCTTTATAGTTTGTATATTCTCTGAAAAAATTTCTAAACTTTTATAATATTTTTAATTTTTACAATTTTCTAATTTTCTAAAATTTTGCTTGAAATTTTTATTTTTCTAATTTATAAAACCTTTGCACTTGTCCATCTTGAAGTTTTTATTCAAATAATTATATAAGTATTCCATGTCAACAACTATACAGAAATAACATTCACATCAATTATCACATTGACAAACGATTGACATTGTCCACGATTTATTTAATAGAAGGAAACTATTTGATGCATAGAGGGACCTAAATGTTACATAGTTGGACCTAGTTATCACTTAGGAAAATCTAACCGGCACAGAGAATGACCTGATTGATATACTAAAATGATATAATTAATGCAAAAAATTCATTTAAGGACTCGTTTGATCCAAAACTCATCTATGAGGTGTGCAGAAATGTAAAAAAATAAAAGGGGTTAAGGGACCCAAATAATGCAAAACTTAGTTTTTAGGGACAAAATTGTTAATTTCCTATTGCTAAGCCGAATTGGAAATGGTGCATGTCTACACAGTGTTATTAAATGGTCCGGTTCGGCCGGGAACCGGCCGGTGCAACCCATGAACCGGACGGGTCACATCACGAACCGTAACCGGCCCGCCTCCTACTGTTTGAGGCCTGGTTACGGATTGGGTCAACAAAATCGACCCGTTGAACCCGAACTGGACAGGCCTGTTATTGACCCGAAACCGGACCGGACCTTTGTCAACTTGGAACCGTGACGAGCCAGGACTGGAACAGTGAACTGGACCTTTTTTTAAAAAAAAAAAAGAACCTTCCAAGAGTCAAGGTGAACTCTGCCAGTGGGCCGCGCCTCCCTCTCTCTTCTGGCAAGTCGGCCCCGCGCCCCCTCTCTCTCCCTTCTGCCAAGTGGCCCCCGCGCCACCCCACCCGCCCAAACCTACTCTCCCGTAACATCTTCCTTAAAAAAAAATAATTAATTTACATTATATCTAAATATTATAAATACCAAAGTAATTTTTTAAATTGAAATGTTCATATCTTTTAATTTTATTTAAAAATTAATAATTCAAATTTATTTGAAAATGCTAAAAAAATCAAACATACTTTAATAAAATTAGTTATATAATATTTAATGTAAAAATATAAGTAAAATATGATTAGTCCAATTGGTTAAGATTCTTAATTTTTATGTAGAAGATTTGGATTCGAATCCTAAAAATGAAATCTTTCATTTTATTTTAAAAGCGTACATAAAATCCTAAAAAATACACTAAAAATTCAAAAAATTAAAACTGACCGTTCGGACCGGACCGGACCGGACCGAACCGTGACCGGCTCGTTTGTGTCACGGTTCCAAGCCTGGTCACTGGGCCCAAACCGTCGACCCGAACTGAACCAGACCGTTTGCTTCCTGATCCAGGTCAGGCCCGTCCTAGCCGGTTCATGAACCGACCCGAACCGGCCCGGCTAACAACACCATCTACACAGGTTCAGATCCGCAAGTCAACGTCTATTTTAGCTGTGTTTCAGGGGATTTGCGAGAGTGATTGTCCCTAGAGTTTGAAAAAAATTTATGAAATTCTATAAGTATGTAACTTATTTTTAAAAGGTTCGAATTCCTCTTAAGCATTTTGTTCTTATTTAGGCCGCCCACACAAGTGTTTGGCACATGGACTGACATAGATTCGTCAACTTGTGGGGTCTTTATAAGCCTGGGAAATAAACTTCCCATTATTAAAAAATATGTAATTTTTGTTGCTTTTGTTTTATTAACTTATTTCGCGCTCTCTAAATGCATTATTTTTTTTTATTGAGTCTCATCCCATATCAAGTTTCCTAGATCTGCCTATGTAGTCGTACGTGTCTCCTGGGAAAAAAATATGAATGTTATAGAAAGCTTGACTAATATTTTTTTAACGTCAGCAGTAGTTAATAGTATTAATAAATAATTAACAGTTTACATTATCAATTTGTACTAGTGATAATGTGTCATTAGAAACTTTGAAATTTTTAATAAAATAAAATAATAATATAAATTTAAATATTTTGTACAATCCTGTAATGTTTTAAAGATATTGTATCCTATGGAAATGTTAGTCAAACTTTTTGTACTATTGATACTTTTTTGCTAGGTTTTTACAATTATATGATTTAATTTTCTGAGTCAGCAGTTACGTATGCGCCACTTCAGCAATTACGTAGGCGCCACTGCAGCAACAACGTAAGCGCCACGTCCGCAGTTACTAACGGCATTAGTAGTTAATTAACGATTTATACCATCAACGTCAACTTTTTAAATATTTTATACTCTTTTATAATATTTTAAATATTTTATATTATACTATAATATTAGAAAATTTTTTTTGTACCTCTGGTAATTTTTCCCCTACTTTGTCTCCATGAAGTGGCGGATTGTGGTCCGAGGTCGATGTTGACGGGCGAAGACTGGTGCATATCATTTTCTATTCCCTCCCACATTGTCGGCTTTAACCCATCTTTAATTTTGACTCGAGAACATAGTCAACAAGCTTACGTTATCATTGAAGTTTGATGGAGTTGGATCAAGCTGTCCGAACACAAAATCGGACAAACACCTGTTTTTTCTTTTGGATATACAAAGAATACACATACTCTTATAAAAAAATAAAGAACTCAGGGTATAGGACACGGAGAATTCTGATAATAAAAATTGAATCCAGTAACTTTTGGACTCGCTTTGAGGTCAATACTACTACAGCAGGCCCTCATCCTCCAACGCTAATCAAACGTAGGACGTGGAAAGTAGGAGCATTCTCTAGAACTGTGTAATAGAAATTTAAGACCCAGCCAAAAAAATTGACTAGTAACAGTAACGTGATCTTAACCTTCCACCAAAGTAAACAATTTGACAATGTAAAAGATCCGTGTACGATAAAAATACATCTAGCAGGTAAGCTATTATCTGTACTACTTTAAGTCGCTTAAACATAACCGGTAAAATTACATCGGTGTCCTTCTTTTTTAAAAATCAAAGAGTTGGATTGTTGAGTGTAAACAATATTTTGCTTACTCATCCATGTGATTTCATCACATCACTCTCTTTCTGTCACATGTACAATATTAATGAGACAAATCAGCAAACCTGCCAATTTCGACGGGTTTTGTGGCGTCGTGCTAAATGAGATAAACATTTTAGAGTTCGTGTCTTCCTAGGTCACGTGAAAAAATTTGTGTTGAAAGTGACAGTTTAACCAAAGCACAGCTCTGATTAAGTTATTAGCCCTTTTACTTTTGTTAGGTGATTACCGACGGTTTTTACTTTTTCTTTGTCACTCTCACAGGTGCTTCTCTTTCCCATTCATGGAATGATCTTAATTGCCTTAAAAATCAGATATTGCCTTTCATATGCTGGAATTGTTTTGGTAAGTGAATGAAGATTTGATCTATGATATCAAAACACACTTACAAGAAAGTTTAGAGTCAAACCGATTTCATCTTTTATGACGGTGTATGTGTGAGTATGACACTGGCCATACTACGATAATATATTGAGCGTCTTTGTTTATTTTACCGTACACACAATTCGCTTCTATACTTGATTAAATTCGTCATACGGATCACAAGTGGTGCGCTAGTTAAAATAAACTGCACAAGGTTTCAATTGTAAGGAAGATGTGTGTGTGTATATATGTATATTATGCCAAAATAAAGCAAGGTAGAATGTTCAACAATGTTCATTCATTCGCTCTCTCAAGCGCATACATTTTCTCGTAAAAGATTAACATAAGAATCATCAATTTTGTCATTAGTGACATCTCGTTCAAAGTAATGTTAAAATATAGGAGAAAGTTAAATTATATAAAAAAATTAAAAATTATTATTCTGTAAAAAAAATTATACTATAATATAAAATTATTGTATTTGATAAATATTTTAAATGATTAAAAAAATTATTAAAATTTAATATTATATTATAATATTATATGTAAGAGATAAATATAATTTTACTACAACACCCTCATTTTCCTCCCTTTTTATCCCCTAGCCTTTCTTTCATTATGGTCAAAGAAGCGGGCTAGTTTGAACTCGAAATCAGTCCGGAACCATCCTCGAACTGTCAGGGCAAAAGTTCAGGGCGGGTTTCCGTAGTCCCAAGAACCGGGACCGACAGAAAAGGTTTTTTTTTTTTAATTCCATCAACAATGTTGCAGCCCCCACCCCACATATCGTTGCAGCCGCCCCCCACCCCCAGGAGGCTGCCACCTGCCACCCATAAGCCAAAGCTTTTGACTTGGTAGGTTTTTTTTTTTTTTTTTTTAATTTAGAGTAAATATTTATTGTATCGATATAAAATATAAATAAGTTCATTGTCTAAATCACTATTTAAATCTTGAAACTTGTAGAGTTGGTCATTAATAATTATAAAAATTTTACACGTATCAAGAATTTAACTGTAATTTATATAACAAACTCGTTATTAGATTAAATTTTAGTAGAAATGGAATCAATCTGTTCGAAACAGGACGGAACTGTGGTTCCGAACTGGAACCGTCCGATTCTGAACTATCCCTGTACCATCTAAGGGAATGTTCAAGGTCGGTTCTAAGGGGCCATGGAACCGGAACGGGAACCGGAACTGTGGCCAGGCCCAACTCGGGAGAATTAAAATCCCTCATATTTTCCATCCAAACATTACAAAGCGAATGTAAAATATACACTTCCCATGGAAAGCTTTCAACATTATACCCAATTAAACAGGGCACTTATTTTATTCTAACATATTTTCTATTTTTTCCATTTTATTTTATTGATACGTACAAACGTGAACCTTTGAGAATATTTGGTAGTAATCAGAATATAATAGTTCTCAGAATTATTTTTCCTCCCTTTGCTTGAAAGAGAGAATGAGAAGAGCCGATGGGAACTTGAAAGTCCAAGTTAATAATGTTAGCCACAAATTGCTAGTTTGTACCGAATTGTTACATTTTAAAAAGTTACTTAACCGCATAATGATGACTTTTTTACTTTTTTACCAAGGTAATACATTTCACAAAGATTTTACACCTTTGAAACAAATTTTTTTCTTCTTGGATATGGCTCTGGTTCTTGGTCGATGAGAAGGAGGAGTAACTATTCGCTGTATAAAAGTTTAATTGTTTGGAATGGAAATCTGGCCGAGCTACCAGGAAATGGAGGTTTAGTGTGGGTTTAGTGGATAAGAGTACCGGTTGTTCAGTTCGTCCGATATATTCACCGTTAGATATGAAAATTTGAACAATACATATTGAGTATGACTGGATTGTCACTAGTCTTACGCTTCTTTTACAGACCAAAAAGAGGAAGGAGAGCAGAGATGGGATAATAGCAATAACTTCGTCAATTTTATTTTCAATGAAATAGTCTAGAAAATCATATTATTTTTTGAAACTTTCTATATTTTCTCTTATTTTATTAATGACCTAGAAAATTACGATATTTGTTTCGTCTATCCCGTTTTATCACCCATCGATTTTTCCATTACAACGACGTAAAAATTGCCCACGTGGCATCCTACATAACGCTGTAGGACACATGGCAATATAGACAGCTTCCACAAGACAGTTTCGCTGACTTGACGTTCAAAATTTTGAAAAAATACTTAAAAAATTGGAAAAAGCATGAAATTTTTTTCAAAATTTTAGACAAAATAAAAAATTAAAACTTTTGAAAAATAGGAAAAAATTTTAAAATTAAAATTATTTTAATTCTTCAAGAGAGCTCGGCACAATGATACATTCTGGGAGACAGACGTCCAATTAAATGCAACACAATTGGGATAAGCCAGATTTACCTCAAGGAAATTGTGATCACCGCATATTTCAATGTATGGCATTTGTTTATATTTATGTACTTCTTTAATTCTCGATATCACCATTGCAGTACTTGAAGAGTCGGATTTGTCTATTAAATCAAAATGTAGAACATCGAATCAATTTTAATTTTTAGGTCGGGCCGGTATGTCGTAATTATTTTAGTCTTAAGTTGGATCATCCATTAAGCTCAATTTGTTTTTTATTTTCAACCGTCAGATTTATTTAGAAATTTCAATTATAATTTACTCACTGCTAACATTTGTTGCATATGCACACTGACTTTTTCCAGATTAGAAAGTTCAACTTGCTATCCGTGGTATTGGAGTTTGACCGCTGCCTGGATACATAATGATGATTCGAGCACGTCTGACTGCAGCAAGGGGGAGGAGAGTTCAAGAGCAATGTGAATTTTACGTGCGGTTTATTCAAAAATGAAATTCGATGATTATCACAAATAGAGCACAGTATTATTGGCACCGGTCTCGCTCTATAATTAAGAGGTCGCGGATTCGATACCACTTGTGAGACTTCTGATGCCTCTTTTATCCGCTCTTCTTCCTCCTACCCTTTTAGACCTATGCGCCCTCCCTCTATCCCTCGAGAGAGAATTGTGCATATAACATGTATATCACGTGACGGTGCTAACGTGATATCACAAACTCGTGCAATTTTGATCCTTTGATTGAGCTTTAATGGTCCGTCGCTGACCGTCGATGTATGGGATATACACTTTGAATTCCTTATAATTAAATAGAATAACGTATTATATCTGAGCGGTATTCCGACACATTTTTTACTTTTAATACATTCATTCTGTTGCACTTCTTGTTCGAGCGTCGGGGGTTCTGATTGTACCACTACAAGATAGTTGAAATTGATGAAGTCTAGCAGCAAGTCACAGCTGATCCACGAATCATCAAGTATGTATGTATGTCATGATTGAGAATACATACGTGCATACTCTTCAATGCAACGTACGCGTGTCCTTGCTACTGCTAATGAAAATGGAAGGATTAACTCTGTTTTGACAAAGTCTAGCAGTTCTCGGTCATAGATCCGAGCACGGTTAACAGACTTTTGAGAGTGGAATAAGCGCAATTGGAATTATTTTCTCGCTTGTCTATGCTAGGATATTGGACATTAACTTATGTAACAATAGCAGAGCTTAATAAGAGAACCTCAACCCTAATAGCGGCAAGAGAGTAAGGAGAAATATCAAATAGCCGATGTGTCAACTCTTATCTCGAGTCAATGTTAATTCTTTGTGAGCCCACGAGCCATTCAAGCCCACTAGAAACTTTTTTGAGCCCAATTGACATTTCATCAATTTTATGTCCCACCTAACACATCAACCCCAGATATATATCTACTTCCTCTTTCAATTTTCTATAGTATTCAGCCATCTTCCATCAAAACACCATAGAGAGCGAGGAGAGAAAGAGAAAAGAAGAAGAAGCAGAAGAGCAGAGACGGTGAGTTCAGGGGAGACACGGTATAGGAAAAAAAAATAGGATATAAGTAAGATTCATTTCAAGTTTAGTAGATTTTTTTGCTTGATGTTATATGATAGGTAGTAAGATTTGGTTAGAGAAACATGGTTAATATGATATGTGAAGACTATAGGGTTGACTAAATAGAAGTGGATTGAGTCCCATATGCATTTTAGGGTCCTTTTAGATTTAAAAAATATGTGTATATGATATATATTAATCTTCTTAACTATAAATATTATGATAGAGTGAAAGAGACAAGAAATAGACATACTGGAGACTCGGCTCAATGAAAGACCTACTAAAAAGGATTGTGAGTATTAATTTTCTACTGTAGAATATTATATTATAAATGATTATATTATCTACTATATATAAACTTACTGATTTATGTGTACACATTTAGTGATATTAGAGCAAAAAAATGTTATAAAGTAATATTTACATTTAATTGTACATAGCTACATATACGAATAGGTACATGCATGATATTGATATGTATTTATATGTGTATGCGCGTGTGCCATCACGTGTGACCTTGTATTATGCATTATTAATTGAATTTGTGAATAACCATGGTGACCGCTAGACTAGCGGACTAGAAATGGCCCAAAAAAGAAAGAAAAGAAAATATAAATAAAAGTGGAACGAGATAGAATTAATTTACCACTGGTCTTCCGGTAAAATATTAAAATATAATAATTTAAAATTACTCTTTTACTGCTAGAGAATAATGGGTGGCCCTTTCGGGTGTGTGGTGTGTAGATAAAGCGCATCGGGACATTGGGAGGAAGATTGACATTGATTATTTTGCGAGATCATGGTATTGTCAGAGAGCGAAGTGTTAATACCGTCATAACTTTGTCGTAAAGGGAATGCGACCCATGGCTATTGTTCGTTATGGATTGCATAAGTAGTATAGTTGGACATTTTCTTAGCTATTCTTGTTGTGGTTTTTTAATGCATGTGATTTGTTAAGAAATTATATTTAAAATATTATTACACTTTAGAAATTTATACTCACTGAACCCGCAACTTACCTCTGTAATTTTTTAACTAAGTAGAAAAAGGATGGGGCTGCTTTGAATATCCTTTTTTTTTTCAGGGATCATCGTGAACCTTTTGTAAATAGATCTTAAGGGTATATAAGTTAAACGTATAATAGTTATATAATATTACGATTTGAACTTTTGATTGAGATTTATTTGAATGGTGGAAGGATGAGTTATGAATTAATTAAACAGGTTAATTGTACCATGTCGGATTATACATGTTCAATCAACTATTTTAAATAAACACATTATATGAGTCAAACCTTTTCTACTCAACCGGAACCCGCCTAACTCTATCTCAGGTGTTGTAATCATCTCATGTCAAAAATTACCGAGTCTGCATGGAAACTCGCCCCCTCATTCTCAACGTCAGCATGTCAAATTCAAGCCGTGTCAACATGCCACATCACCACATATTTTTGACGTGTTACTTGAGGTGACAGTTCGACAAAAAATATAAACTCGTGGCATTTTAATCTAATATTGAAGTTCATAACAAAATGGGAAACTTGCACACGCGTCATGATTTCCAAGAAATTTAGCCTTTTCTTCTTGACTAAAAACTTTATTCCCTACAGTTCTATTAAAAAAAAAAGACACTTTTTTAGAAGCTTAAAACCAAGTGTTTGACATGGTAGTAAGAAGCACAAGCTCTCATCCCAGATCCGAATCCCCTTAACTTGGCGAGTACCTATGATTTACCCTACCTTGTGCGCTTATGGCACGCGTATAAGGCTACAGAATTAATCAGACGAAGGCCAAATACCTCTCAATCCAAAAAAAACTATGTTCTTTCTTAGAGTAATAGACATAATTCTGTACGTAATACAGGTTAGTATCTCATACCCATTTAGTACAGGGGATATATAAATAGTCACAAAATGGACAATGCCATTTTTTTCGTTTGAAAGGCAATAAATCAGACACCATCTGAAGGCTTTTCCGTGAAATCTTTCACGGACTGAACATAGAGGGCTTAACAAATTGATGAAGGACAGAGATTCAATGTGATGATTCATAATGTAATGGGACGATACTAACCTAAGAGAAAAGGAAGGTCACCGCTCAATTTACAACCTGGTGCTGCTGAACCCCCACCAGAAACAATAAAGTAGAAACTGACCGACCATCGAGTCGCCATTACTAAGCATCGACTGCTGCTGTCGCATCAAATTTTGTCAGACTATCTAACCGTCATGAACAAGGCTTGCTCAAATTTGCAAAATGAGATTGAAAAAACAGACCTAACGCGAGGAACAGTGGTCTTATGCTATCTCGCCAATTGCTGCACTAGCTTCATTTATGGGCCGGCTCTTCCAGATGGCCGACAAACAATATCAACCAGTTTGAGAGGCAAAATTGACTTTCTAGTTAACGGACAGCCCCCCATTGCCGTAGCATGAATTTAATGTACGAGTACAACATAGCATGTCTTGTCAATGTTATCTTCATAATAATTTACAACACCGGCACCGTGGTTGTGTACAAAATTGGTGCATGCTATAGCAAAAGTAATAATTGCAAGGAGTACCTTCCTTGCTGGCCTTAAGTTCAATTTGATTATGACTTCTTGCTCCTTGTAACCCTATCAAAGATTGGATTTTGTAGCAACTCTATTGCAGAAGGCCGCTGAACTGGATCAGGATCCACCATGGCCTGTTGAATAAAGCACAAAACAGAAAAAAGAAAAGGTCACATGTTTTGCAAGTCAAGAACAATATGGACCTGATACAATCTAATAGAACCACAGACAATGCAGTTTCTCAAATTAAGGTGTTTGGAGTTGCTTTAGGAGGAGAAAAAATTGTTCAGAACTTGTTTGGCAAAATCAATGTTGAAAATTGTCCAATTAATCAACATGTACTTCTTGGTAAGTAGTTTATAAAAATAATTTGAAGTCAAATAGAAATAATTACGAAACCAAATAATGGTGACTGGAACCAGACAAAGGCTGGTGCAAGCAGTGGGCAGTTCCAAGAATGGCGGCGGCGGCGATATGGGGCTTTCAGCATTTTCTTTGAATGCACCAAGTTGTTTCTAGAAGCTTTTACGGAAACAATTTCCAGCAGTTACATAAAACACTTCAAACAAATCAAAATGGTGTTCTGTGTTTCCAAAAGCAAAATACTGCTTTTTGAATCAATTTTAAACGTGTTAGCTCCCTAATGAAACAAATTCTTCCAATTTTCCACATGGAAAATGAGGATAGGGGCTCTTTTTCCAGTGTGGACAGAAGCAAAAGCATAAGTTCACATCTGTCTTGTTCTTCAGGATAAGGAAAACAGGAATTAATATTATTGTTCCATGCCCAACAGTAAGATCTTAACAATATGTAATCAAAGTAAGTTGCCACATACAAAAGGCTTCTGCTTCATAGTTTGAAGTGGACGTTCAAGTATATCTATGAAATCAGGCATTTCTCATCTCACAAAGTTTGCAGAGAGTAGGGTGATTACCTTGAGTAAGCTCTGGAATTGCAATGAATAACCTGGAAGAAGAGGAAGCTTTCCCTCCCTAAGATTGAGAAACTGCATGCCTGAGTCTGGCAAAGGTGAACCTCTTACGAGCTCATAAATGGTAGCTCCTAGAGAAAATACGTCAACCTTGTCCAAATGATCATAATCATCGTTCAAGATTTCTCGCGGCATATAGCGGGCATCACCCTCTTCAATAGGGATACTCCGATTTAGAAGAGTTGCACAACCAAAATCACCAAGCTTACATACACCATTCTTGACATAAATATTATCCGGTTTCACATCTAGGTGGGCAATTCCTCTACTGTGGATAAACTGTAATGCCTTTCCAATCTGTTTAGAAAAGTCAAACAGCAAAATTGTCAGCCAATAGGAACTCAATAGAGTGCTCCAAATACCATAACTAATCATATAAGTTCCAACAGATTTACTGTACAGGTACAAAGTTGTTCAATTAGGTGTTTGAACTTCAACATATGGAAGTTGGAATTTATGTTTTGCATGAATGAGATAAGAAAATGTCACTTTTATTGAATATGCTGAAGTCAGATAGGTTTTTCCATATCACCTTCCGTCCCAGCCAGAGTTTATTTCAGTTGCTTACCAGCAGACACAAGACAAATAATTTTTCAGAGATATTATGATGCAACTCTTGATTAATCTCTGATTTAACACGGAAAATAGTTGTTAGCATAAGTTCCATTTTGATGAGAGCAAATTTAATTGTCCAAAGATGCATAAGAGCATAAAGGACATAAAAAAAATGCCATCTGATTCTATGTGGACCCCTGACTTGCTTTCTAGAGTGCAGAGAGATCTCAATAGATAGAAAAATTAGTATTTACTGGCATTGCTGGCTAGACAAGATCAATACATGGAGTGTGAACTATGGGTTGTGCACCATGACAATGCTCTTTTTTTTTTTTTAATTGTCAAAGTAAGGGCAAAAGTTTACTAAACCTCATTACCTATGCCTTTTGTTTTCACCTTAAGTGGCAACGCAGTAATAAATAGAAGAGCCATACAGTTTGCTTACTAGAACAGGCAATCTAAAAATCAAAGATTCTGCTTCTGACTGTCATTACAGAAAATGCTCAAGTGCGTGCATGTGCACCTAACATGTGCATTATTATAGTATGTTACCGCTATCAATATCATGGATCCTTTTATATATAATATTCACCAATATATAGTAAACCTGATATAGGACTTCCGACGCTTCATTCTCAGTGAATGATTGAGAAGTCCTCCTCACAGATAAGCTGTAGTCGCAGAGCTCCATTTGAATGTAGAGGTGTTCATTTTCAAACCAAGAAGAGTAGTAACCAGTAATGTTCTCATGAAACCCTATCAATGATGACAATAATAGAATTAAGGGAGAGCCGCACTGGAAACATGAAATTGTTGAAAACGGTTACTGTATGCACCTAAGGCAGCCAAAACTTGAACTTCCATCAAAGCTTTTCTCCTGCAAAAGGAATTGCATAAGCATCCCAATCAAGGAGCAAATACACGAGGGTGCAAAGAGGGAGCAAATATATGAAGGCGCAAACAAGTTACCTGTCTGCCTCTTGATGTAACGGTCTTGTGCTATGCTTCACAGCATATAAGCAACCATCAATCCTCTTCAAAACTTTGAAAACACAACTGAAGTTCCCAGCACCAATTTTCTGTTAAAAAGAACCAGATTAAGAAGTCACAAGATCTCATAAGCTGTCATCTGATTATGAAAAACAGGGTTAAGTTTCAAGCCATGTAGACCTCAATTTCATGGAAATCAGTGTGATAGCGTGAAAGCCCATCTCCACCAATTATTGCAGGGAAGAAACCTGCAAATTTCTGATGTAAGTGTAACGATTTAAAGTATCTAATAACTCTATACCTTAAAAGAAACAGCAATGATTATTATCTTGCTTTGCAAGATAGTCATATGCTTTAATGGACATGATATTAATCATACATCATAGGAAACCATAACATCATGGTACTTCACCTGCACTTTTGGATCTTCGATTACCAAAAGGATCTATGTCTGTCTCAGAAGCTTCATTGAGGTATGGGTTCTTAATGCAAGGAGGAGGCATCACACGATAGCGTAAAGCAACAGCAGACTGTGGAACATAACTGTGAGCCCTTTCAGCACCACTAATTGCTGCTTTCTCTATCTTAGCTATGTCAATGTCAAGATCATCGTCTGCAAGTTCTTCTATCTGTTGATTTCCTGATAGGGAGGGACTCAAAGGATTCAGTGAGAAGCTTCTCAGGCCCTGCCACAAGTGTACCATATTTATTTCAAAAAAGTTAATAAAGTAGAACTTGGAACAAGAGGATAATATGGAAACATAATACGCAATGGACAGACAAAATTCCACCAACCACTGTTGGGAATGAAAAAATGTTAGCAGAGCTGCAAATTTAAGAAAAAAAACTTTGAGCTTGTCAGGTTAGGTTTTCAATAATCCAAGGTGCATTTAGCTTAGAACTGAGATACATATGATCTTCCCGCATTCATCATAACTTCATCAAGTAACTAACCTTTCCACATCTTCAAAAAGATTTTCCAGTTAAATAGGTATCAGTAGATTGGTCAAGGTTAACATTCCTTTACATAACCACGGGAGCCCATTATTATTCCTTGGAACTAAATTTTGCATCACTTAGAGAGCCCAATATAGAATTGGCCGAACCAATTTCTTATCTTGTTACGAGTAAGACAAAGCTTCAAACCTACTTTATGCTGCATATACAAAATAATTTTGCACACCAACTAGTTCATTAGTTGCATACCACATGTAGAACTACGCGTCTATCTTTTGACACTAGGCGAACAAATCTAACTTTCTTCCAAGCGACAAAACCCAAACATTCAAACCGATATTGGATATGTGTGTGGGAGCAAGCATATGCACAGCAAATCGCTGACCTTGTCGACTTCTTTTCAACGTGGCAGTTTTTACTTTCTCGGGTGACTTTGGGCAGGGAATGTTTTCCTGCAGAAGTAAGAAGCTAACAATGATAAATCCACACATTCTATCAAAACTTAAAAGGGTTATTAAGAGCTCATTATCCCTCACCTTATTGAAATCGACACTGTTCAGTATGTTCTGATTATCCGGCGTGATATAATCAGGAGTGCTGCAATCAACATTAACCAAAAAATCAGTTCGATTAATATCAGAGCAAATTGAAAGAGCTAACTAACAGAAGAAATCAAAACGTTGCATCGATCTGGATATGAACAAAATCGGTTACCAGAAGAAATCCTGACTGAGGATGAAATCGAAGTTGGTGTCCGGGGCGTCGGAATCGTGAGCTGGCGGTGGAGGCCAGTGAGGCTCCGCTGGAGCTGAATGCGAGTCTTGAAGGTTCTGAAATGTAAGGGAGGAGGAAGGAAGCGGCTGGTTGCGGAGAGAGAACAGCGAGGTCCGCTGAAGAGGCTGCAAGCTCTTCGCCATTTGCCCCTTCATCTTCTTCCCCTCTCCTCTCTTCCCGCTGCCGCTGCCGCTGCTTCTCTTCAAGCTCTTCCTCTTCATCTCCTTCTCCCCCTGTCGTCTCGTCTTCTGCAGAGCGCTATTTCTTTTTTTTGCTAGAAGGTTAATTCATTGAAATATAATGTGGAACAAAATGGTTCATCTCTGGGCCTAAGACATCTCCGAATCTCTTACAAAGATCTGAGAGGGGAGTTTCGAGATGTTTAAAGGCCCTGAAATTTGTGCATGAGACGCCCAATTAGCAAGATTGTGAGCTAAGAAATTGTTCGCTCGAGAAATATACAATATATTCCAAGCTTCAAAATGCTCCAAAAGGGACTGGGCAGCTCTGATGGTCGTCCAAATGGCTGAGTCAGGAGTTGGCATGGCTGCTCCAATGCCAGCACATATGTCCTCAATTACATCTTTGGCGTCACCGTAAAGTGAGAGCTGCCGAATTTGCAGAGTGAGGGCACATTCAATGGCTTTCAAGGCTGTAAGTGCTTCACCATGGGAGGGATTATTTGCTGCAATTGGAAAGGTCCAGGCGCGCTATTTCGGTCGAGGAGAAAGCATAATTCAAATTACGCGGGGTTCGACTATTGGCAGCAATCAAGAGCAGCCGAAAGCATACATAAATAAATCTCCGCCGTTCAATTTGTGGGCCGAAAATCGAGATGAATCTTCGGCCATTGATTGACGAACGACAGAACTTCGGCTTGGTGCGTACCACGCAAGCTTTGTCGATTCTAACTGGAAAGCATTAAAAAAGTACAATTTTTTTTATATTTTTTTTGTTGCCAGTCACAGTATTCAAGCAGGCCCCATAAGCGGTGAGATGGCATCTTTCAGCCAACCATACTTGACTAATCTGTTGGTCGCCCCGGGGTCTCGGACTTGAGACCTCCTTAAGCAGCACCAAGCTGCTTATCACTCGGCCTAACCCCTTGGCAAGTACAATTTTTTTATAATAGCACGGAAAAATGAAATTTTTATTTTCCTTTTCAAAAATTAAACGGTATAATTTATTATACTTATTCTATTATCTGTATTACTTAATAAATCCAAAGAGGTTTTCATCTTATTTCGAGTTCTAAAAATGTCCTACATTAAATTTAATTTATAATAAAATAATATAATTGGAAAAAGAGCTTTTCATTATTTTCGTAATTTCAACGTATTTTTTTAAATTTTAATTTACTTATCTATTTTATTAACTTCTCATTATATCCACAATTCTCTCAATCATTTACTACAATTCCCTATCCATTCTATCTCCTCTCATTCATTTAATATTTTCAATCTCCTCTCAACTTCCACCCATAAATCTCTTCCAAATATTACCGATTTCCAAAATTGTTTCATTTTTATTTAATATGAACTTCTCCATTTTATCTCATCAAATTTCAAACCTTATTTCGTTCATTCATCTCTATTTCAATCCAAGCATTGTTGGTGTTGCCATTGGAAATTGATGGTGAGGATAATTACAGTGCAGTAATAATCTTCTCCTTATTTTTATGTTTAAGGAATTTATAACAATTTATATGCAATCAAAAAATTAACACTCAAAATTAGAACTCTTTAATGGTAAATTTTATAATTGACAATTTCATGTATAATACGAATAAACATCTAATATTAATTAACTAAAAGATAAATAACTATGGTCTCACTTTTAAGTGAATTTTTAATCAATAAAAAATGACAAATAAGGATAAAATTATAAAATCACTATTAATATTAGAATTATCATTTAAAATTATAACTACTCTCCAATATTTTTTCTCTAATTATATTTTCTTCCATTTATTCATAATACATTTTTATAAAATATAATAATATTATAAAAACTAATATATTTGTACTATTAATATAAAATATTGTTATAAATATATATAAGCGGATATAATTAATAATTCTATATGTAATACGGTTCAACGTCTAGTTAATTAGCTAATGCTATAAGAAATGGCATCTCCTCTGCCTACAAAATCATATTTCTTGTTCTTAAAAAGAGTAGATAATGAAATAAAGAGGAGTTTTATCACTTAATAAATCTATTATCTTCTCTATTATTATATGCAAATCTTTTACAGTTTTCGTGTCTTTTTTGGTTCCAAAAATACCCTTAGTTCTATTTATTAAATAAATATTTGTTTAAGGTTTATTTTGTCTTTTTGCCATACCCCACTCCCCACTAAGTCGGGGACAGTTTCTTCCGCCGCTCGCCTAAGACAGTTTCTCTGGGGGGGCATGAGGCGTCTGGGCTAGCCATCGGTGCCGCTAGGAAGATTTAATCTTCCTCAGAATCAGCCCTAAGAAGATTCACAGGTTTACTCTTTTTCTCCCCAATTGATTTCCTTCCTGAAGTTAGCCCCCCAGAGACACTGTTTCATGTGTCTCCTTCGATCAGAACTCGAACTACCACCGGGAAGGGACACCGGGTCCGTTAATCCCCATTGAGGCTCGCTAGAAGTGAGTCCTTCGGTCAAAACTCGAACCACCACTAGGAAGGGACACTAGGATCAACTCATCCCCATTGAGGCTCACTGAAAGTGACGCCGTCAGAGGCGCTCGCCGGGTTCCACTGGTTGGTGCTGCACGTTTCGTTCTCCTGGCGACAACATCACTCATTTGATTGCTTGAGAAGGTGACTAAGGTCTATGTCTATTTTCTCTCTTTTTCATAAATATTGTCCACTGAATCTGTTTGATGAAAAGCCTGAATGATTCCGCTTCCACTGCTCCAGTGATTAGTGTTTGCTCCAGATGTTGTGTTGATTTCTATTCTCCTTCTCAGTTAAATAGGTTCCGGTATGAGATGAATAGGTCTGGTAAAAGATAAATAGATGCCGATAAGAGATAAATAGGTACCGTTAAGAGATAAATAGGTTCCGAAGAGCAATACCTTAGTCAGATGTGATGAGAAATTCTATTTTTCTTCTCAGTTAAATAAGTCTCAGTCAGAAATGAATAAGTCCTGATAAAAGATAAATAGGTCCCGAAAAACAATACCTTAGTCACATGTAATGAGGAATTTTATTTTCCTTCTCAGTTAAATAGGTCCCAATAAGAGATGAATAGGTCCTGACAGGATATAAATAGGTTCTGATAAGAGATAAATAGGTCCCGAAGAACAATGCATTAGATGTTATGGGAAATTCTATTTTTCTTCTAAGCTAAATAGGTCTTGATAAGAGATTAATAGGTCCCATAAGAGATAAATAGGTCCCGAAGAACAATACATTAGTTAGATGTGATTAGGAATTCTATTTTTTTCTCAGTTAAATATGTCCCGGTAAGAGATGAATAGAAATAGGTCTCGAAGAACAATACCTTACTCAGAGTGATGATAAATTCTAATTTCCTTCTTAATTAAATAGGTTCAAGTGGTTATTATATTCAATGACATATGAGAGTGCGCCCCGGGACCTAGAGAGTCAAACTAAGTCAATGACAAGAATATATTACATTTAATCATCGTAACCGTGTTTATACAACCATAATGGATTACATTCAATGTGAATACATTGAGGCACAAACACAAGGCTACCAACTATTCACTTATAGCTACGATTTCTGATTCCTCCAATTGATCTCCATCATGTTTGTTCCTTTCTCTATAATTTCGAGCCTGGCCGATTCTCACATCATCAAATTCGATACTCGCATTGCTTTTAGGTACTGAAGTATAGATGTCTCCTCTTCTCGAATCCCAGTTGTTTAGGCATCACCTAGAACAACAAAAAAGCAAAACTACTCCAATGACGGAAGTAAAATGAATATGCTAAATCTCAATAACATGAACATTCTATGTCAAAAACAAATTATTAACTCCAGGTAGGTACACATTATGGAACAATTGTCTGAACCCGGCACACCAAGATATCCCAAATTCTGCCTCATTATGACTATCTATAAACATGTAGCCGAGCATTCAAAGGGAGGTGCACAAAGATAAACTGCTAATGATTCAAGACAAACAGCAATAATCTAGAACATTTTTTGTATCAAAAGCCAGGAAACTCATGCAAAGTTGATTTCTTTTTTGCATGTCACCAACATTTGAGAGGGGGTGTTCTGGAAACGAAAGTCGCAATTCAGAAATCGACTATGCAGAAAGTCAAGATGGAAGATGTTAGTGAAGATAGAAATGAAAGTCGCAATTCAGAAATCGACTATGCAGAAAGTCAAGATGGAAGATGTTAGTGAAGATAGAAATGAAAGTCGCAATTCACAGGCTTAGTCAATCAAGCTAAGACTAGGACAACGAGCTTGCAACACAACAGAGGCAAGTGAAGATAGAAGATGTTATACACACAAAGTGAGACCTTTCACCGTAGCATCTAAGCCAAGAGTCCTTGAATTTCTAGTAAGATTCATATGCCGGGAAACCTCTACCGTAAGAAATTACTTGGTTGGGTATTGACAAGGAAATTTCGACTGATTTCCGCCAAGAAACCTCTACCAGGAACAGTTTCCATCGGCTTTCCTTGAGAACATAGCAGACGAAAATTGTTCCATCCGATTTTTCTCGAAAATCTGATGGTATATTGACCGATCCCGTTTCCCAGCCGAAGATCTCACAACATATTTACCGTCCGTCATATTCAAACAGAAATCTGTCAGGAAACTTATGACTAACCTTTCCCACTATTATTTCTCACGGATTAATAAGGTTGGATTGATTTTTCCGATTTTTTGATTTTCTGGTCTTTTATTTACATCCGTAGTAAATGATACCTCATTTTTTTACGAGAAAAAAATGCTGATCTTAACACTTTCAAGGCCCAGACGGCCCAGCCCAGTGTTTGTCTGGTGGTTTTCCCCTTTCCCCCTCTCTCTCGCTCTCTATCCCTCTCACTCCAAGTCCCAAGCCAAAACCCTAACGAAGTTCGTTCCACCTCGTTCACCACCGCCACGTAGGCCGGCCACCCCTCCGCCTGAGCCTCCCTTCCCTCCCAGACCCGTGGCGGCCCCCTGTCCGCCATCACTATCTCTATCTCTGTCCCTGGCCTCCTTCCCTGTGTCTCTCTGCGCTACACAAAGCTCTCTGCGGCCTACGCGTATCGGCGGGAATCTGACCCGCCACAGCAACCATAGTAGTTCTTCCTCTCTTCCCTAGAAGCCGAACCAAGGTTCATGCTTTCTCCCCCGAGTTCGCTTGCATTGTTCGCTTAGGTATCAGTTTGTTCCGCTTCCCACTGCAAATTTCGATCCTTTTGTTGACCGGAAAAGAGGAAACCGTGCATTAGTTTTTTCATTGTGTTTCCAATTTCTAGAAAATGCAAGCAAACTCCCCCCCACCCCCCTACCCCCCAATAAAATGTTTCTCATTGTGTCCATCCTTGTACTAATTGGGGGATTTGCAATGTGCAGGAGATGTCGGCGGAGTTAGAAGCAAAAGTAAAGAGGTATTTGAGAGGTGAAGGTGCTAATTTGGAGGTAACACGGTCTAGCCATTACTGTTTCAGCTTGCAACAGCCGCTTGTAGGCATATATACATTTAATCTATTGGACTTGAGAATACAGGTTCTACATGATAAGAAGTTGAAGACCCAACTTGCTATCAGAGAAGACTTATATGGCAAATCTGCGAAAGTTGCCGCGGATGCTGAGAAGGTATATCTTTATTGTACTGGACATCTATGATATTTGAAAACTTGTAGGTTTCAATAGGTGTTTCCCTTTGTTTGTGGACTCTGTCAGCACTGCAGAATAATTTGTAGTGAGAATTTGTTTTGATAAGAGAAGATGTTCTAAGTGCTGTGTTTGTTATATGATTGTCTTGCTCAGTGGCTTATGCCTAGTGAAGGTGGGTATCTCGAGGCAGAAGGTATAGAGAAAACATGGAAGATCAAGCAAGAATCTATTGCTCGCGAGGTAGATATATTGAGCTCAAAGAGTCAACATGATATCATCCTTCCAGGTTGGTTTGCCATTATCTGATGCGTTTACATCTTTTAGTTATTACATTGGGCTTTACTTTTAGTTATGTCTATATAACTGAGCAAAAAGCTTTAGTTTTCTGCATTAGCATATGCTGTTCTTTCTTGGGTTAAGTAGCATATTCTATTCTTTCTTGGGTTAAGTTGCATATGCTACTTTTAAATTGTCTATATAATTTGTTTTTAGTTTGGAACTTGGTTATTTAAATTGAGAAATTTCTGCTTATTCACCAGTTAATAACATCCAGTCATAATGCTTAGATCTTGGTCCATATACTTTGGACTTCACCTCCAGTGGACGGTACATGGCAATTGCTGGGCGCAAGGGCCACCTTGCTATTGTTGATGTGAAAAACTTGAGCCTTATCAAAGAAATCCAGGTAGGTGCCTCTTTCTTCAGTTTGTTGAGAAATTACTTGATAATCAAAAGGTCTATTTCGGTAAGTTGGAGTGTTGCTATATATGTTAATGCTTTGAATTTAGGACATACTGGACATCCTTTGCATCATAAGATGAATAAGTTGACTTTTCCTTTTATGCATAAAGTACAAATGTATAATAACTTCCTTTTGCCATTTCTGTAGTCTGCTTTGAACACTGGTGGCCTTCTTTCAAAATAGGACCCCAGCTCCCCACTTTTATGCCAATATAGCATTTTTAATTGATTTTTTCAAAGAGTGCTAACTCTGTGGTGCCTCATTCGCTGGATGCCATATCGTCAAGAGATATCTTTAAATTTTTAATTATTTGTTTTTTTACGAGTTTGAAAGAAATACAATTTTAGAAAATCAGTAAAAAGAGGCCTCTGGAGGTGGCTAGTCAGTCAGTGGCTAAATGTGGATACTGATGCTATCAAGCTGCCTATCCCCTGGCTGGATTGGGGATGGTCCTAGTGCCACAGAGACAATGGTGATGGGTCGGTGGCCACTCCACCATTGATCACTTTTCCAGGTCAGAGCTGAAAGGTCCAGCAGTTTTACTGGCTGCTGGCTGCCACAACCGTAGGTTCCCCCATGATTGATTACGAAGATTTTTTCTATTACTTCTATAAATTTTTTCCATTTTTAAGTTTTTCTATTTTTATTTTTAACATTCCATTGTTTTTGCAAATTCTGAAAAGTGTGGCATCCAGTCAGCATGAATTTTGGTGTCCTAACTTGGTTGAAAATTTGTCCAAAAAATGCCACATTTGAGAAAAAGGGTATGGTAAGCCTCTTATTTCGATGTGGGTATCAGCATCCTTTGAACAAACTACAGGGGTATCAGTATAATGTGCCCTAAAATAAAATTTAACTCATTTTGTGCCCACTTACTCTTGCTAAAAGCACTAGCTAAAAGACTGGCATGATTATACATTTCACATTTCTTACTGTTACAAAGTTTTAGATTTCTTACTGTTACAAAGTTCTAGATCTTATTTATTAAAATTCTTTCAGGTGAGAGAAACCGTGCGAGATATTGTCTTCTTGCATAATGAGCTCTTCTTTGCTGCCGCACAAAAGAAGTATGTGTTGCATGTTTCTCATGCATTTCACTAGAATATTTTGTAGCATTCTGCTCGGTAGATTAGCTGGATTCATGAATGAATCTATGAACTCTTTGCAGATATCCTTATATCTATAATCGGGATGGCACAGAGCTGCACTGCCTAAAGGTGAGTAGATGGTAATTTTATAACTCTTATTTTTCATTCACTGGACTTGCATTAGTGGTTTGGCCAGTTTTACCTATCTTGATTGGCTAACAATTCCGATGCTACATCAATTGATACACAGCAGACGATTTTTTTTGTTCGTTGATTGTTTATTAGTGATGCTATTACTTGTATGGTCTATGTTATTTTTGGTTATTGTATGCTATCAGCAGCGTACCAGAAAATTTCAATCTTTTGCATTGATTTTCTGGCTGTAGTTGCCAGTGTTTGTCTTTCTATGCATGACAATTAATGCTAAAAATAATTAATCACGTTAGAATGACTGGATATTTGCTAGTGCAAAAGGCTGATCATACAGACTTGCAATTGGTATTTTTTTTGGTCCAAGTGTGTCAGAAATATTGGTGCAACTGCTATAAAAAGTTACTTGTATCATTGTAGGAACATGGCGCTGTACGCAAACTTCAATTTTTGAAGAACCATTTCCTCTTAGTGTCAATAAACAAGATCGGACAGATGCATTATCAGGATGTGACAACAGGGGAGATGGTTGCTAATTTTCGGACAGGCTTGGGCCGCTCAGACGCAATGCGGGTCAACCCATTCAATAGCGTTGTCACTTTGGGCCATTCAAGCGGGACAGTTACCATGTGGAAGCCCACAAGCTCCGCTCCTCTAGTCAAGATGCTATGCCACCATGGGCCCATCTCAGCCCTCGCATTCCACCCAAATGGCCATCTGATGGCTACTTCAGGAAAGGATCGGAAAATCAAGATCTGGGATTTGAGGAAGTTTGAGACGCTTCAAACTTTCGCGGGCCAGGCTAGCTCATTAGACTTCAGCCAGAAGGGTTTGCTTGCCTATGCAAATGGATCTTCGGTACGAGTATTGAGTAATTTCTCGGATTCTCGGAGCTACGAAAGATACATGACCCATTCAATCGCGAAAGGTTACCAGATAAACAAGGTGTTGTTTCGACCCTACGAGGATGTGTTGGGGATTGGACACTCAATGGGGTGGTCTTCCATTCTTATCCCGGGATCCGGGGAGCCCAACTTCGATTCTTGGGTTGCAAACCCGTTCGAGACATCAAAGCAGAGGAGGGAGAAGGAAGTCAGATCTCTTCTGGATAAGCTTCCTCCGGAGACCATCATGCTTGATCCATCAAAGATTGGCAACTATAAGCCTCCCACGAAGAAGGAGAAGCGGACGAAGCAGGAGAGAGAGTCTGAAATGGAAGCTGCTGTTGAAGCAGTGAAGAATGCAGCGGTTAAAATGAAGACCAAAGGGAGGAGCAAACCGTCCAGGAGAGCAAAGAAGAGACAGGAGAGTATAGCGAGAGCAAAGAGGCCTTTCTTGGAACAGGAGATGAAGGACGAGGAACTGTCAAGGAAGAAGCAGAAGATTGGTGGTGAGGAAGTTCAGCTCCCTGCGTCTTTGCAGAGGTTTGCGAAGAAGAAAGGGGCATGATCCGAACTATGTGAGCTGACACAATTTTGACATACGCGTTGTGCTACCATTAAGGTTCTTATCTCTATCAACGTCATTTTCGATTTAATTTGTAAACTAGTCGAGTTATGTAGCTGATGAGTGAGTTCAGAATGTGTGCTTTTGTGGTTCATGACGGCAAATTCATATGGAAGATCGTCAACTGGTGATATTTGTGCTTACGTAACAGACGCAATACACCCCAACATGGTGAAATGAAGTGGCTCGGTATAAGGCGGTTCATAATCATTTTCCTTAAGAATGTTTCATGTTTGAGTTTCTTAAAGGAGAAAAATTTGTGATGGCAATTACTTCTTAGTGAGCCTAGCAAGCCCGAAGTGGATTGATTTGAGTTCTATGGTGTTTTTGAATACGAACGATACTTGTGAAAAAAGGACGTACGTAAGTACCGTGTGCACGGTTTGCTCAAAGTCACTTGCCGAGATCATTCACCGAGCATTTGTGGTATCCGAAAGTGTTTCTTCGTGGGAAGGTTGCGGACACGATCTTAGGGGTAAGGGGGCCTGGATACGCGTGTTTTTCATGACATGCAGGTTGTGCCTTGTATATGATCATTTCTTAGGTTTCGATTTGAACTCTACTATGTTAAATTTAGAAATTGAACCCTATTTGAAATATGTATTAGATTACCGATTGATTCCCTTCTCATGGGAATTACTTTATGACATGACGTCATTATTTCAATATCTTTTATTGGTACAGTTGAAAGGATTGGAGCAAGTTAAGGACTAGGAATGGCAATGGGTTAGGGTAGGGCACGGGTTAGCAGACCTAATTTCTAAAAAATGGTTTTAATATTACATATAATATAATTCAAAATATAGTATAAATTTATATATTTTATAATAATATGACTAAAAAATGTAAAATAATTAGAATTTATATATTTTAACAAAATAAAATAATTAGTATCCAATTTATTAAGATAAAAATATTTATAAATGAAAAAAATTTAATTTTAAAATATATAATGGTGTTATATAATATAACGAGACGTGTTGGGACAGGACGGGTCCAACGGCAGACTTGGACCAGCTCCGCCCCGTGGACAGGTCAGATTTTTACCCACGCAAATTTTGCCATTCCTATTAAGGGCATTAAAAAGTGCAGCTTGTAAAATAATTGAAAATGGACAGACAACAAAAAAGACGCGGCTGGGAGCCATGGGTACAAGGCTGAAAAGTGGAGAGTTGTAAATCAATATGTTTTCAACTCATACCATTGTTATCGAGAAATCTAAAGATTCTGACTAATTTAATTACAGTAAGGTGATCCCACTATGTAGTAAAATTCCCTTACGGTGATTTTTTTAATAATATTCGAATCCTAGAGCTTACATAGAGATAAATATTTTTTCCCTAAAATTCGTTCTTACACTATTCCAAGATACATAAGAAGTGGAGAACTTTTCTTTCACTTGCCCACTTTTCTATTAATAATATTATTTCCTTTTTCAGTTTTTTATGATATTTCTTTTTTAACATACATAGATGGTTCTATTACTGCAGCACACAAAGCTTTACACTTTTTAAATGAAAATTTCTGAAAAAACGAAAGTGAGCTGGAGGATTTTTCAACAAAAATATTCCATTTCTACACAAATTTTATATTTCTCATTTTTAAATTCTTCTAGTCAAATTAAAAATTTTGCACAAATAGGCATGCCATCATCATTCCACTCATCTTTTTTCCTGTCTGAACCATTAATATCTAGAAATCAATGAGCCATACTTAATCCAGATCAAATCGGGTGGGACCCACCAAGAAGTAAATATGTCTCTACGTAAATTTTTTCAATTCACAAAACTCGAATCCCGAACAACCATTTCAACTAATTCATTTTGGTCTTTACTACATCCATAATTAATAATGTAGTGCGCATGTCTATTCTATAGCCCGCTAGGGTTCACGCCAGAAGGTGGGTAAGCACGCCCCTCTTCCAAGTCCCACCAACCAACTCTTACCATACGGAAGGAAAAATATCCAAATGCGAGAGGATTCAGAATATTTACGTGACCTTTTAGTAGCAGGATTAAAAGATCGTGATTTCGATTTCTGCTAATGGGGTTTTCTGTACATCCTTTTTATTACAAGTTATCCGCCTCTTTTTTGTAATTTTTCGATGATTTTACGTCGATAAATCATATAAATAAATGAGTCGGTAAGGGTTAATCACATACATCTTTACTATTTTAAATAAACAGAGTAAGTAATCGGTCGTATTTTGAAACTTTCACAAATATAATCAATGAGTATAAAATAAATCAAATGAAAAAAGAAATATGGGTGCAATGGTAAAATTAATCTTAAATTTATAATCACCACCTAAACTCTATTAAACTACTCATAAACTTTTTTTAATTTATGTACTTTATTTTTATTTAATCATGATTACACTTTTATTGAAAAATTAAGAATATTATTTAAAAATTAACTCTTAAATATGAGATTTTTTTTTAATAATTGATTACGTAATTGGTAATTTGTGCGTAATATGGATAAATCTTTGTATAGGAGAAGTGACGTTAGTTTGTCTCACTTTTAAACTCCCTAAAATACCATTGATAAAATATTTTTGACCAACAAAAAATGTAGATAATGTGATAAAATCTCTCATATAACCAAAGCTACCAATCATATATTTTATTTATTTACCCATTATACACATTTTAAAAATTAATCATCTATAAAAAATAATACTGAATTAATCAAAAATAAGAATTTATAATAACTAGACAATTGATAATTATGTGCATAGTTAACGTCCGGTTATTATAGTTGTAGACAACTACTAAAATTTTATTTTATTCTGCAGGTGGAGAAATCTATGTTGTCCTCCGTACGAGACGAGAAAGTTTTCAGTGAAGCGGTCATACTACGTAGACGATACTGATGTAGTATATCAGTCCAATCAGAGCTTGACATGTCATCAATAATTATACAGTTATGGTTATTAAATCTTAAAAAATCTTTAAAAAAATATAGGAAATGCTAAATAAATGGTGATCTCTAATTTGAAATAATATATAAATGGTAAAAAATATTAAAAAAATTTTAATAAATGGTAAATTTTAAGTGAAAAATATATAAGAGATAAATTTTAATTGAGCATATATATAACATCAGTATCGTCTGTGCAGTGGACTTGACTGAAAACTTTCTCGAGAGGAAAAGGTGGAAATAATTAATGCAAAGAGCATTCTAGAAGGACCAAACTAAAACAAGTCCAAATTCCCCTCCTGCGCTGCAAAACCTAACTGCCCCCTGCTCCATCATCCACGTCTATGTCTCCACTCTTCCTTGTCTTCCTCGACGGTTGCATGGCTCAATTCACTTTCAAAGATGGCGGTTATCAAGGTCCACGGCAGCCCCCTGTCCACCGCGACGGGGAGGGTGCTCGCCTGCCTCTGCGTACATCCTTTTTGTTACAGGTTATTGGCCTCTTTTTTGTTTTCGATGATTTTACGTCAACAAGTCGTATAAAAGGTCATCAGATAAAATATATAAATGAGTAGGTGAGAGTTAATCACATACATCTTTATTATTTTAAGTAAATAGAGTAAGTAATTGGTCGCATTTTAAAACTTTAATAAATTAATTAATGAGTATAAAATAAATCAAATGGAAAATGAAACATGAGTGCAATGGTAAAATTAATCTTAAATTTATAATCACCACCTAAACTCTATTAAACCACTCACAAACTTTTTTTTAATTTATGTACTTTATTTTTATTTAATCATGATTACACTTTTATTGAAAAAATTAAGAATATTATTTAAAAATTAACTCTTAAATATGAGATTTTTTTATAATTGATTACGTAATTGGTAATTTGTGGGTATTATGGGTATTATGGGTAAATCTTTGTATGAGAGAAGTGACGTTAGTTTGTCTCACTTTTAAACTCCCTAAAATGCTCTTGATAAAATATTTTTGACCAATAAAAAATGTAGATAATGTGATAAAATCACTCATATAACCACAACTATTAATTATATGTTTTATTTATTTACTCATTATACATTCTTTAAAATCATCTATAAAAAATAATACTGAATTAATTAAAAATAAGAATTTATAATAACTATATAATAGATAATTCTGTGCATCCAGTTATTATAATTGTAGACAACTACTAAAATTTTATTTTATCTTCTGTACGGGAAAAATGCTATTTTGTCGTCCGTACGAGATGAGAAAGTTTTCAGTAAAATAGTATGCTGACGTGGTATATCAGTTCAATCGTGTATTGACATGTCATTAATAATTATATAGTTATAGTTATTGAATCCTAAAATTTTTTTAAAATATAAATAAATCTTAAATAAATAGTGAATTTTAATTTGAAATAATATATAAATAGTAAAAAGTATTAAAACTTAACAAATGATGAATTTTAAATAAAAAATACATAAAATATAAATTTTAATTAGATAAATATATTATATCATTAGTATTTATATTATACGACCGCTCTATTGAGGGCTTTCTAGTACGAAAGGAAAAAGGTAGAAATAATTAAGGCAAAGGGCATTCTAGAAGGACCAAAACAAGTCTAAATTCCCCTCCTGCGCTATAAAACCTAACCACCCCCTGCTCTGTCATCCGCGTCCCACTCTCCACTCTTCCTTCTCTTCTTCAACGGTTGCGTCGCTCAATTCACTTTCGGAGATGGCGGTTATCAAGGTTCACGGCAGTCCCCTGTCCACCGCGACGGGGAGGGTGCTCGCCTGCCTCTACGAGAAGTGCTTGGAGTTCGAGTTTATCCCCGTCGACCTGAGTTCCGGCGAGCACAAGAAGGAGCCCTTCCTTTCCCTCAACGTGAGTCCCAAACTTCCAATTCCACTTCTCTGTGTGTGTGCGCGCGCGCGCGCGTCTTTGTCCGTGTGGAGTTGCGATCGTCTGGAATTCCTCTGAGATTAGCTGAATCCGTGTTGAAATCGTTGTCTCCAATCCCTTTGGGGTTTCTGCGTCGTCTCTTCGGCTTTCTCCGTTTCTCATCGTTAACACGTCCTTGTGATTGGATTGATGCAGCCGTTCGGGCAAGTTCCGGCGTTCGAGGATGGAGACTTGAAGCTCTTCGGTATGTACCCCGGAAAAGCAGTAAATTTCAATTGCATAGGAAAAATAAGCAAAGCAATCTTAAACTAAGCAAGCTTGAGATTGTTGGAATGTATGTAGTAATGGCGTATTACACGCACTCTGGCACTCACTGATATCAAAACAGAACTTGGATTTAGACCGGTGATGGACATAGAGAGGGAATTGGGGATTATTGCTGCAAAAATCTACTTTTTTGCAGTAACCTTATTTTCCCTCTATTATTCTTTTACACCTTCTTTCCCTTTGTGCCTAAATTTTCTAGATCGGTAAGGTTGTGTTTGGATGAGGATGAATGGAGAGGAAAAGTATTGATGTGAAAAATTTCTCCCTCTTTGAGAAAAGGTAATCGGGGATTATCGCACTTAAAATCCACTTTCTGCGGCAACCTTACTCTCCCTTTATTATTCTTTTACACCTTCTTCCCATTGCTTGAATTTTGTGTCCAAATTTTCTAGATCGGTAAGGCTCAAACAGAGAAGCTGTATTCATGGGGTTTTAGTTCCTGGGACAATTGGTATTAATGGGTTTTAGTTCTCTGAAACAATTGCTCTCTTATTACAGAGTCGAGGGCCATCACCCAGTACATAGCCCATGAGTACGCCGGCAAGGGGACTCCGCTGGTGGTACCCGGCAAGGAGATGGCCATAGTGTCCGTCTGGTCGGAGGTGGAGGCACACCAGTACGACCCGGTGGCCATGAAGCTCGTGTGGGAGCTAGCTTTGAAGCCTTTTTTTGGAACGCCGAACGATCCTGCGGTGATCGAGGAGAATGAGGTGAAGCTCGGCAAGGTTCTGAACATTTACGAGGCGCGCCTGTCTCAGTCCAAGTACATTGGCGGGGACACCTTCACCCTGGCCGATCTCCACCACCTCCCAACCCTTAACTACCTCATGGGCACCCAGGCCAAGAAGCTCTTCGAGTCGAGGCCCAAGGTCTGCGCCTGGGTCGCCGACATCTCGTCCCGCCCTGCCTGGTTGAAGGTTCTGGAGATGAGGAACCAGAAGTGAGAAGGGAGCAGAGCACTTTACTGCCTTTGGTCTTAGAGAAGATGAATAATATGTATAGTCGATGTGGTTGTCATTTGCTGTGGTGGTTGTCTTTCTGGAGGAGATTTTCGTCTTTCTGATGGGTCTCTGATAATGGGAAGTTGGGGGTATTGCGGGTAATGGAATAAATCAGAGGGCGAATCTCGTCGTTTTAGCTTATAAGCATGTGTCTTTTGTGAGCTGTAGCTGTGACGTGACAGCACCCTAAAGTACTTTGATATTATCCAAAGGCCTCAAACTTTCGATTATCATCTCTTTTTCCTACCGAGAAAAGTTAGCCTAAGTGGAAGGAACTTGTGTCGTTTAAGTAGAGGTGCTGGATTCGAACTTCTATGAATGCAGCAGACGTTCTTAGAAGGGGTTTCCGGAAAATTACCTGACAGTACCTAAAATTCGAATTAATCTATTAGTCTTCGGGGTACTGGACATCAGATAGATAACCAAAAAAACATCTCCTTTTTCTTCTATTGGTCCGGCAGAAAAACATCTCATTTTCTTCTGCAGTGGACTCTTAACTGGAGCGAGCCGCCGACGGCTCTATGCGAGGGTTTTGCTATTTTGTCATCTAATAAAATTAATGATGTGAATATGTAATTTTGTAGGATTGATGAAGAAAATGGATATGTAATACATAATTAAATAAAATTTTAATTACATTTAATTTTTGGAGCGTGTGGTTTTTTTATAAATCAATATAAAGAGTAAGTGAAAAATTTTAAAAATTTGAGTGATAATGAAAAATATGTGGAAAAGAGAGAATATGATAGAGAAAGATTAGAAAATTATGCATTATTAAATGTACTATCACAATTATTATTATTATTATTAATTATTTATTCTTGGAAATTGAATTTTACATGATTTTGGATAATTTAAGAAGGTAAAAAAGTTACCAAAGAAAAAATATCTGATCACTCGAAATCCCATCACAAAACCAAGAAAAAAAAAAGCAATTGCATTCTTTTTTCCATAATTAGTGGGACTCTTTGGATTGGGGAATTGTGGAGAAGGGATTTGGATGTATTTGGAGAGATAAATTATTTTTTCAAATATTTTTTTTAGTTATTATGATTAGAGGAGAGATTTGGAGGGATAAAAAAAGTTAATTTGACTATTTTACTCTTTTATTTTAGAAGATCGGTTGAGTATGAGAAATGCGTAAGAGAGGCACGGTGGTTTCGTAATGATCTCAAAACTCGAACAATGTTGTAGTTTCATGGTAGTCTTAGGAGTCTAAGTGGTTGTGACTTGGTGGTGGTGGTGGCAGTGGCGGTCGAGTAAGGGAAAGCATGCCATGATCGTGACTTGGTGATGATCGAGTAAGGAAAGAATGGTGTAATTGTGTAATTATACGATACGAAATTATGGCGTGCCTATGATTTGTTTTAAGAAATTACGATGAGTGTATTTGTCTAAAAATTTACTTACCCTGTAAATTTTTCCAAATTGGAAGAATTAGAAAAGTGAGGTTTGGAGGGATTTTGAGGGACTACGATTCCCTTGAAATTCATCCAAATCCCTTTTAATAATTTACCAAAATAAAAGATTATACTATCCCTACAAGTCTCTCAATTCAAACAAAGTATAAAAGAGAAGAGTTACAAAGCACATAAGCGCGGAAATGAACCCTATAATATTAGCAAATATCGAAGACCATAAATCGAGTGGGCAGGCATCACTTCGAAATCATTTTTTGATTTGCATCAATAACATTATTTCTGATCAACTGTGAACTTTTATAACTTTTTTTTTGCTAGAATGAACTTTTGTAACTTGAATGGTGAATGTGAAAAAAAAAAACTCATATAGCTTATTAAATTCACATCAGCATTGATGTTGTTGCGGGACAGAACAGCTCTACCGCAAGCGCAACTGAGACAGATTTTTTTTGATAATATAAACTTTCTCATGCGTCTTCTGCCATTTCCACTGAATTTTTTTCTCTCATGTAATTTTATTTTATTTTATTTTTAAATTAAGCAAAAAATTTTAAATTTATAAAATAAAAATCATATTATTCTATGTATTGACAAGTCACACTAATGTTTCAAAATATAAGGTTACATATTTGCATGATATATTTCACTTAATCTTTTCTTATCATATACCTACGAATTGATAAAATTACTGTAATTTTTAATTAAAATTAATCTCCTAAATTAGTTACGGTAAAATATCAAGAGAACTTTGCATATACATACATACATATATATATATATAAAAGAAATTGGAGAAGTTTGAAGTTTTTGATGTACTTTTATTCTATGTCGAAGAAAATATTATAAATAATTAATTACATAAGCATTTAACTTAAGGTTAAATGAGTTAACCTAATTTAGCAGTAAAATAAAATAATGTTATTTTAATTTTCAAGTATGAGATATCTGGCTTAAATTAGAATTGAAAAGAAATCACATGATTTTATTTTTAATATTTGAAAGGTTTGATTTAATTTAAAAATAAAATAAAAATTTTATGATTTTATTTTTTAAATTTGAGGAGTTTAATTTTTTTAGAAAAGAGCAAAACTGGTAGTTTACCCTTTAATTTTTATATTCAATTAATTGAAAAAAATATGACAATATCTACAATTAAGTCTTTGTTCAATCATTCATTTATTGTTACCTTTTCAACCAATTTTATCAAATAATATATATATATATAGCATGAGTCCACGTGTTATATTTTTAATCAGGTGTCATGAAGTAGGAAAAATTCTTTGGTGCAACATGTATATCATGTCACGTGCTAGTATAGTATACCTATTCAATTAGGACTCATCATTTATTAATATTTTTATTTTTTAAAATTTTTTTAGAATTTAATAATTATAACTTTTTAAGTGTTGATCATATATCAAATTTTAGTTGGATGAATATATCACGTCGACATTGTCGTGTGCTATATTTGTCACGCTGGAGACTTTCTGATCAAGTAGAGGCATCACAAGGCAAAAGTCGTTTTCCTATATCCACGAGGCAAACAGGAATTATTGGTTTGCACACAAATATCGACCCCACGTAAACCCGTCAAGCGGAGAAAGTTTTCGGTGCATCAGTTGTACCGTATAGTAATATTGACGTGACATATCTGTCTAATTAAAATTTAATATTTAATAAAAATTTGTATTTCCAGATTTTTTTAGATTTAAAGTATAACTATACAGATATTAATTATATATAAAATTTTAATTTAATAGATATATCAATTAATTAATAATACTTTCTCCATCAAGTGACGCATGTTCATTAAAAATAAGGAATAAAAATGGTTATTGATTATCTACCGTTTGCGTGTTTTTGGCACCAACTCTCCCATCCCTTTTCCTCTTGACAGGAGTATAAAAATTTTTATCAGTAATAAACGGATTTAAAATCTCATCCTCTTAGGAGAGACAACATGATTATACCAACCATATTTTCAAGTTATTTCTTTATGGGCGTTTGTTTCATCGTAAAATGGGTCGTAATCTTATATTACAGTTCACGTATATATACAAAAATTACAGTGTCTATTTTAGAGTTTAAAGTGTAATATAACATGGGTTAAAACTTTATAGTGTGAATTGGCAAAGTCTTATCTAAAATAGTTGGAATTCTAACTTTACAAATAACTTTACGGCCATTTTACTTATACCTACAAAACTTTACAATCAACTTTACATTATTTCAAACAACTTAGTTTCACATTTTGACTCGTTTTCCAAGAAAATGTTACCTTAACTTTCACTGTAATATAACCATATTCGAACCAAAGGCAACTTAGTTTAACTGCGATAGAATGGTGACATCAGCATTTGAATAATTTTTCTTTGAAAAATGCTAAATTATTCGCGAGATTAGATGTTTGAATCCCCTTGTGCTCGTAGTCTTTGGCGAGGTTACCCACACATGTGTTTTGCATATGGACTTATATGAATCCATGGGTTCGTGAGATATTTATAGGCTCTGGAGAGCAAATTTCTCGTTATAAAAATAATGATTAGAAGGACTTTAGAACGGTCGAGAGATGAGGTTGCGGATGGCGGGGAGGAGGTTAAGTACATACCTTATCGGAAAAATGTAGGAATAACGAGCCAATGACATATAAAAGAGAGGAGGTTGCAGACGACATTGCCTTTCTTTTATCGATAGAAAAAGTTTTCGTTCCTTTAGTATGGTCGGGAATGAAAAACGGATATAAATCGATGCAGGAAAACTTTTCAAGATCGAAACATGTGGTTCCTGACTGACTCGTATCGATCCCTTTCTCTCAAACCAAAAAGGATTAGGCATGTTCAAAGCTCGTGCAAATGAGACTTCTGGAAAAGGAAATGTCGTAGAAGAAGATATGTTGGAAAAAGGTAAGATCCAAAGGGTGAACGTGGGAAAGCTTGATCAAATCAAGGCCTTCAATGAATACGGAAGGACGAGAAAAACGAAGAAAGAAGAAAAACCTAACATTGACTTTTGTGAAAATTTCTGGAGGAAAATAGAAATGAAAAGTTGCCCACATGGAAAGAGATGCCACCAGCATCTCTGAATTCTGCGCAGGGGCCAGCTTCGACGAGGTTGCCTCATAGGTGTAGTAGGTGCCAGGAGGGCCCCACCTCTTTCTCCTCTAACTGGTCAGCCATCGTTTAAGAACCTCTTTTTTTAGCTATGCTAAGTTATGCACTCTGCCAAGGTCAAAATCTTGTATTTGAGTAATCTTTTACGTAAAATTATTAGAATGAATTCTTTAAAATTGGAAGTTGGCAGAAACATGCTTCCTGTACTATATTAATTATTTAGTAGTACTATATTAATGAGATCAATATTAGTATTAATTATGTAACTGGTCTGATGTATTTACAGTTAAATATAAAAATTCAAATATTATTTAGCACATTATTTGAATCCCCTGTAGTGATGCCTTTCTTTTAATGATTGAAATGCGATATCCGTATCCCTATAATAAATCTTGTCTTCCTCCGCATCTCAGCTTTCTGAAAATGTTGATAGCCCATATTTATTTATGATCTCAACAAAAACAGTGGAAGATTTGAGTCATTTCCGTTGAGCTTCAGAATTTTCTTTTCGTGCTAACGAGAGAAGTGTTCCTATACAAGTTATCTCTACGTTACAAGATATTCTTATTATGAAAGAGTTTCACTAAATGATAATTCTTATATAGTAATATCAATAAATTAAATTAAATAATTTTTATTTTTTTATAAAATTTAAAAGCAAAAAAGACAATCTTAAAAATAATTAAATCCGATTAATTTATGTCATTACTTCTGAACTGTCCTACCACGGCATCTTTAATATAAGACTCTCTCTTACATCACCGTGTCACGGAATTCTCACAATGATATTAAACGGTGGAGACACAGCTTCGCAAGCCTAACGAGCATTCCGCTGTTGCGATTCGATGCAATCCGAATACCGGGATGCAGCCGAACGAGATCTAGCAATCATAATCCTACCTAAGGTCAATTTAATCTCATTCTAAAAAAGAAAAATGAATAATTATAGTAGAAGTTCTGTATGCTTATTTTTTTTAATATTTGTGTCATATGTGTTTGAAATGACTAATTTAATTCTGTACGATTAGTTCGAATCATCACTATTTTACTGATGGTTCCGTTAATGTTGTAAAATCTAAAATTTAAACTGAAATATGTAATCAAACTGATGTTAAAAGATTGAATTGAATATTTTCACACACATAGAGCTCAGCTCCCAGAAATCACAAACATATACGGCATCTCTTAAATTTCCAAAAAATCTTTGCACTGCAATTCGTGGCAAGAACTCCTGGTATATATCCGCGGGTTGTGCACCGGTATAGGGTAGATCCGGAACCGGTAAGAACCTACTATATTGAGTATTTTTGGGTAGATATTGATGAATTTCGGGCAGGTTTTGGGTAACAAGATAAGGAATCGGTCGGTTCTGATTCTGATGAATAGGGTACTCGGAATCGGAACTGGAACCAGAACTAGAACCTGTTATATACTGACAGTGTTTATTTTAATCATTAGTAACTTTCTTATTTGAATTTCAACTCTCGAATTGTTTAAACCATTATATTTTCAACTCGAAAAACTTTTATTTGTTATATTAATTTTATATATTCAATGAATTTATCATGTCTAAAATGTTATTATAACTTAAAAATTGATAATAAATAATAATTAAATGTATGGTAAATATTATTAAAATTACAATATAATAAAATAACTATACAAATTATGATAACTATGAAAATATTTTAAACATAATTACTTTATAATTATTGAATATATAAAATATCAAAAACCTTTCGTATGTAACATGTTCTAGGTAATGTTCGGTTCCAAGATTTAATAGTGTAAGTTCCAGTTCCAGTTCCAAGACATAAAAATTGCTTTTATATAAAAAATAGTTTAAATATCATAAAAATATATGATATTCGATCCAGTTACGCCTACTCTTGTATAGCCGACGAAGAGCTGGTTTCCACGGAGAGGGGCATTCGTGGTCCCCTCGTGAACCGAGGGGATACTAAAGTCAAAACCATCCCTGCTTCTTTCTTAATCTCAGCCCGACTCCCGCTCTCGCGTCCTCCTCCTCTTCTTCTTCTCTTCTTCTTCTTGTTTTTTTTCCCTGGCCAATTCTCTCTCAGACATGGCGGTCATAAAGGTTCACGGCAGCACCCTGTCCAGCGCAGCGTGGAGGGTGCTTGCCTGCCTCTACGAGAAGTGCTTGGATTTCGAGTTTGTCCCCGTCGACATGACATCCAGCGAACACAAGAAGGAACCCTTCCTTTCCCTCAACGTGAGCTCCAAACTTCCATTTTCACCTCTCTCTCTCTCTCTCTCTCTATCTATCAATCATTGTGTCATTGTGTGTGTGTGTAGCTGCGATCGTCTGGGAACTCTTCTGAGATTATTTGGAGATGTGTTGAAATTGATGTCTTCCATCTCTGTCTTTTATGGCTTTCGCCCGTTAGTCATCTTTAAACCTTCCATACTTGACAACACGTCCTTGTGATTGAATTTGTGCAGCCGTTTGGGCAAGTTCCCGCGTTCGAGGATGGAGACTTGAAGCTCTTTGGTATATATGTCCCTCAGAAAATCGACAAATTTCAATTGCATTGAAAACACGAGCAAATCAATCTTAAACAAACAAAGCTTGTTCGGCCAAAAAAAAAAACGATGCTTGAGATTGTTGAAAAGTATATTATAATGGTGTATTACTGATCGATATCTAAACAGAACGTAGACCAGTTATGGTTCTAAGGAGCGCACTGGGGATGATGACTCCTAACACAGAAAAATCTATTTTTCATAGCAATCTTAGTTCTCCTCTTATGTTGACTTTACAAAATCTCTCGTGTCACGTACCGTCATTTATAATCTTAGTTTAAAAATTTATAACATATATTCAGAAAATTGTTATATGAATTTAAAGATTTGCATGTTCATTTATTACTCTCCAAAAGCTGTAATCTCAATTTAAAACTATAATTGATTATTTATAACTTTTCTTAACTGAAGTTATAACTTTTAAAATGTGGTAATACCTTTTTTTTTACAAAATTGTCATGTTCTTTGACCCTTTTTTGGCCTTTGCTTGAATTTTGTGCTCAAATTTTCTAGATTGGTGCGAGTAGGGGTGGAAAATGACGGGTGATTTTCTGTTCAATTGCAAATTTTTTGAGTTGCGTTTCTTTCAAGACTAAAAAATTTTAAGAACCATTTAAAATAATAAAAAATCAACTGCCAACGATGTAATTTTTTCAGGATATTTTGGCCCCACATTCAACTAATAAATTAAATAGAAAAATAAGATTTGTTTATAATACAAAATACTAATTATTGATATTTTGGTATATTAATAAAAAATTAACCAAAAGTTAAGTTTGAAAATATCATTTTTTTATTAAAATATGAAGAACATAAAATAATTATATACAATATTTTATTCTTGCATGCATTTGGTGGGTCTCAGTGGAGGGTTTTTCCTGTTGTGGCTCAAATTTCTCGGGTATTTTTTCTATGCTTTGAAGTTTGAAAGCCGCCCAAAATTTATGTATGTCCCCAAAATAATCAAAATTTTAAGGCTTTTCAGTTCTTCAACGTTTACACTTTTATGGACGAGTACGACTTAAACAGAGGAGATGGATTCATGGTTTCAGTTCTCTAAATCAATTGCATTAAAAGGGTGTTAGCTTTCTTAAGCAATTATTCTCTTTTTGCAGAGTCAAGGGCCATCACCCAGTACGTAGCCCGTGAATACGCCGACAAGGGAACGCCGCTGGTACCATCCGGCAAGGAGATGGCCATAGTGTCCGTCTGGATGGAGGTGGAGGCCCACCAGTACAACCCGGTTGCCCTGAAGCTTGTGTGGGAGCTGGCTCTGAAGCCTTTCCTCGGAATGCGAATCGTTCCTGCGGTGATCGAGGAGAATGAGGAGAAGCTCGGGAAGGTGCTGGATGTGTACGAGGCGCGCCTGTCCCTGTCCAGGTACCTGGGCGGGGACACCTTCACTCTCGCCGACCTCCACCACCTACCGACGCTGAGCTACCTCATGGGCACCCAGGCCAAGAAGCTCTTCGAATCGAGGCCCAAGGTCGGTGCGTGGGTCGTTGACATCTCTTCCCGGCCCTCCTGGTTGAAGGTTCTCGAGATGAGGAACCAGAAGTGAGGAAGCACTTCAACTGTGCTTGGTCTAGAGATGAGTAGAATAATCAATTTGACTGTCGTCGTCTGTTGTTGGTGTATTTCTCTCGAGAGATTCTTACAGGAGCTTTCACAATGTTTTAGGTGAACTTAGTCAATAACTTTTTCGTACATTTAACAAAAAAATCACATTACCTTACTCTCTATATTAATAATATTGACTTTATTAAGATGTGTATTAAAATAATTATTGACCAATTTCAATATATCATCTATGCACTTAACTCACATAAGAAATATGATTGAACTCGACATTAGGATCTAGTTTAAATCAAGGAACGCATAACTTCGGTGAACTGATACCACAAACAAGATTAGCTATGAAAATAGTAGACATGTACAGGATCACCGTAAGAAGTCAATCATGATTGAAATATGACGGAGTTATAAAAAGAAAAGAATTGAAACATAGCGGGCTCTCACTTGTTAATTTTCCAGACAGCGGGTTGACTTGCTTAGTGAGAGTATGCTCCTGCTTACTACAAGTGATAGCTTCTTAGAGCGATGTTGAACTCTTGGTTAACATCTAGTTAGATCAAATGCATACAAAGAAGCGGCATGGCATTAGGATAGAGACAACGAAAAGTTGTGATTCTCGGGGCCTTAGCGTTTGATTTTTTACTCCTAACTTGATTTTTTTCTGTTTACTTTTTCAATTGCACTCACTCGTATTTAATCGTTTGGAAAATGGGTAATGCCGGTGTCAATAATTAGTTCGAATTTGCATTAGATCCGGATAAAATGATACTCCTTTTTCAGTTGCTATATTACTTGTTCGATACATGCGCCATATTCACACAATCTGGAGTCACAAATAAATTTTTGGCATCGTTGATTGGGACCTAATTTCAGAGTTACAATTGATATTGGGATCAAGCAATTAACATTTAGTTCAAACTTATTTTTAATTATATGTATATTTTATTATTTACCTTCTAATTTCTAGTGTATGAGTCGTGCAAGGAACTTTAACTTAGTTCCTGTTGATTCAGAAATTAAGAGAACCTTTAGTCAACTTATTCGAGAAGAACAAGTGAACCACATGCGTAACTTAGTACTGTAGGATGGCAGGGGATAAGATCTTTCCAAACATGAAGATATTGGCATGAATGTCGATCGCGCACAGGTTTGGGGCTCCCAGACAACTTCTAAACTTATCGCCGTTTCTTTTCGGAAAAGCCACGAGACCGTTAATTGGATATTAACCCTGCCCAGGTTTTCATTTCTAAGTATGGAACACAGGGGATGGCCTTAGAAAACGTCATGTTTCTATAATGAAAATTCCAATTTTAGGAAATTCCTTTCTTCGCATCTGACTCGCCAAGGAATTGCCAACAGCCACGTGATGGACTGGAGGGAAGGAGTGATCGGTCACCATCTCTGAGCCACCTAGCTAATCACTGTTATTTGACCCTAATGAGATTTTTCTACTCCCTTATCTTAACTCTCGTAACCCAAAAGGGTAGAGATTTAGGATAAGCAGAACCAGTACCCGATCATGATAGTGAGACTCGGCATCGCCTGCCTCATTATCATTATCTCTTGTGAGACATCGGTTTGTTTAGAAGTTAGCAATACTTACCCTATTTCCAACATGCAAGTAGAGGTAAATCGTGTACAAGCAATAGACTGCAGATATATGCTCACACATGCTTTCATTTCATGCAATGCAACCAGCAACTAATTAAGTCGTCACGCCGCAAATAGCCATTCTCATGCCACACAACCGTACGTGATACTAGTCCCAATGTTACATATCATCAGACAACCCTAACTAGTTTAACATAATAGCAAAAATTGGAAGTTTTATTAAATTAATTTTCATCTCAACCTTTTTAACAATAAAACATATTCTAACTAAAATATTATTTTTAAATTAAGAAAAGGGAAAAGCCCGTGACATAAGAAAATATGAGCCGGCATTGGCTCTTTTAGGATATAGCCGATTATATTAGAATCCATCTTTAGGATATGTATAATAATGTCGAATATGTATTTAATTTTCCATCCTTGATTCTAGTAAGATTTCCTTTAATTGTTGGTCTTATCCTTCCTTTAGACCATTGCTTGTATATATATTATGTACACATTGAGTACATGGGAGAATTATATTAGCAGTCTTAAAAATTTGTCATTTCTCCTAAGTCAGTTTTCTAAGTTTGAAAGTAACCTTTTCAATCTTAAATGTTTGCTCTGGTAGACATGTAAAGTTGATTCTGTTACTTACCGTTAGAATGTTGCTGACGTGTTACTAACGACATTAATTCTTCTAATTTTGCCGTTAGTTTGTTAACATGACACATGAGTTGGCATTTTTTTATATTAAATATATGACATATCACGCGTAAAAAGACATTTTATGGGACCCTAAATAAATTTTGAGTAATTTTGAAGATTTAGAAAAATTAACACGACAAATTCATCTCCCGATCCTATTATTCGACTAGATAAAAATCGATCTAATTGATTTAAAAATAAAATAAATATCACAGCCCAAACTTGAAAAATCCTTGTTCATTGCCGGTTGAACTGGGTAAGAAGATCTTGCTAAAATAAATTAGGTTGGAAAACGTCAAATTAAATATATTGCCACCACGTCAGCCAAATTGACGGAAAAAATGTGATTTAACACCGTTAGTGACACATTAGCAACATATGACAGAATGGACTAAACATGTATAACGGAGAAAATATTTATGACTGAAAAGACCACTTTAAAACTTATAAGAATGGCTTAGGAGAAATGAAAAATTTTTAGGACTATTGCTATAATTATCCCTCAAGTAAAATAGATAAGACAATTATCCCATTATTTTTTGTTATTCTTATGGCATCAGAGCTATAGCCAAAATCTAAAAATCCTGATCACCTTCAATCTAACCCTAGCCATGGCACCGAAAGAATCAAATGTTAGGACGATGAAATATACGATGAAGGCCAAGAATGAATTGGGATTCATGGATGGCTCTCTCAAACATTTTGTCAGTGATGATCCGATAAACCGTTCCGATGCTGTACAATCGTCTGAGACCACCGAAGGAAAGGGGAGCAGAAGATCAGCATTTGGAGATGGTGTTGCTCCACTTTTGCAGCACAAGGGGCCCACTTTTGCCCGCATAGCATGGAAAGAAAATTGTCCTCTGATCAATAAAACAACGTGGACGCTGACGGAGGAAGATTACCAGCGGCTTGTCAGTCTTATAGGTTCGTTGAAAACAATGGGGGCTTTCCAATGTTTGAAGGAAAAGATTGGCGAGCAAAATGGAGTGTGGATTCTTGACTCAAGAACCTCGAAACATATAACGAGGAGATATGATTTCCTACCAGATCCAAAGAAAATTGTTGGGCCTTGTCCCATTACCACACCCGATGGCATAGTTACTCAAGCAACCAAGATAGGATGTGTGAATCTTGAGAACAATTTCACTCTTTCTAGTGTCCTTTACGTGCCAAATTTTACGTGGAACCTTATATCAGTATGGAAGTTGACAAGGGATTTGAACTGTTCCATTATATTTTTCTCATCGCATTGTATCTTGTAGGACCTAACCTCGAGGACATCGATTGGAATGGGTGATCTTTGGGGGGCGTATATTGCACTGGTGGTGTTGGTGTGCTCTCGGCATCTTGATTGTCTAAGGAGAATACTACAACATGGCATCAACATATGGGACATCCTTCATGGCATGCATTAAAGTCCATCCCTGGTATTTTTATGAATGAGGAAGACAATAATATTTGTGATGGTTGTCACCATGCAAAACAAACACGATCCATTTTTTCGACTAGCCATAATAATGCCGCTAATTGCTTTGAACTAGTGCATTGTGATGTTTGGAGTCCTTATTGAACAACTTCTCTAATGGGTGCTCACTATTTTCTCACAATAGTAGATGATCATAGCAGAGCAACACTGGTTTACTGATGGAAGAAAAGTTTGACACATTGAAACTCTTGATTAACTTTTGCAGGATGGTTAAGAATCAATTTGGGCAAGTTGTGAAATTCATATGAAGTGACAATAGATGATAATTTTTCACAAGGCCATTGATTGAGTTCCTTTGTGATAATGGAATTATTCATAAGACTTCTTGCACATACAACCCACAACAAAATGGTCGAGTTGAACGGAAGCATAGACATTTACTCAATGTAGCTCGTGCCTTATGGTTTCAAGCAAGCCTATCAATAATGTTTTGGGGTGAATGTGCTCTCATTGCAGCACATTTGATCAATCGTACGCCTACACTGATAATTTTAGGAAAGATGCCATTTGAGGTTTTATATGGAAAGCCACCTCAGTATGATCATCTTTGTGTCTTCAGTTCTCTATATTATGCACAAAAGTTGCCAAGGAGTATCGATAAATTTGATGAACGGGTTAGACGATGTATTTTTATCGGATATCCCTTTAGAAAAAAGGGATGGAAAGTTTTTGACTTGAAATCGGAAGAATTTTTCATTTCTCGAGATGTTGTCTTCCATGAAGAACACTTCCCGTTTCATCTAACTAAGCCGAAGCAAATTGAAGACATCGAGCATGAGAAGGTAAGCCCACCAGCAGCAACCTGGCAAGAGAAGGTACTGGGCCCTTTAGATTATGGGCTTGATGAGACAAGTAGCCCAGTAATTGGAGAAGAGACACGAGATAGTAATCATTCAAGTACTTCAACTGCCAATTCTCATCGTGGGCCCATCGAATCTGCAGTAGGCCGTGATTCATTTTCGGATCTTTCTTGTACATACACGGACCATGATGATCAAGCTGGTCGTATAGAGAATACAAGGGAGTCCATAGAGCCCTCTCAAATTGTTGGGCGAGAGTATGACACAAATTTGACTTGTGCTTCTTTGGTTGAGCATGATCATGGAAATGTTTAGCAACTTGCCCATGAGAATCGATCACAATGAGAAACACGAGCACCATCATACCTCGATGATTTTATATGCTATAATGTCCAAAAGCAAGACATACCTTGCCCATGAACACCACTCCAATGAAATCCTCAAGTACGATCTATCCCTTGGAGGAATTTCTTTCTTAAAATAATTTTTAAATGTCTCATTTGGTTTTCCTAGTTGTAATTGATTCTGATTGAGAGCCTAGACATTTTAATGAGGCTGTGAAGGATAATCATTGGAGAAAGGCAATTGCTAGTCAATTCAGGACTACTTGCAGGGAAGCGACCCATTAGATGTAAATGGGTTTACAAAAACAAACGCAAGGCAGATGGGAGTATTAAAGGATATAAAGCGTGATTAGTTGCCAAGGGCTTTACACAAATTGAAGGGATGGATTTTCACGGGACTTTGGCACCCATGGTGAAAATAACCACTGTTCGTTGTCTGTTGGCCGTGGCTTTGGCCCGTAAGTGGGAACTCCATCAAATGGATGTAAACAATGCATTTCTTCATGGTGATTTGGATGAAGAAGTTTATACGCAACTCCCCCTGGTATCGGCCCTCCGGGTAGCACCAAAGTTTGCTATTTACACAAGTCATTATATGGTTTGTGACAAGCGTCTTGCAATTGGTTTGCCAAATTCACTCAAGCGTTATTGTCTTATGGTTTTTCTCAATTGTTGGCTAACTACTCCTTATTCACCTATGAGAGGTACGGTGATTTCTTGGCGGTTCTCCTGTGTGTGGATGATCTTATTGTGGCTGGTAATAATCCTATCCTTTGTGTTGAATTCAAACGGTATTTGGATACATGTTTTTGAATTAAGGATCTTGGACCACTAAAGTTTTTCTTGGGTACTGAAGTCACTCGTACTTCCATGGGGCTATTTCTTTGACAGAGGAAGTGCACTTCAGATATTTTGACCAACTGTGGACTATTAGCATCTAAGCCATCCTTGTTTCCTATGGAACCATGCTAAAATTATCGGAGTCCACTATCCATTATTAATTGATCCGAGGAGGTATCGTAGACTGGTTAGTTGATTACTTTATCTCACCATCACCAGACTAGAAATATGCTTTTCAGTTCAAATGTTGGCTCAATTCATGCAAGCACCCCAGGAACATCATTGTGATTTTGCAATTCGGGTCTTACAGTACTTGAAGCATAGCCTTGGCCAAGGTATTTTGTTACGAGCCCCTACATCCTTATAGTTAGTTACGTTCTGTGATTAAGATTGTGCCACTTGTCCAGTTACTAGATGATCAACAACTGGTTACTTCATCTCACTAAGTGGTTGCTCCATATCCTAGAAGACAAAGAAGCAAACAACAGTTTCCCACTCATCTGCTGAGGCAAAGTATCGTGCCATGGCGACCACCCTGAGCCAATTAATATGGTTGTGAAGTCTTCTTTCATCACTTGGAGTCCATCATACAACACCCATGAAGCTTCTTTGTGATAATTAATCAGCCCTTCAAATATCAGCGAGTCCTGTTTTTCATGAATGAACTCAAACCATTGAGATAGACTATCATTTTTTTCGAGAACATGTTGCCTAAGGGGAATTAGCAACGATTCATGTCTCAACCAAATTGCAACTGGAAGATATCTTCACAAAAGCATTGGGTCATGATCGTTTCCATTTCCTCTTGAGCAAGTTGGGCATTTAGAATCTTCATGCTCTAACTTGAGGGGGAGTTTTAGGATGTATCCGATGATATTAGAATCGTATCTTTAGGATATGTATGATATTGTCGACTATGTAATTTAATTTTCCATCCTTGATTCTAGGAAGATCTCCTTTAATAGTTGGTCTTATCCTTCCTTTAGAACATTGCTTATATATATTATGTACACATTGAGTAAAATAGATAAGAAAGTTATACGATTATCTCCGATTATTCTTAGGCTCAACAATAGATTGCCTCTGACAAGGCCATCGGTAGTCCCTGGATCGCAGGCGATCTCTGCAGGGTAATGGTGGACGGAATAGAATCCCCTATTTCTTCTTTCATTGAGAATTTTTTCTCTATCTTTAATTTTTAATTAAAAATATTTTATTATAATATTGTAAATAAATATGGAGACATCGACATGATTGGCTAAAAATGAAAAGATGCTATACATTATGAATTGAAATCACTAACGAAACATAAAGTTTTTGGACATGTTGTCCAAACACTTACCTGCACAAAACCTATAGGATATAAATAAATTTTCTTACAAAACCGAAATGAGAATAATGAAATTGTGAGATATAAAGCATGACTGATTGCTCATGGATTCTCACAAAAACCTGGTATTGAATAAGAAGAGACATTATTAGCACGGTGCTCTAGCTCACTGTAGCGTGGTATTTTTTGAGGTAAAACTCTAGAATTTGTATGTTACATGTTACATTGATTAAGAATTTGCACAAATTGACGTATTGGGAAATTAACTAATCAGACTTATTATCAACTTGAATTTACACATATCAACTATTCTTTTTTGGGTTTCGTTGATTTGATATATTTTAAAAATATAAATGTTGATTCAGCTAAGTTAGTTTCATCACGTAAATTTTAGATCCTTACTAGATGATTCAAAGCAATCTATGAGATATTCATATATAATTAATCCGTTTGGTAATAGTCATAAATGTTCTAATACCTTTCTAGATTTTCTTGTATTAATTCTAATGTATTAGAGAATAAAAAAATTAGACTAATCAAGTTGTTCTACAAGAGTCCGTGCCTAAGCAAATTATATATCTTTATCGATTAATTGATTCTTTATCAGTTCTATTTAGTTGCCGATCCTTGATCATTTTTTTTATATGTGTAATTTTGTAACAATAACTTCTTTATTCGAAAAGAAAAGAATGCAACAACCAAACATCATAATTATGCATTCAGTGGGTTTGCAATTTCATTAATCTTGAAAGGGTACTCAAATCTATTTTTCTAGTTGAATTATTCACTTTTGGTTTTGAATATTATTGAGTACACGTGCACGTTCCATCAACTATACCTGGTTTATTTCTTTGTAAATATTTGTTAATTTATAATACAGTAAGTAAATATAATTAAGCTATATTTAGAATTAGTTCCTAGCTAAAATTATACGGGAAAAAGTCACTGATGAGGATATATTGGAAAACACTGTTTTTTCTTTCATGCATCAAATTTGCTCCTGCAACAGTAATATTGAGAAAAAGGCTTTAAGAAATATTTTGAACAAATTTCTTATCTTCTAGTGGTTTAACAAAATAATGAGTTCTTGATGAAAAACCATGAAACCTGTATGACTAGTTGTTGCCCATTCCTTGAAGTAAATGTGACTACACATCAGTATCATAATCGTCAGTAAGACTGTGGCATGGCCGTAAGTGTGGACATGGTCAAGGTCTTTTTGGTAATCGTGATGGTTATTTCAAAACTCCATCTCGCCACCTGAACTAGAGAAACGATAAGAAAACTGGAAAATGCAAAGGGGAATCAAATAAAAATTCACTTAAAAGTTTATGGTATAGTTATTGAATAAAGGACCATTTGTTGCATATCTATCGTACATCAAAGCATGTCATTGAGCTCTATTAGGAGTCACTAAAAAGGAATGAGAAAAATGTGGAAACAAATTTTTTTTGAAGACAATCCTTCTGATATACAATTTGATGATTTTGCTCATTTGAATGTTGTTAACTTTTATCCAATTGGAGGAAAATACTACTCGTTTCATTGATAGCATGAATGCCCAAGGATGATTATAATATTTTTATTTGAAGAACATTTATATTATCAAATAATACCTATTCAAAAACACAATATCTCATTCAATATTTGTTTGTTTTAGGTGCAATAATGAGTTATCATTTTTATGCTTTTTCCATGAAGAATATGAAATTTTCTCGGGCTAGACCTTTTGTTGATGACAAAAATGTGTTCCCCATAGACTATGCAATAACACACTATGCTTAAAGATATAAAATACTTATCCTATTTAAAGATGCAATAGACAAATGTTACTACAATTTGTAGTAATGCAAACGTTATTGAAGGCTCCAAAAGAGCCCATATCATATTGCAAGAGGAACAAAATTTGTAATCAATGATGTCTTGTATTCTAAAAAGCCTCAAAAAAAATTTATTGAGTTCTAAAGATATCTGCAGAAATGGATAATTGTATTGAGACAATAAACGAAGGCAATGTCGAATATTTGTGTACTACAAATGCTGTCTCAAGTAAGAAATGTATATTAGAAAAATTATTTGCATTTTCCTCTAGTTTATATTACATGAATATAAGTAAGCGCAACTGAAGCACATACTACAATAAACAGAAGTTTATTGATCAAAATAATTTGATAATTGGCATAACCGGTTAGGTTATCTTGGTTCAAATATGATGTAAAGGACTATAGAGTATTCATGTGGACATTCATTGAAGAGTCAGGAATTATTATGATTAAATGAATTCTCATATGCTGTTTTCAAGGCAAATTAATTATTAGGTCATTATTGACTAAGATTGGAACTAAATCCCTTGCATTTCTGGAACGCATACATGGTGATATTTGTGCACCTATTCATTCACGAAGTAGATCATTTAAGTATTTTATGATTTTAATTGATGCTTCAACTAAATGGTCCAATGTATGCTTATTATTAACTTGCAACCACAGTTTTAAAAATCGAACTAGTTAGGCTGGTCCAAGCCGTTGGAACTGGAACCGGTGACCGGTCCAGTCCGATTGTATAGTTAACTCAGTTTGCTAATTGACTCAATAGAAATCAGGTTGAACCGGTTAGTCTTCATGAACCGGGTTGAACCTAAACAAACTGATTGGTCTATAAAGTTATTGATTTAAAAGGAAAAAAAAATCACTGCTCTTGCCGAAGCCGAACCCTAGCACTAGCAGAGCCGAGAAGAATAGACCAGACTCCATTGTTCGCTGCTCCCTGTTTGCTATCTTGTTGAATGGTGAGTTTTTTTTTTTTTTTTTTAGTTTCTTGTTTCATTTTATTGCCATCTGTCTTGCTAGATTTCCTATTTGATATCGTTTATCCGTTGGATTTACTGGTTGTTCTGTTTGCCGCCATTTGTTTGTGCAACAACCTCTGCTTGATGCCGTCTATCTGTTCTACAGCTTCTGCTACTGCCGTTTGTCTGCTAGATTTGTTGGCTGTTCTGTTTGCCACCATTCATCTGTTCTACAGCTTCTACTTGTTGTTGCCTGTTTGTTGGATTTGTTGGTTGTTCTATTTGCTGCCATCCGTCTGTTATGCAGTTTCTGCTTGATTTCGAACTTGCACTTGTTAGGAGAAGCATATGGAAATCGACCTACTTCCTTTCCTCCTCGACCCACTTGATGATCTGACTGTTCGACATCCCGAATGTGAAATAGCCTCTAGCTATCCATCAGTTCCTGGATGGCGAAGATGGCTCCCAGGGCTAGGTGGTTCTTTGCTGAGTGATTGGGAGAGCAGATTCTCTCCTTCCAGTGTCTTGTGTATTTTAGGTTATGACATCTACATTATATTTTTATTTTATTAATAAGTCCGGTTCGACCCATTGAATCCCCGATTGAACCTGGAACTGGTAACTTGCTCGGTTCCTGGTCCGATCCGATTTTAAAAACTATGCTTGCAACCTAGCATTTGCAAGATTAGCAACTTAACTAATTTGACTATGAGCTCACTTTCTAGATAACCCGGTTAAAATAATAAATTTGACAATACTAGTAAGTTTACTTTTCAAGCATTTAGTGACTATTATAGTACCATTTAAATCACTATTGAACAGCTTGTAGGGTATTTTCAGACTTAGAATGGTCTTCTAGAACCATTCAAAAAACATATTCAATTAATTGCAAGACCACTACTTATGAGACCAAGACTTCCTATATCTGTATGGGGACATGTCATTTTGCATGCATCAACACTTATTTGCATCATGCCGACAAGTTATCATGAGTTCTCCCCATTATTATTGTTAATAGTTGGGAGTCAAATATTTCCCATCTAAGAATTTTGTATGCGCAGTTTATGTTCCAATTGCTCCACCCCAATGCACCATGATGAATCCTCAAAGGACGTTATCAATATATATTTGGTATGAATATCCATCCATAATCAAATATCTTGAATCATCTAGGAGATTTACGACATGTTTTGCTGATTGTCATTTCATTAAACCACTTTCTTGGTCAAATAGATGAACATCCAATGAAAGTGTTATAATATTGTAAGTAAATATGGATGTCCATTAGCATTACAGTAGAGTATATAATAGTGCCAAACATAGATATCTATTAGCATTTCTCACATAAATTCTTATTAATTTGATGATTATACATCTCTTTTTCACATATTTGTAAATAAATGACAGTTTATTATATTAGATTTTGAAGGGAAATAAGAATTTGAATACTCAGTATCCTCTCTCTACTCTTCGCTTATACTTTTATTTTATAAGATTTTTAATATTAATAAAAGTCAAATAACCTTCTTTTCAGTGGCCAATCAAATAACCTTTTCAATATGTAGAATGTGGAGGACAAGATTGAACGAGATCCAAAACATTAATAATTGAAATGAACATAAAAATATTTAGATCAAATATGAAAGATTTTTTTTGTTACCGGTGAATAAACTATAAAAAAGTTGATATACTAAAATTCACTTTTTTCACCGGTTGGGCGTATTCCCTAGAGTTTCTCCATCAACTTTGGTCAAAGTATGTAGGAAAAAGGAAAATGTGGTTTTATCATTCCGGCATTCCGGATCAGAAGGTTGAACTTGTCACGTCCCCCCTCTCCCTCTCCGTATAAATAATCCCCATTTCCTAAGTTGAGTCTTATCCTTCAGTGCCTTTCTCCTTTCTCTGCCCTTTATTTGATCTCATATATCTCAGTCAAGCTCTTCATCAGTTTCAGACATGGCGGTCATGAAGCTCCACGGAAGCCCCATATCCACGGCCACCTGCAGGGTGCTCACCTGCCTCCATGAGAAAGGCCTCGAGTTCGAGTTTGTCAATGTCGACATGACTTCCAGTGAGCACAAGAAGGAGCCCTACCTTTCCCTCAACGTGAGCTCTGAATCTCTGATCTACTTCTAAACTGTTATATCGAATTCTGTCATCGGTGAATGTTCAGCTGTTGAATCGTAAATCTTCCGGATGATGGACCCAAAAAGAGCTTTAAATGTTTCATGATCTGATCTGCTCTTGTCATTGTTTTGGTGCAGCCATTTGGTCAAGTCCCGGCATTTGAGGATGGAGAAATGAAGCTCTTTGGTAAGTATTTTCAAAGCTCTTCTCACCCTTATCCTATGATACCATATTTCATTGATGTGATCGATCTTGTGTGAAACTTAAAAGATGGGTTGGTTTCTCAATGCAGAGTCGAGGGCAATCAACAAGTACATAGCAAGAGCGTACACAGACGAGGGAACCCAGCTAGTGCTCCCCGGCAAGGAAATGGCAGCCATTTCGGTGTGGATGGAGGCCGAGGCCCACCAGTACGACCCGGCAGCATCAAAGCTCCTGTGGGAGCTAGGATTTAAGCCCATCTTTGGGATGCAGACCGACCCTGCGGTCGTGGAAGAGTACGAGCCCAAGCTTGCAGCCGTCCTTGACATCTACGAGGCCCGCCTTGCCAAGTCCAAGTACCTCGGCGGGGACTGCTTCACCCTTGCCGATCTCCACCACCTCCCTACCCTAACCCATCTAATGCGCACCCAGGTCAAGAAGCTCTTTGATGCCAGGCCGAAGGTCAGCGCATGGGCAACTGATATCTCATCTCGACCCGCCTGGTGCAAGGTCCTCGAGATGGCAAACCCGAAGTGAGTGAAACCTGGGTTTGAAGATGGGGATTCCGATTTCTCAGAGAGTTCTTCTATAACTTGCTTTCGTTGATTTGTTATGTTTGTTGGGTTCTTGCCTTTCAAAGGGAACGTTTTCATGTGCGCTCCCTCAGTTAGTGAAGTTGACGGCAGTACCACTAATAAAGATTGCAAAGTAGAGGATTCCCTCAGTTCTGTAATATTTTGAGATTTATTCTCTAGTAAGTATTTTTTCTTGATATTCTTCAATAAGTCATTCCTTTCCTTTTCAGAGAGTTGGTGATCTTTATATTAAAAACTTGTAATACAAGAAATTTTACGAATGAAAAAGTTTTGTTTTTCAATGAATTGACTTTATTTGGATGTGAATTAACTAGGTTGATTTTAGAAATCACGAAAAAAAATTGTAATTTGCTGCAATAAAAATGTAGAAAAATAGAACGGAGAAAAATGGAAAAAAGGGGTAAAATCACATATTTAAGGAATTGTTGCAAAATGCTACACACTAAGCCCGCAACAAGAAGCCAATGCAAGAAGAAAGTGTTAGGATTGGTGCCTAAATCCAATTACATGAGATGTAATTGGATTAATCTTTATTTATAAAATAAAATTGAGGTATTTATTATTTATCATATGTTGTGAATACTTATTACTGTGATGAAACCCATGAATTGAGATATTGATTTTAGGATTATGATAAGATTACACCAGTGAGACCTAAAATCTTGTAAGTATTAATTTTAAAATAGTTCCTAATTGTAGGATTACTAAGTAGGGAATCAATGATCCGATAAGACTAGTATGCTGGTTATATGCTTTACAGTAAAAGGGTATCTGATCTCATAATTGCTTATGAAGAGTCACCAATGTGAGAGTAAAATGCTCATTATAGAATGAGTTTATTGAACTGGATAGAGGAAAGCCTAATGGATTTTACAATAAATGTTAATAGGCTAATTCTTAGGTGATAGTAGGTGTAAGTAATTCTTAGAACTGGGATTACTATAATACATTGTAATTGTTAAATTGTGGTTTTTGGTCTACTCCTTAGCATGACTCTTTGAGACATATGTAGAGTATCCGAGATCTAATAAGACTTTTATTGAGGTGGTAAGTAATGAATACAGAATCAATTATTCCAATGATACGGGATAATGTCCCATGTATTTTGCTTAGCATTGATTCAGAAAATCTCTGGCCAAAGTAGTATGAAAATGGGAAAGAACTTTCCGATATTTCATAATTGAGTTAATTACTTAAGAATTGAAAACATATGAATAAGTATTGGGGTTTGACATATTATCCATACACTAGTTCATTTAGGACATTGTATTATCGAAGGATTTAATTACACGAAAACTAATCATTGAAGGGTGTTCAATACTTAGATTGAAATCCTCACTATTCTACGTAGTCATGACACGTTGCTAGATGTCAATCTTGACTTGTGAGTCTATCCGATTAAGAGTTAATCGACTTAGCTTGCTAAAGAGTTTAATGAGATTAAATTAGAATATAGTTAATGGACCCACTACTGGTTTAGTGTGGAGCACAATGGGTCACACACAATACATATTTTTCTCGTAACCAAAATTTAATAGATTTACATTTTATATCAGGCTATTAAATTTTCGCTAGCATGAATTGAGCTCATAACTGTCACACATGTTATCGACAAGAAAATCGTGGAATTATATATTTGATTAGATTTATAGAAATCTGATTATTATTATCGGTTAAACATGCACATAAATTACTAAATTAGATTTGGTTAAATACGAAAAGATTCACGTGTGATATTGATTCTCTTTGTAATCAACGATATCAATTTGACTGAAATCGTATAATCATATCTTCATATTTTGTTATCAAGTTTAGTTTGTATATATATACGCTTACGAGAGAAAAACGGTAGTCGAAGATTACACACAAAGGGATAAACAGATTTATGATTTGTCCTCTGCGAGCGTTTTAGAGAACGAGTAGCCGCCAAAAAATAAAAAAATCGACTTCCTTGAGAGTTAAGTGTGACCAATTATTGAGAAATTGTTTCTCAATCCGTACGAGAAAATCATGGTATGGATACCGTGGAGGGTGTACACGTGTGCATTTAGTCAAAGGATCGGCTTCAACAAGTTCGTGATCCAATTATTCGATTCGTGCAGTCAACTCGAGGAATCAATACAAGAACTAATTTAGAGTTCTTGTAGGTATGATTTCTAAACATACTCTTTGTTTTAATTTCAAATTCTCAGCGTGATCCTGAATCAAAAATTAAAAATTTTTAATTTATGTTTCTCTTGCGTTTCACTTCCAACAGAAATAGCACCTATGGTGAGGCAAGAAGAGAGAGCGCCTACAGTGATGCTATTGCCTGTACAAAAATAAGATGTTTAATTCTATTGGCTTTTTATTTACTGTTTCCTTCTACCAATTACTAGATTTATCACCTTATTTGTAATCGAAAGAAAGGAGGCCATCATGAAAATAAAAAAACCACCTTACTTAGCATATATCCTGTGGTGCATTAAACCGATGATATAATGTTTAATGTCCGACAACTACTATTATCCGTAAGATTAGACTAGATATTCAATTTGTAATACATAACGAGTTTACTTGTAAATTATTGTTTAGTTCTTAACAAGTGTAATGTTAACCTTTGAAAATTATGGAAAATTTACGCGTATTAGTATTTGAGAGATTTTTATATAATGAACTCTTTGAGTAATACACAGTGGATATTTGCTCCGTGATTAGACACTAATTAAGGCATTCCACTGTTGGTCCCTTGGACTACTACATAGTATTATCGACATATGATGGGAGACAGGCCACAGCGTGATTCTTAGAATCATTGGCCTAGATTTCATCCGATAATTTTGCTGCCACATCGTCCAAAAATATATTTGTTACTGATAAGACTTTTCAATGGAAATCTCTTTGTTCTAGGTCAAGAGTGATGATGTTACATTGAATCTTTTATTTTATTGGGGATTTGTACAAGTAATGGGTAAAGCTAGAACCGTTAACCTATTCAATAGGTAGAATTTGGGCAATTCTCAATAAAAATGGGCAAGGTTTGGCTAAGAATACAAGGAACTGGTTACGGTTATAATTTCTATTCCCTAGACATATATGCATATTTAAAACCAAAATAAGCAGGGAAATATTTGCTATGTAATACATAGCGAAAGTGGCTATGTAAAATTCAGGGAGATGGTGCCACGTGTAAAGAATTCACAGAGAGGATTAAAATAGAGAGAAAAATTAGAGTTCTCTGTACAGTCACAGACCGAGGTGGTAAATAAGTAGCTACAAAGAGAGTATTTTCTTAAGCAGTGAGAAGGGAAGAGAGAGAGTTAAGCAAGGTTTTCACGGTGAAGTTGATCCATTTGCGGGAGATGTACTTCAATGACTCTGCCAATAAGAGTGAGAAGGGAATTGTGTAGTCCTTGTCAGGCTTGATGGACTTACATACCCATGAAATTAATACTAGATTTCCCTGCCACAAAAATTTTTTTTGGAATACAATGTTTTAACTTTAAGAAAAGAGTTCTTGATCAGTAAGGGGGTTACCAAAGTTGCTGTGCAAGGTGATTCCCTCCTTGTCATATGGAAAATACACTAGCCCATCTTGCAGTGTTATAGGAGAAGCTCAAATGCTTGAAGTTCATCGAGCTTCCTTTCACCCAAGGTTGTCAAGTTCGAGGGTCTATGTAAATTTATCGGCACACTTGTATATGTAGCATGTAAATATAATTATCCATATTCATCATATCACACTCATCCCATAAAAATCATAAATTAAGCTCCATATAAATAACTTAAATCGAAACTTTATATTTTAAATGACATTTCCAAATTAAATTCTTCAACAAGCCACAACTATAGTAATAAAAACAAGATGAAGTAGTAGTAGGCAACAATGATCATGATAACAAAATAGTAATAGCAAACTATCACAAGCATTAGAATCTAAAACTTAGAGAGGCATCTGGCCCTATTTAAGGGGGTTAGAACTAACCCATTTATCACTTAAAGAGTGTGTCCTAGACATTAGATAGTTTGTTGGATCTCAAAAAATTAATTTGTTTAATTTGTCAATTCAACGACTTGATACTTACTAGTTTACCAATTTTACCAAGTTTATCGAGTTAACTCTTGAGTTTACTAAGTCTACTATAACTTGCAATTCCACTATGAGTTAACTCGATTCTATGCAATAAACTCTTAAACTCTAAAGATGTTTATGAGTTAACTTGCGAGTGTGACAACAGTGCTTTCACCTATTTGCCATGACTGGAAAATATAGGGGTCGATGTGTTGGCCTCTTTGGTATAATATGCTAGTAAGACATTGTGGCACCCATATTCTTGCACAATAGAGGTGCATCAAACAGGCAAGTTTCAATGGTGGTTGAAGAACCTAGGGATTGCAAGGCATAGTTTTATGATATCTAAAGGTATGTGGAGACAACCATTCGCCTTGGGGAGTCCCATCAAGAATCAGAGGATGAATATAAGGTTATCTAGAAAATACTTCATCTATGGGACATGCCATACTGACGATCTTATTACATTTGTCGGACGTTGAAAGTTACGACTTGAGAAAAAGAATAAGGATCAGGCGCGATGAGGCCGAGCTTGAGACTTTGAGACTTTGAGACTTTGATTGAGGTTAGATTGGAGTCACCACGAAACCATTTATTAAGGCTGTTTAGGTGCCTAAGTCACTAAGTGATCATGAGACTAACTACCTAGGTTGTTGTTGTCTTGAAACCAAGATATGAGTTCGGAGGTCCTATTACGTATCTTCAAGCTCGAGAGCCAAAATATGCCCAAACTTGGTACCCCTCCCTAAGTCTAGATCGTTTGTTTACTTGCATATTATAATTTGTCCAATTGTTTCCTTGATCTAAGTTTGAATCGACGGTCCAGGGAGAAATTTGATAATTCGTACAACGACCCTAGCATGCCACTAACCCTCCTAACCTAAGTGCTGAAAGTAAAGAATACATCCATCATTATCTCTCTCTCTCTCACACCCACCCAATTACATTGATGCACTTGATACATTAAATTTACCCAATCCCACATGTAATCAAAGCAATACACATCAATGAAGATACCACAACAATATTTACATAGATCAAGTCGAGCACGATAGATTCATTTTAATCGAAAAAAGTTTTTTTATTTAAAATAAGAATAAGAAATATTGGGGAATGGCATAAAACTTGAGTTAAATCATTCCAGACCCTAAACACTCGAAAAATTATCTACCCTTGAAAGACTCAAAGGATACTCTCGAGAAATAGTTCGCTTTGCTTCAAAAGCCTTGAATTTGACCCTGACTGTTTTGAAAGTTTTAAGTATAAACCTTAGTCTCAGAAGACACTTAAACGCACTTTAAAACATAACAAAATATAGGCAGCTGATCTGGAAAATTCGGGTAAGGTGCTGGATTGAATTTGACAATACAAAAAAAGCCGAATCGATCCAAAACAATCTGAAATTTTTAAGAACCGACCCTAAACCTTAAAAACACGTAAGAACACTCCTAACACACAAAATGACATCAGAAACAGAGTTAAAAAATTCCGAATAGAGCTGGACTGATTTAAAAAAATCGATAAAATGCCTCGAATCGATCCAAAACGATCCAAAACTTTAAAAAATGGACCCCTAAATTCTAAAAATAATTAAGAACATTCTAAAATACACTAAAAACCTAAGAAACAAAGCTGAAAATTTAGGGCATAACTAGACTGATTTAAGGGAAAAAAAAAAAAGAAAAGGCCCCGAATCTATTCAAAATGATCCGAAATTTCAAAGATAGACTCCTAGATTTCTAGGAAACATTTAGACCATTTTAAAATGGGCATTGACATCTTGAGCTGATCTAAGGATTTCGAAAATGATGTCAGGCTAAACTAAAATAAATCTCAAAACCCGACTTTGGGAGGTCCATTCATCATCACGATTTTTGCACAACCCATTTCTTAGTCATTCCTTGATTTTCTTATATAAAAAAAATATTTTCTTGCCCTTTTGATTTTCTTGATTTTTTTTCATTTTCATTTTATCATTTTTATATTTTCCTAAAAAGGATGAACCGAATATATTCATTCTTAAAATCCTAACTAACAAGTTTCCATTTTTTTTAGGATCCTATACCATCTTCCTTCATGAAAACAAGAATCCTAGTTTTTGATTTTCTCATTTTTTTGGTATTTTTCTGTTTTTTCATAAAACATTTACTTCGCGAAGAAGAAAAGAAAAAACGAAACTATTTACAAGGACATGGCCTAAATCCCCATCAAGAAGTTATACCTATAACCGATGATGATGATGATGTCAAGGGGTGAATGGAGCTTCGGCTTAGTTTGATGTCGGATTCGGGCACCATAGGGATTTGAGGAGGACTGGTTGATTCACACGGACTCGGCTTGATCTTGATGATTAGCACGGGGATCGGCTTGGATCGGTGAAGAACTCCAAATTGATGTTAGAATCAAGCTTGGATCATTGACGGATTTGAAGGCGAACGAATTTGGAATGGGATGAGGGTTCTTGAATTTTTTTTTTTACTCAACACATGAGTCTAATTCAAGAGTGGATATTTAAGAGAGAGTTCAATGTGTATTCAAGATGTGTTCAAGATGTCCTCTTACAAATAAATGTGGAGCTATTTATAGAGAATTCTACAAGGGGCTAAATTGCAACAGACACGAAACTTCAAGGGCTGGAATGGAAAAGCACAAAATAGAATAAAATTAAAAAAAAAAAGAAAAGCAAATATGCCGAGAACGTCAAATAGAGCAGAGGAGGAAGGTAGGGAGCGGCCATGGTCAACACTAGCGATAGGGATAAACATGCCAGGTGACTGACACGGGGACGACGATGTATGGCTAATCAAAACACTAGTGCCGTGCATGGCAGCCGGTCCAATTAATCTCGAGGGAGTGGGTATGAGGGGGAGGGAGAGAGCGAGCTCGGTGTGAAGTCATCAGGTTGGCTCGAGAAGGTAAGTAAGGGCAGCTCTGCGACTGTTTGACACGGGCAGAGGTCAGAGGATGTGTGTATGGCACCAGATTAGGCAATTTCGGCACTGAAATGAAGAGAGAGAGTGAGAGTGAAAGTGACCGAAGAGGGAGAGAGGGATCAGGAATGGAACGAAGATGGAGTCGAGAGCGGGATGGACAAGAGGAGCAGGTTTTTTGTGGCTGTCATTGGCTGGTCGTGGCTGGTTGTGGCTGGCCATGGCTTCCTACGAGCTTTCTATTATGTGGGGGACGAAGAAGAAGAACAGTGCTTTCATGCAATTGAACCCCCCCTTTTTCTATTTTAATTTTTTTTAAATTTTCTATATGGAATAAAATAAAACAAAATAAAAAAATAAATTTGAAATAAAATTTAAAATATGGGACACTAATTGGAATGAAATGGGGTTTGATTGGGTCAAAATTGAGTGTCTACAACTGCTCCTCTTCGGGCTAGCACTTGCAGAGTGACTGTCCCAAAGACGAATGGAAACTGATTTTGACCTTGTGCACCATCATCCTTGAAGCATGAGTTTTCTTGTAGATTGATGAGTCAGGGCTCTTGACGTTCCGCTCAAGTTGAACTAGCTTGCTCACTCCAGGTGGTCCCTGAGTTATGCTTCAGTTCAGGCCTACAAGTGAAGAAAAATCAATTAAAAAGACATGCAATAATTCATGTGTATTCGAAATGAGAAGGATTTGTGGAATATTCCCTCTGTATTCAGCTTTACAAAGTGTTTCCGCTGAAGAGAAGACGGATTTGCAAGACGTTCCCTATGGTCAGCTGTGCACAACATCTAAACCAAGGGAAGATAGATTTGCAAGACACTCCCACTTTAATCACTTTTACAGAATGTCTCCACCAAAGAAAGACGGATTTACAAGACGTTCCCATTATGTTCAGTTTTACTGAACGTCTAAACTGAAGAAAGATTTTTCTCAACTAGTCAATCAATGATCAAACAAATGATAAGGGATCTTGATCCTAATCACGATGTGGTAGTCATGCTTGAAATTGGTGTTCTTCGTGCTCCTTATTGTCGAGACATCCAACTCTAGGTATGCCTATGAGAACTTCCTTTACTAGCCCTTGATGCTTTCCTGAAACTCTGAATCAATAGGATAGAAAGTAAAGGTAGCCATTGGATCCTTGTTACTCCCTTCGCCATGCCACACAGGGATTACTCCTCATAAAATGTCTCTAGGGGCCTATGATCTGATAAACTGTAAGGAAGAGTTACTAACCAAGCTTTTCATTAGCTCACTTGCGACCCTTCATAACAGATGAGTAAAAGAATTCGTGAATAGATGTAAGGGATATATAGCTTGTAGCCGATTCAAGAGTCAACTGAGGTCCTTCAGATGTCCAAGATTTCAAGAAAGTGTTTTTACGAGGTATGAGACAAGAAGAAACCTCAAATGGACTTTTGAGATTGACCTAAATTTCAAAAGATACGTGTGACTCAGTTTTTTTCCAAGGGTTCCCCTTTCGAGACTGTGTAGGTCTTTAGCAGCTTCTCGAATTGTACCCTTAGACTTCTTTTGGTATGACGTGATGCAATAATTATGTCTCGCTTGTCCTTGGGACATCTTGTTTGTCACAGTGATACATACCTTTACTTTTGCCTAGAATGGGCAGAGTACCACATCCTAGTGGGCATGTTTTATTTCTTTTATTTCAATAGCTCTTCTTTTGATATGACTACTTGGATTTGATCGGACCACTCAAATTTCCTAACCTTTGCCTAGGCTGCCCTTTCGTGTTTTCGAGCTAGCTGGAATATTTCACTCTCCTTTTGCTATGATTGCCCTGTTTGGGTTTTCGATCATACCACTATTCCCTTAGTTTTGCCTAGGCCACCCTTTCAGGTTTTCAGCCTAGCGGGAGTTTTCTTTTTTTCTTTTCCTCTCATTCTCCCACAGGACAGTGAGTCACATGGGGTTTTATCAAGAATCCATTTCTCTCTGCTTCTTTTCCTCTTTCTAGGGTCACACAGTGATGGTGTCTGAAAGCATATGCCTCATTAAGCATAATATCTCTTCACAGAATCAACATTGACGAGCTTGGGAGATCCTCCCCATCCATATTAAGCTAAAATCAAGGCATCTCCCGAGAAAACCTTCTTAACTATGTAAGGTCCCTCGTACTTGGGAGTGAACTTCCCACGTGAGTTTGGAGTTATGTGCAATATCTTTCGGAGTATCAAGTCTCCCTATTCACGAGGGTGCACTTTCTTATTGAATGCCCGAGCCATGCATCTTTGGTAGTATTGGCCATGGCTCAGTGTAGTTAGCCTCTTTTCGTCCATCAAGGTCAACTGCTCGTATCGTAATCTAGCCCATTTCACTTCTTTAAACTCTGATTCTACAAGGACTCTCATCGATGGAAGCTCGACCTCTACTAGCAAAACTGCTTTGGTACCATATGTGAAAAGCCGGGAGTTGCCCCTATCGATGTGCGGATAGATGTTCTATACGCCATAAGAGCCCAAGGGAGCATGTCATGCCAATCCTTGTAAGTCATCATCACCTTTTCGATGATTTTCTTTAAATTCTTATTGCACTATTCTTCTGAGGTCGATAAGACGAAGAATTGTGATGCTTGATCTTGAAATGCTCACAAAATTCATCGATTGCCTTGTTGTTGAAGTTCTTCACATTATCTGTGATGATGGTCTCGGGAACACCATAACAAGCAACTATGTTACGCACCTTAGCGGTCACTGTGGCATAAGACCCGGCTTCAACCCATTTTGTGAAGTAGTCGATGGCCACTAGGATGAAGACATCTCCATTAGATGCCTTGGTTGAGATAGGATCAATTACATCCATTCCCCACATGGAGAAAGGCATGGTGAGGACATCGGGGTGCAATTTGCTTGGAGGATTGCTAATCTAGTTTGCATAGGTTTGACAATGGTGGTAGTGTCGAACGTGTTTGATGCAATCTGTTTCCACGGTTGTCCAGAAGTAACCCATTCTCATGATCTTCACTGCCAACATGTATCCGCTCATGTGAGGCCCACAACTCCCTTCATGAACTTCACTCATCAAATGCTCAGCCTCTTTAGAGTTCAGTCAGCGCAGTAGAGTGGTGTCAAATGAGCGACAACAAAGCACATTCCCATTCAAGAAGTAATGGCAGGCAAGTCAACGAATGACCTTCCTGTCATTCCTTTCTGCACCATCTGGGAACTGACCGAATTCAAGGTACCTCTTTAGTGAACTTCTTGCTCAAGTAATAGATAGCCTGCTCCTTCTATCCCATTTCATCCACCTGTCACAGCATTGAGCCTAAGGATTGTCATCGCACAGTTAAGTACATGATGAGTGGCACTTGGAGTGGGTGGGACTAGTACCGGAGGACTAGACAAGTAAGTTTTTATCATGTCAAAGGCTAGTTGGCAATCATCATCCCAATCGATCATGGCATTCTTTTGTAGTAACCGAAAAAGAGGTTGACATTTATCAGTGAGATTGGTGATGAAATGGGCTATATAATTCAATCTCTCGAGCAGGCTTCTTACTTCCCTTATTGTAGCTGGTGGAGATAGATTCATGATTGCCTTGGCTTTATCCGAATTGACTTCTATGTCCTTCTTACTGACAATGAACCCCAAAGTTTTCCTGAAGTGGCTCGAAAAACACACTTTGTAGGGTTAAGTCTAAGCTTATATTTCTAGAGGTGTTGGAAGAGCATGCGCAAGTTCACTAGATGGTCTTCCCCTTCACATGAGTTTGCGATCATGTCATCCGCATAAACTTCTATCTGTTTGTGCATCATGTTGTGAAACAAGGTGACCATCGCTCGGTGGTAAGTGGCACATGCATTTTTGAGCCCAAAGGGCATAAATCGATAATAGAATTTCCCCAAATGGTTATGAAGGTCGTCTTTGACTTATCTTCTTCTGCCATTCTTTTCTATTTATAACCCGAGAAACCATCCATGAAGGAAAACATCTTGTGACGAGCTGTGTTATCAACAAGCACATCAATGTCAACTAGTGAAAAGTTGTCTTTTGGGCTGGCTTTATTGAGATCTCGATAGTCCACACAAACTCGTACTCTTCCATCATTTTTCATGACGGGGACTATATTGGCTAACCACTTTGAGTTGTTACTCACCTCCAAGAAGCCAGTGTTAATATGTTTCACGATCTCCTCCTTTATTTGTAGAATCAAATCTTTCTTCTGCCTGCACAAATGCGGCCTTATAGGAGGGAATTTACTAGTGTTGACTGGCAAAAAGTGCTGCACTATCTCGAATCAAGTCCAAGCATGTCAGCGAAGGACAACACAAATACTTCCTAAAATTCCTTCAACAAATCAATCATTCAAGCACGTTAGATTTCATCCAGACCAACCCTGATTTTAAGCATTCATGGCTCCTCTTCTGTGCCAATATTGATCACATAGTAGCTTTAGCAATCATAGGCTTGTTTTCTTCGAACTGCTCCGAGCTTTTCACAATCTCTTTAGGGTGCATCCTTATACGACTCTTCCCTGTAAAGTATTGGGTAAGAGTCATTAAGAATTTCTTGAAGAAGGACTGAGTTATCGCATCTTTTGTCATTTAGGTACCTGGAAAAGAAATATAGGAATTATTCAAGATTAACAGATAGAAGGAATAGGATAAGATCAGACTGAGGCATGTGATATTTCATAAAGGGATTTCTTTATATAGGTAAGCCATGGGAATATCCCTTCATCGGTCATGAGCTCATGGCAAACCACGTGTGGATAACATCATTTTTCTAACTTTCTTACTCATCAAGAGGCGCGAGTGGAAGCATGGGAGCTGCAGTCTAGTTGGGTAGCTCCTCATTTCCTGCAAGCGAGCATATCGGGGCTTCCTGAGATGTCTTCTCTATAATAGCCCCAACATGTGATGCAACATTGGTTTTCCCAGAGGGTGCAGCCGAAACCTCCTCCACATTCTCTCCAATGATGAGTAGTGTCTTTTGGAAGAAGACAAGGTTAGTCGGTATCATGGTGTCTTCACATGGTCTGTCGATAATATTCAGACTTGCAAACTTTCCAAAGCTCCCTCCTGGCACGTATGCTCATGAACTCGTGCTTTGAGGGGTGATAGTCTAGGCCATTCTTCTTCTTGTTTCCTTCCAACATGAGGGGAGTGCGAATTCCCTATCCATGAGCTCCTAGTCCGGAACCGAGAGTGAAACCATTCCTAAGAAGGACTCTCCCCACCATACAATCGACAGTATTGGGGGGAGGCTCTCGAGATCTCTAATCACAGAGACCAGTTCTAGAGCTTGGTAAGACGAGGCTTCCTCATCAGCATACCCGATGTACGACACTACTGTTTCCTTGTGGATGGAGTAGTCATCTTCACCATGGACGGTAATGAGTTTGTCGTCCACAATGGATTTGACTTTTTGATGAATGCTTGAAGGTACAGCACCAGCAACATGAATCCATGGATGCCCTCGTAACATATTGAAGGCATTGGGAATGTCCAAGACTTGGAAAGTGATGTTGAGCATGCAGGGCCCTATCTCGATTGGTAGGTCGATCTCACCACTTACTTCACGATGGGTTCCATCAAATGCCCTTACGGTAGTTTAGAGGTTCGGATCTAAGACATATCCACTTGGAGCTGTTTGAGTGTTTGGAGCTGGCACACATTGAAGGCGGAGTTGTTATCAACTGTCACCCTAACTACAATGAAGCCTTTGCACTTGCAAACTATATGTAAGGCTTTGACATGCCTGTTCCCATCAGGTCCTGACTCTTCTCATTCGTGAACAAGATCTGATTGCTAAAGATCGATCCCACTACATTTTCAACTTGACTGGTCGTGATCTCACTTGGAACTTTTGCCTCGTTAAGTACTTTGAGAAGAGCCTCCTTGTGTGGCTCATAGTTCAAAAGGAGTGCAAGAAGAGAGATATGAGTTGGAGTTTTGCCCATTTGCTCGACTACCTTGTACTCACTAGCCTTAATCACCTTGATAAAGGCCGCAGCATCCTCGTTGGTCACCTTCTTCTTGGGCATCTCTTACGTCACCATCTTCCCCTTACTTTGAGAGTTCGGTGTGATGTAGCAAAGGCCATAGTGTGTCATTCCTAGCACTTTCTTGTCCTTGCTGGCACTAACAATTCTTGCCTCATAGATCTAGGACACCCTTTTGTTATCTTCATAAGCGAAGGGAGCTGGGGTCTCGACAACTGTAGGAGCACCTTTGACAGTTGGGGATGTTTCAGCAAGGAAATAGTCAGTGACCAATTTTGTCAACATGGCCACCAAACCTCCTTCAGGAACTTTCTGAGAGCAAGCCTCCAACATGTTGATAGTATGATGTGAAGTGGAGGTATGAACCGGTAGTGGATTGGAGTTGACATTGGGTGGTTGCACAACATTGAAGGCTAATCTACCTTCATCTATGAGGTTCTAGACCACGTGCTTCAGCCTGGGGCAATTGTCAGTCGAATGCCCCTGAAAGCCCAAGTAGAACTCACATTTTGCATTTGGGTCTTGATTTGCTAGTTATGAATTTCGAATGATAGTTCTCTCCTACAACATATCCCTTCTCCTTACGTACTCGAAATAGTTGAGACCATGGGATAGGTAGTAGGGTAAATTGCCTTGGAGGCCTCCTTTGCTGATTTGCTCCATTGTTTGTGACAACGATATTCTCGGGTGCTTTAGGTTGCGCTGATGGAACTGCTTGAGGGTATGTGATTTGAGTAGGGAGGACACGTGGTGATGATTGATAAACCGTGTTCACAGTTGTTTCTTTTCCATTTTTCTTTGGTGGGTTCTATCTTTTAAAAGCTTCTAAGGACAACACCTTGGAGGGATCCGGAACCTTCCCTTCATTAATACCCTTCTCCACCCGTTCTCTGGCCTTAATGAGGTCAATAAAGGTTGTGGAAGTTTGACTGAGCATGTGGGTGTAGAACGGTGCACGTAGCGTTCCTATGAAGAGAGATGCCATCTCCTTCTCTGTTAAGGGCGGTTGGACTTGAGCGACTTGAGTGCACCAGTCTTGAGCATACTTCTTGAACGACTCATTATCCTTCTTTGTCATCGCTTGCAAGTCGGCTCGAGTTGGGGCAGTATCCAGATTGAAACTGTACTACTTCTTGAAGGCCTTGGCTAAGTCTTCCCAAGTCGGGATGTCAGCTGCTTTCAATTGGGTGAACCATAAAAGAGCTGGCCCCATCAGACTTTCCTAGAAAGTGTGCATTATAAATTGCTCATACTCATGGTATTTGGCCATCTTTAAGCAGTAGAGCCTCAAGTGGGTTACAAGGTTAGCGATCCTATTGTACTTTTCAAAATCGAGGATCTTAAACTTTTTGGATATCGCCATATGCGAGAATAAGCACAAATATGCATAATCACTTCCTCCATATAGGTCATATCCTTGGAGGGCCTCATCTGTTCTTTAACCCTTTGTACAAATTCATCTGGCTGTGAGCTCACTTGGATAGTGATGAGAGTGATTCCAACATCTTAAGTGGGGGTTGGGGAGGGCTGTTTCTAGATTGGATGGTGCTTGGACAGGAGGGTTATTTTGGGCAGGTGGAGTTGAGTTTGCTGTTGGAGTGGTTTGGGATGGTGAAGCCGCTACATTATCATGGGCCTGAGTCTGGGCAGCTAACACCTTAATCAACTACTCAAGTTGGGTTGAAAGGTTTGCGACGGTCTATTTCAATCCAGTGATGCACTGCTCCTGGTTCATTTGTTCCTCCATTCTTACCCTTGATCTTGTTTGTATTGGGCTGTGCCTCACTAGATGGTACTTATAATTGAAAAAAAAAAAAACGTTGGAATTAGTGTCTTGAAATAGAAGACTTGATGCATGAGAAATTGTTTTTGGCCAAACACTACTTTAACTCATAAATCATCAAGCCTTAGTCATATTTTGCTAGTAAAATAATACAACACAAGTTTGAAAAAACAAAGGTTCTCATGTCTAAATATCATCCTAAGACCCTTCAATCTTGTCCTGCTGGGGTGCATCTTGAGTCGCGCCTTCTTCCTCACAGCTTCTAGCTCGATCCTTGTCTATTGTAGCTCCTCCAATGTTTGGTCTCTCTCATCTCGAAGTCGAGTTATGTCTTTGAGCCATGCCATGCACTAGTACTTCACCCTGATAGACATTTGCTCATAGTGGTCAGACCACGCTAGACTATGATCTGGAGGTGGAGGGCCGATGACCTTGTTCGGATTAGCAGGAAGTTGATGAGCTTGGGATCCATGGCATGGATGCACTCGCGGGTGTCTGAGTAGACTCGTTCCTCTTCAGAGTTAGGTTTTGCTAATGTGATTGGAAAATACTCGCGTGTACTCCAAAGCCTCTCGACTTCTTCAAACTTACCCTTGGCCACCTCAAGAGAGAGTTCTTGAAAATTGAGGCAAAGGTCATGCCCATCCTCGACAAGTGGTATGGCTTGTAGTCCCCCATATTGACAATAAACACATGCTAGAAAATAGACCAAAGCTCTAGAGGATCCAAGAGTGGAATCCCCTTAAAATTTTGACATCTAATAAAAGCTTCTTTCCACAAAAAACGAACGAGCTTTCCATAAAAAGTCTTTAGCTTGTGCCTTTGAGAGAAAAGCTTGCCATTCTCAGACAGTTCGAGTTGGGAAACGTGGTTTTTTTGACAAAATATTGAGTTTTCTCCAAATACTTGTAATCCGATTCTCACTTGAAAAGTAAATTGGAAAGTATGAGCCAATTTTTTGAATGTGGCCTAGGAACCAAATTTGAAGCAAAATGGGACAAACCAAAATTCCCTTTCCATGGCTCTTTACATGATTAACCGACCGTAGCATTTCCGCAAGTAAAGTGGGTATGTAATCACGGCCTTCAACCACTTGAAGGACGACGTCAGCAAGTGCTGCATCAAATGAGCGCCAAACGAGCGCTTGGTCTTAGGCAAAATAAAGGTTCCAAAAAGAGCGAGTATGAAAGCATTGACATGATTTTCGGAAAAATCCTTTTACCACTTGTCCCTTGTGGTATGAGGAAAGATCATCTAAATCACTCAATAGTGGAATCCTGCAATTTTTTAATCAAAAATTGTTTTCACGCTTTTTCTCTTTACCCCTATCAAGCGATCAAGATTCTTCTTAGGAGAATTGCCCAAGCATGGGACGACCAATCCACCTCTCCAGGTAGGGGTGGATAGGAGTCACAATATTTCTTTAGGGTTGGCACTAATTCGTGCCCCGCTATGTCAAAAACAATTCTTGTGGGATCCCAGAATTGTGTGAGCGCAATAAGCACACGCCAGTTGACCTTGACCTCAATTAACTGGTAGCCGTTTCATACCACACTTGTGACATAATCTTGCTCCGGACGTGTAAGATCCTGTCACCACTGAGTAATCTCGAAGTTGGGGAGACGGTAGTTGGTTGGGGTCGCCATCTATGAAGGGATCAAAGTCAATTGAGCTCTTATTAATTTAAGCGATGTTGGCCTTCTCAATTTTCAAAAACATGATGCAAGTGCAAGAAGTTAAATAGGCAAGGGAAGAAGATACCCACTCATGCAATTTACAATTCAAACATCCCACCTATACATCATTTTCTACCCCAAAGGAAAAGAAGAACCTATAATCATTTTCCACCTGCATATACATTATTTTCTACCTGAAAGGAAACAAAGATTAGAATGTACAACTCGTATGTCCCACCTATATAATTGTTTCTACCCTTAAAAAAATGCCCGAAGACGAAGCGACATTCATATTCAAAGCGATTAATGCATGAAAGTTGGGTGCTAGGGTAGGTGGCTAAAGGTCCTCAATTAGCAGTGTCCTCGGCTCCCCCTTTTGGGGTACTTTGGTCTTACGAATCAAGCAGAGGTGTTTCAAACGCATTTCCGATGGGAGCTCCCACGATAGGCGTACTTCTATTGACCCCCTCCTAGGGAAGTTCCTACGATTCGGGTTCGATCGTTATTTAGGGTATGCAATACTAAAATAAAGTGCACAAACAAACAACAGGGGATTATGGGGTGCGGACCCTCAAAATGTCCCTAGTGGAGTGGCCAATTTGTCGAACATCAAAACAAAAGACTTGAGAAAAAGAACAAGGATCAGGCATGCACTAGGCCTAACTTGTGAATTTGATCGAGATTGGATTGGAGTCACTACTAAACCGTTTATTAAGACCATTTAGGCGCCTAAGTTGTTAAGTGATCATGATACTAACCACCTAGGCTGTTGTTGGTCTTGAAACTGAAATTTGAGTTCGGAGGTCTTGTTACGTATTTTGAAGCTCGAAAGCCAAAACAAGCCCAAACTTGGTACCTGTCCCTAAGTTTAGATTGTTTGTTTGCTCGTACATTTTAATTTGTCCAATTATTTTCCTGATTGAAATTTGAATCAACGGTCCAGAGAGAAATTTAATAATTCTTACCAACACCCTAGCATGTCACTAACCGTATTAACCTAAGTATAGAAAGTAAAGGGTTCCATATTATCACGATTACATGCATCCATCATCATCTCTCTCTCTCATACCCACCCAATTACATTGATGTCCTTGATTGTTACGTATTTTGAAGCTCAAAAGCCAAAACAAGCCCAAACTTGGTACCTGTCCCTAAGTTTAGATTGTTTGTTTGCTCGTACATTTTAATTTGTCCAATTGTTTTCCTGATTGAAATTTGAATCAATGGTCCAGAGAGAAATTTAATAATTCTTACCAACACCCTAGCATGTCACTAACCGTATTAACCTAAGTATAGAAAGTAAAGGGTTCCATATTATCACGATTACATACATCCATCATCATCTCTCTCTCTCATACCCACCCAATTACATTGATGTCCTTGATACATTAAATTTTCCCAATCTCACATGTAATCAGAGCAATACACATCAATGAAGATACCACAACAACATTTACATCGATCAAGTCGAGCACAATAGATTCATTTGAATTGAAACAAGATTTTTTTATTTAAAATAAGGACAAGAAATATTGGGGAATGACATAAAAATTGAGATAAATCGTTAAAGACTTGAAAAATTATCCATCCTTGACAGACTCAAAAGATACTCCTAAGAAATGGTTTGTTTTGCTTCAAAAGTCTCAAATTTGACTCTGATTGTTTCAAAAGTTTTAAGGATCAAACCTTAGTCTTGGGAGGCACTTAAACCCACTTTAAAACATACAAACATGCAGGCAGCTAATCTTGAAAATTCGGGTAAGCTGCTGGATTGAATTTGACAATACGACAAAAATGTCAAATCAATCCGAAACGATCTAAAATTTTCAAGAACCGACCCTAAACCTTAACAACACCTAAGAACACTCCTAAACGCATAAAATGACATCAGCAATAGAGTTAAAAAAATTCGGAATAGAGTTGGACTGATTTAAAAAACCGATGAAAGGCCTCAAATCGATCCAAAATGATCCGAAACTTTCAAAAATGAACCCCTAAATTATAACAATAACCAAGACAGAAAACACAAGAAAAAAAGCTGAAAAATTAAGGGCATAACCGGACTGATTTAAAAAAAAATGAGGAAAGGCCCCGAATCGATAAAAAATTATCCGAAATTTTCAAAGACAGCCCCCTAGACTTCTAGGGAGCATTTAGACCATTTTAAAATGGATATTGACATCTCGAGTTGATATAAGGATTTCGAAAATGATGTCAGGCTAAACTAAAATAAATCTCAAAACCCGACTTTGGGATGTCCATTCATCATCACGATTTTTGCACGACCCATTTTTTAGTCATTCCTCGATTTTCTTATATAAAACAAATATTTTTTTGCCCTTTTGATTTTCTTTATTTTTTTCATTTTCATTTTATCATTTTATATTTTATTAAAAAGGATAAACAAAATATATTCATTCTTAAAATCCAAACTAACAAGTTTCCATTTTTTTTTTAAGGATCCTACTCCATCTTCCTTCATGAAAACATTAATCCTACTTTTTGATTTTCTCAATTTTTGTATTTTGTATTTTTTGTAAAACATTTACTTTGAAAAGGAGAAAAGAAAAAAAGAAGCTATTTACAAGGACATGGACTAAATCCCGATCAAGAAGTTATACCTATAACCAACGATGATGATGATGTCAAGGAGTGAACGGGACTTCGGCTTGGTTTGATGTCGGATTCGGGCACCTTCGGGATTTGAGGAGAACTCATGGATTCACACGGACTTGGCTCGATCTCAATCATTAGCACGGGCTCGGCTCGGCTCGAATCGGTGAAGAACTCCATATCAGTGTCAGAATTAGGCTTGGATCAGTGACGAATTCGAAGACAAACGAATTTGGAACGGGATGAGGGTTCTTGAAATTTTTTTCCTCAACACATGAGTGTAATTCAATAGTGGATATTTAAGAGAGAGTTCAATGTGTATTCAAGATGTGTTCAAGATGTCCTCTTACAAATAAATGTGGAGTTATTTATAGAAAATTATGCAAGGGGCTAAATTGCAACAAGCACAAAACTTCAGGGGTTCAAATGGAGAAGCAGAAAATAGAATAAAATAAAATAAAAAAAGAAAGACAAATGTGCAGAGAACGTCAAACAGAGCAGAGGAGGACGGTAGGGAGTGACCACGGTCAAAAGCGGCGATCGGGATAGATAGGGAAGGCGACTGACACGGGATGGCAACGTATGATTGGTCAGAACACCATTGCCGTGCACAGTAGCCGATCCAACGAATCTCAAGGGAGCAGTTTGAGGGGGAGGGGGGGAGAGAGAGAGAGAGAGAGTGCTCGGTGTGAAAGTGATCGGGGAGGCTCGGGAAGGTTAGTAAGGGCAACTTGTCGACTGTTTGACACGGGCAAAGGTCATAGGAGGCATGTACGGTGCCAAAACTAGCGATTTCAACGTCGAAATGTAGAGAGAGAATGAGAGTGAAAGTGACTGGAGAGGGAGAGGGGGATCGGGAATGGAACGGAGATGGAGTCGAGAACAGTTTTTTTGGCCGTCGTTGGCTGGTCGTGGCTGGCCGTGGTTTCCTACGAGCTTTCTATTACATGGGCCAGGAAGAAGAAGAATAGTGTTTTCATGCACTGTTCATGCAATTGATCCCTTTTTTTAATTTTCAATTTTTTAAATTTTTTGTATGGAATAAAATAAAACAAAATTAAAATTAAAATTGAAATAAAATTTAAAATATGGAGCACTAATTGGAACAAAATGGGGTTTGACTGGGTCAAAATCGGGTGTCTACAATGCTCTCCACTCCTACTATGTGTCACTAAGGAGTGGTCACTAAGTTAATGCAAGAAGTGCATGAGGGCGAATATAGGCCACACATGAATTGGTTGATGCTTTTAAAGAGGATAACTTGCCTTGAGTATTTCTAGAGTTTCATAGAGACAACAAGAGCTCTGTTCATGTAAAGACGCAAAAGGCAGTAGCATTGTGCAAATTTTGCGAAGCGGCTAGCAATTGACTTATATTTTCTCAGCTTGCCCTAACCATTCTTTGCTTGGAGAATAGACATCATTGGGAAGATCACCCTAACCACCTCTAACATATACGAGTACATTCCTGTTACTGCAGATTGTTTTTCTAATGAGGTAGAGGAATCTTACAAGATGATGAAGGCTAGTTAAATATATGAGTTTGTAAATAAAAACATCTTGTGCCTATTTGGTGTATCGTATAGGTTAATCTTTGACAACAGATCATGATTTGGGGGACAATATGCAGACATTCTTAGAAAAGCATAAGATCCGACATCATTGATCATTGTTATATCACCCTCAAATGGAGTGGCAGAAGTGGCAGACAAGAGTATCAAGAGAATATTTGAACGAGGGCAAGGTTGGGTCAAGAAGCTAGCTATGGCATTGTGGCCTATCAAACATCGGTCAGAACCTCGACTAGATTTTTGCCCTTTTCCTGGTATGTAGAGTGGAAGATTATTGGCCATTAACTTCCAAGTCTACCCTTCTATGGCCTTAAAAGGGGCACAATGCCAATCCTGACCGGGGGAGATTAAGGAATGAAGAGTTGGAATTACTTGATGAGTGGCGACTCGCCACCTTGTCACACCTACAACCGGTGGCCATCCATGAGTGAGACCTTTTTTTGAAAGGAATCCTTGAGGGTGCGCTAGACTGAAGGACAAAGTCAAGCCAAAATGAGCAAGGTTATACAAAGCAAAGGCCCTCACTATGGCGAGGGTGGCATTTTTCTTTTTTTATCATTCTAGAAGGCTACAATATTTCCAAACCCATCAACATAGGTCAATTGAAAAAGTTTTATAATTGAAGGTTGTATCGTAATGGTCATGACGGCATCCGGTGTCAAAGAGTTATAACTAAAATATATTCATTCATAAGATTATTATAAATATTATAGTTCTCTTGATTCTCGGTAAAGTTTATTTTTGTGACGTAGAATTTTTGAGCGTGTGATTGAGGTTTGAAGTGAATGCTTTCAAGAAGAAATAATTTGTTTATGCCTTTTGGATAGTCTCGCACCTCATGTATTCTCGTGCCGTGCCTTGTACTCAGAGGAGGTGTTGGGATCAAAGAAGTACCCTAACACTATCTCATGTTTGCTGCAACTAGTCTCGACTATTCAGGAGAGAAGGGAATTTATTAGTAGTATAATAGGGATGTTGAAAACCCTTTGAGCCCTTTGCGGGAGACTAAATTGATGCATGATCCTATTTGATTGATAAAATGTAAACTCTGAGGAACTCATAAGTTAAGTGACTGGGTCATCAAAATGATATGCCCTCGACATGAAAGGAGAAATGAGGAGATAGCATTTAATTTCCATTCATCCAGTAACTGGAAGAAGGTCAACCATTGGTTGATACCTTTGATTTGAAAGGAGATAGGGTGATAGGAATATTATAGGATGTTACGCTTGACAAACTCTCTGAGGGAGTGTGATATCCTATCCTACTATGTGTTTGCGGGAGTGTGATAGACCCAAGAAGGCTAAGCTTGCAAGAGTTAAAGTTTCCCAATTCCTTCCCGCAAACACTAGATGGAATGATGCAGGGGTTGGAAGCAAAATAACCGACTGAAAGGGAGAAAGTGAGCATGTGATACATGCAACTGCATGAACAAGAAAAAGGCATGACTGAGTTCGATTAATTATTGTTAACTTTATTCAAAAAATGGTTGGACTATTATTACACCAATACTGATTAATATTTACCATTGTTATCAAATGTCAAAAGAAAGAGACGTGAGTAAAGTCCGAGTCAAAAAATGAGGGCCTAAAATCTGATAGGTATGGTGGCCTATGGTCCAGAGAGAGGATCTAAGCTAAGATGGCGATAAGGGATCAAATGCCGCCTCAATCTGCTAGACACCAAAGAAGGGTTGGTTGGACGTGTGCTCAGACCTAGGGAGAGAGGTCTGAGGCCAAGAAACTTTGGCCCTCTCTGAATGTTGAGGTCAAAGTCCCCATGATGTACGAGCTTAGTGGCCTTCCCTTTTGCCAGCCTCTTCCAATGCTCTACAACATGATTGTTCATGCCCAGTGGCCTTGGCCTCAACCGTGACTATAATGTGGTGGTCATGCCTTGTTACAAGGCTTAAATAAAGATTGTAAGGGATCAATGTCTGCATGAAGGTCGACTAGTTAAGTCTCAAGCATGAAATCTCTATATCCCTCTAGTGAACAATCATGTAGTGCGGGATCACCATGTCCTCCATGTGATTCATAAGGAAGGTCTTGTTGGGATATGTCTTGGCATAAGCCGGAACTAGAAGACTGGAAGACCCGAGATACGTGCGAACAACGATCAACGGTCGAGATCGTGGTTGGAAGTATGGAATATCATGGACAACATCTTGGTAGCTATTTGGGAGATTTTGTGGATATTGTTTTCTTGTTTGAATAGGATATCCTAGATCTTGTAATTTGTTTGATTTAGAAAATATATGTAGATAATATTTTTATAAGATATCAAACAAGACATGGTCTTATATCTATAAATAGGGTCGTGTCTGAGTTGTGAAGGTGTGCCTCGGTGCCATTAAACCTCAGGGGCCTTAGGGCCCAGGTGAGAGAGTCTGGTGAGAGATCTTTCTGATAAACTTCTCGAGAGTGTGAGGGAGTAAGAACTTGAGAGATCGGGTTGTAATTCTTTTCTGAGTGGAGGTTTGTAATAGGGCTTAGGATTGGTGGTATCCTTGAAGACTATAATCTCCTGGTTTAATCTAGTGGAATCTCCTGCTTTGTCCGTGGACATTTCCCTCGGAGTTAAGGGTTTTACCACATATATCCAGTATCAAGTTTATGAATTTCTTGTTTTATCATCTTGTTCAGGACATCCTGAGACCCGACAGGCGGTATTGAAGTGATCGCGATCCAGAACAAGTGGTATCAGAGCCAAGTTCAGAAGATATTAGAGCCTGGTTAAAAATACTTCAGGTTCGGGGTAGCTGAAGATGTCAGGTGCGAGATTTGAGGTAGAGAAATTTCAATATTTTCAGATATCAATAGATGAAGGCGAAGGCTTTGAGGGTTTTGCATAGCCTAAAAGAGTGCTAGAAGGAGATGTCTGGTTAACCCTAATAACGGCAGAAGATCTTGGGCACGAAGGGTGAACATGTGCAAGGTGTTGTGCACCATTGGTAAGGCCTCGAAGTCCCTCATGCACAAATAATGTCTTTTGATGAACCTGTTCTAGTCGAGCAGTTTAAGGACATGACCCCAGAGAAGGTGGAGGTACCTGGGAGAGAAGGTTGAGTCAATGAGACTCCTGAAACTCAGCTTGTGAAGATAGGAATTGGCGAGTCGAGAAGACTTGTAGGGAGGCAACAACTTCTATTGAAGAAAGAGCATGCTCAGGACAGGTAGAGGAAGCAGTCAAGATTGCCTGGACAAATTGGGCTTCAAGTGGTGGTGATCTTGGAGAATGCTAAAGTTGTGTCAAAGTCGCCTTGTGATCAGTTAGCTGGAATCTTACGAGAGTGCTAACGACACCTGGCATCTCGGATAAGTCCAAGGGTAGTTTGGACTTGGCTGGCGCGTGCATATGAGGTGGATCCCGTGAAGGGCTGAGACAAAGCAATCGAGAAAGAGAATTAGTCACACTTGGCTTATGCGAGCCAAGGTGGAGATTTGTTGGGATATGTCTCGGCATAAGCTAGAACTAGAAGACCGGAAGACCTGAATAATGAATTGGGGATCAGATTCAAGATACGGGATATGTGCAAATAATGATCAACAGTCGAGATCGTGGTTGGAAGAATGAAATATCCTGAACAGAATCTTGGTAGCGATTTTGGAGATTTTATGGATATTATTTTCTCGTTTGAATAGAATATCCTAGATCTTGTAATTTGTTTGATTTAAAAAATATATGGAGGTAATATTTTCTAGGATATTAAACAGGATATGGTCTTCTATCTATAAATAGGGTCCTGCACGAATTGTGAAGATGTGCCTCGATGCCGTTAAACCTCAGGGGGCTTAGGGCCTGGGTGGGAGAGTCTAGTGAGAGATGTTTCTGATAAATTTCTCAAGAGTATGAGGGCATGAGAACTTGAGAGATTGGATTGTGACTCTTTTCTGAGTGGAGCTTGTAATAGGGCTTGGGATTGGTGGTATTCCTGAATACTGTAATCTCCTACTGAAATCTCTTGCTTTGTCCGTAGATGTTTCCCTCAGAGTTGAGAGTTTTACCACATATATCCAGTGTCAAGTTTATGAATTTATTGTTTCATCATCTCGTTCGGGACATCCTAAGACCCGACAGGTAGTATCGGAGTGATCATAATCCCCAATAGATCTTATAGTCCTAACAATATCAGAAGACTTTTGCCAAGTCATCCTTGGGGACTAAGATCCCCGCCTCCGGAAGGATGTTCTCTACGTCATGGTAGGCACGAGGGATTCAGTAAGGGTGCCACTCCATTAAGAACTTGGCCGAGAAAGACACACCAATGCATGCGCTGTTGAAAAAGTAATTTGCAATTTACTTCATGGTGAAGTATTCATCCCTCTCAAGGAGACAAGTTCGAATTGAACTCTTCCTATTTACTTCTTGATGAAGATTCCTTCTTGATTAAGTTAATCTAGAATTATCTCTTAGCTTAGAGATAATGTAAGAGATAATGTTAGAGATAATCTTAGAGATAATGTAAGAGATAATATTAGAGATAAAGTTAGAGATAAGATAAGGTTGAGGCGGCAAGTAAGGCGGCTATTAGACCGTCAATCATGCCTATATATATGAGGCAACATGCATGCCAAAAGAAGAAGAAGTGTGCATGAAGGGTATGTGCAAAAAAGGTGTAAGCATGAGAGATTGAGAGAAACATTTTCCTTGAGTGGTGTGTACATGTATTTTTCATGTTAGTAATATAGAACTCCTTTTACATCGTATTGCCTCCATATTCTCCAAGTCACACCACTAATTTCCCTTGAGCACCCATAAAATTCCAACATACCCAAGCCCACCACCCCTCCGTTGGGTATATAATTCAGTGGAGGAGGCTAATCTTTAAGACATGTCAGGGTGAGCCTTCTTACGACCACCATTTTACATGAAGAGAGGCCCTTGATGATCACATTTTGAATGAAATTGGAATTCAAGAGTGAAAAGGCAATGGATGATCTGTTAGATGTATAGTATTTATTATGTATAGCACTTATGGGTATAATTGTAATTATCCTCTAAACCTAGAGGTATATAAACAAACGCATGTAATCAAGGATCAGAGAGAAGATTATTATTCAATCTTTCATGGTATCAGAGCGGCTACGCTCCTTGGTTATGAAGAGTGGCTCTCCTAGGGTTTCTACTCTTTTCCCTCATCTGGTAATCGTTTCTTTTCTTATGGATTCCTCCAAGAATGCCACACCAACTGTCAATCGTTTCAATGTCCATATTACCGATTGTGTTCATGAAAAACTTGATTCACAGAATTATTTCACTTGGTCCTATCTTTTTCAGCCGGTTCTTGAAATCTTTGATATACATGATCATATCAAATCTGATGTTGTTCCTCCTCCTGCATCTGTTATTGATTCTGATGGTCAATCCACTCCCAATCCAAAATACAACTCTTGGGTTTGTACTGACAGACTTATTTTGAGTTGGATTAATTCTACTGTTAGCAAAGATTTGTTGCCCCTACTTTTTAGATGCACTTCAGCAAAAGAAGCGTGGTTTGCTTTGCATAAACATTTTCTTGATAAATCTATGTCTAGGGAGTTAGATTTTCGTTTTCAATTGCACAATCTTGTGAAAGGTTCTCTCTCTATTGATGCCTATTGCCGCAAATTCAAAGAAATAGTTGATTCACTTGAAGCTATTTCACACCCTCTCTCAAATCATGAAGAAGTGATGTATATTCTTCACGGTCTTCCTCCAACGTACGAGTCTCTTATAACCTTGGTCTCAAATCAAAACCCTCCCCCTAGTTTTTTAGACCTTTGGATCATGCTTTTGGCTCATGAAGCTCGTCTTGAACACATTGGTACCACCCCTTCTGATTCTTCCACACAACCCACTGCTCTTGTTGTGTCTCAATCACCTTCTAGTTCTATCATCCCCTCTCCTTCATATAATTCTAATGTTTTAAATCATCCTCATTATTCACCAACTTCTCGACCTTTTTCTTCTCCTCGTGGTGGTCGCAATTCTCGTGGTCGAGGATGTGGTCGTGTTAGTCGTGGTCGTGTTAGTCGTGGTCGTGCTGGCCGTCGGTCATTCTCTTCTCATTCCTACATACCTTTTCCTCCTGGCCAATCTCCGTCTTATTCGACTCCACCGAGTATTCTTGGTCCTTCTCCCCGTCATATTTCTACAGTTCGTTGTCAGTTGTGTGACAATTATGATAAAAATGGCTAGATTTTGCTATGCTGCTCAAGGTCGCTAGAGTTCTTTATCCGATGTCTCTAGTCAATTTGCAGCTGTTTCTGTTAAAGACTCTTTTGATCCTTCATGGTACCTCGACACGGGGGCTACCTCTCATATGACAAATGATCAAGGTAATTTTTTATCTTTCAAACCTTATTGTGGTACAGATTCTGTTATTGTTGGAAATGGCTCTCCATTACCTATTTCATATACTGGTAATGTAACATTGTCCAATTCCCATGCATTTTTTCATTTACCCCGCACTCTTCATGTTCCATCTTTACATAAAAACCTCATCTCCGTTTGCCAATTTGTTCGTGATAATAATTGTTTCATTGAATTTCATGCATGGGGTTTTCTGATCAAGGACACTCGAACGAGGATTATTCTTCATCGTTGCCTCAGTGATGGTGTCCTCTATCCATTCTTCTCTGTTGATACGCCATCCAACTGTCCACAAGCTCTTCTCTGTGTTGCTTTCTCTCCAGAAATGTGGCATGCTCGGCTCGGCCATCCCGGATCCAGCATTTTGAGTCATCTTTTGTCCTCTAATTGTCTCTCTTCGACTAAGAGATTTTCAAGATCATTCTCTTGTACTTCTTGTTTGATTTCTAAGAGTCATACTTTACCCTTTGAAGATAGTCAAACTAGGTCCCTTGCTTGTTTTGATTTAATTCACAGTGATGTGTGGACCTCTCTGATTCCATCGGTTACTGGTTTTCGATATTATATCTCCTTCGTTGATGATTTTTCGAAATTCGTATGGATTTATCCTATGCGTCACAAGCATGAGTCATTTCTTTATTTCCAACAATTTCAAGCACATGTTGAAAATATTTTCTCAGCGAGAATCAAGATTTTTCGTTCGGACAATGGCGGCGAATTCACTAGTCGTCAAATTACAAATTTTCTATGGAACCATGGCATTTTACATCAATTAGCATGTCCCCATACTCCACAACAAAATGGAGTTGCCGAGCGTAAACATCGACACGTTGCCGACATGGGATGTACACTTCTACATCATGCCTCTGCTCCCTTATTTCTTTGGGTTGAAGCTTTCAAACTGCCACATTTCTCATCAATCGTCTTCCAACTCGTCTTCTTGGTTATCGATCTCCTTTCGAAGTCCTTTTTAATCAGAAACCTTCTTATCATTTATTTCGTATATTTGGTTGTTTATGTTTTCCATATCTTCATCCGTATAATAATCACAAAGTATAGCCACGTTCTACTCCTTGTATTTTTCTTGGTTATAGTTCACAACATAAGGGATATAGGTGCATGTCCATTGCTACAAATCGTGTATACATTAGTCGTCACGTGGAGTTTCTTGAACATGTATTTCCCTTTGCTTCCTGGACTTTGCCTAGTCCCATGTCCTCGTCCTCTCCACCACCCATAAATCGTCATTCACGTTCTTCTCTACAAGATACTGATCAGTCTCCCTCTCCCTCATTACCACCCTCTTCATGCATGCATAATGGTCACAACTCCACTAACTCTACTCCCCATTCCTCTGATCAAGACCAGCCTTCCTCTGCTAATACACTTTTGTCATCTTCTCCATCATCTCACCAGCCAGATGATTCTTTTTCTCCTTCTCTTAATGCATCTTCGCCTCACTCTGTGATTTTACCTCAGCCTCTACCTTCGGATATTTCCACTCGTTCTCATGCCATGCGAACCCGCAGTCAAAGTGGCATCCTCAAACCAAATCCTAAGTACGCCTTGACTATTTCTTCCTCATCTTCTACTCTTCCATCTGAACCTTCATGTTTTACTGAAGCAAATAAGGACTGTCGTTGGAAACATGCCATGGCCGATGAGTTCAACGCTTTACTTTCTACACTTGGTCCTTGGTACCATATAACTCATCTACGAATTTAGTAGGTTCCAAGTGGGCATATAATGTAAAACAGCGAGCAAATGGCAGCCTTGAGCGTTGCAAGGCTCGATTAGTTGCCAAAGGATATATGCAACGACATGGCATTGATTTTCAAGATGCCTTCAGTCCTGTCATTCGGCATGCAACTATTCAACTGGTTCTTACTCTTGCTATTTCGAAAAAATGGTCCATTCAACAGCTTGACGTAAAGAACGCTTTTCTACATGGTGTTCTTAGTGAGGAGGTCTATATGATCCAACCCTTGGGTTTGTCAACCCTCAGTTTCCGAATCATGTTTGCAAGTTACAAAAGGCTCTCTATGGTCTCAAGCAGGCTCCTCGAGCTTGATTCTCTCGTTTTAGTTCCTTTTTGTTAACTTATGGCTTCAAGGGTAGTACCTCAGATAGCTCTATGTTTGTTTATAGAAGCAATGTTGGATGCATGATTCTCTTATTATATGTTGATGATATTCTCTTGGTTGGTTCCTCTGACACTTTAGTCAACAGATTCATCTCCATACTAAATGGCCAATTTGCAATGACAGATCTTGGTAAGGCACATTATTTCCTTGGTATTCAATTGACTTCTACTGATGGTTTGTTCCTTTCACAAGCAAAGTATGCACAGGGACTTCTTTCACGGTTTGGTATGTCAAATTGCAAGCCCGTTTCAACTCCAATTTTGGGTTCTCAACTCTCTTCCGTGCAAGGACAAGTATTATCTGATCCTTCAGCATTTCGAAGCTTAGCAGGCTCTCTTCAATATTTAACGTTGATTCCGCCGGATATTGCCTTTGCTGTCAATTCTATTTGTCAGTTCATGAGCCAACCCACTACCATCCATCTTCAAGCAGCAAAGCGGATACTTCGTTATATTGTTGGCACATCACATTATGGCCTTCACATTTCTCCATCAACAAACGATGATCTTATAGCTTTCTCATATTCGGATTGGGCCGGTTGTCTAGATACCCGACGCTCTACCACAGGCATGGCGATCTTTTATGGTGGAAATCTTATTTCTTGGGCTTCTCGCAAGCAACCAACAGTGTCTTGTTCTAGTACTGAAGCCGAGTATCGTGCTGTTGCTCATACAGTCACTGAGATTTCCTGGCTTCAAAATATTTTACGAGATCTTGGTGTCCGCTTATTACATCCACCGGTCTTTCATTGCGACAATGTCAGCACCACATACTTGGTTGCTAATCCTCTATATCATGCACGGACGAAACATTTGGAGATTGATTTCCATTTTGTTAGAGAGAGGGTTGCTCGCGGGCTTCTTAAAGTGCGTTATGTACCCACAGAATCCCAAGTGGCAGATATTCTCACCAAATCACTCTCCAGTCCCCGTTTTGTTCATCTTCGGACCAAGCTTCACGTGTTTTCCCCTGATCAGCTTGCAGGGGAGTGTTAGATGTATAGTATTTATTATGTATAGCACTTATGGGTATAATTGTAATTATCCTCTAAACCTAGAGGTATATAAACAAACGCATGTAATCAAGGATCGGAGAGAAGATTATTATTCAATCTTACATGATCATCTAATAGAAGAGCTCCACAGTAGGCTCTGTCGTCCCTACGATGGCATGTCTTCTAGTGTGGGGGTTTGATGGGCTCAAGTACCAGGCAGTTGGTTCTACATGAACACCAGGAGGAAAGTGGTGTTCCTATTGGAAAGATACAGGGTGTAGCGATGCGTAGCAGTTGCCAGCCTATCTTCAAGAGACTCTAAGCGGATGGCGGGAGGATAAATGGACACGCGCTTCTGATTCGATTGCACATGCTACTCGAACACGCTCTTAGCTAGGAAACACGCCTCGGTATAATGGCTCCTCAAGAAGATCCACTGGTATTTATTTCTCATAGATGCTACTGGGCAGTTCGCATATTCAGGATCGATCAACACAAAATTCAAATGCGACAGGTGAGGTGTGCTAATTATGGTTATGATCAAGAAAAGAAATGACGTGGCAAAAGGGAGGGTCCCAATAATATGGGTTGTACGTCAACAGACAGAAGGATGTTAAGATGTGCCCTCAACTTGTGTGATTGCCTAGTGCGCCACAAGGTTCTACCGAGAACCCACGTGACATTGCCCTAGGGGAAAATTTGGCTATCCCTGATGGAAGTGAGCTAGGGGGAAGATCCCCATAAAATATACGTATGACTATATTAGGATGGGGGGAGTGTTAGTGCTGGTGCAAGTGAGCTGGAAACTTGGGAAGGAGACCAAGAAAGGGACAAGAAGACTTTAGCTCGACAACCCAATGCGTCCCAGCAAGCCCAGCATCACCGTCATGGGTGATGCAGTTCAAAGAAGCGAAAATATGGCGAGGCCTGTCCACCTTAGTGTACATACCTGACCTAGTCGAGGAGTAATGACGATCTCCATGAATTGGAAGTGGATTTTATGTGTGGTCTTCTACCAATGCTTAATCAAGGCCCTGATTATCAGGAGATGTATCATGCTCTCACTCCTGACTCTCACTCCTAAGGACCAATATGGAGTGTCTTGAGTTGGAATGCTCAACCATCGTCAAAACTTCTCTCTCTTTGGCCGTCTGCTCCAACTCAACCTTCCATCGGTGGGCAGATCTCATGGCAACAAATATATTAATTCTAAAATCCTCAAGCGTTTGCGTGATAATATAAGGAGAAAAAATTTATGCTACATGCAAGAAACAAAAAGAAAATGTTGGAAATAAGTGTAAGATTATACATCCCGGTTAGACGAGATGTGCACGTGACGATCCTCTTGGATGCTCAACGCCCTGATTGGAGTAGCCTCCAAGCGACACGCCTCTTCCATTCACCTCTTCTTCACCTACACTCTAATATACTTTTATACTCCACAACACTCAAACATGGTGAAACAATCTCAAATATGCAAATGACGCAGAATTGGACTTACTGGATTTTTCAAGAGTAGCGCCATTCCCCCCAATGAAGTACCCTTCCTACACTTTCAAACTAAACTACCAATGTATGTTAGCATCTTTAGACTCTATCCCTCCCTATCAGTGAAATCCTCATCTTGCAGTGGAGCTTTCTCTCTCATTTTCCGGATTGAATCTATCATAGGATTGAAGCGGATTGGCCATACACCCTATTCCTTTGGTTAGTGGTGATTTGGCTCCGCATTACCGAATTGAATTCATGTTGTAGGATTGAGGCTGATAAGCCACACATCTATTATGACAAGTGGTCAATTGGCTTAGCGTCACTCACCTATGCCTGGTCGGTCTATCCATTATGTGAATATGTGTAACCTTGATGGCACCGTTGATTGCTGACATTGACCTTAGGATCGTTGTCTTTTGGCTCCTTGTAATGGAATTTTGTGGTAGACATGCTCGGAACTACTGTCCCTGCAAGTGACAACCCAAAGAGTCGAGGGACTAGCATTGCCTATTAGGAGACACTCACTTATACCGTTGCATCCATGAGATGAGGATAGAGTCACGGGCCAAAGCTTGTTATTTGATGCTCTAAATTTTCCCGTGCAAGTTGCGTGCAACTATAGGAAGGGATCGACACATCCAATACGATTAAGATTCGCCCATGGTAGCCACTGAGTAACGCCATAGATTTTTCTTCTTTTTGGTAGGAGCAATTTATTCAGTAAGGTCCCCCATCATTTTATAGTTGAGAACCTTCTTATGCGGACTTCTCAATCTTTCATACAAGAGATTGCATACCTTCTACATACTCCTCTTGCACATGATCACTTATGTGCCAGCTTATGGCGTGAGACTATCCTAAAGTCCGACTGTCCAACAAACTACTTTAACAGAAAAGTGTACGATGCAAATAACCATGCAACACTTTCCACTCAAAGTAGAGACGCTCTCATAGAATAGGTTGCCTGACACGACAAGAAATCCCGATTACCGTACTTCAGAGCTAAATATAATGAGCACGTGAACATGATTTGAAGGAATGAACGGACAAGGTGGAGGGAAATATCATACCCTCCAAAAACCCATGAAATGACATGAGCCAAGGACTAGGCGAAACAAGAGGCGAAATCATTGAGTCAACCTTAGAGCTGAATGATTCAAAGTCAATGCCTGTCAGCGCCACTATCTTTAGCCTATTAGCTGTATGTGCAACATTGAAAAGTGTTACGATGAATGAAAATGATAAACCTAGGTTTAGAACTTCGGTGGACCTTAATCATGAAACCAAGGCAAAGGCTGAATGGCTCTAGTTCTCTTGCGTTAAACTGTCCTGGACTCTATCCTTAACCATTATAAATGGCCACCTTCCACATTTGGGAAATGGATGAAAAAGAAAGAGGAAAAAAAGAGGGAAAAGAATGGCATTCAAACCAAAAGAGATTTATTCAATTGTTAAAATCCAAGATAGATCCCTGTAGGAGCGTATCCTAGAGGTTGTTCCTTGGCATGTGGAATCGAGATTTCAACCTTGTTAAAGGGTAATCATCCATTCTCAATCCGATTTTGATTATTTATGAGAACATGGTTGCAGCAGATACAACAATACTCAATGTATGAGGGAGGTCTCGTCGAATCGAGACAAACTATATGTAGGGAGGTGTCACCATCTAGTTTAATAAAAAAATAATACAGTTGTATTAGGGGTGTTGTTAAAAGGCCGACACACTTTCTGGGTTGGGTTGTACTGTCACAAAATGCCTTCACGGGGGGCATGGTGGTAAAATGTTGATTTAGCGCTTCCCTAAAATAGGACTTTTATTTCCCAATTTGCATTAGAACTGTTAAGGCTGTTTGATATTGTGCAAAGTTAAAACTATTATCCCATAGAGCTATAAGGTATAAGAATAAATATATTTTCAATGGTTTGATTGGGTACTGAATGTATTGCATGAATATATGTTTGAGCACATCTCTATATTTGCCTGCTTGAACACTATTTCATTTCTACTTGTATACCAGAAATAGGGTTATAATGTTCACCTCTAAACGAACCGAGATCACATACTAGACCAGGATGTGAGGATAGTGATGTCAGGCATAATTGTGATGTTATTCTGTAAATATTCGCCATCAAGTACCCTTTTCTCTTACCGTGAACCTTGGATTCATTTGGGCATGAGAGTTAAGGTAAGTGAGTGGAAAAATCTCGTTAGAGGGTCCTTAAGTGACTCCTGCGATGACGACTCTTCTCATGAGTCTATCACGTGGCTTTTGTGCATTCCTCAACAATCAAGTGCGGTAAATTTTCTTAAAATTGAAAATTTCATAATAGAAGTTTGACATTTTCTAATCAATCCTTGTCTTCCTAACTAGAACTTGAATACATGAGCATTGTTAATGGTCCGCCTGGTGCTGGCACTTTCAAAAATGAACGCAACGATTTCAAAAGAGGTCCCATCATGCCCTGACACACGTGTCATCAACAAAATGCCAACCCAAAATGCTATTATCAGCAACTAACAAAAAAAAAATCCTAATGGCGATAAGTTCATGATATTTCACAAAAAAATAAAAGAATTTGAAAAATTTTTAGTATTATTGAAGATCATGGTAATTGTTCAATTAAAATAATAATCTCAACCTGATTTTATCTTAAAAATCGGGACTAAAAAACCATTGAAAATTGTACATAAAGCGGATGGGGCCAACTAAATAGTTTTCACATGCTTTTTTGAACTTGAAATACTGACCCGAAAAAGCCGAGCCCAACTATTTACGGGAAAGCCCATCTTATTCATATCACTTTTACTCCTACCACCTGTAAGGTTAAATCTGGTGATAACATCTTTTGGCATGATACTAGAGCTCCCATTGCAGGCCCCTTCCCTTCCTATTGGAGTAAGGTCGGAAAAACTATTCCTTCGATAGGTCTAAATGCCAAATTATCTGCATTCTAGCGAAATAATAAATGGGAGTGGCCAAGGTTTACGAATCATGAAGTTAGCCGCTCACTGCCATGCGTAGAAGCTTTTGTGATCCCATCAACCTTGGATTAGTACTGTCGAGATGGCTCCCCAAGCTTCTCCATCTGAAAATCGTGGACTGCAATTAGATCAAGAAAGGAAGAACCCTGGTTTGGCTTGTTGTTGTTCAAGGGCTACATCCCAAAGATTTCTACAATAGCTTGGGTAGCACTTCTGAATAATCTTCACATAAAAGACATAATGCTTAGTTGAAAACCTCAAATCAACCCTCACTATCTATTTTTTGAAAATTACACAGAGTCCCGAGACCATCTCTTCTTCGACTACCTAGAGACAACAAGGCGATGGCAGGAATTACTCCAATTTATGCGATAGTCCTGAACACTTGGTACATGGCAGTAGAAATCACGATAACTCTAAGTGAATGTACGGGCAACAAGTTTGATGTGGTCATGAGTAAATGGATATTTATATGTTATATCTAATGCATTTGGATTGAGAAGAATTCTAGAGTTTTTAAATACAGGAGGGAGCCCAGTTTTGTTGTTAAAGACAAAATTGTCATGTTTGTGAGGTTTAAATTAGTAAACTTGCCCAAGATCAGCTATAAACTACCTAATATAGTATGTTAGCTCCATTTTTTGATCTTGAGGAACTTTTATGAATCTACCTTACAGATTGATGGAATGGAATGGACTTTCACTTACCGAAATAAAATTCCATCTCTACATTAATTCCAAATGGAATTCGGATTCCTCGGTTTGGTATCATCTTTATGAAGAATGGAGGTCCTGATTCCAAATTTATTGAGAAATGGATCTCATATTAATTAGATTAAAAAAAGAAACATGCTATACAAGAAGAATTTGATACCGCCATCTAAAAGACCCAACATTTTATAGGTCTGGTGAATATTTTACATGCTTTAGATGGTAACAGAATAAGTTATCACGTGAGCTCAGACCTCATCAGGCCCCTGAGCAAGGATCTCATGGATAGTAAATTAAAGATGGAAGATAATGTCTAGCCGATATCAATTGTTATCCCATGGATAAAAGAAACATGTCTCCTGATCAGTTGTTCCTTGATCGAGTGCAAAAGAAAATTCCCTGAATTGAGACTAATTATTGATGACAGATTTTTAAGGGCACATAATAAGTGTAAATCGTGTTCTCATATAAGTAAGAAAGAAAATAGAGTTTTTTTAATCAAATAAATTTTATATCATTTTATAGCTATGCAGTCAAAATCAAATAATGATAATAACAATAGATATAAGGAAAAATATTTGAATTAAATAGGAAATAATTTCTTTAAATAGTAAAATTAATTTTTATTAACATGAATGAATTTCTAAAGAATTAAATCAAATTGATAGATAATTAAATAGAAAATAATAACAATAAATATAAGTTAGAGAGATTTTAGTTATATAGAAAATAATTTAACTAAATAAAGAAAAATTGTTTTGAGTTATATAACTTAAGCAATCAACTAAAAATTGAAGGAAAAAAAAAGAGAAATAACTAATATAGGGATGATGTGGCAAACACATAGCAATCATTGTACTTTGCTATTTATAAATAAAAAATTTATAAGGCTGCCGCATGAAGGCTGTTGAGACTGCCACGTAGAGGCTATTGAGGTCTTGAGAGTTGGAACTCTATTTTAATAAATAGTATAGATATAGGTATTTTTATTACTCCTCATCAAATTAAGTATGTAGCTAATTTTATTCTCATTCAACCCCCTTTATGAATTTTATTTTTCACAATTCTCTGCTTCTTTTTTCTGTACAAAACAAGATATATTAACCTACCTACGCTTCTAGATGAGCATTCCTGGTCAAGTTGATAATGACCTTGCCCATGGCAGGGGGATTCGACCAAATCTATCAATGATATGCCCGTTTTCTGACACCGGAGTTCAAGCAAATTTTTTTCAAACAAACATTTATGGAAATTGGTGGGCTGTTGAGCCAGTTGAATTGGTGTCTACTAATGTCCTGGGCAAGGAAAGAGCAATTAATGAGGATTGGTGCCAGCCATAACCTAAAATTCATCCAACGTATGCATGGAGGGCTGTTTCACGCACTTATCATTTATCTTGGGAGTTTTCTTCTCATTTTGGACAGACTTGAATATTGTAACCACATAACTCTTTGAGATTTCTCTCTTTGTCTCTATATCTATTGGATTCCATCTGAGAGTGGTGAGTCACATTTGCGTCTGTATCCATGCTTTCAATTCTTTAGGGTGGTGAACTTTTTATCCCTTTGAGAATTCAAGCTTGGTGGTGACCTTTTATCCTCTTGTTGTTCTTCCATATGATCCCTTTTCATCTTTAGTTGTTTCGATTCTTGTTCCCGGTATCAGTTTGGTATCAGAGCTTAAGGCTAGGGACAATGGCAAGGCGAAGCGAGAATGATGTTGCTAAAGGTCGAGGTCTTCAAGGTGAAGTTGAATCCCTACGGTTGTAGCTCCAACAATTACAACGAAGTCTTCAGGAGAAAGATGAGATCATTGAAGCGCTGCGAAGAGGAGATGATAGGCAATCTCATAATGCTCAAGATTCTGAATCAGAAAGCACTCCTCCGCACCCGAGAGAGCTGAGAAGAATTCATGCAAGAAAGGATGATCAAGATCGGTGGCAGAGCAAATATAACCCAAGGCTCGATATTCCAGAATTTGAAGGTAAAATGAATGTTGATGATTTTGTTGATTGGCTGAATATGGTAGAGAGGATATTCGAATTCCTTGAACCTCCAGAACATGAGAAGGTGAAGCCAGTAGCACTCAAACTCAGAAAGAATGCTTCTTTTTGGTGGGAGAACTTGAAGAAGCAAAGGGAATGTGAAGGGAAGAGTAAGATCGTTGATTGGAAAAAAATGAAAAGAGAGTTGAAGAAGAAGTACTTGCCAGATAATTATAGGCAAGAGATATTTTTGAAGATCCATGATTTAAAGCAAAAAGATCTTAGTGTGGAAGAGTACACAAACTGAGTTTGATAATCTCATGCTAAAGGGTGAGTTGGTGGAGCTAGAGGAGCAAACTATTGCAAGATACCTTCGTGGTCTGAAGTATGAGATTGCCAAAGTGCTTCAACTCCAACCCTATTGGTCACTGAATGATGTGAGCAAGCTTGCCTTGAAGGTAGAAAAGCAGCTGATGTTCGAGAAGGCTCCGAGGCATATCTTGAAAGATGGCTAAGTGAAGGCAATAAATGCAAAGCCTACTCCCCAAATCAAAATGGCTCCAAAGGAGCAAGAGAAGAGTGAAGGGACTTCTGGTGGCAAGCAAAAGCTGAGCTCTTCTTCATCCAATGGAAGGAAATGCTTTAAGTGCCATGGTTTTGGGCATATTGCTTCAGACTGCCCGAACAAAAGAATTGTTACACTTGTAGAAGATTATGTTGATGATGAGGAGAATGAAGCAAATGATGAGGCAACACTTGATGAAGAAGAAGTAACTTACGCGGATCAGGGTGTGTCTATTGTGGTCCAACATAGCTTGAAAGTGTCATCTGTGGTTGAGGATGATAGTTGGGTGAGAAAGAACGTATTTCACACAAGATGTACTACCCATGGCAAGGTTTGCTTGGTTATCATTGATAGTGGAAGTTTCGAGAATGTGGTCTCATTAGAGATGGTGCAGAAGCTCAAGTTGGAGACCATCCCTCGACCAAGCTCTTACCAATTGTGTTGGCTGCAAAATGGGAATGAAATTAAGGTAACGAAAAGATGCTTGGTTGCTTTCTCTATTGGAAAGAACTGTAAAGATGAAGTATGGTGTGATGCTGCCCCTATGGATGCTTGTCACTTGTTGGAAGGCCGTGGCAATATGATAGAAGAGTATTGTATGATGGCTACAAACATACGTACTCGTTTAAGATCAATGAGAAGAAGATTGTATTGGGACCATTGCCACCTTCTGAACTCAGTTCTCCAAAGAAGGAAGTGAGCGCTTTCATGTCCTATTGTGAATGCAAGGATGAATTAAAAAAGGTTCATGATGTTTTGGCTCTTGTAGTAGTAGAGAAGATTCAGTAATCCAAGGAACCACCATCTGTTATTAAGCCAATTCTAGAGGAGTTCCAAGATGTTATACCTGAAGAAATTCTGGGCTTCCTCCTTTGAGGGACATTTAACATCGAATCGACCTTGTGCCCGGGGCTGTTCTTCCTAACAAATCAGCATATAGAATGAGCCCAAAAGAGCATGAAGAGCTCTAACGACAATTAGATGAATTGGTTAACAAGGGTATGATTCGAGAGAGTATGAGTCCATGTGCGGTACTAGCTTTATTGGTGCCAAAGAAGGATGGATCGTGGAGAATGTGCGTTGACAGTCGGGCCATAAACAAGATTACTGTCGAGTACCGTTTTCCCATCCCCAAGTTAGACGATTTACTTGATCAATTGTGTGGCGCTTCTGTTTTCTCCAAAATTAATTTGAGGAGTGGTTATCATCAAATAAGAATGAGGCCTGGAGATGAAAGGAAAATAGCCTTTAAAACCCGAGATGGCCTACATGAATGGTTGGTTATGCCATTTGGGTTGTCTAATGCTCCTGGCACTTTCATGAGGTTTATGAACCACATTCTTAAGCAATGCATTGGATCATTTGTTGTGGTATATTTTTGACGACATTTTGGTGTACAGCAAGAACGAGGAGGAGCATGTGCTTCACCTTAAGGAGATCTTCCTTATTTTAGGCAACAAAAGTTGTATGTTGATCTGTAGAAGTGTGATTTTTTTGCTCCTAATGTGGTGTTTTTGGGGTATGTTATATCAAAAGACGGAATCAATAAGGATCCAAGTAAGGTGAAGGCTATATTTAACTGGCCAACGCCAGCTTCATTGCATGATGTGAGGAGTTTCCATGGCTTAGCATCATTTTATCGAAGGTTCATCAAGGGACTCAGCTCTATTGTTGCTCCAATCACAGAGTGCTTGAAGGGTGATAAGTTCAAGTGGACTTCTCAGGCTAATGTAGCTTTTGAGCTACTAAAGAAAAAGGTAGCTTAAGCTCACATCCTTATTCTACCAAATTTTAACAAGGTATTTGAGGTTGAATGCGATGCCTCTAATGTGGGCATTGGAGCTATTTTGAGCCAAGAAGGAAAGCCTATTGCCTTCTTCAGTGAGAAGTTGAATGAAGTAAGAAGGAGGTTTCTACCTATGATAAGGAGTTCTACGCCATTTACAGAGCTTTATTCCATTGGAGTCAATATCTCCTAGCCAAGCCATTTTCTTATACTCAGATCATGAGGCATTGAAATTTATTAATCAACAGCACAAGCCACACAAGAGACATGCTGCTTGGGTAGAGTTCTTGCAATCCTACAACTTTACTATCAAGCACAAGTCTGGTGTTCAAAATGTTGTTGCAGATGTGTTGAGCCGAAAGCATACCTTATTATCAGCCATGGAGGTGAAAGTGGTTGGATTTGAGGTCTTCAAGGAGCTTTATGAGAATGATGTGAATTTCAACTCGATATGGCAAAATTGCATGTCAGGTTCTTTTCAGCAATACTCTATCCTTGATGACTTCCTTTTTTGTGCTAATGCATTATATGTGTTCCATGTTATTCCTTGAGACAAGTAATTATGGCTGAAGCTCATGGTTGTGTCTTGGGAGGACATTTTGGCCGAGGCAAAACTCTTGCTCTTGTTCAATCTAATTTCTATTGACCAAAGATGTACAAGGATGTCAAGAAATTTGTGAAGCGGTGCCGAACTTGTCATCTGGCCAAAACAAGAAGTCAAAATTCGGGATTATATACTCCACTTCCAGTTCCTAATGCTCCATGGGAGGATATGAGCCTTGACTTTGTTATGGGACTGCCTTGAACTCAAAGGAACAAAGACTCTATTATGGTTGTTGCCGATAGATTCTCCAAGATGTCTCATTTTGTTCCTTGCAACAAGACAAATGATGCATCACATATTTCTGACTTATACTTTAAGGAGATTGTGAGATTGCATGGAATTCCAAGAACAATGGTGTTCGATCGTGATTCAAAATTTGTTGGCCATTTTTGGAGGACATTATGGAGGAAGTTGGGCACATCATTGAATTATAGCAACTCTCATCATCCACAAACCGATGGGCAAAAGGAGGTTATCAATCGAAGCTTGGGAAACCTGCTTAGATGCTATGTGGGCAAAACATCAAGCAATGGGACCTCATTCTTCCTCAATTGGAGTTTGCCTATAATCGTTCCGTGCACCACAGCATTGGTAAGAGTCCTTTTGAAGTTGTTTATGGTGCTAATCCTTGTGGCCCTTTGGATTTAGTTCCTCACCCCACCACGAAGCAATTTGGTGGAGATGCTGATGAAAGGGCAAAACAAATTCAGAAGCTGCATGAGAGTGTCAAGGCAACCATTGATCGGCAAAATAACAAGTATATGCAAGCTGCCAACAAAAGTAGGAAGCAAGTGGAGTTTAATGTTGGCGATTTGGTCTGGATCCATCTGAGAAAAGAGAGGTTCCTGCAAGGCAAATTTGGAAAGTTGAAACCAAAGGCTGATGGTCCATTCAAGGTGCTCAAGTGAACTGGAAGGAATGCTTGTGAGATCGAACTGCCAGAAGGTTATGGAGTATCTCCAACGTTCAATGTGGTTGATCTGAGTCCCTATCATGGAATAAATGAGGACTTGGGGATAAGTCTTTTTCCACTTGAAAAGATTGACACCGAGTTTAATCAAATTTTTTTCAAACAAGCATTTATGGAAATTGGTGGGCTGTTGAGCCAGTTCAATTGGTGCCAACTAATCTCCTTGGCAAGAAAAGAGTAATTAATGAAGATTGGTGCCGGTCATAAACCAAAATTCGTCCAACCTATGCATGGAGGGTTGTTTCATGCACTTATCATTTATCTTGGGAGTTTTCTTCTCATTTTGGGCAGATTTGAATATTGTAACCACGAAAATCTTTGAGATTTTGCTCTTTGTCTCTGTATCTCTTGGATTCCATCTAAGAGTGGTGAGTCACATTTGGGTATGTATCCATGCTTTCAATTCTTTAGGGTAGTGAACTATGTATCCCTTTGAGAATTCAAGCTTGGTGGTGACCTTTTATCCACTTGTTGTTCTTCCATCCGATCCCTTTTCATCCTTCGTTGTTTTGATTCTTGTTCCCGGTATCAATTTTCTCATTTATATTTGGATAAATATTTTTGTCTAATTCGGAGAGTCGAAATAAAACACTAGGATGGGAGCGAACTGTGGAGATTTTTATGAGAATATGTGGACCATGGTCTCCCGTATGGAAGCGCGTTAGTGGTTGGAAAAAGTACAAACTTGACAACCGGAACGAGAGTGGCAGACCATAATGTGAGGAAAAATAAAAGGAAGAAGAAAGAAAGATTCCAATGAGAAAACAATCGCTTTCCAATCAAAGTCTTTCAATTATTGGAGAAAATGATAGTTTGGTGCATAATTATATTTCTTTCCATTTTAAATCCAATTTCACAACAGTGCATCTCTTCTATAACTGCTGAAATGCAATCTCAAATGGAAAAAATCGCAAAAAATTGTGGGAATAAAAGAGGTATAAACACTATCATTTAATACTTTCAACTTTTCAAATGAATATAAACTCAATCTCTTATAAGACTAATGGAAATGTAACATGATATCAAAATAGATTACCTCGTAGATTGTAAGCTCGAATTTGAAAGAGAAACTCCACCCAGTGGTTAATAACTTCCATTGCTCAAGTGCAGAAGAAAAATACTTGCACTGCCATCAATTATTGAGGGTAAGTGTTTAAAAGTACGTGACAAGTGTGTATTGATACTTATTAGAATATCATATCTTAAAAATAAAGGAAAAAAGTTGATTTTGATTCTTACTCTTTTGAACCATGTTGATGTTTAACCTAAAACTTTTTTGAATTGATTCTAGCTCTGCATCTTTCAAATATAGTTCAACTTTAGTCTTTTACATTAGATTTAATATGAAAAAGATTATTTAAAAATTTTAATAATAAAATATCTTTTTAACTAGAAATCATTTTTACAATTGTAAAAATGGAGAAACTTTTTATTTAAGGGGTGTTTGGTTCAAGTAATTTTGGATTACGGGGGAAAGTTGAGTTACATGGAAAATTATTATTTTACATGGAAAGTGAATTGTAAAATGAAATTGTTGTATTTGGCAAGTATTTTTAATTGGTGAAAAAGTTGTTAAAAAATAATATTATAATATTTGATGTGATTGAAATTGAATATAATTTTACAATAACGTTCTTACTTTAATTTGAATTTTTAAGGAAAGGGAGGTAAATTCGATATTTTAATTTTTTTTGAATTTTTTTAGAGGTGGGCCCCACCTACGTGGCTGCTTTTCCTTGGTGGAATCCAAGAATGCCACCCCAGGAGCCAGCATTCCTTTTCCCTGGAAAGTGAGAAGGCCCGACAATAGCTTTGTGGCCTGGGAACTTCACTTTCCCCTTTATTTTATATCCAAACAATGAAAACTATAATGTAAAAGAATTAATTTCCAATGTAAAGTAATCATTTTACATAGAAACAAACACCCCCTAAGATCAGAGGTGTCAGTAAGGACTCGACTCTAAACTGTCCCTAGAAATATTATCAATAGTATTAGGTATTGTCGGTGACCTCATTGGGATCGTGATAACCGAATTTGAGCTTCTTTTTTATTGAGATTTTTCTTTTATTTACTAATGTTTATTTAAAATATATTTTTATTCTAAAAATCCAAATCACATTTTTTAATATAAAAAATAAAGTAAAGGAGTAAAGCTGAACATACCTGAAAAGTTGATAACTAGTATTAACTTAAAAAAAGCTTATGTCAAATATGAACATAATTGAAATGGTTGAGGACCAAAATTAATATTTTTTTCAAAAAATAAAAAGAAAAGATATAGATTAAAGAAGATCAGCATTCAATACCATTACCTGTTAACTTGTATTTTTTTTATTGATATGTACCCAATCTGATATAACGACAATGAAATTATAAATGAATAAGAACAAAGTCTTCGATGAATTCTATGTTAGGATTAGTGCCCAAATCCAATCACATGCGATGTAATTGGAGTAATCTTTATTCATGAAATAAACTTAAGGTATTTATTATTCATCATTCGCTGTGAATTTTTTCTATTATGGTGAAACCCATAAATTAATGTATTGAGTTTTGGACCATGATGAGATCATGCTAGTGAGACCTACAATCTAATCAACCTTAATTTAAAATAGTTCCTAGTCATAGGATTGCTGAATAGGGGATCTGCAACCCAGTAAGGCTAGTATACTCGTTACATGCTCTACAGTAGAGGGTAACTGATCTCATAGTTACTTGTGAAGAGTCACTAATATGAGAGTATATGTGCTCATTATGGAATGAGTTCACTGAACTGACTCACTAGAGGAAGGCCTAATAGATTTCAAAATAAATGTCAATTGGCTAATCCTAAGGTGATAGTAGGTGTAAGTAATCCTTAGACCTGAGATTACCATAGTACCTCGTAATTGTTAAATTGTGGTTTTTGGTCTATTCCTTAGCATGACTCTCTGAGACATGTGTAGGGTATTCTGGATCCAATGAGACTTTTACGGAGGTGGTGAGTAATCAATAAGGAATCGGTTGCTCCGATTGTAGGAGAGTATGTCCTATGTATTCTGCTTAGTATCACCTCGAAAAATCTCTGGCCAGAGTAGTATGAAAATTGGAAAGGAGTTTCCGATATTTCATAAGTGAGTCAAATACTTAAGAATTGAAAACATATGAATAAGTATTGGGGCTTGACATATTATCCATACCCTACCTCATTCGGGACATTATATAATCGAAGGATTTAATTACACAGAAACTAGTCATCGAAGGGTGTTCGATCCTTATATTGAAATCCTCACTATTCGGGTAGTCATGACACGTTGCTAGGCGTCAAACTTGACTTGTGAGTTTATCCGGTTAAAAGTTAATCGAATTAACTCGTTAAAGAGTTTAATGAAATTAAAGTGGAATATAGTTAATGGATCCACTGCTGACATAGTGTGGAGCACAATGGGTCACACACAATACAGGTTTTTCTCGTAACCAAAATTTAATGGATTTAAATTTTGGATCGGGCTATTAAATTTTCACTAGCACGAATTGAGCCCGTAATGGTCACATACCTTATTGGATAAGGCAGTCTTAGAATTATATACATTTGATTAGATTTATCAAAATATGATTATTTTTCTCGGTTAAATATGCACGTAAATTACCAAATTGGATTTGGTTAATAACAGAAAGAATTTCTCAATTCTTACGAAATACCTGGTGTGGATACCGTGGAGGCGTACACGTGTGCTTCTAATCAAAGGATCGGCTTCAACAAGTTCGTGCAGTCAACCCGAGGAATCAGCACAAGAACCAAATCAGAGTTCTTGTAGGTTTCTAAACATGTTCCTTGTTTAATTCCGAATTACCTCAAAGTGATCCTGGATCGGGAATAAAAATTTTAAATTTATGTTTCCGCTGGGTTTCGATTCCCAACATTCTACCAGCAAAAGTCTGACGAATTCAAAGGAGAAGGGGGACATAACAAAGGGAGAAAACATTCATCGACAAGTTTCCCTCATGGAAAGCGATGGCAACTGTTTTGCAAAAGTCACTCCTCATTCAACCAATTTTATTCATGTGCACGGAATGGATCCGGAGGGGATGAGAAAGTTTTCTTAGTATTTCTTTTAAATAAACTATTGATCAATTTTGTCTATATTCTATTCATTATGGAACAAATTTGTTATATTCACTCATTTAATTTCATCAATTTATCTCGCTGTCCATTCTTCCGAATCTACTTAGAGGGAACATTGTAATATCATTTACTTTTTCTTCTTTATACACAATATGATTTATCCAAAAAAATCAATGAGTCATAATTTATCCATGTTCGATTCCCGTTAGCTTACTAAGATGTAAAACTCTTCTAACATTTACAAAATTCAAACCCAATAACATTCATTCATTTGTTTAGTCTTAGATAGTAGGCTCCAAGAAGTCTTGGGAGTATAAAAATGAAAAGTAAAATAAATTACATAAGAAGAAAATTGAGCCTAGAATTTTAAGATTTTTCATGAAAGTAAATTCCCATAGGACTAACTCCCTTTGCATCCTTTCTATAATAAATATACTTCACTAATAATTTTCTTATAATTAAACCTGAAATAGTATTAATATAATTCATTGAAAAAACTGAAGATCCTCCGAATAGAGGAGGTTGCACATTACTTCTAATACCTATTTGACTTGAGATGTGACCTTTCTTATTTTGATCCCTTTTAATCCAAACACATTCTCATTATTGAAAAGTAGACAGGGTGCTACAAATATTCAAAATGATGTCGTTGATCTCCCATGACGCGCTTATGGGCTTGTCTATTGCTTTCATTACTGCTTGAGCATCTGACAATATTCTAATACATTGTCAACCCTTTTCTTTTGCAATATGACATGCCAAAAGGATTGCTTCCACTTCAACTTCTAGGAGAGAGTGGTTTGGAGTCATCAAAAACCAAGATTGCATAATTTCAAGTCCTGTCATACTAATTGAGATGGTTTGACATTTACTTTTAAGTAAAATATCAGATCTAGTTATATGATTGGAGAAAATCTATGTTTGACATACCTTTAACCCTTTACGAATTGACTAAACTCGAACTGTATTACTTATATCCATCAAGTTCTCCAATAAGATGGGATCATACATATAAAAAGTGCTTCAATCATTTATCCATAATGTGAAAATAATTTAATTTTGGCCAGAAAATTGTTTGTTCCACCATCTGGGCATATTCCATCTTCCTCGAGCAATACTAATAAAATAGTCACGTTTCTCCACGAACTTTGGTCAAAGAAGGCAGGGATATGAAAAATACGAATAATGTTGCATTTAATTATTCGAGCATTCCGGATGGAAGCTTGAACTTGTCACATCCCTGCTCTCCGTTCAGGGTATTGTATATAATGAGTATATTACGTGATAATATCGATATGATATTACAAGCAAATAAAAATTAACTATTTTAATATTTTCTTAATAAAATCTTAAAATAAAAAATTATATAAATAATTAAATTTTATTAATTTATAACATAATTTTAATAATATATCCGTTACAAACAAGACCTTCTCCTCTGCCTTATGAAAAATCCCCATTTCCCATGTTGAATCCCATCCTTCGAGGCCTTACTCCTGTCTCTACCCTTTATTTGATCTCGAAAATCTCAGTCCAGCTCTCCATCAGTTTCAGACATACCGGATCTCATGTCGATGCAGGGTGCTTGCCTGCCTCCTTGAGAAAGGCCTCGAGTTCTAGTTTTTCAACATCGACATGAGATCCTGTAAACACAAGAAGGAGCCCTTCCTTTCCCTGAATGTGAGTTCGAATCCTTCGTAAATCAATATAGAGAATTTTCTCACCAGCGATTGTTCAGCTACTGAACTGTAAATTTTCCCGGAAATAAATTGGAGGAAGAGCTTTAACGTGGCTCCATGATCTGATTCTGATATGCTCTTGTCATGGTTCCGACGCAGCCATTTGGTCAAGTCCCAGCATTTGAGGATGAAGAATTGAAGCTCTTTGGTAAGTATTTAGTATTTCCCGAGCACAGTTGATGATAATATTAGCTTTCATCTAAGCACAAAATCCGGTATATATTGTCTTCCTAGTTCTTAGTCCTTTATTTCTCGATGTAGAGTCGAGGGTGATCACACTGTACATAGCTCACAAGTACGCCGACAAGGGGACCCTGCTGGTGAACACCGGCAAGGAAACGGTAGCCATTTCCATGTGGATGGAGGTCGAGGGCCCCCAGCACGACCATGTGGCATCCAAGCTCATCTGGGAGCTGGGGCTTAAGCATGGTTTTAAAAAACGGCCCGTCGCGGCCGTAACGGCCGTTACGTAACGGTATCGGAAGGCTCCAATAGCGTTCTGGGCCGATATCGCGGCCGGAAAAAAAATCACTGGCCGTTGCGGCGTTACGTAACGGCGTAACGGGCCAAAAATCGGCCGTAACGGCCGCGACGACCGTTTTTCTTCACTTTTATACTGTTATTCATATTTTTATACACATTTACATGTTTTGCTGTTTCAAATTTATAAAAATACATATATTTGACACATTCTTTTATCGGAAAACATGTTTATACGAAGTTATATTGATATTGTATGCACAGAAATGCTGAGAAATATCATTTTTTTAATGAATATTCAATGTAATACATAAATTACTTGGATTATTTATCATCAATATATGTGAAAGCACATAACTTGACGTGAAATTTATTTGTCTTATATGTGCAGAAATGCACATGAATTTGGCAAGACTTTTGTAGGTGTATTATTTACCAAATATGATTGTGCAGAGAATAAAATTATTGGAAAGTACATATCTTTTTTACCAAATAGATGTGAAATTTATTTGTCTTATATGTGCAGAAATGCACATGCCTTTTGCAAGGCTTTTGCAAGTGTATTCTTGACCAAATATGTTTGTGCAGAGAATAAAATTATTGGAGAGTACATATCTTTTTGACCAAACAAAACTTTCTATGTAGAGAATAATTCATGAGAGAGGACATCGTAGCATTATAAATGCATGCTCAATCTCTACCATAGAAGATCAGTCAAGCTCATGGTCTTTCGATTGCCATTCTGCCTGATTTACCCTTAAAGTTCAACTTTATATTTTTTGTACCTTAGAATTCTACTCTCAAAGATATATCGGGAAATTACAAAGAATTTTTCTTTGTAGATGGTCTGAAAAGTTGAGATAAAGGTTATCGAAACCTTTTTGTGTAAGTTCTATTATGAATTGTTGTTTGATTACATTAATTCCTTCATTCAATTAGAAATTTCTCTTACTTAGAAATTGGTTATTTGTACTTGATTTATTTCTTTTTATCATGGATATGGATATAATTTCGCCTTGCATCCACTGCCAACAATTCATGAGGATCAAGAGGCCAATTTTGGTAATAGTGCTGCAAATTATTTTTTTGGACATGGTTGGATGCAATTCAATGAAGTAAACGATGAAGATGGAGCAGAATCATACTATGATCCAGCGCGCCATTCCACCACTTGGTGAAAAACCATGTATAATGATGATTTATTCACAATTTTGAGTCACTTATTTTAGATGTGAGAATGAGAGTAATATTGACAATATTTTATATTTATTTTTATTCATTTTGGATGCGTAAAAAAAATTCGGACCGCGACACCCGCGACGCTGTTATGTAACGCCGCGACGACCATAAACCGTTACAACCGCGACGCGACGGTTACGCGACCCGTGACCGCAATTTAAATCCATGGGCTTAAGCCCATCTTCGGGATGCAGACTGACACCGCCGTCGTGGAAGAGTATGAGCCCAAGCTTGCGCACTGCCATCCTCGACTTGTATGAAGCCCGCCTGTCCAAGTCCATATACCTCGGTGGGGACTGCTTCACCCTCGCCGACCTCCACCACCTCAGTACCATAACCCACTGGCGCACACCCAGGTCAAGATGCTTTTCGACACCAGGTCGAAGGTCAGTGCATGGGTAGCCAATATCTCATCCCCACCCACCTGGTGCAAGGTCCTCGAGATGACGAGCCCAAAGTGAGGGATCCCTTGTGAGCCTAAGGGGATTCTGAAATTTCTCTTAGAGTTCTTTTATAATTCGCTGTCGTGATTTTGCTGTTGTTGTTGGTGGGTGTCAGTATTTCAAGGAGTTTTTCTATAATTTTGTTATTAAAGAAAAAGTTCTCATGTTTTTGAAGCTAAGATTAGTATCCTTGCTCAGGATCAGCTATAAACTATGTAATAGTATGTTAGCTCCATTTTGGACTTGGGAAACTTTCGTAGATTTACTTGTACAGATTGATGGAATGGACTTAACCTAAAAAAATATATTTCTATATCAATTTCGAAAGGAATTCATATTGGTATTATCTTTATGAACAATCGAGATTGCTAATGGAGGTCCTATCTCCGAATTTGTTGAAAAATAAATTTCATATCAATTAAATAAAAAGAAACTTGGTAATCTAGAAGAATTTGGCACCACCATCTAAAAACTTAGATGTAACCAATTTGTGTATGCTTGGTGAATATTTACATATTTTACATAATAAGAGAGCAATTACCATATAGGCACATACTTCATCAAATCTGAGTATGGATATCATGGCTAGTATTGAGAATGAATCTCACATCGGACAATAAATAAAAATGATTCTAATTTATAAGAGAATTGGGTACCACCATCTATTAAATTAAAATTTTGAGTTGGATATGGACCCAATTTCCTATGGGTCATATGGATATTTAATATAGTATCAGAGCATGTTATCATGTGGACTCACACAATGTCAAGTCCAAGCGTGGAGCTCTTGGCCCATAAGCCCAAGACTGGAAGAAAAATATCTAGCTCGGGGAGCCCGAGAACATAAGAGAAAGCTCGTCTCATGGCTAGTTGTCCCCCTTGCTCAGGTATGAAAGAAAGAATACCCGACTCCATGTCAGTTTTTTAGGGCGTGTATTTAAAGACATATGTCAAGTGTAATTAAGATTGAGACTGGAAGGAAAAAACTAGCAATAGTTGACAGTATCAATTGTTAGTCCAAGGATGAAAAAAATGTCTCTTAGTTTGTTGTTTCAGACAAGAAGGTATGATTTTTAAGTAAAATTAGCTGAATCTATCATATTCATACATCTTGGTTAGTTTTATTTGAAAAATTATATCTAATATTAAGAAGTCCAAATTAAGCAACATTAGTGTCATTTGGTTTTTAACTCATGACAGGTTAAAAAAATAGAATATAATATCAAGGGATTGAGAATAAGCTCAAAAAAATGATTTTTATGCCATGGAGAATTGTAACATTAGATAGAAACTAAATGTACTTGAAATATTTATGGGGTATAGTTAAGGGTTTTTTTTTCTGAATTTCTTCCTCCAATAAAACCTTATTTGATTAAATTTTAGTGAAAAATAAAAAAATAATAAAAATAAATAAAATACATCTCATCTTATATAAATAATGTGTAGGGTTTCGAGAGGAACCTTCAAAGGCCACAACATTTTTGAAAAGAAAAAATCCCTCAGCTGAGGGGACCTTTTCTGTCAGCTAAAAGGGACAAAAAACCATCAACAGTAGCCAAGTCCGAGTTGCCCTAGAGAGCTCGATGCCACTACCAACCTTGTCACTGGAATCGCCCCCGTTTACCTACGTCACCGATCTCATCTATTTGAGTAGCCCACCACCGTGCCCTATCCTCCTCCGTCTCGAGATTTCACCACTATCGGAGCCTCTAGCCACTCGGCATTTCCACCGACCACAACTCCAATCAGACCACCCAAAGCTCTCTAGACCCATCTAAGTACGATCAGTTGCCGACTCGAACCCGAGCTCCTCTGTTCGTGCCACCAATATCATCTCCTGAAGCTGAGCCCGAGACATCTTTCGACAACCGAGCCTCTTCGTCCTTGCAGGGTCCTGCGTATTCGAGCCCTTGTACAACATCACCAAACCTGAGCTCCCATATCCATCACCCATCAGACTGAGCTTCAACTGCCGAACCATCCTTTTTCTCCACACTGACCCAAGTTCATTGTTACCTTAAGCTTCAGCTTCGGCTGCCAATGGATTCCTGTGCTCATTCTTCTTCTGCTGCTGCATTCTTCACCATAGCTCTTCCCTTCTCTCTGCACCAGTACCAACGAGCAGCAGAAAGAGATTCCATAGACACCTGCCGAGAATCCTCCATTCCCGTGCATCTCCACTCTGCTTAGAGCCTATGTTCGTCCCGAGCACCGCCGACAGACACCTTTCTCCTCTAGTTCTGTCCCTGTTCTGAGTCACTAGTGACCCACCTACAACCACCTAAATCGATGATTATTTATCCATAACCTTCTGCTCGAATCAAGCCATTGATTGACTCGTCTATTAGTTGGTAAGTTAGGTAAATCCCATTGCAGCTAGCTGACTATCTGCTCTGTCCTACTCGATTATTGCTTGTTATATTTTGTTGTTGTTGTTGGTCTACTTCTATTTACTGCTCGCCTTACTCGTTTGTGGTTGTCGGTGGTTGGTCCATGCTGATTTCTATTCATTGATCGATTACCTCGTTGTTGCCCGCTGATGGTCAACCTCTACTCGCCTTTGTTCACTAATTACATACTTCATTTGTTGTTGGTTTATCAGTCATTGTTTCATTGTGGTTCATTTGGACTGAGATGTTTGTTGGCTAAGAATTACTGGGTTGATATGTGGCGATGATTGTATGGTGGAGACGATGGATCTAGTCTTGTTTGGCAATTGTATCAATGATCCTCATATACGGAGATAGTCTAGTGGTTGTTTCAATGGCTCTTTTGACATAAATGGGGCTACTTGTTATCTATTGTCTTATCTGCTCCTTCCTTGATGTTTCTGCTTTAGTTATGTGTCATTTTAACCCAAAAAGGGGCTTGCATACTCTGATAATGAGAGAAAAAGGGGCTTACAGCTCCCTGATCGAGATCCTCTCTTGATTCAAGTGTCATTTTCATTGCAATAGGGGCTGTGCACACTCCGATAGTGCAACAGTTACTATCTCAACATTTTTCTTTGATTCAAATGTGATGGAAACGGAGCTATACACATTTTGATAGTGTAGGAGCTCCTTCCTTGACATTTTTTCTTGTTTTCAATTTCATTTTTACCGAGAATGGGGCTATGCATGCCCCTATAGTGTGGCAGCAGCTCCTTACTTGATAATTGCTAAGGATTTTGATGGAAAAAGAGCTCTTTATTATTTACTGTTACAGCAGCCACTCGCTCAGTTTTTTCTCTCAATTTTAGTGTCATTTTGATGGAGATTGCAGGCTCTTAATAGTCTGTAGCTGTAGATGCATCTTCATCTAAGTTTTATCTTTATTTCAATGGCATTTTTGGTGAGAATGGAGTCTTTACTTATCTTATTATGCAACTACTATTCACTTGACATTTTCCCCTTTGTTTTCATTGAATTCTTCAATAGAGAAATGGGGCTATTATTGCTCGATGATTTCTCACAATCTCAATATCATTTTCAATGAGAATAGAGTTCTTATCCATTTGATCTTGTAGTAGCCTTTTGCTGGACTTTTCTCTTGATTTCTATGACATTTTTTTATGAAAATGGGGCTGTTTACTATCTTCGATTATAGTTGGTCTTTACTTGATGATTTCTCATAATTTCGATGTCATTTCAGACAAGAATTGAGTAGTTTAATTTCTATCATTACACTAGCCCCTTTACTTAGTTTTTTCTCTTGATCTCAATAACCTTTTGATCGAAGAGGTGGCCCTTCGAAGTATGGTATGGCAGCTAATCTTTGTCTGGCATTTTCTCTTGACTTCTAGTGTGTTTTAGCACCAAAACTTTGGGTTTAGTCTTATTGATTGTCGTTGCATCTTGTTGGTTATTCTACACTCGTTTTTGTTTGTCCTTCTATTTCTGATTTGGATCTTAGGTCCATTAGTTATTGACTTTGATTGTGGATAAATTGCCTGTTACTTTGTTGATCAATTGATGTGTGATTTGATTACATGTTCTTTGATTTAGGCAGGGTTGAGAATTTCAATATGTGTGAGCGCATATTGTAAGGGGCGAGTAGAGTGAAAAAGAGAGGATGAATACTTGTAATGTGAAAATAATGGAATCATCATGTTAGGGCACATGATTATCGATTATTGACCTTAATTTTGGACCTACGACTCAAACCTTGATCAGGGAAATGATTGGATGAATTAAAACGTGCAAGCAAATAAACAACCTAGATATAGGGAGAGGTATCGAACTCGGGAGTGTCGATTGGCGTGCGATCGTTTCGAATATAATACGACCCCGAACTCATACTTTGGTCCAAGATTGACAGATAAGAATTTAGGTGGCTAGTATCACGATCCTCTAGGTAAATAAAAGGTTTCTGATCAATTTTAGGATTAGCCATTAAATGGTTAGTAGCTATTCCAAAAACTCAAACACGGCTTAAGTATTAAGTTAGGTCTCGTGCGTGCTTATAGTTTAAGGGGCTACCCCAAGCGGGAGATTTTCCAGGTCTGACGGGACTGAAGGGATTCCAACAAATCTATCAATGAGATACCCGTTTTCTTATTTATCTCTGGAGAAACATTCGACCAAAAACTAGGATGTGAACGATCTGTGGAGATTTTTATGAGAACATGTGGTCCATGGTCTCTCGTATGGAGGCGCGTTAATGGTTGGAAAGGTGCAAAACTTGACAACCGGGCCGACGGTAGCAGAGACAATACTGTCAGGAAAACGAAAGGGATAAGAGAGAGAGATTCGAATGAGAGACCACTCACTTTCCAATCAAAGTCTTCAGCTAATTGAGAATGATAGTTTTGTGTGTAATTGAAACAATCTTTTCATCTGAGATAAGTGGTAATCCTTCAAGCAAAAAAAAAAAGGTTAAGTGATAGTCAATTTTTTTTTTTTTTTGGTTTTTACGTTATACTGCAAGCGGTGTTCATTTCTCTCCCTTTTTACCCCATTTTCACCTGAGTGTATCTAATTCTATAATTGTTAAAATACAATTCCATAACTAAGATAGATTCGTTGAGATGATTGGTACCTATTTCGTTTAAGTAAGGTCTCGGATTTGAGTTTTATAAATGAAGTGAATTCACTTTGAGAGAACTTTACCCTTTAGTGGATCCTTCCTACTTGAACTAGATTAGTTAAAGCCTGTTAAACTTCTAGATACTAGTAATTTGAACCGAAAAATTTTATCTCATATAAAAAGAATAAAACATGGGAATACAAGAGGCATGAGCACTGTCATTTAATAGTTTAAACATTTCACGGTGATAGGAGTTCAACCTTTCATAAGCATAAAGGGGTTGTAACCCAATGTCAAGATAGATTACTCTGTAAACTTTCCCACCTCACTAGATCTATATGTGGCTCATGGACTTAGTAAGCTCGAGTCCGAAAGAGAGCCATCCGTCTGGTGGCTATTACCTTCTCCGACTCGAGTGTGAAAATGGATTACTTTGTAACATGATGTCAAAATGGACTACTTTGTGAATTTCCACACCTCACTAGATCTACGTGTGGATCTTGGACTTAGTAAGCTCAAGTTTGAAAGAGAAAGTCATCCATATAGTAGCTAATACCTTTTCCAGCTAGAGTGTGAAAGAAAAATACCCGTATCACGATCAATTATTGAGAATAGATAACTTAGAATTTTATATGCAAAAAATAAAAAGAAAACGATTAATATAAAGAGACCAAAATTGAACACCACTTATTAATTTCTACTTTTTGATTGAATGGTAGCCGATGTCCTATAAAGACAGTGAAATTTTAAGCAACTGAAGAAAAAAAAAAATCTTCAATGATTTCTACCGACAAAGTCTTCGATGAATTCAAAGCAAAGGGAAAAATAACTGAGGTGGAAAACATTCATCCACGAGTTTCCCTCGTGGAAAGCAATGGCAACTGTTTCGCAGAAGTCTCTCTCTTTTTTTTTCATTTAACCATTTTTGTTTCTTTAGCCGGAGTGGATCTGGAGGAATACACGTTCAGTGTGTAATAATATATAATAAGTTTATTATATAAATTATTATTTAAATATTGACGTATATAAGGTTAATCGTCAAAAATTGTAAAATTTTACACATGTTAAATTACTGTTCTAATATGAATTTATTGCGTATTTATATACTGAAAATTTACTCCATAGCAGAGGGCATGGGGTGGATTTATTTTAAATAAATTATTGACGAATTTTATCTATATACTATTAATTATGCAACAAATTTCTTATATTCAGTCTTTTAATTTCATATATTTATGTCATTGTCCCTTCATTGGAATTTACTTCGGGAACGTAATATCATGTACTTTTTCTTCTGTATAAACCATTAGATATTAAAAAGAAATAAATCATAACTTATTCAGGTCCTATTTAAATTATCCTAATAAAATATAAAGCTCTTCCGATATTTACAAAATTTAAATCCAATTGCATTCATTATTTTTTAGTCTTAAATAGTTGGCGCTCCAAGAAATATTAGGTAATAGAAAAATGAAAACTAAAAAAGTACATGAAGAAAGTTGAACCTAGAATTTTAAGATTTTTCATTCCTTCTATAACAAATATACTTCTTTTTTTTTTTTGGTCGCCAGCCACGGTATCCAAGCAGGCCCCACCAGCGGTGAGGCGGCATCTTTCAGCCAACCATACTTGACTAATCCGTTGGTCGCCCCGGGTCGCACGCCTGGCAATGGCGGGTGAGGCTCCCAAGGGGGGTGTCTGCGTACGTGAGGTCTCGAACCTGAGACCTCCTTAAGCGGCACCGAGCTGCTTACCACTCGGCCCAACCCCCGTGGTTATAACAAATATACTTCATTAATATTAATATGAGATAATTAATATGGTTGACTTACTCTTTTCTGTCAAATGTCAGATCAAGTTATGTGATGGGAGAAAATCTGACAGGCATACAGTTACTCAACTAGACTCAAATTGTGTTGCTCAATATAAAATGTGATAAGTAAAAACGGAAAAAGAAAAAGAAGGCTTCAATGATTAATGTATAGTGTGAAAATAATTTGATCTTGGCATTTAAATTGTTTTGTTCCACCAACTGGGCATAAGTCTAATAATTTTTGACAAAATACGATAATTCGACATAACACAACATGAAATTAGGCAGGTTTGAGTCAAGTTTATTTAGACATGAACCTATACAATACGATAAATGAACGTGTTTAACTGAGTTTGAACCTGTATAAAATAACACGATGTTTAAACACGTTTATTAAATGTATTCACAATTTTCATATATATTGACTCATTTAACACATTTATATAAGAAAATTTTATGATATATAAAATATTATATGCATTGCATGTATTATTATTACTAAAAATGATGTTACATAATAATATTTATTGATTATACTAATTGTCAATAAATATTATTATTTTAATAATCATATCATATACTATTATAGTATAATTATATATTATTGACATCTCACGTTAAATGGACCAACCCGGTTTAAACACAGTTTAGACACAATAGTTTAAATACGTCGTTTAGACACCAAAAATAAATGTCATATACAGATCATCAAAATTTCTAACCCGAACATACTTAAATACAACACGATACAGTTTGTGAGGCCTCACTGGCCAGATTCTATCTTCCTGTAGCAATATTCAAATTAATAAAATAATCACGTTTCTCCATCAACTTTGGTCAAGGATGGCAAGAATATGAAAAATACGAATAATGCTGTATTTAATTATTTTAGCACTCTGGATGAGAAGGTTGAACTTATCATGCCTCCCATCTCCCCTCCCTATAAATAATTCCCATTTCCTAAGTTGAATCTCGTCCTTCAGTGCCCTTTCTCCTCTCTCGACCTTTACTCGATCTCGAACATCTCAGTCGAGCTCTCCACTAGTTTCAGCCATGGCGGTTCTGAAGGTCCACGGAAGCCCCCTGTCCACGGCCACCTGCAGGGTGCTCGCCTGCCTTAATGAGAAAGGTCTCGAGTTTGAGTTTGTCAGCATCGACATGAAATCCGGTGAACACAAGAAGGAGCCCTTCCTTTGCCTCAACGTGAGTTCCAATCCTTCCTAAGAATTTTCTCACCGGCGATTGTTCAGCTAATGAACTGTAAATCGTTCCGAAAATTAATCAGAAAAGGAGCTTTTGTCTGTTCCATGATCCGATTCTGACATGCATGCTTTTGTCTTGGTTCCGACGCAGCCATTCGGTCAAGTTCCAGCATTTGAGGATGGAGAATTAAAGCTCTTCGGTAAGTTTTTCCGAAGCACAGTTGATGATAGTATAAGCTCTCTTTGGATCCTTCTAGCTGAAACTTAAAATCCGGTGTAGATTGTCTTCTTATCCTTTGCCGTCTTTCTCTGTGTAGAGTCGAGGGCGATCACCCAGTACATAGCCCACATGTACGCCGACAAGGGGACCGCGCTGGTAATGCCCGGCAAGGAAATGGCAGCCATCTCCGTGTGGATGGAGGTCGAGGCCCACCACTACGACCCGGCGGCGTCCAAGCTCCTCTGGGAGCTGGGTTTTAAGCCCCTCTTCGGGATGCAGACGGACGCCGCCGTCGTGGAAGAGCACGAGCCCAAGCTTGCGGCCGTCCTCGACGTCTACGAGGCCCGCCTCTCCAAGTCCAAGTACCTCGCCGGGGACTGCTTCACCCTCGCCGACCTCCACCACCTCCCCACCCTGCCACACCTGATGCGTACCCAGGTTAAGAAGCTCTTCGACGCCAGGCCGAAGGTCAGTGCATGGGTAGCCGATATCTCAGCCCGGCCCGCCTGGTGCAAGGTCCTCGAGATGACGAGCCCCAAGTGAGCGAACCCTTGTGAAATTCCTCGTGGAGCTCAATAATTTACTGCTGTCGTCGTTTTGTTGTTGTCGTTGGTGGTGGTGGGTGCCTGTATTTCCAAAAGCAGATGAGCTTTGCTTTTTCTTTTCCGAGGGTGTGTTCAACTTTTTCCATATGTCTTCAATCGTGGAAGTTGAGGGCATTTGCAATTAATAAAAGAATGCAGTGGAGGAATCCCTCCGTTCTTCTGTATTATCTTGAGATTTATCCCCACAATAATGCATTTCTTTTTTCTACCGGAGATTAGGTGAACTTTAAACTAAAAACTCAAAGGGAGAGAAATTTTATAATTAAAAAAGTTTTTTTTTTTCCTGGCAGATGTATGATGCATTAAACCACTCGAAGTCATTGGCATTGACTCAGTACCCACGATTCTTGCGGTGGCCGTCCTAAGGCATCACCTAACATAATATTAGATATCTCTTGAAAAGGCTTATCATGGTAAAAAATATTCTGCTCCAAGTCAATGTTGTCCCATGCAAACTTCGCTAAAAATGTGCTGCTTTATTAGCCTCTCCCGAAAACTTTCTTTAGTCTGAAGACTTGAAATGCAATCCAAAATAAATGGTCCAAATGGAGAATTGCCATCCAAGCAAGAGTAAAATAAATCAAAATTGGAGTGCAGCTCCACTTCCAGGAGCTGCATGTTTAACTCTCTGGCTAAGCATTCCATCTGCGAACATCTAACACTCTCTACTTTAGCATACCGTTCACAATTCCAAGGTTTCACCCAATCCCTTCATCGTACTCATCCCCACTCTCCCCAACCAACCGCTGCCTGAGCCATCATTATTTAGCTTTGCCCTCCCGCATGAAGAGACCTCCCAAACTCATCCGTAATTGGAAAAGTTTTATTTCCTAATAAATTGATTATATTCAAATTTAAATTAATTATAATGAATTTTAGAAATCAGTTTATGTACAAGAAAAGAAATTAAAACATGCAAAAATTAGAAAAATAATATTAAAAAAATGGAGATTGAACTTTAAATGGTCAAAATCTGGCATATTTGCTACATTTAAGCAACTGTTGCAGAGTGCCACTAAAACAACAACTAGAAGTGGTTGTAAGAAGAGAGTAGGAGATCTAGTGTAGCTCTATTCAGGTTATTGTGACTTTCTCACCCATCTTTTTTTTATCAGCAGACTTTCTCACCCATCTATTCTTGCCTTCCTTATACCCTGTTTTAAGGGATAATAATTTAAAAAGACATAAATTTTTAGTAGATAAACGAGTTATGACCGATAATACAAATAGCTCATAATAACATAAACTTTTAACGGATGATCAAATTATATCACTAACTATAAAAATGACATGTGATGATAGAAAATTCACTCCTAGTTAACATCATTTGTCTCCTAGATAAGTTTCGGTTCTTCTACTGAATGTTAAGTGTGAATTATGATAATATGTATTAAATTAGTCAAGAAAAAATTTGTTATGTCAATTTCACTTGTCAGTCTCTCCAACAATCGAGTTCAAGAGCATTTCATACCAGTAATGGGCTCCAAAAATTATTAATGATCCTAATTTACCTACATGATATATAGTGATAAAGAAAGTAAATTTTATATTTTTGCAGGAATTTTTATAAATTCTAATATAACTAATTTTAATAGTTAGTGATACGCTGTGAAATTTTATCTTTTAAAGAATTTAAAATTTTGCATGGTTCATTAATTCTTGGTATGATGTTGATCCAAAAAAAAATATTTCTTATCAGTAAGATTTTTTCCCTGGAATATTCATATCGCGATTTGTGAGACAAGCTCAAACAGTATCATATCAAATTTTATTCGAACACAAAGGGCATAAAAAAAAAGGAGAAATGATGATGTGATCAAAAAAGAGAAAATAATGGTATAGCAAATTTTAACGGTGGCATTTTAAATTCAAAAGTCAAAGTCAACACTACATTACCAAATCAGAGGCCTCTAATTTACCTTTGATCCCTTGCAAATATATCCAAAGGGTTCTTTTTCTTCATTATTTGTCACGATACGGTTGCAATCTCGTCGTTCTGGCATATGCGGTGTCCCACTCACTCAATATTAAATTATATCTATGGAGTTATGTATTATTCTTTTTTTTATAATCAATGTATTAGAGCGTCTTTCAAATCTTATTAATAATAATTACGAAACATTATCCTCAGAGCGTACACAATATATAAATCATATATGTTGAATAAGTTATAAATAAATTCTAATAAACTCGTACTCCTAAAAATCGAATCCTTACTATAAAAAATAATGAGGGGACACTTGCCAGTGGGTGAGAACCGACGCTATGGGTCACTGTCAACGTGTCATGAACAGTTCTTGAAATAAGAAAATTAGGTGTCCCATCAATTTACGGTCATAAAATAAATGTTTTTGGGACTGAAGAGACATGTCAGAGCATTTAAAAATCCGGACGGCCACATGATCAAGTGCCTCGACTGGATAGGATTAAATAATCGAGCCGTGAAAGACCTGTCAAAAAATTAAAAATGAAAAGAAAAGAAAAGAAAATTTTAGAGTAGATTAATAGTTAAGAATTTAAATTTATTATGAGTTAATATTTGGGGATCTTCTTAATTTTTTTTACAATCCCATCCTCTCTCTTTCGTTTTATCTAATGGGTCCGCCGTCCTCTTTCCCTTACAGAAATTTGACATAGCAATCCGTGGAATTAACTGACATTACATTTTGCGTATGTGACGCTACCAGTGAAATTATAATTTCATAGTACAACAACAACATTTTAATCACCTAATATATATAGGGTCTCAAAAATTTTAATGCCCCTAAAGTTCATAATTTCACATTTCATCTAAAATTTTCATCTGATTTTTTATTTTTTTAAGTAGAAACTAATATAAATATTAATGTTGTACTAATTGTTTGTGATTCTACGTTGTTGTAACGCCAGTGTGCATATCACATCACACACACGAAAACCTAATTCAAAAATCTACTGAAAAAGTTGCACCTTATTCAAATGATAGAAATTAACTAAATGAAGTTCAAATAAGCAAGCAAGCTATAAATTAGAAATACTACTAACTGATCAGGTCAGTTATCCCAAGATCACAACTTCACCTTATTGTTATTCAAATCCTGATTTTTTTTATCTATATCATTGATTAATTCTTTTGTTAATTAGACTATTAATTAAAAATTCTCTTAACAAGTGACAAAACTAGCTAGATGTATGACATTAAAATACAACATATTCTTAACCATATTCTACTAATCATATTCTACTTGACATGTCAGGTGCTCTTGTATTATATTATATATAATAGTTGGCCTTACAAGTAACTTAATATATAATTCAATATGGTACCAGAGCTGGCAAACCCCTTAACACTCTATGCGTGATAGGAGGTGCTAGATTCGACATTGTTCAAATCATGAAATAATAATGGGTTCACAGGATAACTGAGTACTATTAACTAATAATTTAGACTTTTAAATGGAAATAGACTCAGTCTATTGTAAAGCTCACTATTAATAATATAATATATGAGCGTTTAACTCTACAGTAATCTTTGACTAAACGCGGACCTGTCTCTATAAGTCCCATCAATGACGTAAGTCTGCAAACTCGATATTCTCCTCTAAGCCCAGTCACCTACTCTGCCAATGGTCCACTCATGACAAAATACAATTCAACATATTTTATATTATTTAAGTAAGGTGAAACTATATTAATTTATGTAATTAATTGTGAGTCCACTTAAAAATTTACAACTAGTCTTAAACATATGTGAAAAAACAAACGATAAATTGCCTATTGCATTACGTGCTATGACAAAATTTCTTATATTGTCATGAATTTCAATAATGGCGAAAATTGTCACATACTTTCTTTATTTTTTTTTCCTTATATTGCCATGGGGGCTAACACCATTAATATTTTTGTTAAAATCTAATGTGGCAAGCTGACAGGGCCCATGATGTACGATTGGCACACATATGACATGCCACATCATCAATTCTTTAAAATAATTAAATACCTTTTTTAAAAAAATAGATATAAATTTTTTGAAGGTAAACTTTTTACAATTTAAAAAAATGCATGATTAAATAAAATAATAGATGAATATCATAACAATAAAAAAAATGAGATAGATATAAATGAATAAAAATTGAAAAATGGAAATTAAATGTAGATAAAATTTAAATAAAATTTTAAAACTTATTAAATGAAAATAAAAATGTAAAATAGAGGATAAATTAATAAAACAAATTCAAAATTTAAAATTTTAAAGTAAATTTCAAAAAGTAGAAATAATCAAATTCAATATTACATCTCATAATTAATTATATTTAGGATAGTGAACTTGTCAAGATTCCTTATAACTTGCGAATTGAGTTGGACAATTTCATCAATAAATATTTACTATCTTCCATAGTTGGATATAATTAGGGATGGATCAACAATTTATAGAGAGTCAAAAGAATGCTATCAAGGGAACAAAAATATGATTTCACTAAAAATATAGACAAAATTAATAAAATTTATATGAAATATTGAAGGTGTTTCCCCAGTTTGTGGGGCAGTGGCCCCGTGCTCCCGTATATCCATCCTTAAGTATGATAGAAAGTTTAGAAGTTTTGACTTCTTATTTGATTACAATCAAGTTTGATAAGTTCACAAGAGCCAACTTATTTTATCCATAAAACCCCCTAAATACATTCCTATAATATTAACATGAGTTTGAATTTTATTTTAAAAATTTAAGTTAATTTTATTAATTTGACCTTAATTTTTTGTTTTCTAAATTTTTAAAATTTTATTTTAATTTCGTCTAAAGTTAGTTTCCATTTTATAAATTTTATAATAATTATATTTATTATTAATATGATAGTAGTATATTATTTTTATTTAATTATATATTTATTTTTATTATTAAAATTTTCATATTATTTTAAAAATCTATAGTTAATCTAATTGTCTTGAATTTTTTTATTTTTCTCTAATTTTTCATTAATTTTTTAAAAAATTAATGAAGTGACGTGCCATATGTGCACCATCATGAGTCACATTGTAGTGTCAGATTTTAACAGAACTATTAATGGTATTAGTTCTCGTGATATTATGAGAATTAAATAAAGTACATGACAATTTTCATTATTATTAAAATTCATGATAGTGTAGGAAATTTAACCAAATTACATGGCATAATAGGTAATTTACCCAAAAATAAATATGAACTGTTAAATTTATTTAAATTTGAATTATTAATTATGAGTGATTAGTTTAAACCGAGAAATGGTCCAATAGCAGGACTCATAGACTTCAAGAGAGGAAAAATCAGCATTGAATGTTACACTAGAATAATCGGACACAAAACCTTTTAATTTGAAAATGTTGTCACTATAACAAATATATTTTCTCAATAATTGAACCTTACATGCTATGAGTGATCCAGGAATTTTGTATTTTTCATGTTGTTCCCCATCATCTAAAAGACCAATTCCCAGAATTGGGAACAAATTACCTTACTCAGAACATGTATTACAACACAAGCTAACTGGTTGTAACTTGCTCTTTTCTAATAAATAAAATTGAAATGTAAAATCGAGTGGTTATCTAGCAATTTTCTTCCATGAGACACCCAAAAGGCTGAAAATAGAGTCGATTATGTTATATATTATACAAGGCCTAACCACAGCCCGGTTCAGAACCGGAATTGAACTAGTCTAAACTGACTCAAAACTTGTCCAATCTAGAATGGGGCTTGAATCATCCCAACACTGTGGAGGAGCTTATTCCTCCTTGGATACCGGTTCAAGTTCAGAAACCGACGATTCCAATTCCCAACCATTATTTTTATAAATTTTGATTAAAATAAATTATAATGTTAAAAAAATTAAATTACATAAATATTCTTAATAATAATGATAAAATATCTAGTTTTTGGGAATCAAATTTTGTGTTTAACACATAAGTTTTATTTTGTGGAATCGGCCATAACAATGAACCAGAGCCAAAATCGGTTTCGAAACACCGTTGAATTGTCCTAGGCCAGTTCCATGCTATCATAGAACTACAACTGCCTGATTTCGAACAGTGGCCAGGACCATGCAATACTATCTATAATTATAACTCATGAGATACAATTTGATAAATCTCTAGAAAGGAAAATCTTTCATCTATTGACACAAAGGGTCTATGCATTAGGGGGTGTTCTATAACCAACTCGGGAGCCAGCTCTTGCATGAGCCCAAAAGCTTTTGACGAGCTCATCCGAGCTCATTTGGGCAATCTACCATAAGAAGTAGAAATCCACCTCACAACAGCAAACAAGAAGAGGAGGGCACACCCATGGCTGTTCCTCCTCCCATTCCCCTCTTGATTCCTTCCGAATGCATCGGTATCTCCTCTGTACTTTCCACCGCAGTCTTGAAAAATACCCGGTAGAGATTGTTGATGAAATTTATTCTTCCTGTGATCGTACGATTATTGTGGTGTTGTACCATCTACTGCCACCATGCGTGAAAGGAGTTCAAGAATACATCAGTCTACTTTCTAGGAGGTGGATGCTATTTTTTGAAGGACTAAATACGATATGGTATAAAGCAACCTCCGTTAGAAACCTTAGTTTGAAATTGGTCTTAACTCTTGACTTTCGAGTAAGCCTGGCAATTTTTGACACGATACGATAACCCGACACGGCACGACACGGAGTTAGGCAGATTTGGGTCAAGCCTATTTAGACACGAACCCGTTAGACACGAACCTGTACAGATATGATAAATAAACATGTTTAATTGGGTTTGAGCCTGTATAACATGACACGACACGTTTAAACACGTTTATTAGATGTATTTACTATTTATATATATTTTTTGACTCATTTAATACATTTATATATGAAAATTTTATGATATATAAAGTATTACATGCTTTACATGTATCATTATTGTTAAAAATGATGTTATATGATCAATAACTGATTAATCTTACTTATTTATTGTCCTAATTATCAATAAATATTATTATTTTAGTAATCATATCATATATTACTATAGTATAATTATATATTTTCGACATTTCTCATTAAATGGGTCAACCAAGTTTAGACACGACCGTTTAAACACGAACCTGTTTAGATACTAAAAATAAATGTGTTGTATCCCAATCATTAGAGTTCCTAACCCGGACACGTTTAGACACGACACGACACAGTTTGTCAGTCCTACTTTTGAGTCTATACAAGTGTTGTTAGCCGATCCGTGTCGAGCCAGTTCATGAACCAATTTGGGCCGTGCTAGAACCAGACCGTGATGCAAATGGTCTGGGTTGAACCAGCCAAATTTCTTTTCTATTTTTTTAAAAATTTTAAGGTGTTATTTCAAATTTTAAGATATTTTTAGAATTGTACGTACGATTTTAAAATAAAAATAAAAGATTTCATTATTAAGATTTGAACTCAGGTCATTTATTTAAAAGTCAAGAATCTTAACCAACTAGACTATATCATGTTTTGCTTATATTTTTACATTCAATATTATATAACTAATTTGATTATGTCATGCTTGATTTACACCATTTTGAAATAAATTTGAATGATTTATTTTTAGATTAAATTAAAAGATCGATATCGATCGTCATGGCTCGATCTTAGGGATGTCAGTCTTTTCTGGTTAACAAAAAAAAAAATTGAATCGAATAAAAATATAGATCTGGCTTAATCAATTTCAGATTCGATTGGGTACAATTTTTCCTTTTTAACATCGATTTGGTAGCTCTTCGCAAGCAAGGCATGGCTTCAACCCAAATAAGTAGCCTCCCTACCCAAGCCTGACCTCTGCGTCCCTCCCCGACCGGCGACATAGCCGCTGAGCCTCCACCACACCATGACCAGGTTCGCAGGAGGTCGTCCTGCGATTCCTTTCTTTATTAGGGCTTCCTGCTCTATTCTTCTTCCTTTTTAACCCTTTGATCCTGAAATCATATATTACACAAGATTAACACAAAATTCACCACTACTTTAATTTCCATGGCATCGAAACATAGTCATACAACTGATAATTTTTTTTTTACCATGGATGGAATAAAGGGGCAATCGCCATATATTGTTTGTCAATCTATTCATAAAATTATGTTTTTTCTCCTAATTATTAAGTTTGATTCATCATTCTACTTATTTTATCATGTCCTCTCCTGATCTAAATTTCAGACTTGTCTCCCCTTAAAAGAAAAAAAAAGGGGCATCCAGAGCCTATCTCGTCAAACAATCTAGGTGGGTGGTGCTGTGGGGATGAGGCTAGGCAGCCAACCCATTTTGACCGTCAGCAACTTATTTTGACCGTTGGAGCTTTGAAAAAAACAGATGTAAAAAAGGAACCGGTCTGGGTACAGTTCACAATTCCAGTCCAGGTCAGGGAGCCGGGCCGGTTGCAGGCCCAGAACAGGCCAGTCTGGTTTCGGTTCATCGGGTCGACTTCGCTAACCCAAACCGTAACCAAACCTTGACCCATAGAGATCGATCCAGTAACGGTTCGCACCTGGTCTAGACCGAACCGGCCAGATTAACAACACTAGTCTATACTAGGGATAGTGGGCATAGCACATAGTTCAAAGATGGACCTCAGCATTTTGCTCATCTTGCCCATGTTCAACTCTAGACAGGTGCAAAGAGCAGCAGTTGCCAGTGATTTAAACTCCGAAAAGTTTGGGGAGTTAATGTTAAATTAAAGTCCTCCAAAAACAAGTGCAGCATTAAGATCAACTTCAGACAAAAAAAATATATAGTTTTGATTATCAACCTTTTCATTTATTATCATTTTCGCCCTTTAACATTTTTCTGACATAAATTTGGTCTCCAACCTTTTCATATAAGGACTCTTTTCATTTTTTTATTTTAATATTAAAAAAATTAAAATGTAAGAATAACAATAAAATAATAAAACATCATCAAACAAAAGAGGAAAAAAAAAGGAAAATCTAACGTTCCCGAGAATTATTTTATTTTCACATCAGTTCTTTCGGTCCCACACCCCACCCGCATTCTCCAGGTCGGGACTGAAACTTTTAGGATTACTTTTTTAGATCTCAAGTTTACATAAGAAATTCGACCAAAAATTTTACATAACACCATTTAAACCAATTTTTTGGGTCATTTATGGCTTTTTATTTTTCAATTTTTCACATAGTTCACGGTTCCACTGGCGGTAACCTTTCCTAAAACGACAACCGATAATCCTTAAAAGAAATAGCGACTACACCGACAAGTCCTTCCACATATTTTCTCTATTTTTATACATAAATATTTATTTTATTATTATTCATACAATTTATTCAATAGTTTAATATTAAAATAATAGAAAAATTAAAAAGTATTTTTTTAGAAAAAGGTTGAGGACCATATGTTTCCTGAAAATGATAAAATTAGAAAAAGGTTTGAGAATGAAATGTGAACTTTACGTAAGAGATGTTTTACCAGAAAAGGAAACTATAACTTAGCTCATTTATCAAATCGGGCATGTACAGCAGACTGAGGATTCTTGGGATTAAGGGGTTTCTGCCAATTGCTTCGTCACGCCATCTAAACTTATATACCTATCCGATTCAAAGGAACGGGTCATAATAAATTACTTAATTTCCCGACGAGAATACGAAATCAGAAGAAGCAAAAGCCTATATATAATACAGTGGTGGAGGACGAAGAGGGGCCCTGAACTGCAGTATCCAACAGCCGGACACTGATCTCTGTGAGGCAACGGAAAAGAGTTACCTCAGAAGCTCTGGTGTAACCCAACTGGAGCCTGTGCATGAAGAATGGAGTCTTCCATCTACATGAAGTAGCTCAGAGATGCCTTCTTTCTCGAACCGCATTCTCCATACAAATCATTCCACTGGAGGAGTTCGTTCATATTCACCGAGTCTGATGCAACACTCGCATATACCTGTAAAACATATCACATCGAGCAGAATTTTAATATGTACTGGGAGGTGGGTTGATTTTGCATCCGAAAAGAACACAGAAGTAAAAGAGATCTCACCAGAAAAGACTTTAATAACAGCAGCAGCAATCAAATAAGTTACTCTACGAGATAATGGAAAGGAGAAAAGTAGTTTAAGATTTACCTGGTCATGAGCACGTTTGAAGTCTTCCATCTTCAGTGGACGAACATCAGAACTGGTATACAACGACGGTACAGGTTTGTTCTCAGCCAGTGCCAAGGTCTGCTCCTGGAAATTTTGTGCCCCAACAAAAGTATATATCAGAAGACAAGCACTCCAACCCATATTATCTGTGCATGTTTTACCCAATCTTTATGCCCTCGCTCATTTTCCAAACACCTTTGTTTCCAATTAGAGATTTTAGTGTTTTTAGATAAGTCCGGCTATGGGGTTTTCTAAACATGTTCACTTTAGATGTTTCCAGCAAATGCAATGGAGATCATTTATGAGAAAGAAATCCAAAAGAACACAAGCAAGAAGCTCCTATGAGATACAAGTGTCTATTTCATCATAATTACCTTTATCACAATCAGGAAAGGCAGCAAATAATGAAATTCAAACAGCCATGTTACAGTAAAAACTCATTCCACCAACCTTTCTTTCCTTATCCAAAATCTCTCTGATGGGAAAGTGTGCAGCACTGACGCAGAGATTCTGAGACCAAAAACAACTCAACATGAGCTTTAGATTTGCCTTTTAGATTTCACGGATACACAATGTTCTAATACCAATGTAGAAGAAAAAATGTACCTTAAGATCACTCCCAGAATAACCATCGGTAATGCCTGCAACTGCTTCCAAGTTGACATCCGGGCCAGATTCTTCTTTAGCCAGTACCACTTTAAGAATTTTTTCTCTGTTAGCAGAATCAGGCAAGTTGACCATTAATCTGCACAAGAGAATTGAAATCAGGTGCCAAGCAGAAAGACAAACATGGAGACGAGATAGCTTCAATGTAAAATCACAGAAAATTAGATTTTACAGGAAGTTTCCTCTACCTTCTGGGGAACCTCCTTATAACAGCCTCATCAAGGTCAAAAGGCCTGTTGGTAGCTCCAAGTACTAGTACCCGCTCCTTATCCTTTGTGCGGAGCCCGTCCCAGTTAACCATAAACTCATTCTTCATCTTACGCATAGCCTCATGCTCTCCAGGATTTTCACGTCTTCCAAGCATGCTATCAACCTGACAGCAAAAGAATCTTTTAATATTATTTCATGCTAATACACCCTCAGTTTAAGTGAGGAGATAATATAACTTCGAAGAATTCCTACCTCATCGATAAAAATAACACTGGGAGCAATTTTACTGGCAAGAGAGAACACAGCCTTCACGTATTTCTCCGCTTCGCCAAACCACTGAATAAATTTGACAAAAGATCCATTGAGAGGGGATGATTGTGAATGACGCCTCACTTTATAGATATATCAAAAAAAAAAAAAAAAAACACAATTCGTTTAGTACCTTTGAGGTGATGCTTGACATTGATATGTTAATAAAGTTAGCACCGGCCTCAGTAGCAACAGCCTTCGCAAGCATCGTTTTTCCTGTCCCAGGAGGTCCAAATAGAAGGATCCCCTTGCATGGCTACAAACGAACAGATTGAGACGTTCAGCAATCCATAACATTTAACTTGTTTATAAAACAGGAAAATAAAGAGCCCACAAAGTAGTAACAACCTTAGTCAGCTGGCCCTTGCTAAACAGCTCAGGTCTTTGAAGCGGAAGCATCACCAATTCCTTCAGAGTATCCTTCACGTTTTCCAAAGCTCCAATATCATCAAAACTGACACCAATATCAGCTGGTGGGATGACATCCGCAAGAAGTTTCTTCTCAAATTCATTTTCGGTTACAATATCCTGTCAACACTTCGATGTCAAATTCAACATATCTAAATAGTTCTTTTTGGGAAAAGAAGAAAAAGGGAATTTTACTGATCAGGCACCAAGAAGGTGCAATTCATACACAGAAGATCAGTACTGTACAAAAGGAGATGCATGCTGAGTCATGAAATCAATAAATATTAACCTTCAGAGACTTCTTTGAACTCTTGCTTTCATTCTGTATGCCATGAAGGATGTCCACTCCATACTTGATGCTGGACCACAATCAAGACACATTTATTAGAAAAATAATCAGGTGTTCAAAAAATACATTTGTCCCACACATTCTTCTTGATTGTGGAATTTATACCTTTCACTTGAAATCACCAATTTTGAATCTACAACAGAGGCTTCAGAAGCAAACATAAACTGGTGGCTCACAGCCCAGCCAACTATTTTCTCCACACCTAAATCAGGATAAGTGGAATGACATAAGCATTCACCAAAAGATTACAGGGAGATCACAAATTAGAAAATTAAATACACCTAAATTGGATACTAACTTTCACTTGTTAGATTTTGGTCCTTGATACACAGTGTTTCCAAGTCTGGACAGCCCAACCCATTTCTGTTCAGAACCTGTAGCTCATCAAATACATTAATTAACAACAAATTCTATGGAGCAAAAAATCAGCATATAGCAAGATAAATAAGAGAGAGAAGGTTTAACTGAAATGCAAAATAAGCCAACCACATAAAAGAACAAGTGTGCCGGCAAAGTCAAATTATTAGAAACAAGATTTGTGCCAGTTGCAATACAAGGTTAACCCAAAAATAAAGTGCCACTGTACTGACCGAACGAATGCTGGCAATGTTAGATTGTGCTCTCAAAGTTTCAATGTCACGCTCCAACTGCTTCTTCCAGTCCAGCAATAAAGCTTCATCCTGAAAAGACCATTTACATAACATTCTCTTCAGGAATTCCACAAGTTAATTTAACATTGAAAGGTAGTTCAGCTCCATACCTGAGGCAACTGGATTGTCACCTTGTTTGGGAAAAGACGAGTCAGCTGCTTCATCCCTTTTGAGGTTTCTTTCCCCCTTTCATGCAGCCTCCCAAAGTTTTCCTATAAAGGATCAATATTTAAGGCATCAACCAAATATTCATATGGGTACTAGCCATTTCAACTGCAAACGCTTGTTTAGCTCTGTCATTTCTATTATATTCATCAATGACCCCACATAAGCATGCATTTGGATGTGATTTATTTTATTCAGAAAGGGTAAAAGGCTAGTGGAAAATGCCAAACCGGAAGATAAACAGCTATTCTCTCAAGCAAGCATCTCTGATTCTAAAATTTGGATGGATATATTGAGCAAAGGATGCTTTGAAATCAAAACTACATGAAAGATATCAGTGTTTTCTTGGTAAATAATTCAATCTATTAAATCTTTTTCAGATATTGCCGGCTCATAAGCAGGAAAATTTCCTTTTCTTATCTACGTAATCTAATAACAAGCATCCATTCAAAAAAAAGTCTAATAACTAGCATAAAATTTTCTTCCACATCTACATACAGATTTATAGCTTTTGGACCCCCTCTAAAGGCCCATCTATTTATGTGGAAGTGAAACATAGCATTCCAATAGATAAAGTCAGATATCTGGAATATTTTACTCGTAGTATAGAATTCTTATCATCCGAGTCATATAATTATGACATTTTCAACTAAACAGTAAAAATCGAAATGCAGGATCATCTTATTTGAAATGGCTCAGTTTCTATAAGCACAAGATTCATTCACCAGAGATAACAAAAGCTGAAATGACTAGCAAGGCTAAGCATGTGCCTAGCATTACCGGCAATGGAAGATCCAATAATGCAGTGGGGTTGCTTCCCAATTTTGTGAACAGAAATCCACCAGGATGGGACTGAAAACAAAATTGCAAAAAATTGTCAGATATGCAAGAATAATCTACTGATCAGCAACTAGAAGAGTTGCATGAGAACAGATAGATAATTAATTACTTCATCACCTTTTCCTTGCGATTATCGATCTGGGTATGGGAACCAATTACAACAGCATTCTGTGGTAAATTGTCAAGTTTGCTCCGCAATGCATGACTTACATCTTGATTCCCAACAATAGTCCTCTCCACATCCTTAAAAAACAATATCAAGGGACAGCTCTGGCTTGTATCTGAGGCAACCTAAACATATTTAACATGCAAGGTTAGAGAAAACATGCCAGGAAGACAAGAAAACAGGATAAAACCTTTTTCATGTGAAGTCCATCAGCCCACACCTCAAAAATCTCATCAAGCGCAACATTATCTGTTTCTTCCCCTCCAGCATTCTCCAAACAGATTGAATTGGCTATCAAATTGCAAAGAGCATTGACTATCAAAATGGATGAAAGACTGATCAATTAATTGTGATAAGAGACTTAAGGACCAAACAAATTACCAGAGCAGAAGAAACCGTGATCTTTTTCACAACAGCCACCAAGATTATTGCCATCAATAATTGGCTTATCAAATCTGACACCGATTTTGGCTGCTCCATTATTGTTTTCTTCGAAAGGAAGCACTACCTTGCCTCGAGAACCATCTGTTGGGCCCCTGAGCAAAAATAACAAGACATGTGCATGTTCAGAACGATGACATTTTCATCAAAAAAAATAGAAAACCCAGGTTTGTGTGGACGTGCAGGTGTGTGCGTATATAGAGATCAGTTGACAAAAACCATCGTAGTTCTCCTTAAGCAAGGAGGTGAAAAGTACTGATTCAAAACCATGAAGATTTCATGGAAGATGCGAGATTTATTTTCAGTATGTGAAATAAAATATTAGAGAACTACCTCAAAGACTGCAAAATGGATAGCCCAGAAGATGCTTTCCCAAGGTATCTAACTCTATCCCCTGTCAGGTGCAGTAAGTTATACGATAAGCATCTCTATCCATATAACACTGTAAATTAGTTTAAAATGGCAGCCACTGGAAAGCCACGCCGTCATCTCTGCCTTTTCATTTTATCAGATATAAGCAAAGACAACATATTTACAAAATGAGCTTAACAAAACATGCCTTTCTTAAACTTATAGTTCTTGGATGTTGCAGTTGAAGTTTCCTGCTTTGGCTGGACCTGGGAGTTGACAGTTGAACCACCAGCTATATCTGCCTCCACACTAGATGCAGGTTTTTTATGCTGCACAGTGGCAACCCGTGAAGAACGCTTTGTGAGAACAGATGATCTTTCAGACTTCAGACTTTCTTTTACAGCATCAATATCTTTTGTGACTGGATCCTGAAAGTAGCCAAAATGATGCATATAAAATTATTAAGGCTTCCTATGTTGGATTACAGCCAAATGGCCCATAACAGGCAAATGCAGGATAATAGAGGATGCTCCAAAATGAGACAGTTATATGGTGGAAGCAAAGAAGAGAATTCAGAAAAAGCATACACTGGGAAGTATATGGGAATCAACAATTAATAGTCTAGCGCCAAAATGTTTTGCAAGTGCCTTCACCAGTGTCTCCTGATATATTTCAGAGCCTGCAAGCCAAGTAAACATCATCAGAATTTTTACCCACAAGGTAAAATCCAATTGATAAAAGCAACAGATATGCATACCTGCAGGACCCGATAATAATATGCGGGGAGAAACAGTTGGGAGGTCTGTTGTGTACTTCACAAATTTATTGCACTTCAAGTGTATAAAAGTTGATGCAGTCAAAACACTCTTTGTTGAATCGCTGCATGATTTGAAACAATTAAACTATGCATCCAAGTCTAACGAAGAACTGGCGAAAACCAGTGAAAAAAACTTCAGAGCTAAAATGGTATAATGATAGAATATAAATATAGACCGCCTATTAAGACAAGTTTTATGTAATTTAGGGGGGAAAAACAGAGGGAATGAGAAAGGGGGAAATATAACAGGCCTCAACAATCACATTCCTAAACTTAAGCACCACTTCAAGGAAAAGAAGGTTAATTATCAAAAATTTGACGCTTTAAAAATGGTATACAATGAATTTAACTATTTGGGCCTCTATCTCCAGGGGTATGAGCAACTCAGTAAATGGGTAATCTGCTTTCCAGTCAATACAGTATCCTAACCATAAATTTAATCAGCATTACCTAATTAATTTTGCTGCCTCCAGTGACCAAAATAACACCTGGCCTCTTTGTAAGGTTTAGTGGCTCAAGTCATCAATCCTAATTTGCAAGGGAGTGCCTTCGATTTACATAACGTTAGAGTGGCTTAAAAGACCAACTTTAAATGTGCCATGTACCAAAGAAAGGGCAAGATGTCATACACGTCAACAGATCATGCATAGAGAACTCACTTCCCTTAGCTTTAGCCTAAATGTCTTACAACTCTAGTTACATGAATTTTTGAAGGGGAGGTCAAAGTTGACACAAAGAAGAAATAAAGTCAGAGCATATAAATTATCCACAAGAGAAGAAATCCACACCTTAAAAAATACGGGAAGCTTTCAAATGAGACTTCGATCTTGTCAGGATCAATAATTGATTTTTCTAGGCTATCCTTCAATCCTTTCTGCCAATCAGCTACCAAGTCAGAAGGGTGACCATCTTTGTTATGTTCTTTTCTGCAACATTTTTCTGCAAATCCTATAGAAACACTATGGCTAATCTCAAGAGCGGGGAAATTCCCCATTTTCCCATACAATGGCGGAAACTCGTAGCTTGATTCTGGAACCTTCCCATCCACATCCTTAGTAGTATCCAAACCTTCATTTATGTTTTCATCAGATGTAACTGCAGTTTTTCCCCTCGGAGAAATCCCAGCCACATCATCATTGTCAGGGTCAGCTCTCAAATCAACACCTGCAATTTGATCATCAGGAGTTCCACATACGGATGGTACAATGGAAACTTCTGAATTCCCAGCACCACATTTATTGGGAGGAAGGAGATTCAAAGATGCTAGTATTGATGCTCCAGTGACATCTGATGGATCTCCTGTCCCAGACTCAACACGGATCCCCTTTATAGGTTCACTTTGAGTTTCCAAGATACTTAAGGAAGAAATTGCTGGATCAGCTACAGATTCATTGTCAAGCTGTTGAAAAACCTAAAAAATGTATTAAGGAATGTTTCAAAAGTATAATAATGGTCAATTGTTAAGCACTGTCTTAAGAGCAAGCCATTGGAAGAATTAAAAAGCTAATAGATTCATTCAAGTATTTCTACTTTTAACTTTCCAGTACTACTTTAGTAACAGGTTACTGGAATAACAAAATATCAACCCCTAGCCATTGCCAAACAAAAGAAAGGATACATAAGCATGATTGCCCGTAGTGCTGAAGACAACCTCATCACCTCCACATAGAGGAATACTTGTGTTCTGTGGATAAATTTTTCCATTAACTTGGACAACACCTCTGCTTCCAGTAATTTCAAGCATTGTTGCAGACGAACCATCACGCTGCACAAAAAAATAAACATTTAGCCGAATCTGCCAACTGATACAACCAAAAGTAAGATAATCCATTTGATCAGGGCCACATAGAAGACTGAAAATTCCAAGCTGAACCAATGAAATCGTACCTCTACATGCTTCAGCTTGCATAATGTAGTGCTAATCGATGGATCTCTTAGACATAAATTGCAACGGCGATTTTGACCGACAGTGAAAAGGCTCCCACGCATCACCATGTGAGGGTTCTGAGAAAGTATAGCATATATGAGCAAGAGAAAAAAGGATGACACAGGAGAGCAAGAGTGCGCACCCCTTTTCAGTAAACAACACAGCCACCTTTCTTATTTCAATGCAGAAGATAATATCAAGAGAAGTCTAGAATCTCTTACATAATTTGGACAGAGAAAACAAAGTGAACAAGAAACACAGAAGAAATAGTACACCAGAACATAGCATCTTCTGCATCAACTGGGTGTATAGCAATAAAATACTTTATTTAAAATTCAAAAAATTAATATACTAGAACATCCTTCTATCGCACCAACACCAACCAGGCAACACAACAATTAGGCAATAGGTGGCAATTTAACCACAATAAAAAAGGGTTCCCTAACCTGACATGAATTAGCAAATTCATAATCAAAAATTTATACCAAACTTCTAATGTAAGTCAGGGATAACCCAGAGCACTATTTTACATGAGCAAATACACTATTCTTCAAGAAGACCAAACTTGCACTTCATAACAAAAGATTTTCTGAAGAACAAATTAAAAAGCAATGTATTGAATAATATCCTCTAAGTAAGAAAATTTTTGAACATACTGACATTCTATCAGATAAGCAAACCAATAACACTAGTTTGGATAAAATGCTTTCTTGCATTTATTTATGCTTTAAGTGATCCACTAGAAGCATAATAGCCTACACAAAGTGACATAGAAAACATAAAAAAGGAAACACCAGAATTTGACAAATCACATTCTAGTTTTTAAAAGAATTAAGGTGATCAAATTAAAGTTTTAATCGTGCAGCAGATGTTACTGATGTGCCTGTGGATAGTAGAAAACTAGAAGTTATATCTGATTGTATCAAAGATAAGAGAGACAGATCTGACATGATAGATAAATCAATCTGATCAGCCAAATGGGGGCAGCAATGACCAATTGCTTGCAAGGATCCTTTCTTTGTCGATAAATTGGTGGAAAGTGCCTAGGAATGCCAAGCTCAGAAGGTTGAATATAATAAGTTTGCCCCTTCCAATTTAAGGTACACGATAATAGCAACTGATATAGCACAAAGCATTGTCTTATGAATGGAGGGCCCATTCCATTCCTTATCCTCCTCTCCCCCTCCCACTGCAACTGTTTTACAAAATTTAGCAATTTTATGTGCAATGCATTCAATTTAGGTTTGCCAGTGGCTTGTGAGTTGATAATTGGGGAGACTCGGGCACATGTTCACCACTACGATATATTTAAGATGTTATAAAAATGCCAACATGTCAAACACCCATAATGAGTGGGAAAACCCAATTTCCAAGTCCTGCTTCTAGTAATGTTTGCCAAGCAAGTGTTATGAGGCAAGACATCAACACAAGCATGCTAATTAGTAATTTCCATTTATGACGAGATGCAACTAAAGATCTCATCAAAAGATAAGGTTCAGGGATCAGTATGCCATAAAAGTGCCTTTCTGCCAACAAATAAATCAACAGAGCACATCACTTTTGTAGCCAAAGCTTTCAACAAAAACAGATAATGAACTAAACAATGAAGAGGAACAATTTTCATGGTTTGTGAAAAAGATACTAGGCACCTGGAGGTGCATTTGCATTACAAGGCATTGACGCAGGACATTTTGAAGAAAATGGTTGTAAACATTGGTGGTGCATTAACCCGCTTACACCCCTCAGGAGATTGCACTGAGTAAGAGTGGGCCAACAAACTAAAAACCTAGTGTCTACAAGCTAAAATTCTAATTATATGTTCTAATTTTTCACAGATTAAGCCATTGAATGAGAGTTGAGACCAAATCTCAGAAAACAACTAATGAAGAATAGCTAACAAATATTCTCATTTCCAACACCAAGTAAAGAAAACATGAAGAGCATAATCACAGTAGCAACGAGAATGAAAATTGTACCTGACTACACTGGGAAAGAAGTTGTCCAAAGGCGACTTTCGAATTCTTCTTTGTCAGCTTTGACGATCGTTTCTTTTGACAACTTGACTTCTCTAAATCCCCTGCAATTAAGAGCTTAAAATTGACCAACTCCAAGAACCACAACAAAACTGCCAATAACTAATCGACCGCTATTCAAGAATATGAATGCAAAAAGCAGCACAAATCCAATGGACAATCAGGATGATTTCCTAACCAAATAGTTCATTCAATTTTAACATCATCAGAAGGGACCTTAGTTTGTTTGCATCAAGGGAAATGGGATGGAGGGAAGGGGGATGGAAGGAATACAAAACCCCTTCACTGGATTCCATTCAAGAGGAAAGGATGGAAGAATAACCAATTCTCCCAATTCCTTTGAGTCCTTTATTTTTCCAGTTCCCCCAATTTGGCAGGATTTGGATTTCCTACCTCCTCTCCCTTTCCCTCCATTTCCCCGTCCAAAGAAAGTTTCTAACCTGGAACAGTAACAAGTAACATATGCAACTGATTATTTTAAAAATTAGTACAAGGTGTGAATTTTTGCCATTCAGCTAACATGTCATCTTCTTAAGCCCTAGCACATCAATGGAAAAGGATCGAACCTGAAGGCTGGGGCACAGCAAACCCCTCAATTTCCATGGGAGAATCGAGCGATTTCTCCGCTTCGTATGCATTCTTTGCAGGAACGGCGCCCCGCGGATCAGAGGACTGAAGATCCGGCTCTCGGGATCCAACCTCAGGCCCAGGCTCCTTGTCTGCAGGACGACTCTCAACGGGCAAATTGGCATCAAAACCATCCTCCGTCTGATAACCCCAGACCAAGATTCAACCAAGCAGAGACAAAAATCACAAATCTGAGCGGACTAGGGAACGAGGAAAAAGAAAAGGCGGACCCGAATTCACCAGATAAGTTTTTGACAGCAACGAATCAAGAACATCTCTGAATCAAAGGATACCTTGGACCGTTTGGGTTGAGAAGAAGGAGGAGAGGCGGCGGGAGAAGAGAGGGAGCGTTTGTTGGCGCTGCGCCGGGTCTCGACCATGGCGGCGGTGGTGGTGGTGGTCGATTGGGCTTCCTCGCTCTCGCTGCTGATCGCTTGCTTCCGATCCTGATCCGAGCAAAGGTTTTTGTTGTCCCGGAGAGAGGGAGAGAGAGGGCGGTAGGTCTATGATTGCGGGATATCGGTTATCAAAAGGCTCCCTGTGTTCTTGCTATGTTCCTTAGCTATCTAAATTAATACTGTTAAGATTTTGATTAATTTTACATTATTTTATTTTATTTATATTTGAGATAATAAGAAAATATCAATTATAATATAATAAATAAAAAAATTGATCTTGATCATCCGAATAATTACCTTAATTATTACTAGTTAAACTAATTTAATTAATTATTCATCATCATATCACAATAAAAGTATAACAATTTAAGATTTTTTCATTATGCACATTACAAAAGTTTTATTTTTCTTTCTCTTGTGCTTTCTATTTAAAAATTCAATGAGTAAATAGTAATTTAAGTTTAGATTTAATCAAAAACGTTGAAGCCGTTGAAGGTAATACCACAGCACCAAAAACATTTCTCCAAACAATTTTTACTTTGTAGTCAGCACTTATTATCTTAAAATTCAATTATCCCTAACTAATTCAGATTCGTGCAGGATTATTCTACTAAAAAAGAGTGCAATAATAGTTGATAATTATTGCATGAAAAGAAGAAATATCGAACCATCAAAGTTATCGTATAGATTTTACTTTATTTTATTGTATGCCACTCATTAATTAATATTAATGGTATGACAATTTCCTAGGTCTTACCTGTCAACAAGTTGACATGTCTGCGCCGTTTCCATGGAAAGTGCAGTTGGTGAAGAGGGAGACAGCTGCATGGTGAATCTCCATTTGCCCCCCAACTTGTAATACTCTTTCCATTATAACCCATATGTCATGTTAATTGTGCCAGTTGATGGTATGAGCCAACATGTAGCAATACAGAGAGGCTTGTCTCTGACTTCATGTAATAGCATGGTAAAATCTTCGACCAAACCAAGAATAATCCAAGAAATAAATAAATTAAGAATATCAAGATGCTATCAAACAAAAATTCGAATATTCTAAAGATATCAATTATCGTATCTGGTCGATACAATCTTATTTACTAATATTTTATTTTCTAATCAATTATAAATAATACCTTTAACACTCCGCTTAAGATGAGAGAATCTTGTGTGCAGCGATCTCACATTGTAAAATTAGATTGATCCTCACAAGGCACATTTCATTATAAATATAACCTATATTCAAACTATTATATGCAAACTTGTGGGAAGTTTGGGGTATCTTTTTTGTTTTCCACATTCGCATTTAATATAATTTACATATTAGAATTTATGACGTATATGTGATTTCCAGATTAATGGCAAAATAATAATTTCATTCATTTTCCTCTCACCCTATATCTATGATCCTAACAGTAAAAATCTTTCATTAACGGCTCAGATTCTCATATCTTACTCCATATCTATAGGTTTAGTAGTAAAAATTCGTCATATTTTTTGAACAAATAATTTGAAATTGTACAGATAAAAAAGTAAAATTGATATAATACACTAATAAAAATTGAGAATGTTCTATTTACTACTATAAGTTAAGGAATTTAAAATTAATTAATTTATATTAAGTTATACATAAATGATATAATTATATGAATTCGATACATTATTTCACATTTATTTATTTTAAATTTTTTGTGCATAGCATGGCTCCGTGTCTAGCATATATTATGTTCGATTGATCGACTATGCTAGTGGATCTTGCAATAAAGAAACTGATAATTAAGAAATCAATACAGATTAATATTCCTGACATGCTATCGTGCCTCGGGGTGGGTAGGAGTGAGTCAAGTCCGAATCGCCGCGGAGCAATAACAGCGTCCAGATCTGATCTATCTGCCCGGCAATTCATTCGGGGACTTCAGGGTCACCAAAGAAGCCCGAAGAAGCATCAAACATTTCTAATGAGATCCATGGAGCAATTTTTAGATAGCAAGCACAACTCAATCCTAGCTATGCAATATGCATAGTTTCACAATATTGTACAGTATCTCATAATCTACACCCTCAAGTTGGAGAATGAAGACTTCAAACTCCCAACTTGCCACGGAGGAAGTGGAACTGATCTCAACCCAGTGCCTTGGTGAAGATGTCTACAAGTTGTAATTGAGTTAACACATGGGTTGCGATGATAGCTCTAAATTTTATGTATTCACGAATGAATTGCTAGTTAATCTCAATATGCTTAGTATGTCTATGAAAGACTAGATTAGGCACAAAATGTAGTGCCACCTGGTTATCACAAAAGCACTGTGTTGAACCGAATAAAATGACCCTTATAGTGGTTTGAAGGCTTCACAAGCGTAGGAGTTCATTGATAATAATAGCTATAACTCAATACTTTACTTCTGCAAATGACCTTGAAATTGTGGTATGTTTTTTTGTCGTCCATGGGATAGGACTATCGCCTAATTTGATGAAATAATGGGCATGAAACACCGGGCATTGGACAAGATGCTCAATCAGGGTCATAATAAGCTATTAATTGTAAGGAAGAATGCACGAGGTGTATGCCATGGCCAGGGGATTGCTTAAGATATCGGAGGACTCATATTGCAACATCCCAGTGATCCTGACGTAGGTTCTGCATGAACTATGAAAGAATGTATACCAAGTAACAAACATCCAATCTAGTAATAGTCCGATGAATAAGACATCCCACAAATCTTTGGTGCCTTCCAAGATCTGATAACGAAAGACCCAACTCATCAAATAATTTGTGTTGTTACTTTATGGGGAAAGCTGATGGTCGTGATCCAAGCATTCCAAATCCATAGAAAATATCTAGGATGCACTTTCGTTGATTCGAGAATAACCTAGGGTCAATCTACATCCCTTCAATGCCCAGAAGTATTTCAAGGCTCCAAGATCCTTTATACGAAAACACTTGCCAAGATATTATTTAAGCATAGAACAATGATGAAAACTATTGTTGACTATCAGCAGATCATTGATGTGAACAAGCACTGCTAGAAAAATATCTCCCTTTGAATAAGTAAATAAGGAGTGAGCAACACTTGCCTGTTAGAATCCATAAACCTATAAAACTAGTTTTGTGTTGTTTGATGAAGACCATATAATGACTTGCATAAACGACAAATTTGTCCTTGCTTGAAGAAGGGAAACCTGGTGGGAATGACATATATTTATATATATGCCCAATCTAGATTTCTATGTAAGCAAGCATTATGGATATCCATTTGGATAATATCCCAGCTTCTAGCCACCGTGACAGTTAGCAAGCAGTGAACAGTCACCAACTTAGCAATTGGAGCAAATGTCTGATGGAAATCAACTCCCTCTACTTGGGTATAGACTTTTGCCACAAGACGAGTTTTATAGCATTCCACGGTACCATCAACTCACCTCTTAACTTTGGAGACTCATTTACAATCAACAAGGGCCTAGAGGGAGATCTTGAATTGTCCAAGTACTATTGAGTTCGAGTGCCTGATTTCTTTGGCCAAAACCACATGCCACCACGGGTCCTACATGGCTTGTTTATAGGATCTAGGTTCAATGTCAGAATGAATTGCAGGCATGTATGACATATGACACTTAGGAACCCCAGTATACGAAATAAACTTCTTAATAGGATACAATGTACCTAAGGAGTTGAATGCATTAGGTGACCGAGGAGGAGAAAATTCAGCTATGCGGCACACATAATTAGAAAATTGAGATGACATGCATTTTTCTTTAACAGTTTTTCTTTAGGGTTGTTGTTGAGTGGCCTGACCACTGCTTTCAGGTTCTATGTTATTGGGTTGTAATTCATCCGCCAAAGTTCTCATGTTTGGTCCAAGTTGTGATTCAGTTGATCCAATTCCTTCATTTAGCCCATTACATTTGTTCCTACAAGATGGCTCTTGTCCGATTATTACTGGACCCAACATTGGGTTGTATATCAACCTCGGCTCCTTTCCACTGTGTTGTAGGCTCAATTCCATGCCTTATGCTATCGAGCTATACTAATCCTCCTCGAAATTGGCTCTAGCTTCATCAACAAACAACCTATTATTCAAGCCTTTTAATTATGAATCATTAGTGATGATTGAAAATGGGAATTTATCATCATAGAAAATCCCATCTTGTGATGTGAAAATCTCTTGTGCATTTAAATCGCACACACACCATTCTTTCTTACCATAAGGATATCCCACAAATATGCATTTTCGATATTGTTCTACAAACTTGTCTTTTATCCATGGATGAACACTTCGATGTGAATAATTTGACATCTTTTCAAATAAAACTTCATATGGGCTTTTACCTGATAGAAGAATAGTTGGTGTCAAGTTGATCAAATATGTCATCGTAGAAGCACATTCTAGCAAAAAATTTTCAAAAGTGATACTTGAAATAGGATGACCCGTGCTACATTAAGGATGTGGAAGTGTTTTCAATCTGCTCGTCCATTATGTTGAGGGAAATTGATGCAGGATGTTTGATGCATTATTCCATTCCTTGTAAAATAATCCTACAATTCTTTTGAAAAAAGTTCTGATCCATTATACTTTGAAATATTTTAATGTGCTGATTGAACTAATTCTTAACCCCAATTAAGTGTTGCCCAACAAATTCCCCTTACTATAATTGTCAACCACTACAAGGAAATAATGAGTATTGATAACAAAAGAAATTTTATAAGGGCCACAATTCATAATGGATTAATTGAAAATAAACCATCAGCTTTATTCAAATTTTTTGGAAACTTAGATCCCATCCGTTTTGCCCGATGATAAAACTCACAGCTTTTATTAAAATCATCACCTCAACTCCTGATTATTTGTCACCTTCTATGCTAATATTGAGTGTGCCACATCCCATAGGTAGTAGGCTGCTCCTCAAAATTTACCCGCTTCAATCATCTTCCTTGAAGTGCAGTCCTATATCAAGCACATGTTAGAAAGTATATTAGTTGACAATTAAAATCATGAGTGAATCTGCAACTAATATCAAGTTACACTTGAAATTGAGAACTAATTCATTTAAGATATCATTCCTCATATTAACTTTCCCAATCTGTGTGGCATGAACTGCTCCACCATTCAGAATATAAATGGGAGAACATCCATTAATTGTAGAATCATCGAATAGTTCCACACATCCGGTCATGTGCATTGATGCATCTGTATCAATAATCCACTCATTTTCAAAGTTCATTGAGATCATGACATTACTAAAAAGAGACTTATAATCATTTTCATCGCTGGAACTCTGAATCTGACAAGTTCCCACTGATAATTGGGTCTGTTAACACCTTGTGAGCCTGTTCAACTAGAGCCGAAACATGGTGTGTTGGTTGGGCTTTAACAGCTGAATTTCCAAGTATGTAGGCAAAAGAGATTCTTAGGCCATGGAGAAGTGAGGTATAAAATGGATAAACAAGATGGAAGGATGATAACAAAATTTTGGAATAATACATAGAACATTTTCTCTAATACAATGTACAATAGATTGAGGTTCAAAAGGCGCATTTCATTATAAATATACTCCAACATGTACATGATGTTCGATTGATCAACTATATTAGTGAATCTTGAAATAGGGAAATGGTAATTAAGAAATCAATACGAATTAATCTTGACTATATAATATACATGGTTTCCTGATATAGTACAGTATCCCATAATACAACCACAAGGCAGTGTGTATGTGGTGGCATCAGCCAATAAAATCAAGCCAATTTTTAGGGATTTATTTTATAAAACCTAATAGAAAAAATTAAAAATAGCTTGATTTTATTGGTTATTGTTACGATGTAGACACTGCCATGTGGTAATACCATTACATACAAGACTTTCTACCTCAAGATGATCTGGAGTTGCTATGAAATGTTCATCTTGTAACAATAACATATTAATAATTTCTTCTTTTGATTATTCATTACCGGACTTCATGCGACAAATGAAAAAGAAGTTCTCTTCTTACTTCTATAAAAGTTATCTGGTTTTCTTTTTCTTCAAATGGAGGTTGGACCACGTGATCAATATACATATTTAGAAAAAATACTGACTTCAATTGATAGCTATAGCAGAATCGTCCGGAACACCTTGCTCTGACACCATGAAGAATTTAAAAATATAATAAATAAGGAAAGCATAATGATATAAAAAAAATGGTGGGCCATAAGCCATAACCATAAAATTTATAAGATAGTTCAATACAACTAATTAGATAGAGAAATAACCTTTATAGTTAAAGAGAACCTAATAATCCAAGAAATAAATAAATCGAGAAATATCAAGATGATGTCAAACAGATATTCGAATATTTCAAAGGTGTCAATTGTTGTATCGGATTGATACAATTGTATTTGCTAAATATTTTATTTCCTAATCTATAGTAAATCATATCTCTAATATTATTAACATTGGAGGAAGCATTAGGATTGACTCTCCCTGAGCTGGACAAAAGATAAAACTCTTAAGCAATTGATATTATAACTGACTAACTGGAATTGCCTTATACTTCTAGTCAACCAACCATGGGACTTTGTTAACCACAACATGGGAGTAGAGGATTTTATTATTATGTCTAACTCAAGGAATTACAAAATGAACCCGAATATTTATAGGCTATAATAAGAGACTCAAATCTCAAAGTAAATATTATTAAATGCATAATAATATCTAAATTTGATAATAGAATATCCTAAAAATATACCTATCCTAAATGAATGATACGTTCTTAATCTAAAATAGTGCATTTCCTATCATGATAAAATATAACACACTCTCTTCAAGACAAGTAGGTAGCATAGCAAAATGGTTGTCTTGCAAAATGAAACTTAGTTTGTTTTTGAGCATCTGAACAAGTTTGATGACAATGCTATGACTTCCTAGCTCAGTATTAATAGAAAATTGACTTGAGCATCTTTACCTCAATAATCAAAAAGTAGTAATTGACGTAAGGCTTCTTACCTTCAGAGGTTAGACAAATCAACTTTAGTCTTTCTTTTTTTAGCTTCAGAGGTTAGAGGAGGTATGAGCTTTGTTTGTCATATCACCACTTTGCCCAATTGTCTTACTCAGATACCATGATATATATATATATATATATCTATAAGGAGAGAAGAGATAGGAATACGTGGTGGCCATGAGCCAAAACACGGGAGTAGTTGATTTTATTGTTATTATTGACTCAAGGAATTGCCAAACAAATCCACCTATTTAGAGGCGATGATATGATGGTCAAACCAAGAAGCAAATATTACTAAATGCATAATATTATCTAAATCCAGTAATAAAATATTCTAAAAATATAATGAACTTAAATGATCAATATGATCTCCTATTGTTGACACATCATTTTCGCTCGGAAAGTACCTAAACTTGGACCTTGAAAAATTTGAGCGAGTACGTATTTATAATTGATCTAAAATGATGTTTGAGATTAAAATCAAGGATCTAATTTGATTTATCATAGAGCAAATTTATAATCATTGTAAAAAGCATCTAACTAGCTTTGATTTGACATATTGTGGACCTTGAGATCCAATCCAGAGAAAAGATGCAATATTTAAGTGAAATTGGCCGGATCCGTCAATTCATTTATCTCAACCAGTTTTATTTAAAAAAATTGTAACTAATTATCGAAAGGTCTAAATTGGGCAAAACTAGTACTGTTTGATTCTTAACTCATCATTTCAAGAAAAAATTGAACATAGTGTTAAGAGATTGAGAGTAAGCTTATAAAAGAATAATTTTTTAGCCTGCTGAGTTATATGGGTCAGTAGAAACTAAGTTTGAGATATTATATAGGGCATATTTGAAGCTCTTTTTTGAAATTTCTTCTTACAAGTAAATATTAACCAAGTAGATTCAATAAAAAAATATAAAATAAACAAGGAAAAAAGAAAATGGATCGGCTGAGATAGAAAAAATAACTAGGGTTTTATGGAAGAAAAGGGCAGGATGGGAAATTTTCCAAAAAGAAGATGCAATAATTCCCAGAAGCTAAAAAAGGGCTGGAGAGCGAGTAGAGAGGGAGGAGAGAAAACAAAGACGCTCAAAGGAGACACTAGGCGATTCCCATTTGAAGAGAGTTTAAAACTTAATTAAAAGTCAATGATAAGCTCCAATAATTAGCTTCAGTGGATATGACATCTGTCTACATTGTGAAAAAGTACACGAGCTCAGGGGCTTGACTGCTCATTGAGCGTGTAGCCTTTAGTGAAATTACCTACACATGTGTTTTGCACATGACCTTATCTGGATCCATGGATTTGTGGAGTGTTCATAGATCCCGGAAAAATAAACTCTTCATTATCAAAAAATTCAACAGTAGATTCCTCCAATGAGTGAGAGACATATCAAAATTCTACAAAAATGAAATATTAAAAATATTACGTACCTTTTATGTAATTTACTTTTTTTTTAAATATGAAATCAGCATCACATTTTTAATCTCATTCCTCTCTCTACTTGGGCATTTGAAATCAACTCTATGCAGGAAGTGGTTAGGAGTTATGTGGAGGAGGATGTTATAAAGAGTTTGAGAAATGAGCAATTCTAAATAGAAGGCGCTGATGTCGAAGTGTTGGAAGGTTGTGCGTTGGGGCAGGATGTAGGAATGCGGGAAAGTTGTTCGTCGTCGGAGGATATTACCAAAGGGTTTGAAGAAATGAGTAGCTCTAAAAATCTGTTTAGTCTTTAGATTTTGATGAAGTGCTACAATAGAGAGAGCATGGAGATAAAAACTTGAGGCTGATTTTAAATTCAAAAAGAATAAATTATACAAAAAGTACATAACATTTTTCAAATATTTCATTTCAGTACAATTACAGCACTGGTCTGAAGTCTCATACTCGTTGGCGAGATCTACTGTTGACTTATTTTAACTTTTAAATTTTAACATTTAATTTTTTTCCAAATTTTTAATCTTTCGAAAGATTATAAATTTCCTAAAGTTTTATTCTTTATAATCTGTACAATGTTTTTGAATATTTTAAAATTTTCATATTTAAATATTTTTATCATTTTCGAGAATTTAGAAAATTTTCTTTATTTTTTCATAATTTTTAGAAATTTTTGATTTTTTTCAAAAATTTAAAAATCTTCTTGTTGTTTTTAAGTTCTTATAAAATTTTACGTTTTTCTGCAATTTTTCAAATTTTATATAAATTTTCTAAATTTTCTAAATATTTATATTTTTCTCATAACTTCCTAATTTTTCCAGATTGTATAGTACTCTGTATAATTTTTATTTATTTATATATATTTTAGGAGTTGCATACAATTTTTCAATTTGTTCTACAATTTAAAATTTTCTTCTTATTTTTTATTTAAGTTTTTATAATTTCTTGAAATTTTACCTTTTTTTCTAAAATTTAATTAACTTTTATACATTTTAACTTTTATTTAATTAAAATATTATTATATAGGCGTGTCATCTACACACCCGCGTCGTACACGTGGGTTGCTTCCTCAACCATATTTAACAATATTTTTTAGTCAAAGACCTAATAGTTGTAGCTAATGACCTATTTGATATAGCCAAGAACCTAATTAATGTAGCCAAGAAATCTAATTAATGAAGGCATGACTTTATTGACTCTGCCTACATGATGTTGAGGGAACTTAATTAATGTAGTCAAGGAAGTAATTGATATGACCAAATGACCTAATGAACAGAGAGGGACTTAATTTATGCAACCAGAGACATAATTGCCGCGATTAAATGACCTAATTTATATAGTTGAGGATCCAAATGATATTTTCAAAGGTTCTAATTAATGTAATAATAATTAGGAAGTTAACTAGTGTAATTTTGGACTTAACTGATGCAAATTCTATAAGTCAGATGTCAAAGTGATGCGAATTTTCTCTCGATGACGTAATTGATGCAAAATCGATCTCCAGGGATCCATTTGTCAGTTTACTCCAGTTTTATGGGCAAAAAGATCAGGGGTTGAAGTGAAATTAATGAATTTTACGAACACCCGATAAGGCGCTACTGTAATAATCTCTCCTCCCGCCGGTCCGGGGCAGACTGGCAGGCCAAATGGAGGAAGAAGCCACACTCCTTAGGCATGTCTTCGGAGATTCATCAGACGACGATGACCTCTACAGTTATGAAGGGATGAGGCGATCAGATGCCGGAGTCTGTCCAGTCGCCGGGGAGCGCATTGATTCCGCGCTCTGCGGAAACCCTACCTGGGAGAGAGTGAAGGAAATCCGCGGGCTCTGGATTTGCAGGGACTTCCTCTCTGCCGCCCAGCAGCTCTCCCTTCTCTCTGCGATCAGCGGCGGTGCGTATTTTCCTGTTTATCCCGTTTTAGGCACTATTAAATTGTGCCTGGAGTTGAAGGAGTCGATATTAATCACCGATCGTCCTATTCAACGCGAGATGATGTTTTTGCGGTTTTTTTCTTTTTTTTTTTTTGCAGAGGGATGGTTCGTTCATGCCTCGCATAACCAGGTACTTGAGAGCTTCGATTGCTCGAGGATTAAGTCAGTGGCGAGCTTAGGCTGATTAGATGGACTACCTCTTGCTTGTTTCTGGACTGAAGGGGAATTTCAATTTGTAGCTTCAAAAGATGAATTTCTGAATTTTTCGCCTTCTTTCATTCAACTGATATGTGGATCAATAGGGAGGCTCTGCCGTGAGTCTCTCCCGATGGCGTTGATGATGTCTGATGGATGATTTGATGTTGAATCAACTGATTCGTATACCTGATTCAGGCTCCAAATGGCATGGAAGCAGGGCATAAAAGTGGAAAATGTTTATTAGAAGTACTAAATTTTCTAAACAGTGGGTTTGAACTTGCTGGGATTGTCAAAGAGTTTGATTCTCTCACTGGCTTAGTGATTTAATTGTGGAATGGATATTGAATGGGATCGAGCAATGATGGCTCAACTGCATTGAATTAGCATATTCGTGATGCATTGTGATGCTTATATCCATCTTCTTTGGTTGCAGGCCATGAGGTTCGGGGATCTCCCGGGATGGGTAGATCAACTCAGCCATTCCATTCGAGAGGCAGTGCTTTCAGGTGATAACCTTTCGGAGCATAGCCTTGTATCACCAGACACACATGACGAAGAATGTCTGTTCCCGATATTGCCACTTGAGGTGCTGGGACGAGAGCCGCTCTTTGATCAGTTGATTGTGAATCTATACCACCCCAGTCAGGTGGGATCCACCTCCCAGTTAACTTTTGTTACCGCTTTTTTTGAATGAGAAGAAATCTTGTTACAGGACACTTGCACATTGCAGGGCATCTGCGCTCATGTTGATCTGCTGCGCTTCGATGATGGGATCGCTATTGTGTCCCTCGAGTCGCCGTGTGTAATGCACTTCGCTCCTGCTTCTCCCAACATTCAAGAAGAAGGAAATGAGGTGCATCCTCTGGAGCATAAGGTCCCTGTGTATCTAAACCCGGGCTCACTAGTTGTAATGTCGGGAGAAGCTCGATACAGTTGGAAACATGAGATTAATCGGAAACCTGGGTTTCAGGTTTGGGACGGTCAGGAACTTGAGCAGAAGAGGAGAACCTCCATAACCTTGCGAAAGTTAGCTCAAGCAAGCAACATCTGCTGATTCTGTGAGCCTTGGTCGACCGATGAAAAGAAAAGATACACTGCTCCATGTCGAGATGAAATTGCTATAGGGAATGTTACATTCGGTGAATTCCCGAATTATGAAGATCCGTTCCACATCTATTGTCTGTGAAAGAGTTTCTGGGATTATATGCCCCTTTTCTTTTCCTTCCCTGGAACAGCTCCGTTCTTCTCTCCTGTTTTTTGGGTCATTTTCATTTTTCACTTCGAACCTTTGAATCCAAGGCAAGTCAAGGGATCGGATTTAAATGAGGAAAAGTAAATATAGTCTGCTGAGCTTCGATCTAGTCTTGAATGTGTAATGTGTTACATCAAATTATATATTTTCTGCAGTGACAAGGTTCGATAATGGCCCAAAATCCCGGCAAGGTCTGTGGAATTATTTCACCTCATAGGTAGATTGGACAGGGCTCACTGTGAGAGCTTGGCTTTCAGCTCGCCCAGGGACATTCATTTTTGAGTGATCACATGTTATTGATATGCCCGAGTATCACAGACCTTCACCCTCTTCACAGCATTTTTCAATTCAGTAAAGATTCAAGCGGAATAGTGATAATAAAGTTGCAGTTGGAGATCGAGAATTTTGATATGCTCGTTAGGTATAAGATTTTTTTTTAATTGTAGTAGAGCTGCACAGGCTAAAGCTAATCCTGCCCCCTAATATATGCATAGCCTGCATGAAATAGATCTCAGAGATAAATCAATGGTTGCTTTGCTTGATCATCATAGCTCGGCATGCGAAGCTGCTGGAAATGGAAATATTAGGATGGGTCCATATATATATTTAAATATTTTCATGATATCTAGACTCTACCACATATAAGATCGATTCCTAAATTTTAGATCAAATTCTATGGCTTTAAATGTAAGAACCAATGCTTGCATTACACCACATATTCCCGTACTATGTTGAAACTTGTTCACTATTTTTCTTCTTACCTATGTTAAAGCAAATTATTTTGATAAGATAAACCCATCAAATATGTATGATTACTATGCCAAATAAAAGCTCATCAAGTTAGAATGCAAATGTGCAAATGGCTCAGAATTAGAGTCCAAATAAATTTACAAATGATTGAATTAAATCGCACAAGCTAGTTTCTTATTAGCTGATTCCGTAATTCCGAGTACCCATTCATCATAATCAGAACTAAATTCAGTTGGAATAGATTCCTTTATTTGTTTCTTGAAATCTACCCAAATTATATTGGGATTTACTTAGAACCTACCGGATCAGTTTTGAATGGCACCAATTCTACTCTGTACCATGCACGCCCCCTGAGGAAAAAAATTGTAGTAACAATGACGGTGCAAAGAGCAGAACATCCATCTCTGTAGAAACAGCCGCACCGCAGAAAGGAGAGGATTAAGAATCAACTCAATGTGGAAGGCAGCCAGCAGTAACTGAACGTGCCACTACACACACCCCCCACCCCCCCTCTTTTTATTACACAAAAAATGTACCACTAACTGAAGATAAACAATGCAAGTTGCCACTTTGGCAAAGCAGTGCAGCAAGAAGAAGCATCCCAGGCTATACAGTGATTGAAAAGTCAGAGCATATATATTGAGTGCACTCTCTTTGAAGGGATAGAGTAGACTAAGAACCCCGCAAAAGGAAGCTGGCAGGATTTCATGAACGTGAAATCCGCAATGGGCTAAAAAGGGGGCAATAAAGATGAATTGAAGCAGTAACATTGTTTACTAACAAGGATCATGGTTTTGGTTAAAGACTCTTAATGAGTCGAAGTTCTTGGGTTAGAATACCCTCCACCCCATTTGTGTGAAAACATCTGCACGGATTTGGGAGGTGGGGGACATCGCCCCTTGAGCTCAGGAAAATCTATGAATGTCAGTATAAATTTGACTAATTTTGTCTATATTATTGGTTAATTATCTTATTTCGCTTTGTTAAAATATATCATTTAACTCTCTATTGAGTTTCGCCCTCCTGATTGGAACTTTTGGATCCGTTTTTGCTACAAGTCCTTTTTTTTTTTTTAATTTGAACTTGGTGGATACCTTACTCCTTGAGTTATACTAGACTTTTAGTGATACTATGCTGACGTTGTGTTGAGATTGTCTTATATCAAGCCAGATACTCGTGGGACCCGAAGATCTGTAGATGAGTGGAAATCATGAAGAAAAGATTTATTCTGTTTTATTCTGATTTCCTGTAATCTCATCCCAAATCAAATTGGGATATTTTCTAGGATATGATTTAGGAAATATCTGATATCTTCTTGATTGTGTCAGATCCCTATAAATAGGGCTGAATAGAGTTTTGGAAAAGTACGAGGAATCTTGCGAGTGATCTTTCTGATAAATTTCTCTGTAACGCTTGGGCGTGAGAACTTGAGAGATTGGGTTGAGACTCTTTTCTGAGCGGGTTGTAACGGGGGCTTGGGTACGGGATCGAGAATCTCTGTGAAGCTGTAATCTCCTGATTTGATCTAGTGGATTGCTTGCTCTGTGCCGTGGAGGTTTCCCTCAAGTGAGGGTTTTACCACGTATATCCGGTGTTCGTGTTTCTTCTCTTACTTCTCAGTTTTTCCACTGTGGTTGCACTCTAAATTCTGGCATCAACAATCGAGCGTGAATCCCAACAAACTGGTATCAGAGCCGTTCCCGAAGATGTCGGTGGCAAGGTTCGAGGTAGAGAAGTTTGATGGTTCGAACGACTTTGGATTGTGGCGCATCAAGATGAAGGCTTTGCTGGTGCAGCATGGCCTTGAAGGAGCACTGGATGGAGAAGCTGCGTTAGCCTCGACCCTGACGGTTGCCGAAAAGAGATCTATTATGGCGAAGGCTTTGAGCATGATTCAGCTCAGCCTGTCAAACAAAGTCCTCCGGGAGGTGTGTGATCAGACTTCGGCCCCAGAGTTGTGGCAGAAACTGGAGTCACTTTACATGACGAAGTCCCTGACCAACCGGTTATACTTGAAGAAGCGGCTGTACCAGTTGAGGATGAGTTCTGACACACTGATAGGTGACCACGTGGATCTATTCAATCAGATCGTAATGGACCTCCAGTCCATTGATATAAAGATCGAGGATGAGGATCAAGTTTTGATGCTGTTGTGCTCTCTGTCAGACTCCTACGAGAATTTTGTCGATACAATGCTGTACGGGAGATCGAGCATCACCTTGGATGATGTCAAGGCGGCATTGAACTCAAAAGAGTTGAAGAAGAGGGTGATGGAAGGCTCGAGTGGTATGGCTGAAGGGCTTCTTGCAAGGGGCAAATCTGAGAATAGAGGCCATGGGAGCAGAGGAAAGTCCAAGATGAAATCCCGAGGAAGGTTGATTTGCTGGAACCGCGACCAGGAGGGCCATGTCAAACGAAATTGCCCTAGGAGAAAAGACAAGCAAGCCGAGTCATCGGCGAATGTTGGGGAGGAAGATGCAGAGAATGAGATCCTGACAACAACAGCAGATGTAAGAAGGGATGCCAAGAATCTCACAGCATCGGGCCATTCAAGTTCAGATTGGGTTCTTGATTCAGGTAGCACATTCCATGTATCTCATGATAAAAGTCTGTTTATTACTTACCGTCCGGTTGTAGGTGATAAGATTCGTATGGGAAACGGGCAAACATGTGGAGTTGCCGGGGTTGGAGATGTGAGAATCAAGATGTATGATGGGTGTGAGAGAGTTTTAACCGGTGCTCGGCATGTTCCTGAATTTAAAAGAAATTTGATTTCTCTGGGAACTCTTGATCGGTGCGGGTACAAGTACAAGGCCCTGGGTGGAGTGCTGAAAATCTCGAAGGGAGCACTCGTAGTCATGAAAGGGGTGCTGCAGGGAGGACTTTATGTCTTGCAGATAAAGGTTGGGACTACGACAGCAGCCAAGTGTGCGACTTCCCAAAAATACTTGGATGATCTCGGGCACGGAAGGGTGAACGCGTGCAAGGCATTGTGCACCGTTGGTAAGGCCTCAAAATCCCTCGTGAATAAGCGGATGTCCTTTGATAAACCTGTTGTGGTCAAGCAGCTTAAGGACAGGACCCGAGAGAAGGTGGAGACACCTTGGAGGAAGGTTGAGTCAACGAAGACTCCCGAAACTCAGCCTGTGGTGGTAGGAGTTGGTAAGTCGGGAAGGCCCGCAGGGAGGCAACAACTTCTACAAGAGAAAGAGCATGCTCAGGACAGGCAGAGGAAGCAGTCAAGATTGTCTGAAAGTTTTGGGCTTCAGGAGTTGGCAATCTTGGAGAATGCTGAAGCCGTGTTGAATTCGGCTTGTCGATGCGTAAGCTGGAAACCTGCAGGAGTGTTGACGAAGCCCGACACCTTGGATAAGTCCAAAGGCGGTTTGGACTTGAGTTGTGCACACACGAAGAGGTGGGGCCCATGATTGGGCTAAGCAGAGCAAGCAAATCCAAGTTCAATGGTAGTTGGCTTGATACAAGCCAATGTGGAGATTTGTTGAGATTGTCTTATATCAAGCCAGATACTCGTGGGACCCGAAGATCTGCAGATGAGTGGAAATCATGAAGAAAAGATTTATTCTGTTTTATTCTGATTTCCTGTAATCTCATCCCAAATCAAATTGGGTTATTTTCTAGGATATGATTTAGGAAATATCTGATATCTTTTTTATTGTGTCAGATCCCTATAAATAGGGCTAAATAGAGTTTTGGAAAAGCACGAGGAATCTTGCGAGTGATCTTTCTGATAAATTTCTCTGTAATGCTCGGGCGTGAGAACTTGAGAGATTGGGTTGAGACTCTTTTCTGAGCGGGTTGTAACGGGGGCTTGGGTACGGGATCGAGAATCTCTGTGAAGCTGTAATCTCCTAATTTGATCTAGTGGATTGCTTGCTCTGTGCCGTGGAGGTTTCCCTCAAGTGAGGGTTTTACCACGTATATCCGGTGTTCGTGTTTCTTCTCTTACTTCTCAGTTTTTCCACTGTGGTTGCACTCTAAATTCCGGCATCAACAATCGAGCGTGAATCCCAACACGTTGCTAGTACTGAATGTTGATCTAATATGTTTGATGTTGAACAGGACGGCCTGAACATCGTGCGGCAGGGTAATAAGATCACGACTACTGCTACCACTGTTATTGCCTTCCTTTATTCAGCTAAGGAAGAACAATCTTGTACTTCTAATCCCCTTATAAATGAATGGCAATACCAAGCATCTCTAAATGTTTACTAGATTGATAGATTTGGAACCATTTCGGTAAGACAAACACTAATTTTCCTTTGCTCTGAAATACATACCAAACTTATTCTCGTTTCGAGAACGTGGTTGATAGAGATAAAGACTATATCAATGAGGAAAAGAATCATCTTTAATTCTTTACTTGGACGGCAATTTCGTATTCAGACAGTATGTCTATATCCATATTTAGTTAATACATGCAGAAAATATTAATTAAGTGGGACGATGAACAATTTAAAACGATACTAAGTTTTTTCCGATGATAAGTGAAGTTTATGGGCCCAATGCACTGATAAAAAGTAAGAAAAATAAAGGGATACATAATTCATGCAATAAGAATCGAATTAAGAATCTCCAATTTGTGAGTCTTGTACCACTATTAACAACAATGAAAGGCTGAAGAGAATTTGAACTAATGCGCACTATTTAGGTGATATTATATCCAGTTATATAGTGTGCATGTTTTAACTAAATATGGATATAGACATACTGTATGAATACGAAATTGCCGTCCAGGTAAAGAATTAAAGATGATTCTTTTCCTCATTGATATAGTCTTTATCTCTATCAGCCACGTTCTCGAAACGAGAATAAGTTTGGTATGTATTTCAGAGCAAAGGAAGATTAGTGTTTGTCTTACCGGAAAAAGAAAATTAGTGTTTGTGTAATAATGTGTGTAAATATTAGTGTCTGTTGAATCACACAAGTCTATTTTATCAATAACTAGTACTTTATTTTAATGGGAAAATAACGGTGGGATCTTATACATTTGTCGTTTGTTGCGAATCAGTCTTGTGTGTTTCAAAATGAAACAGCAAGTTCTATTTGTTATCTATCGTTATAATATCCAGTCCGCCGTCTGACCTCCCGTTATTCCGAGGCTGACGTGACAGTAATACTGTTAGTTTTATCCTAAGTATCAGTTTTAGCACTGATGTGGACATTTTCTTAATCCCACATGTACAAAATAATTAAATAAATAAATTTTTATAATCAAACCAGATACAATTACTCATTTGCCCCTCACCATCCGTCAAATTTTCAAAATCTTGCCATTCAAACCCTTGGTTTTTCAAAATCTCCTCTCCTTCGACCATCTCTGCTGATGGATTAAGTATCATATTTTATATTTTATATTTTCACTAATCGATCTAAAAGAGCACTTTTGGGCATTTCATGGAACACTTGCTGAGCCAAACCCAACATCTCCGCAGCCAGAGTACATGCAAAACAAAGAGTTCGAACTGAAAACACGCTTACCATTTCTCCGTAGACCATGCATCCTGCACGAACACATATTGCTTTTGAGGAGGAAGACGGAGGTGGGGTTACTCAGAGGGACCACTCTCCGCCGCTTCTGGGCTGCACACGACTTCAATCTCCGACACAATTCTTTTTTTTTTTTTTCCTTTTGATAATTGTCCGTCACAATTCAGTCTGTGCATTTCCTTTTCGGTTTTTTTTTTTAATTTTTCATTTACATATTTCCTTATTTCAATTTTTTTGTTTATCAAAATTTTCTAATTCAAGTCCATTGCCTGGCCCGATCCAACGCATGAGCCATGAGCTCCAGCCAATCCCCTTATACTGCCATTACCACAGACTTCACCCTCTTCTGAAATCCCTATAAGCTAGAAGGTATTTTGAGAGTTTCAACACAGATCCAGTGAAAATTCTAAAAGTAACTCCTCTAGTTTCTAATTATTTTAATAAAAAATAATTTTTTTTCTGGGTGTCCTTGACTCGTAGTCACAACTAATACTACGAGGCTCAGCTTGTTCATTGATGACCATTTTCTAGTGGAAGTATGACAAACGCTTAAGTACGTAGTTCTCACGGCTCTCGTTTCCAAAGATTCTACTAAATGATTAGATTATTATGGTTGATGATCTCTGCGGTGATACTACCAAATGAGTAAAACCTTTTAACGGTGCTCTTGCAAAGGTAATAATTAAATTGAAAGGGGTTCAGTTCTACATTTTTTTTTTCTGATAACCGAGATATGTGAGTGCCTTCTAGGCCCAACTATTGGTAAAGGAGGGGCACACGCAGTAGCCCGTAAACCAAGTATGCCAGGTGAGTCAGGATAAATCCTGACGAGCTCGTGTCTTGAGGAGTCGAGCCCAAAACATGGTAAGCAAGGAACCCTGTGGTTACCAATGGGCTGGCCCCAGGAGGCTCTTTCCTACATCAGTAAGTGAACAATAGACTCAAAATAAGAAATCCTAGACAGTCAAAAGGAGATGGTCGAAGGAGAGCGGATTCCGAAAATCAAGGGTTTGAATGGCAAGATTTTGAAATTTTGATGGATGTTGAGGGGCAAATGAGTAATTCTATTGATTTGAGAATTCAAAAATAGTTTATTTAATCATTTTATACACGTTGGGATTAAGAAAATGTCCACATGAGCACTAAAATTGACACTCGGGATAAACCTAACGGTGTTACTGCCACATCAGCCTCAGAGAAAGGGGAGGTCAGACAGCAGACTCGATGTTATAACGGCAAATAACAAATAGGACTTGATATTTCATTTTGAAACATATAGGACTCACTAGTAAGAAATAACAAACATATATAACTCCTGCTGTAATTTTCTCTTATTTTAACTATTAATCTGCAAGCAAAAAACCAAATTAAAATCCGATAATCTCCACCAGTTTACACTAAGCTTTTATCACATATTATTCACATGACATGCAAATACATTACCCAGACACGGGCAGAACAGACATAAACAGCAATAGTTCACAGTCTTTAATGTCGACAATGGGACATGGCAATGCACGACCGTGTATAGGGGTTGGCCTCAGCTCCGGGCCGGCAGTTATAATAGGAGGCTCCTCTCCGAGAGCACGGGATTGAGTTGCTCCTCAGGGATCGGTAACTGATGAACTGGGAAGTGGCCAAAACCCTTCGGCTCATTCCTGAGCCTGTGATCTCCAGCTCTTCCTCGACCAGGCACTCTGCGGTCGATCCTCGGCACTGGCCTCTCATGGCCGGGACCATCCTGACAGTGAAGAGGCTGTGACCTGCATCTGCGGCAGAGACGGTTAGGGCGGTGATGAGGAAGAGGGCAAAGGGTAGGAGGGAAGATGAATGCGTTGCCATGTTTGTTGATGAAGGAAGAATGCTGGTGGAGGAGTGGGGTCTCTTGGTTTGTTTCTTGTGGAGAGCTCCGACTTTATACTCGCATGATCCACGATAACTAATTTGGATTCGAGTCAAGTCAGTTTAATACAAAAATAAAATTCTCTCAATAATGATCTCTTTTTTTTTGTTTTTTAATTCTCAATACTTGAATTTGAGATATTATTTTTTTAGGTGTGTACCTACCTAGTATTAGAAGCCCATTGGGACGTGATTAATCCTAGTTCAAGCAGGTCTGCCCATTACATGAGCAAAACTTCACAATACGAATTTTCTCTATTTAAAATACTCGAATCAAAATCTTATCCAAGAGGAATAAATCTCGTACCATCTTAATTGTAGTTAGACATTTTAGCTTCAATAAAAATAACATCAGTTTTCCTCCAAATAACCGAAATGACACTGAACTTCTCAAAATGAGAAGCTACCTGGTCAGTTATCGTGCTCAAAGGAGAGGGTATGTGAACGAATAGTTAAGTTTCTTAAGATCTTACCAGCTTTGAATAACGTAACCTCATCTGACCACTGGGTAATGGCCCGTTAAACGTACAAATTACAAAGATTGCCTCGGCTTGGTCGTGGATTTGCCGATAGAGTAGATAGAATATTTTTCAAAAACTTAGATTCCAACCCCAATAAAATTGCGTGAGAGTTGATCAATTGATTTTGTCCATGATTATTTTTCTTGGGTGCCTCTAGAGTGTTCTAGGGCCAGTTTCTGAACAAACTCCATCACGTCGCCTCAGGTCAGACATGTACGAGAAGTTTCCAAGTTTAGGTGAACCTGTAGGATGGCTTGCACACGATAAATCCAGCCCACGAGGCATTTGTGTAATTAGTTGGAAGTTGAGGGCTAGTCAGAAGATAGATTTTGAGCATCGCACCTGAAATCAAAGAGATACTGTTAGGTCGGTCCAACAATCGCATCCAACAAAAGAAATCCATGGAATGCCGCAAAAAGTCAAAATCAAGAAGGTGGATGAAGAAAAGAAATATATTAGAAAGAAGACCCTAATTTTCATGGATTGTGCTCACACACCTCTTTTTTATTATAAAAAAGACTTATAAGTTTACAATGGAATAAGAGGTAAAATGAAATAAAGATTGTATTAAAAATTAGGATGGTAAGCACAAGTCTGGAAATATGAAGGGAGATATGATTCGTCAAAAGCCTGATTCAACATTAAAATTGCCTGAAAAGAATTCGAATGTGGAGCTCATAATCAATATAACTCGAGTTCGGAAGAAAAATATTGTGTTTGTAGTTAGTTGTTGACCGAATATAGAACTCGTGGTTGGTTGCTAGCCTGAGAATAGAAGAGACCCATCTCGAGTGGTCATTTGTCTCTTCTATTACCCGAGAATGAAAGAAAATGTCATTCTTTTTTTGGGAAGGTTGTGTTATATGGAAGAAAACGTCATACTTGGGATTAGCTGTTTCAAAATAACTAAATAGGACACGTGTAGATATGTGGCATGTCACATTAGACCATTAATAAATTGTATCTTAAATTGAATTCGGAATTTTAAATTAAGAATGACATCGCTATATCAATCTCATTTATAGGAGCTCTCATTTCTTTAGATCAAACTCACCCAGTCACCAGTTCAATTACCCCTTTAGATTTCAAAGGGAGTAGGATTGCTGTCGAGAAAGTTACAATAAAAAGTAAAAGGTAAAAAAAGGGGGCAAATTGGACTGCTAATGTGACTTTTACTTTCTTCAATACCTACCAACCAAAATGACATTCATTCATCAGATTATTAAAAAAAACAATTGCCGAGTGTAATTCGATGGACTGACTCGATTCTACTCATTTGTAATTTGACTACAGCCACTTGAAATTTTCTCTCCACAGAGTAAGCTTGAAGGCCCCTTAAGGATGATCATACACCACGTAAGCGTTCGGTCTGTGCATAATTCACTGTTGCAAAAAATTCAATGCAAAAACATTTGCAATGATAAATGTGAGTGATATGCACGTTATTACATGTGAATCGGGCTGAAAAACAAGTTTTAATACAGTGATATCGCTCTTCACTTAGGACCAAGAAGTTCTAAGCTCTATTATCATCGGTGAAATTTCTCACACTCTTTGTTTTCCACTTCCTCTTTTTTTTTTTTTTTCCTTTGGCTGGAAATTCCGTTCTTCCTATTAGCCTATTCCTCTCTTTTAAGCTTTATGGATTTTATTTGTAATCGAAAAAATTATGAACAGTCCTGTTTTTGGGAAATCGAATATTACTTACATAAACGATTATTTGCTTGTATTACACTTCATTTGCTTGGAAAAATAAAATTAAACAAAAATAATTTTCTAGAAGTGAAATTTATGTGTGGTTTCACCCAACCATGTTACATACGGAAAACAGGAAAACAAGGAAGTGATAAAAAGAAGATACGTCAAACTTATCCTAAAATCACAGGGGAAAGTTAACAGCTCTTTCCTAGGAAATTATTCATGCCTGGCAATCCTATGCGAGCGCTCATCTCCCATGATCCGTTGGGCCCATCAATCACCTTGCCTATCATCAACATGTTTAGAGTCAGTTATTCTAAGGAGAGTCTAATTCACCATGAACTATTAGGATAAAGTACTAAAAATGATGGTGACCTGTTCATGCAAGAATTTCTCTCAGTGTTGTGTCAAGATTTACTAAATTAGAAGAAGGAGAAGTCTATAAATCAATAGCATCACATGTACATGCTAAAAATCTTTATATAAGGGGAAGTATTGATGGTAGGGCAGGAAAATTCACTATCTATGCTAAGTAAGGAAACTGTTTTAAAACAACAACGGTGACGAATGGGATGTTACACTGCTCATATGTTTAAAAAGAAGGAAGTAACAAAGAACAATGCAGTCTTGAACCTTGGATGGTTGAGCAGTGATGAATGGGATTTCGAAGTTTCTTCTATCATGGAGGAAGAAGCCATGACGACCTCTATTCTCAAACTGACTATTCTAGATACTCAAATCATATGATATGAGATTAAGAAAGGATAGAGAAAATGACAAAATACAAAGGTGATCGTATGGTAGTGGTAGCCAAAAACTAAAGATTACCGATCACCTACATTCAAAAAAAAAAAATTGTGCCACCATTACAGGATGTCTATCATGTACCTAGAATGAAAAAGAATCTACTGTTAAAAACATATCTAATGGTGTCAGGTTACGATATTGTATTTGCTTATTAAGATGTGAAGATACATCCAGATCTTAAGATGACAACCTCTCATGATATATGTGAGTTTTCTTTTTGAAAGAAAAGTTTAAAAAGTTTTTGAAATTCAAGGAATTCAAAGAAATGACAAAAGAAGAAGTTGACAAAAAGATTCAATGCCTACAAATAGATAATGGTAGCAAATAAAAATAAAAGGTTTTTCCATCATGTCTATTTGAGAATGCCACATATATTATCAATATACATGTGTAAATACTACGCAACAGATCAATGGAGTAGTTGAGAGGAAGAATCAACAGCTTGCAGAGATATGTCAAAGCATGCTATGTGCAAACTATGTACCAAGAAGATTTCTAGAAAAATATATGAACTCATAAGACCAATCGATCAACTCATGTGACTAATCGACTTACTCAATCAAAGTTATAGTTTATCTCACTTTTTGATAGATTATGATATTGTAAACCTATAGTTAGTCAATTCCAAGTCTTTGCCTAAATGTGCTATATGTTTGTATCCAATCATTTATCAAGCAAATGATAAAAGGCAATATAGTGTATCTTCATGGGATATGATAGGCAGAAAGGATGTAAATATTAAAGACCCTACTAATAGAAAGTGTTATATGTCAAGAAATGTGGTGTTTAATGAAACTTCGTCATTGTGGTTCTCTCAGAATTTGTACTTCTAGATTCCAAGTAAATAGAAGACAATTTGCAAAAGAAAAAAAGGCACTCTATGGATTGAAGTAGGCTTTAAGAGCATAGAATGGAAAGATTGTTGAGCTCTTAAAAGAGAGGGAATATGTCATGGCACATGTAGGTTCAAGCTCATTTGTTAAGGTGAAAGAACTAAAGATCATAGTTCTTTCATTATATGTAGATGACTTAATATTCACTAGTAATTTATAGTCATAAATTTGTAGGACAAAGGAGAACATGTTGGTTCACTTTAAAATGGAGTTTGCAAAACTAAAATATTTCCTCGGATAAGAAGTTGCTCAAACTAAAGAAGGATTATTCCTTTACCAACTAAACTATGCAAAGGATTTCTTAAAATGTTTGGAATGCTCAAGTGCAAACCCATCCATGCTCATGAAGGCAAGGATTTACAAGTTGGAGCAGTGCATTGACAACTAGTAATTAGTATGATTTATCTAATATTAATTCAACCAAATATCTCATAATTTAGTAAAAAATTTGATATCTCGAATGTGGCTAGTTTTAGTAAGTCGATATAAGCATCATTCAAAAAAGCCTCGCTTAGAAGCCATATAATAGATATTGAGGTACATTAATGTTATTATTAACTATTGTCTCTTTTATAAAAAATGATAATAGGTCTACGATAGTTGAATATTGCTATGATGATTATGCTTAAGATCATAATAATTGTTGATCAATAATTGGATATGGATTCAAACTTGAATCTAGGACTGTATCTTGGTTTAGCAAAAGGCAATAAATCTAGCAAAAATGATAGCTGAAGAGAGTATTTGGCTAATGTAATAGATGAAGGACCTATGCTAATCTATGAATTATTAGATATTGCTTTAATGTAGTAACTAATTACCTATTCGCTAGTAGAAAATCTGGTTTGCCATACTTGAAGGATGTGTGCCAAGGTGCATTATCAATTTTTGAAGGAAAAACACTACAAGAAAATATAAAAATGCACCAGCCAAAAAGAAAATCAAGTAGCAACTTATATACTAAGGGACCTAGCACTACAAGGTTGAAGTTGCAAGAGTAACTAATTTTGAGATCGAGAAATAATGAGCCAGTGTTGAGAAGGAGTATTGAAATAAATTCATCATTGTGTCAAATAAATAAATAAATAATCTAAAAGTCTCTATAATTTTTGGCATAATAATTTGCTTAGATTAACAAGAAAAATGCAACAAATCTCTAGATAGGTAAGCCAGTGAAGTAACAGATATAAACAAGTATAAATAGGGAGAACGGGTTCCTTAAATATATGCAAGCAAGCATGAGCAAATGTGATATACCACTTTGATTTGGCAAGAGAGTTTTAGATATTATGCATGTGTGAATTAGAATAAAGAGAGTGTGTAGAAAAAGTAAAAAAATGAGGGTGTGTTGTTGTCTTATAGTGTGAGTGTACGAGTCATAGCGACTTTAAAATCTAATATGTACTTGGTGTAATTATTTTTTAGGGTAAATAGCTTAATTAGACTTGTAGTTTGCCCAAATTCTCTCTTAAGGCACAAATTATGAGATGTTTATCCCATTTACTACCTTACTATAAATCTCATCAAAACTAACAGTTAGATCCTATGTAATATGTTAATTTTTTTTTTTGTGTGACAAATAGGCAAAACACAAGGCATAGTGGGACCCAATTCATTGAAATATTAAGTTTGCCTCTGATTAGTTTTCTTTAATTTGAAACTAAATAAGGACAAATATGTAAATCAATCTTCCTCTTCTTCTTCATCCCAAACCCTAATTGAAAAATAGATTTAGTTTGTAAAAGCACAGACATGATAAGGTATAGACTCTTCCCCAGTACACCTAAGGACTAAGAACCTAAATTAATTCGAAGACACTATTAGAAGTAATATCGCAACACTAATTCCTCACAACATTAAATAATCCCCTAGCTAGTACAAATATTTCCTACATAGCATGAATGTATAGAGCTCAACAATTCCTATTCGAAGTTCCCATGTAGAACTGTACGAGGATTCAAATAGAAGAGCATGTCTAACCCAAAATTTGCACAATTCAACTCAAGAAAGAGGAGAATTGGTCATTGCTCTCAAAAAATGGAAGCATATTAATTCAACAAGGTAGCTCAAAAGTTGTAGAGAATTGTTCTTAGCCTTCAAATTGAGGAGTTGGGATGGTTGCATAGTGTTCCAACAGACTTCTGCAATTACTTACCTTAAAAAAGGTAGCTTGAATTGCCCAAATTTGCCTATGATGCTATAGTCGAAGAAAATCCAAAAACAAACTAGAGAAAAGGCCCACCTTTATCATCTCAATGAAGTGAAGTATTATAATGTAAAAATAGTTCTATTCTCAAGGTACAAGACAAGCTATTACAATACCTCTCATTAGGCATGACAAAATTGGGTAAGACCCAATAGCCTAGCACTGGCCCAACTTAAAAAGTAATGCCTGAGCCAGGAATTTTCATGCCATGCCATTTTTGGACTATGCTGGCACAATCCATTTTTTCTGAGCATGTTGGACCACACATCATTCGGGCCTGATAGCACGCTAGCACAAAATTGAAATAAAATTTTCTTCTCCAATTTGTCAACTATGAGCAAAGGTAGAGGTAGAGATAAGAGAAAAAAAATCCTATATTGTACTTGGCACGACACCTCATATTTGACCTAATAGCTCACGATCTCCACGGCTCTGAAAGGGAGAAAGTTGGTGTATATCAGCATTAGTTGTAACTTGGCCGCGGTTTCTCACCTAACCTTCAGTCATGACTCACAAACTAGTCCCATTCTCGATTCTGTTCTCGATCTCTCTAAGGTGAGTCCTCTTTCCTTTCAGTGTCTAATAAATAATTATAAATTTAGAATAGGTTAAGCTTGTTAGGTCAATCAATCAATGCCATCACTGAAAATTGATGGACTTGAGAAAATTCATGGGCACTGGCAAGTATGGCTATGTTTTGTATTCCACTGGGTAGACTTGAATCTAACGCAGATTAATATTTTTGTATGAAAATTGATTGACTTGAGAAAATCTCTTCCTCTTTGTCAGTATGTACATACTGTTCAAATCAAGGAAAATTTGATTTGGGTTGTTGTGACAATAGCCCATATTGTTCATATCAAGGAAGTGTTCTATTTATACTATTGTGGATATGTTTTGGGAGTTTGGCTACAAGCCATGCATAGTAATGAAAACAAAATGGTGAAAATTGAAAATTGATCACTCTAATTATTGTGGCATAGTTTTGTTGCATGATGAACCAATTACTGTCTTAGAAATATTAAGCTAAATTCAAAAAATCTTAGAGACATTAAGCTGATTTTGGATCCCTAAATTTGCATGTCTTTCCTAGACATACTTGATGCTTTTGCCGTTTCCTCATTCAAGTTATTCTATTATGCAGTGAAGCTCTAGCCTAATTAAGAACATATGGTTATTATGGGTCTAGTTTAATATCATATTATATTATGAGTACGATTTATAGATACTCTTTGTTCTTGCAAGAAAGATAATCTTGGAGTTTTCTACATATTAATTCTTGTAGTCTCTCTTTTTCTTGTTATTATTTGCAGTTCTCAAATGAGTATTTTATCTCTAATCCATCTTTCATTTTCACATTTTTTTACCATCTATCATTCTGCATTTCTTCATGCGTAGATGTTGATCGAAGAAGGGGAAAACCCTTCTTGCTTATAGACAGGTTCTAAAGGGGAAAAAAGGAGACAAGTTCTTATGGGACTTTTTGTCAGTGTATACACTTTATTTTCATGATAGACTAAGAATCAGTTAGTTTCTTATATGCATATGTCACAAGAGGGAAGTGTTAATATCAACATGTCTTTTGACGATGATGTTATGAAAGAAATTGAATGAAATGTGGATGAAGCTGAAAATGAAAGCACTGCTCCAACGTTGAGGTTGGCTATCTCTAGTAGTAAAGGGAAAAGGAGGACAAAGAAGGAGGGATCAAAATGTTGGTTCCCTTTGATAAGCTTCCCATGAGTAAAGATAGTATGTAAAAGTGCAAATGTAAGTATTGACAGAAAGAATTTACTTGTACTATGACAAATGGAATCTACCCTTTGTTGCATCATAAGAAGAAATGTTAGACGAAAGATACACAAGATATAAGTCAGACGCTATTATCTGCCTCTCAAGATAATATTTTCTTGTCTGATGTATTTTGTGCCTAAAAGTTTTAAGAATTTACTATTGCTGCCATTACTATGCATAGTTTGCCGTTCCAATTTATTGAATAGTTGGGTGTTAAACTACCTTTGAATATGCACATCCTAGATCAAAATTGTTTTCTAGAAATACAACAAAAGTCGATATATTGAAACTTTATGATTCGGAGAAAAAGAAGATCAAGGACTTGTTGACGAGCAATTTTGATAATGTTAGTCTGACATCAGACTTGTTGATGACATTAAACAATGATGGTCACTTTTCATTGACTATGCATTTTATCGATGGGGTTTGGATTTTGAGGAAATATATTTTGCACTCGAGTCCTATGCCTTCCCTTCAAATTGATGCCGCTTTGGCTAATAAAATCTTCGATCTTTTACAAGAATGGGTTGTCATTGAGAAGTTGCTATCACTGACAGTGGACAATGCATTCGTAAATGATGTTTGCATTTCATTTTTGAAAACAAAGTTGAATATTAGAAATGCTCTTATATTGGATGGTGATTTTTTCATATACGTTGTTCAACACACATTTTAAACTTGATTGTATAAGAAGGTTGAAGAATGTTGATTATGTTGTTGAGAAAATTTGGGAAAGTATTGTATATGTGAAGGCCTCTCAGTCAAAAAAAGGAGAAGTTCTTTGAATGTGTGAAAAGCTTGCATTTAGATAGCGAGCAGGGACTAAGACAAGATGTCCCAATGAGATGGAATTCCACTTTTTTATGCTTAAGAATGCTATTTGTTACATGATTTGAACATTTGGGAATGAGTGAAACTTATTACATAAGTTATTCTTCAACTTCTGATTGGACTAAGATTGAAGGATTGTGTAAGTTCTTGCAACCATATTATGATTTAACTTGCTTATTTTCTATAACTAATTATCCCGCTTCAAATTTATTCTTTCCGATGTTAATTTTAAATTTACCATAATTTCATAAAAGAGTGCATTTCTGTGATGATTCTTTGGATCTGTGTCAAAAGTTAAATTTTATGGAATGGGCATATGGAAACTTTATGGAGATGATGCACTAGCTTATTATGAGAAGATTAATAGAAGACTGATTTTATCTCTTTCATGAATACTCTCAAACTTCATCTTCCACTGCTAGTGCGTCCTCTTCTGTTTCTCAAATGAACATCAGTATTATTATATCAACAAAAAGAGAAGCCATAAGATAGTTCAATCTGAAAGTCAATTTTTCCGATATGAAATATCTTTTATATGTTCTTACAATTTTTTTCAATATGAAATATCTTTTATATGTTCTTCCTTGATCTTTATTGTATTAGTTATGTTTATAAATTATAATTATTGCATTTCTTATTGGGAATTTTATGTAGGACTTTGATGTGCGACAAAATATTGCCATTAAAGTGTAAAAATCAGAGACGGAGGAAAAATTAGATGAAAAAGCCAAAAATAGAATCGGATGTTTTGCATTATTGATCAAAGTAGACCGATTGTTACCCAATCATTTCTTCCATGGGTCATGATAATTTACGCATTTCACTAACTATTGTTGCTTTAGAATCTGCATTTAGTTGTAGTGCTAACATAATTAATCTTTTTCATAATTTCATTAAAAATGAAAATGTTGAAGCATTAATTTTCTTAAGAGATTGGATTTCAGGAGAACAATGTAATATCTTAAATTTATTGTGTTTACAGTTTCTGGTTAGTAAGTAATATGTATCTTTTTTATTCTATTTATTTTTTTTAGCTATAAATTGTTTGGAAGACATGAAGGAGCATAAAAATAGATGGAGTATATTTTCATATCAACAGAAATGAGGAAGATCTTCAACCTTTTACAAGGATCAAATGCTAATTCATAATGGTAAAGTACGAATTTATATATGATCATATCGTACGTGACTGATTGATTTGATCAGTTGATTAGCTTATTTTATGTCTTTTAATACTTCATAATTCTTTTATTATGTATTATACTCATGTAGGTGATTGGTTTAGAGGCAAACAAAAACGACTCCACCTAGCTTTTGGCCAAAAAAGGAACTGCTTCATTGCTTAGGAATTACAGATTTGTGTGATCAAATGATATGTTTTGATTTTGATTATGCAAGCAATTTGTTCTTTCCCGTACCCTTTAAGTGCTTTTTTGGATTTTTTTTGTTTCACATTTATTTTTAGTTAGTGAGCAGGTGAAGACTATCTTTTGGAAATAAATAAGTTGATTGTCCTTTGCGGGGCCCATAAATCTTACCATTCATCATAAGATTTTTAATTCTTGCAAGTCATGGGGCCTTGACGTGGTCCTCCTTGAGGGTAATACTAACAAGGTGATTGTTTGATTCATCATCAATGAAAACTAGAATATAAGTGGTAAAACGAGCATAGTTTGTGATCAAGATTGAAATCAAGAAAATAAACAAGTACTAGTGAGAACAAAATAAAAAAGACAACATATAAAATACTTCATAAAATAAAGACTGCCCAAGACCCCTGGCCCAAACCTCCCAGCCCAGAAGAGCCTAGTCTTACCAACAAGCCCACCTTTCGACACTCCAATGAGTTTTTATGTCGATTGTGCTAGGTCAGGCAGCCCAAAACATCTACATGTCATACCCAAGTTGGCTGATTTCATGCTACCAGTGATTTCATGCCGGGTCAATGCAGCCCACAAAATCGTACTGGCATGAATTGCTAGGCCTACCTCTCACATGTCAATGAGAACTGCCATATCCTTAGTACACTATATAAAATGACAACCCATTTTCTATTGGCAAGTACAGTAGATATGATGAACATCATCTATTGTGCTAAAGTTAGAATAATTTTGAGATTTCTTATTGAATGAATGAAAAGTTTGATAATTCCTCCACTTCACACACTTTTTCTGATAGTTCTTTCTATATGTCAGAAGAAGAAACTCTATCTTCGAATGGGGGTTGGGGATGTTAGGGTTTGAGAGGAAGAAGAAGAAGATTGATTTACATATTTGCCCTTATTTAGTTTCAAATTGAAGAAGAGTTGTTAAGGGCAAACTTGACATTCAATGAATCAGGTCCTACTATGCCCATGTAGCTTTGTCACGTCTACATCCATTTGCACACAAGCAAAATTAACATACCGCAATAGGATCCATCCGTTAATTTAATGAGATTTGTAATGTAGTATTTGGGACAAACATCTCACAATTTGTACCTTTCTAGGTCACGCAAAAAAAGGTCCAATTAGGTTATTTGAGTTTTTTTTCACAATAGTGAAAGTGATTACATTATTTTCCACATGGTATTCGGGCATACATCATTAACTAAATCAACAATTAACATAATCACAAAATCATAGGTTTTATAGAGATGATACAACAGATTGTAACTCACCATCCATAAATAAAGAAAACCATTTTAACATACCAAAAAGGTAGTGTGAATATATAATAACTTATTTAAAATCATGATCAAGCACTATTCATCTCCTCCTTACCATGCACGCCACTCAAGTCTAATCCACCATTCGATTTCACTCAACTGTCTAATTTCCTCAATATTTTTGTTGTGCATTTTCCAAATTTGATCTTTTTATAAATAATCTATACAACAATTCTACAATACTTGAAAATGTCAATCCTAATCTAAAAAGCTTACATCTTTCAAATAATTTCTCTTACGCCCTTTAAATTCCTTATATTGGCAAAAAATTTCATATAGACTACTCCTAGCATTCGAATATCATCTAATACTAGATACCGAGTTACAGGATTATACGAGCCCTCCATCACAAACTTAACCTGCTTTCTAGACTTCAGTACATGCCAAACATGTGCTCCTACACTACTCAACTAAGTAATTTTAACAAAATTAACATGTTAATGGACAAAAAAATATTGAACACATGCTAACCTGCATTGCTCACAGTACTAATCTTGAGATCCTCAATGTACTACTTTCCAATGCTTTCTTCTTTGTTGTCATCATATGGACTTTACCTAATGAAATGTATAATCATTTTTTTATCGAGTAAGCAAAATATATAATCTATTCCATAAGCACCAACGAATAATCATAATAAAAGCTTCCCTCTATGTCATTAAAACATCATCATATTGATGTAGTTATAATCAAGATGTTGAAGAGAATATTGTAGTTTGATAGTTAGATATTTGGTATCATTAGAGAGACTCATTGTCCGAAAGATATTGTTTTCAAGTAAAAGAATATATTCCTTTCCTTAAACTTTTTATATGATGTCAAAGTCAAAGATCCTAGAATTGGTTTAAGATCTTTCGCTAGGGATAATTGCCCGGAGGTACAAAACTTATTATGAATGTAACATTTTGGTACAAAAACTTTTTTTTATCACTCTGCACTATAAAATATTTTCAAAATATGCCATTTTGGTATAAACTGTCAACTTTTCATTAATGCCGTTAAGCTTGCTGATGTAGATGCGTGATGTGAACATTGAATCAGAGCCACGTGACAACTTTGCTAACATGTTACTATAAAAAAAAAGTTTAAATTGTATAAAAATAAAATAATATAATAAAAAATTAAATTTTAATATAATAAATTAATATAAAAATTTTAAATTCTCTCTCCACCTTTGTTGTACCACCTCTCACCCCCTCTCTTGCTTTCCCTCTCCCTCTCTTGATCTCTCCCCCTCTCACTTTCTCTCTCTCCCTCTTGCTCTCTCTCCACCTCACTCTTGATCTCTCTTCCTCTCGCTCTTTCCTTCTCCCTCTTGATCTCTCGATCTTGCTCTCTCTTTGCCTCACTCTTGATCTCTTTCCTTCTCACTTTCTCCCTCTCCCTCTCACTCTTAATCTCTCTCCCTCTCCCCCACTCGCACTCTCCCTTTCCTCTCTCATTCGTATTTTAGGGATGACTTCCAATTACACAATTTAAAAAACTCAAATAATAAAAATTTTCAATCCTTGTAACTAAAATTCGTTCCTAAAAATACGAATGAGGTGGGGAGAGAGAGGGAGAATGAGAAAGAGATTAAGAGCAAGGCAGAGAGAAAGTGAAATCGAGAGGGAGAAGGAAAGAGCTAGAGGAAGAGAGAGCAAGAGTGAGGTGGAGAGAGAGCGAGGGGGGAGAGAGAGAGTGAGAGGGAGAGAGATCAAGAGAGAGGGAGAGGGAGAGCGAAAGAGGGGGAGCGGGAGAGATGGAGAGGGGTTGTAGAGCAAGGGGGGAGAGAGAGAGACAGAGGGACCGAGAGAAATATTTTAATTTTATACTATTTTATTATATTTAATTTTATTTTTATACAATTTAAAAATTTTTATGGTAACAAGTTAGCAAAGTTGCTATGTGGCGCTGACTCAACGTCCATGTCACACATCCACATCAGTAAGCTTAATGATGTTAATAGAAAGTTGACGTTTTGTATCAAAATATTATATTTTGAAAATGTTTCGTAGTGTAGAGTGAAAAAAAAGCTTTTGTACTGAAATGTTACATTCATCAAAGGTTCTGTACCACCAGGATGATTATCCCTCTTTCACTAAAGCACTTTTTTGGCATGACTAGTCTCGGTCAGACATGTCCTACACTCGTTAATATGTAATCATTCATAATATTTATTTCTAAGTATTATTTTAAAATTACTTATCGTATCTTCCTTTTTTTTATAATTACTTATCGTATCATCGTGTTAGATTAAAATGTTATCAAAACTAAATCTCCCCAAGTTTTCATATTATGTCAACCTTCTTTTCTTAGTCTCTTCAACTCCATGGCTTATTTCACTTAATTGAATTCAATTGAGTTTGACTCAAATAAAATCATTTTACTTTCTTTTCTTTTGCAACCATCATATCTATAGTTCTTATTTTGACAAAAAATTTCGTTTTCTCAGCTTTCTTTTTAGTTTTTCCTTTTTCATTTACGTACTAGGTCAAGGATTGCATTGATCTTCTCCCAATCTTACCAAGATAATTCCACCAATATTTTTCTAATTTTTCTCTTCTTGATAATTTTTTATCTTAATTTGTTTCTAAATAAAATTTCAAATAAATATAGTGGCTATGACCTTTTCTTCTACAAAATATTCGGTACCTTTTATGTCCAATCCATTCTTTTATATGTTGGTAGCACTTGGTGCACTCATTCCCTAAGCATTCTCTTATTTTAGTTATATATGGTGTTTCCATACTTAGTTTATTCTCTTTTATGATGGACTCTTTTTTACATTAGTGCTACTTACAACATGATACATGACTCATCAAGAGGGTGACTTAATCAACTTAGCACACCCTACTTTAGTTTAACTGCTTCAGTTTCAATCGTTGATAACAGTATTATCATTCCGTTACAATGTACTAAATGGATATCGTTGTGCTTGCAACAACAATATTAGAGAGAATATAATATATCTAGATAATTTATGGATTTGATATGATTTGAAAAATTTTGGGATATTCTTACCTATATTCATTATGTATGAAATCTTGCATTTTAAGTTCATAAATATCTTCCATATATGAGAGAGCATTGCATATGATGAGTATATCATGTGACAATACTAATATGGTATCATAAATCAATAAGATTCAATTATTTTAATATTTCTTTTAATAAAATCCTAAAAACAAAAAAAAAACCATAAAAATAATTGAATTCTATTAGTTTGTGATATAATATTAGCACTAACACATGATATATCTGCTACATGCAAGACTTTCTCATCAAATAATTTACTGTGTGGAAACTCTCTAATATCAAGTTCAAACTCTTAATGCTATTTGACAATGTTGTTTCAATATTATCATACATCCTTATAATTCTACAAACACCAACATCATCAATTATTCTATCATCAACTTTAAAAATGCTACTATACTTTGTGAATTATTAAGAAATAAACAATTCTTTCTTTATTACTTGTTTGAATCATTGAACAATTCAGTCGAGTAACACTTAAAGCCTTATTCTCTACTGCTATAAGAGTCGGAATAGCTTGTCTTCTCTTTTAATGTTGTTTCAAGTTATGCTAAACTAGGAAAAATAGACATAGTTATATGTCACAATCCAAAATTGTTTGTTTTATTGAACTTAATCACCTTGAACTCATTCCTAACACTTTCAACTGCTTTGAAACTAAGCTCTGATAAAACTTAGTATTATTAAGATGTCCTAAACGAGAAGATGGACCAAATATAAAATAAATAGTGACACCAAATATGTTCTAGTGTCTTCTGTAAAAGAGTGAAAAATTCACATGCAAAATAAAGGTATATACTGATTTGAAAACTGGCAATTAGACTATTCGTAAATCATTTGTTGAACCAAGCTCCTTCACAATCGAATCTTAATTACCATGAAGAAATATATTGATATATCAATTTGCTCAATGTTTTCACCCTAAAACCTTAGTGAGTGTTTGGATCAATGTAAAGTGAAAACTTTACATGGAAAATAATTACTTTACACTACACATTGCATTATTTGCGTGCAAAATAGACATCATTTTGAAGTTATTGGGCTAGAATTATATTCTTGGATCATTGCATTTCCATTGTAATACTTTACATTTAAAATTGGTTGAATTCTTACTTTTTGTGGGACCCACTACTGCAAACTATGAAAATTATAAGAAAATCCACCATTCGCTCTCCTTTCAATATAAAGCAGCAAAATAGGCAAATGTGAGATGTTGAGAAAGGACAAAATGGGTATAATAGTAATCAATAATCAAAATGTTATATTTTATTTACTTTACCAATAATTTATATCACTTACCAAAGACAACAATTTCATATTATTTACTTTTCATGTAAAATAGTAACTTTCCCCGTGATTTGATTTTACACTATAATATAACAATACACGAACCAAAGGAAACTTTCACTACTGATATTCTAAAAGGTCAAAGTCACATGGTTAGCTTATTAATTAATCACACAACTATCCATACTTATTTCATTCTCATTTACATTTTTAGATACAAGTGTTGTACTCCTATTTAATATCCTAAAAAAATCATCATATGTCATTTTGGAATATTTCTTGTACACATATATTCATAATTTATAGAAGATTCATTATGGAAAGAATTAAAATCTATAAAAAAAAAATTGCATCATGCATTAACTGTATTATTATATTGTGCTATGGTATAAGTCAATCAGGGCACTAGGCCACAGTGCATGCACTATGGTGAAACTGGATTAAGCTGCTTTTGAGCTCTTGAATTGTGGTCTTGGTCACACAACAGTGATCCTAACTCCTTTCCTTACTTGTTCCTCTTGTTTCCAAACCAACTTCCAACTCGTATCTTATAAATTTCAGTCTCGAAACATCATTTGAATGCGAGACATCTCCAAATGGAGGACGACCAATCATGATGCAGATAAAGGATGACAGGGATGCTCATATAATACCTATGACACATCAATCATTACCATTTACCATATGACCTGTATCATTATAAGCAGAATAACATCAAAGTCTCAGCCAATGGAGACATTTCACATAATAATTGAATGATGAAAATAGGTCACACATCAATGGAAGTGGAATAGAATTTAAAGTTGCAATGCTAGTTTACTGCAAATTACTTTCTATGCTGAATAGCTATAGGAACTTTTAACGATGGTACTGTTATATTCTTTAAAACCACTGTGACTTTGAAGCACAATATACTTATACACTCCTATATTATTTAATAAATGATAAACAATATCATTATCTAACAAGTTAAATAATATTCCCCCTCACACGTCGGGTGTAGATAACAGCATGGTTTATGATATATTAAATAATATCCCCCTCACGCGTGGCTGGATTAGTTTTTGAAAGTCCATCACATGGAATTAGTTTAATATGGGTTAGTGCTTGTGAGGTGACTCGAACATGCACTTTGATACTATAATAGAATAGAAATCACCATCTGCACTCTGATACCATAATAGAATAGAAATCACCATAACCATTTGCTCTAAAATGTTAAAATATTAAATAATGGCATGACTTTATTATTGGGTGTTAAACTCACATCGGCCATGTAAGACATAAATGATGAGTTTATAAGAAAACTGTGTATCTCTTCCAAATAGCTTAAGTTTTTGTTTGAAAATTGGCTCAATCTCTTGTAAGGTCAACCAATAGTAATATAACATATGAGCATCTAACTATAGTGATATCTGAAGCAAATCCGGACCTATCTCCAATAGTCTCCACTGACCTAAGTTTGCAAATCTGACAATCTTCTCTCAGCTCAAGTTCCTAATCTTGCCAACGGTTCGCTCACGCAATACAATTCAACAACTCCTATAAGGGATCCGCAACACCGTGGCTTTTCACTCAGTAAAGATGAAATTGTTGATATGCAAAATAGCTTGTCCAATTTACTTACTCCTCTAAGTAGCACGGTCCCTTTGAATCAGTCCTTCCCTGCAACTAGTTTACAAAGACTATGAGTAGCAAACTTCTTACTCCTAGGAATCGAGACACAACACTAGAAAGATAGAGTATTTATAGAATATTTAGAATAATGTAAAATGTGCTTGCAGTTCCAAGGTGGTTTTTTAGTCTTCTTTATTGCTCCTACTAATTAAATCTTATGCATCAGAGAAGAATACCATTTTGGATGAATTTTGGCTAGTAGAAATGGAGGCCAGTGTTAGGGAACATGGCTCAGCCTGAGTTGGTGAGGGAAGATTATTGCAGGTTTCATCCTCCACAAATGAAGTTTAAATCGTTCATAGACTTTCAAATCGTCGTTTCCTACGCAAAATCTCTTTACCTTTTTTAAATCCATAATTTTGGTCTAATATATAGAAGTTGTAAAACATCCACCTGAACCTACAAAAGTCTTAATCCCATTTCCAACTAATTCTCTTTACCTTTTTTAAATCCATAAGACTAAACTATTCGATAGCGATACCCGATTCTCTTATAAACCAAAGTTCCTTATTCAATTTAATTGATGTGGGATTTAACTCTCAACATCTACCCTCATGTGGTAACATGTTTAGATTTAACACCCGCCCTCAATCACTGACCTCAATCCAAACATTTTACTTCTAGTCTTGGGCAAAGATGGACACAAAATACCACAAGGCGGCTTTCTCTTCATTCCTCTGGCTATCGAGTCTAACCTTTTTTTTTCTTTGTACTCGAGAAATTGCTCACGAGTTCCACACTCAAGTCTGGCATGGTGTGAGCTCCCATGAAAACCTGCTATGATACTGTGTAAAATTACCACCTGGACCTACAAGAGTCCTGAGCGGATTTCTACCTAAAAGCCTAATCTATTAGGTTGTGGTACTCAATTCTTTTATAATCTCAAGTTTTTTTTCAATTTAATCTATATGAGATTTAACTTTCAATATCCACTCTTATGTGGCAATTTTTTCACACTTGAAACATGTCATTAAACACCAGCCCTCAATTATCCTCGATCCGGACATTTCACTTATGATCTTGGATGAGAGGAGACACAAGCTACCATGAGGTAGGCCTTCTCTTATGTGTCAAGTGTGAACACATTGCCACATGAAAATGGGTGTTGATAGTGAATCCCACATCAGATATTTAATAGAAACGATCTTGATTTATAAGAGAATTCGGTGCCACTACCTATCGGCCTAAACTTTTGGGTTGAAAATGGGTCCAATCTCTTATAGGGCAAGTGGATATTTTATAGAAGCTTTTGATAGTGCGCAAACCATATTTGGTTATTGATCAAGTAATGTCAACTTTAGTATCATTTTATAGGAATGTGAATTTTCAAAATATTAGAAGCTGTTGTCTGATCGAAAAGAGAGTTAAGATAGACAAGATTTCGTGATTAGCCATAGAAACCTTGAGATTAGGATCTACTACAATAGAGGATGCAATAATAGGTTTTAAAATTTTAATTCCCAGGAATCTAGGATTAGACCATGTGTTATGCTATTCTCATCGCCAACTATTTTACAATAGCCTTTAAATGAGAAATTCTTAGATAATCCTACCTCAAATGTATATTGTTGCTAGACAATTTAATATCTTTAATTAGATTTATTGACAGTTTTATATAGCATCCCACGTAAATTTCCATTTAGATGATAAAAAGGTAAGGTGAGGAGATCACCTTATCTAAGTCCTCTTGAAGTTGAGAAAACCCTAAACAGTACTGTATCATTTAGCAAAATAGAGGAAGCTGGGGTTGCAATGCACTTGTTGCTTTAGGATTTAGTGGTGACATGATCTGGCCATTATCTCCTCAAGGAAATTTATTATCTATCGAATGTGAAAATCTCAACTTAATAAAGATGAAGAGTTTTTTAAAAGCACTATAACCTCAATAATAGGTCTAGCCATAGTCAGTTCAGGCCCGGAATCCACTTGATCAAACTCAGCCCACAATCGGGCCTGAACCGCCTCAAAACCATGGGGAGGTCAGTTCTAGACTAGTTTTGGCTTTGATGAAACCAGACCATTGACTCCGTTTCAGGATTTGGTAATTAAAAAAATGAAAACCAAATCAATCAACTATCAATTAAGTTATAGCAACACCTGGGAGGAGTAGGGGCTGTAGAGTAGCCGCTGGGCTTGAGGCTAGTAGCAAAAAGGCTACAAACCTGTTAGCTCATGCTTCACTTTTGTTGAGGGGTCAATCTCACATTTGACGACTAAGAGATTGAAACCTGGTATATAAAAGAATATGTACAATCAACCTATCAACTTAAGTTTTTTAGTTCATAATGGGTCCAATCTCTAATAAACCCCGTGGATATTTTACATAGTATCACAACATGTTTTTGTATAGACTCACACCATGCCAAGCGCGAATGTGGAACTCGTGATCCGTTAAACCCAAGACTCAAATAAAAATGTGTAGCTCGTGTCTAGTTTATCTAGTGCGGGAAAAAAATTCTGACTCTTATATTAGCTCAAGGATGAAGGAGAAAACCTACCTTGTGGTAGTTGTCCCCCTTATCCAAAACCAGAAGTAAAATGTTTGGCTCGAGGTTGAGGACGTGTGTTTAAGAGGCATATGTAAAGTGTGAATACATTGTCATGTGAGAGAAACTTAGTTTATATGAGAGGATACCACCAACCTATTAGACTTTTGGGTTAGAAACTGGTCCAATCTTTTGTATGTCTGGTGGATATTTTACAATTTTGAGACATTCAACGACATTCATCATCTAAAATTATTTTTTTAATTTCATGAAAAAAAAAATGTGAAATTTAACCTACAAATACTCATGCAAAAAAAATACTCCATTTATGTCTTATTAATAATAAGATACACCATTTATATCTTATTATTAATTTATTATAATAATAGTTTTTATTTTACGAAACCAGTCAAAACCGTGTATAAGAACCAGAACCATCAGGTCCACATATCATGGAACCATGAACCAACGATTCTGATTGAATCAAGGCCAGGCGTTCCTGATAATAGCATAGAGGAAAAGAAAATACAGGGCAGGTGCCGGCCAATTGATTTCACATCCAGAGACTCTCAGGTGAAGCAGTTGTACCATGAGGCATGTGAGGCATGACTGGTGTGGTATTTCTCAATAAAAGAAAGTACCAATACTTTATAATATTATAATTGTGCACTCAATCACAAACTGCCACCTATCCCCTATAATTCAGTAAAATACAAGTACTTTACTCTCCAAATACCGCATCAGCCATACAATCCATTTCACTTGAGACTTTCTCTTGCAATTGGCCCTGACCTGGTGGCCGCTGCCGCTTCATTGCTGGCAGGCAACCTCTGGTGGGTGGTTGGTACCATCCAGCCTGCTCAACTGCGGAGACTGGACATACGACATAGCTGTCCCAGTCCGGCACCAGATCCGAGATGGATTCGATATATTCTCAAGGCAGACCCATTACTGGTGGCTCAGTTTATTCACATTGGAAAGTACAAACTTTGTAAGCAGATAATACTGTGATGAAAAATTATCATCCATACAAATAAGCACCCCGAGAATGTCCAACCTATACGTGAATCTCGTATATGAAAGGTGGACAGATTTAAAGACATGAATTGCTTCACTTTCTTCAGGATATTAAGCAATAGCAGCATGCAGCAGCAGCAGCATCAGGAGGCATCTATCTTTCGAGCTTGCTCAGTAACGCTTCCATCGGTGGCAGCTCCTTCACAATTTGTTGCCAGTCAGGCATCCCCTAGAAGTATTCAGGGAGAAGAGATAGGTTATCCATGTACCACATTCAGCAGATCGATCTGCAAATCTTCAACATCCTTCTTATCTGAAAAAGTTTCCAAACTTTTTTCTCTTTTTTAGTCAATGTTTCCAAAACCGGCCATGGTTAAGGTGTAGAGTTCCGGTAATTATTTTTCCACAGAAAATCACAGTTTCATTTTTAATTGACAACCATGCAATAGGGAAAAAAAGAACATAAAGGTGCTAACATTGAAAGTGATTAGACTGTTGTTGGATCATAGGAATAGGAACTAAAGTCTATGCAGTTTACTTACTTTGCCTGATCTCCGGACACGGCCATCAAGCCGCAGTATTATGTAAACATCCTCACCAGGTGTCACTCCTTCAGATTTTTGCTGATCTTTTATCCACCTTATGAATGACAGTCGCAGGGGGAAAAAATACATATTAGGAGTCGTACTGCAAAGGATCAGAAAGACTAAACAAACCCAAAGAATGTGACTGTTATATACATTAAGGAAGTGACTGAAATGTGAACTGGGCTTGGGCCACCACAAAGTTAATTGGCAGGGACCAGAAGAAATGATAAAAACTTTGTGAGGGTAGAGAGGGAGAAGAAGAAGCAAAAAACTAACAGTGTCCGGAGTACCTTTCCCATTCAGCCGGTGAAACAACCTCTGCTTTAAATCTTACTTCGGCTTTCAACCTCGACTTTGCAGTTATAGATTGAGCCCGTTTCTCGAAATCTTCCTGTGATAGTGTCAAAAGAAATTGTAGAACAGTGTTAGGCATGGGACAATCTGCGGTAAGAGATTCCAAACATTTTATGAAGATGAATTCAGATTGCACTGATTGTTATTACCCCAATAGAAGGAAGAGAAGTCGCTGTGTTTGGAGATCCTCCAAATCCCTTTTTCTCAACTTGTGGTTCTCTTCCTTCACCCCATATGATTGGAATCAAAATAACACCTCGTCTAAGGAGCTCAGTTCTAAATCTTTCTGCTTTCTGAATTGCCAAAGCAACAGTCTCTTTCTTGCCTGCCAAAATAACCTGTAAAGAATGATATAAGTTAGCAAATTGAACAGACTATATGAACTCAAAAGATTAAGAAATTAACAGGGAAAAAGGAAAAAATTATTAAGATATTAGCAAAAAATTATTAAGTTATTAAGTAACTGCACTTCCCACAGGTTTAAGTTTGATTACACGGAAAAAGAATAGAATTATTAAGTTAGTAAGGATCATAAAAATATAATTCTATATTTGCTCATTCTTTTTAGATTCTTCTCTATTGTCTTTCTAATTTCATGATGAAATCATTTGATTATATAAAAATCTACTACGATATTCCTTCAAAATTTCTCCAGAATTTTGCTGTGTGACACACGGGTGTTAGGCTAGTTTACAATATGAGGAAAATGAGGTCTCAATAAAAGGAAAATGGGATACTCTGACAACTGAGAACTTCGAATGAGAAGATAAGACATAATCTACTGCTTACTGGTCTAACTGTATCTCGGAGCTGCACAAGTTCAACCACTCGATTAGTTGAAAGGCGCAGAGGTAACCTCGATAAAGTCTCGTCTCGAGATATTTGTGCGAGCTGCTCTTCCTCCTTTTTGTTGTCCCAGAGAAACACCGCAACAAGAACAATAATACCTATATGATTACTGAGTCCAGAATTTAGTCATATTCTAGGAGTAACTTCACATTCACCCGACAGACTGTATATTTGAGTTAAATATTAGAGAAGATGATCACCAATTTATAACTGAATTTTCCTAAACCCTTCTTTGGACAGAGGTGAAAAGAGGGGAAGGGAAAAGGAGGGAATATTTACCCCTATTTGAAGGAGATGAAGGGGCCTAGAACCTTTATTTCAGTCCTAAATTCGGGTTAAATAGAAGAAAAAGAGTTTTAAAAAAAAGAATATAAAGTCCTCTGTTTTTGTTAAAAAACTATATAAAAGGATAATATAGTCAATTAACTTAAAATTTTTACACTCCCTTCCCTTCTCTTTATTAAGTAGATCTAAACAAATTAAAATTTTCCCTTCATTCCTCTCGCTTCCCCTCCCCTCCATTTCATTCCTTCCCTTCCCTTCCCCTCCTTTTAACTTCATCCAGCCGAGGGCTAAAAGTTGAACCTCCCGCAAGCAATTTATATCTAAAGTGGCTTAACACTGCCCCAGCCACTTGAAAGATTTTTTTCAGAAGTTAAAGCACGGAAAGGTACAACAGCTAGACCTATAAAATCAACATGCCACTTCACCACAAAAATGAAACCCATAGCTATTTCCAAGGTAATCCGCATCAATATAGTATGAAATGGTAAGTCCAACGTAGATCAGATTAAACTGAATAAAATGAATAATTATTACCTCCAATATTAATGGCAACATTTTGAGCAGTTTCCACTAGGTCTGGTGCACCTTCTCCACCTTGAACTGCATGAATTAGCCTCGGTATGGTAAAAAATAATGAAATCCCAGCAGCCGCAGAGAGTGCAACAGAAAAGAATCTTCGAATCCCACGAAATGGGGCTTGGACTTCACTAATTAGCTTCAGATCTCTCCGGAAACTGTAGCCTACATCTTCTCCACCTAGTCTAGCCTGTAAATTGATCATCGACCACAGTATTAAACAACCAGAGATATCCATTCCCCTCTTTTTCCTTCGTAATGTCCACTAACTTTTGAGCAATTAAGATATCGTCAAGTTTTATCAAATAACCCAAAATGTAATTAGCTGATAACCTCTTCCTGAAGGTCCTTGAATTCAGGTAACGCTCTGAAGGACGCCAGGTCTGGGTCATTAAGGATGGTGCCGAACTTGAGGTTGTACTCCCTCAGTGCTAAACGTAAGCAGTCTGCAGCTTTCTTTCCTTCCCCTCTTTGTCAAGAGAAAAGTTTTTAAAATGCCAGAAACAACCATCAATGAACTGCAATTAAATGTCTTTGTAGAATCTAAATTTGACATAAAGCACATGAGAATTTTTTTCTTGCCCCATCGGAAAAACACATAATAAATTTTGCAGCCATATTCTTTCAAACAAGTAGGCAGGACATGTGAAGGAAATAATTTGACAGGGTTGAAGTGATAGAAATCTCTAGAGATACTATAATCTTAACTGATGAAATATTTTCACTTCTAAGTCATTTTTCAGTAGTTTACCCCAAAACAAAACAAAGAAATAACATTCAAAATATATTTTCAGAAAACTCTATGGAGACTCAATAAGATCTTGTTGAAGACTCCGATGTCATAGATTTTGACAAATGCCTCGAAGGAAGCCAGAGAATAATCACTCATTACTTCCTATGCTCAAACTGACAGATTGATTGAGGCAGCAAGAGAGAAACTGGAGAACCTATATGTAAGGATTCGATGAATAAGTTATATCTGCCCTAGTTCAAATAAAATTATGCTGTCCAATTTACAACATTATGACTAAAAAGATAGGCAAGGATAATAGAAGAGAAACTATTGCTACAACCTTCTGCTTATATCATGATTTACACGCGGCATATGTACTGATGACACTTCACTAGTTTCCTTTGAAACCATCATCAACAAAGTAGTGTAAAAACAGAAAATAGAGTTTAATGGAGTGAATTGCTACTAACTCCTACCTGTAGGCATGGCAGCAAGCTTTGTTATATAGTGCTGCCTGTGCCTCCATCGTATTGGGATTCAAAGTGAGAGCTGTTTCAAACTGGTTCAGAGCTTCTTTAACCTATAAACTCAAAGGAAAAAACAAACAAAAAAATTACATCATCTAAAACTCAAATGGAGATGTATCCATCTCCTACATTTGGGAAATTAGGATGGTATAATGCAACAACATTCACAATGCTCTACTGCTTGCAACCATTAGTCAGCTTATCATGATATCTGCATCAACTGCAATGTAAAAACTGTTCACCGTGAGAAGAAGAAATGCATTCCCTCACCATAGGGTGTTCTGCCCATGTAACAAAAGGGGGAAAAAAAACCGTTCTGTCCACCAAATGCTGCCATCTTTTTTATATGCAGAACATGATAAGCGAAAGATGAACCAGAGATAAGCAGCAGCATCCTGCTAATACACGTAGTCTACAAAAGCGGAATCCGAAACAACTTTCCAAGTATTAAATAAAATTTAAGAGAAAGTGCCAAAATTTCCCAAGATAATTGGCGTACCCGCCCTTTGGAGAAGAGTTGGAGACCGGTGTTGACACAGGACTCCGCCGTCTGTTCGTCTGCTTCTCGGGGCTGCGAAGTAGAAGAAGAAGAAGAAGAGCAAGTGACTACAGTGAAGAAACGGGCTCTCTTCTGCGATTTCAAGAGGGTTCCTCTGCTGGGCAGCCATGGCTCTGTTCTAGTTCTAGAATTCGAGTCTCTGAAGTAGAGGACCCGGTGGTTCAGTGCAAGAGTAGCCACAGCCATTGGAAAGCAAATGGTCAGCTCCGAGTATTCTATTCCATTCTGATTTCGTTGTGGTTTTCCTTCCATTCTCCCCTTATTTTCCTGTATTTTTGTTTTTCTGGTTAAGCTGTTTTGGGCGCATATGTGAACGCCACATCGTTTTTATTAATTCATTTCAGATGATAAAAGACTACGATGCTTCAGTGGGAGAAATTGCGCGAATGGTACCAAAATGTTAAATAGTTCACTATATCAATAAATAAATATATGTGGCATTTATATAAATAAATTGTAAGTTAGTAAAAATTAATAATATTAAATAAAATTTAACGGAATATATTATAAGAGAATAATTTTAGAATTTTTAATAATTAATTAAAAAATTCTTTCTATGCTAATTTAAAATTTTTTATATCATTGGGGGTAATTTCCCATACTTCAGCGGCTGTATGAACTTTCCATTTTTTCCAGGTAATAAATAAAAATCATCAAAATAATATATTTTCTGATACAAGCTGTACAACTTTCACCCTATTACATAGAGAATCTAAATTCAATCTCATTGGTAAGATTTCTCATACAAAGTGAAATATACTCTTTTGATATTCCAATATCTTAGAGTGTTTTCTCAAAAAAATCCAATATTTTACGAATATCACGGATATTTGTGCGTCGGCGAGGAGTCTTGACCTACAACTCTGTGTTGCTCTCAAATTCAGGGAGTTGCGACCCCTCCCCTGATCCTTTTTTTTCCAGCTTCTATCTACCTTGATTCCGTGGGTCGAGCTCCATCATCTTAGCCCAGTTAATCCTTAATTAAATACCTACATCAATAAAAAGCTCGAAAGTACTAATATTCTTGGAAGAAAATCCAAATTAATTAATCATGACTTGATTTCACTCAACTAAGGAAAAACAACCAATTGTACATTAAAATCTAATAATACTCGAACAACTCACTCAAATTTAAGTCTGAAAATATGTTCAAATAAGCATATTCATATAATTAACACCTCCATCTCCGAAGAAGCTTCGCCCCATCCATCTTCGGCCTCTGACGAAGCCTCGTCACCACATCTCCGCCCTTCCTTCTCCGATAAAACCTCCTCTTTCCTTTCCCCACTCAATCAGGTAAGTGAGAAATTGGAAAAACTAGATTTTTCTCATAAAGAAGAATGATGGAAGAGGAGGAGCAATGAGACTAGATCGAAGCACCGATCGGAGAAAAATGTGGTAGAGCTAGAGGGTGGCACCAAAGACGGAGATCTTGCTTCTTTCAATGTCGTCGAAGACTGTGTTCTTGCGTAGTCTTCTTCCAACGCCATCCTACTTCTTCCATCGCTGCTATCGAAGATAGAGATGCTGCGTGGTCCTTGCTTGATGATGCCAAAGACGTGCTCATGCCCGACGATGCTGAAGACGTGCTCCTCATTGCTGTCCTGCCTGACACTGTCGAAGCAACCTGTGCTTTTAATAGAAGTTCTTCTTCTTTGGGCTTGGGTGGGTCTTGGAAGCCTTCTGGGTTAGCAATTGCCCGTGGGCCATCTGTTATCTTTTAAAATCAAAGCAGTTCGGTTTGGTTCAAAATCAAACTAAACTGAACCGAATCGATTTTTAAAAAAAATAATAATTTGAACCAGTTAATCGAACTAGTCTAAAGCAATCCGGTTTTTTCCAATAAACCAGTTACAATTTTTACTCATTATATCGAACCGAACTGATCGATTCTCATAGTTCGGTTTGGTTCTATTTAGAACTGGTTCGGCCTCCGAAACAGTTCTTACCCACCCCTAAGGTCCATTGCAAAAGCAGCCACTGACGGTCCACACTCCATTCACTTGTCAGAAACTTTTTTTTCCAGCATTAAAAAATGACACATAAACCTAGAATGGTAGAAGGAAGATAGAATATATTAGCATGAGAAGCCCCACCGATGAAATTGAACCAAAGACCTCTAAATTATAGGTTAAGAGTAGTACCGACTTTACCCAATTCTCTTTTTCAACACTTTCTTTACCACCCTACTTGAGCTTCAAGCACCTATGTTATTATCACACTTTCCCCTTTTTTTATGAGGGCATAGGTAGATATTAACACTTAGCTACCAATTTCTCTTGTAAGGCCACACCAATTGATCCTCTCCTCAGTTGTCTAAGCTAAGTTGACTTGAAACATTTGGTTTTAACATTATTCAGGCAAATCGAGCATCAGTAGGTGGTGGTCTTGGAAATGTTAAAATTGAGTCGGTGTCAACTTCTTGTTTATTTACTTGGAAACCCGACACTTTGATTAAGTCCAAGTAACTTGGACTTGAGAAGCGATAACATGAAAGGATGAAGCTCGTGAGAAAGCTGAGCACAGTAAAAAAAATTCTAAATCAATTATGGTCAGCTCAATGTGAATCAAGGGTAGGACTGTGCAAAAAATCAGTTTGGGGAAAACTGAATTGGTCGAACTAGTTCTAATTTGGTGTGATTTTTTGAATGAAAAGTGGTTTAATTAACTTCTAAGTGTAATTTATGTGGTTAAGCAGTTTGAACTAAACCAAACAAATTTTAATATAATAATACTACAATAATACGAAAATACAATTTCAAGACCAATTCAATGCGGTTCGAACCAGATTGAATTATTTTAAAGCCAATTCAATTCAGTTTGAACCCAAATGAATAGTTTTAAACCAATTTAGTTATATTCGAATTGAATTAAATCGTTACAAAATCCATTTAGTTTAGTTCAGACCTGTTTCGAAACAAACCAAACTGTTTTAAAACCAATTCGGTTTGAATTGGTTAACCGAATTGGTTTAAACCAATCCGATTTTTTTAGTTATAGTTCATGTTTTCCATGTTGAACCGAATTGAATTTGTTCTTTTGGTTCAGAACCGGTTCAGGGCCGAACCGGTTTTTTCCCACCCCTACCAAGAGGATATTTGTTAGGAACATGTTGTATTAAGGCAGAAGCCTGGGAGATCTGAAGACCTAGTTGGATGATAAGGAAATCGACGAGGCATGAGTCCAGGGAGTTGGAGAGCTCTCGGTAGCGAGCGTCATGTTATAGTGTGGTTGCACTACAAAGTAGGACATGCTTTTGTGCAAGGATGTCATGACACTCGAAGGCAGAATGCATTAGGTTAAAGGATGTCATGGCAAATTACTGTGACCAACCATGTCCGATCCTCTTTTCTAAATTTTTATGTTTCCTTATTTCGTGTGATCTACTCTCAAATTAAATTGGGATTTTTTTTAGATAAAATTGGAGAGTCGGGAGAATTTGACACAAGATGGTTGAGTCGGTTTTGTATAAGTTGTTGAAAAATTCTTGTAAAAAATAGAGAAATCGGGCTTAAGACTTTTTTAAGAGTACCTTAGGGATTTGTATACAGGAATGAAAATCCCTGTAAAACTAAAATATCCTATCTTAATATAGTTGATTGTTTGTTCCACAACATGTTAGTTTCCCACGAGAGGATTTTACTGTGTAATTTTATTTTGATACTTCTCTTCTTATTTCTCAGCTCCTTACGTTGGTGCGCGATCAAATTCTTAATGTGAAATTTTCCGTCCATCCCAAAAGCTCAAGCTGATAGGATGGTGGTACCCGCTCTCTTATAAAGAGGGTTTCAATTCATCAGTTCTCCGATGTGGGATTTATATATCTCAACACCCGTCCTCACGTGGCAATGTGTTCACACTTGACACTTGCCCTTAAACACCCACCCTCAATAACTGACCTCGAGCCGGGCATTTCACTTCCGGTCTCGGGTGAGGGGGGACAACTACCACAAGGCGGCCTTCTCTACCGTCCTCGGGCTAACAACTGGCCTCGAGCCAGGTATTTTTCTTCCGGTCTCGGGCTTACGGGTCACGAGCTCCACACTCGGACCTGGCGTGGTGTGAGCCCACACGGTTGGCTCTAATACCATGTGAAATTTTCCACTCGGCCCATAAGAGATTGGGCCCATGTCCATCCCAAAAACTCAAGCTGATAGGATAGTGGTACCCGCTCTCTTATAAACCATGTTTCAATTGTTTCTTTGTCCGATGTGGGATTGACTTCTCAACACCCGCCCTTACGTGGCAACGTGTCCACACTTGACACGTGCCTTTAAATACCCGCCCTCAAAACAACTGACATCGAGCCGGGCATTTCACTTCTGGTCTCGGGTGAGGGGGGACAACTACCACAAGGCGGCCTTCTCTATCGTCCTTGGGCTAACAACTGGCATCGAGCCGGGTATTTTTCTTCCGGTCTCGGGCTTACGGGTCACAAGCTCCACACTTGGAGCTAACTTGGTGTGAGCCCACATGGTTGGCTCTGATACCATGTGAAATTTTCCATCCGGCTCATAAGAGATTGGGCTAATGTCCATCCCAAAAACTCAAACTGATAGGATGATGGTATCCGCTCTCTTATAAAGAGGGTTTCAATTCATCTTTTCTCCGATGTGGGATTTATATATCTCAACACTTAACATCTTCAACTTATTTATCTATTGTAGTGAAGTGAATCAATCGAGAATTACAAAAAAAATTAAAATTAAAATTTTTACCTAACCTCATACTTGACCGTGTTAATTCTCAACACCATGCGAATATTTAATGGGAGAGTTACATCACCATCGATGGAGAGAAAAAACAATCATCTCGGATGGGGTTCGAGTTTGACTGCATTTCACTCAGTCACCAGTGACCTAATCTAAGGTGGTGGTGATTTCGAGTTATTGTAAATGAAGAAAACTCATACTGAGAGAGTTTTAATTCTTAATAGACCAACTTGACTCGAACTGGATTAGTCAGTAGTTCAAATGATTTCTGGATACCGGTGGATGGGAGTAGTCGGATAGTGAACCTTCACCGGTGCTATCCTCCAACTGTAATTCCAGGTCGCGGTGGCCACTTTGTCGTGAACTATCCTCTTTTCTTGGTTAATCTCTTCTTTTTCTTTCAGTTTTCAAATTTTACTTTATTTTTAAAATGTTTTAGAAATTTGAAAATAGAATAATATAAAATAATCGTGACAAGAATAAAGGTTTTGTGCCAATAGATTATGAAAAAGTTGAAAATTTTCAGCACCTAAATTTTCCATCTACCAAATAATTTTCTCTACTTGTTTCATTAAACGCCTTTAAATCCTTAATTTTCAGTGCTTACTCTAATGGTGTGTTTGGTTTGCTTAAATAGAATATATAGGGAATAGAATAGATAAGAATAAAGAATAATATCATGAATAGAGTTAAATGAGGAATAAAAATATTTTATTTGGTTGGAGGGAATAAAGGTATAAGGAATATAGTATTTTAAATAAAAATATATAATTACCCTTAAATTTTTAAAATTTGTAATTAAAAAAATTTCATGAACAGTGCCCCTGCTGAGTCCTGTCGATCCCTGGCCTTCAAGCCCCTGCTGAGCCTTGCAGAGGCCTCGCAGTCGAGCCCCCCACAGTCGAGACTCCGCGATTGAGCATCGGCCTTGAGGCCCCACCCTCGAGCTGCCGTCGAGCCCCATCGACGAGCCCCATAGTGGCAGTGTCGAGCACCCATGTTGAACTAGTAGAGAGAGAGCCCATTGATGAGCCCCACCGGATGCTCAACGCCGGTTGTGCTGGTCGAACTCTTGTTGTCGAACGAGAGGCGCGACCATGCTCCTCGTCGGCTGTGCTCACCACCAAAAACCACCGACACTGGCAGCCGAGCTGGGCTGGTCACCAGGAATGGCATGGGTAGTAAATAACTAAAAAAAGGAAGGGTATTCTTGACTTTTCAACCTCTATTCCCAGTGAGAATATCTATTCCCGATAGTTTTATAGGGAATACATAACATTATCTCCTCTATTCCCCCGCCCAACCAAACACATCATAAGGTGTTTGGATGGGAAAACAACATTTCTATTTTATGATATATTCCGCATAGAATTCTCCCCTTATATTTTATTCACATCTTATATAGATATCTCGAATGCTAATTGAATTAAATCCGAAATACTATTCTACCTCTCTCGGAAGAAACGGTATTCCGAATGAGATCCACCGTCAATCCATTAACACCCCGCCCCGCCCCGCCCCGCCCCAACCCATTGCCATCCCTAGTCAAAGGTTCGCGTTGTAAAGTTTCCGCTAATTGTCATAGTTTGGAAGGAAATTTAATGTCTCCCAAAAATAGTCAGTATTTCTCACACTACTTTGTCACTTTTTTTAACAAAAAATATTTCCAAGAAGGGTTTTCTTTGTAGGTGTGTGCAAAAATGGATTCGGGGCTGAACAAGTTTCAAAATGAACCAAATCAAAAATCGATTTCAATTCAATTCGGTTCGGCATAACAAGCATGAATTGTAACTTGGGTTGCGTAAAAAAAAGAACCGAATTGGTTTAAAATGGTTTGTTTCAGTCCGATGTGAATTGAATTGGTTTCAGTTCGATTTGGTTTGGTTCAAAATAGGTTCGGATTGAATTGAATTGGTTTTGAAATGTTTCATTTCAATTCGAAACTAGTTTGAATTGAATTGTATTTATTTTTAAAATTGTTTAAACCGATTTGAACTTAACCGAATTGGTTTTGAATTGTATTTTTGTAATATTATATTATTTTTATTTTAAAACTGATTTCGATTTTGTTCAAACTGGTTAACCGTACCAATTACTTTTAAAAATTAACCGAATCGTTTTATGTCTAAAAAAACTGTACCAAAATAGAGCCAGTTCAGTTCCGATTCGGTTCTTCCGAACCACTTTTTGGCACACCCCTAGTTTTTTTAGGCCAAAAACCTCACAATTTCATCGAAAATTTTCGATTTTAATGATTTACTTGCGGATTTTATGTTACACAGAAATGTAAAGTATTCTTGTGGTTCTAGTTTTAATTTCAATCAAACCCCACTTTAATTTTCCTTTTTATTCAGTGAACTTGCCAACTTTCTTCTACCGCACAAGAGTCGGTATTCCTTCCAATCACTTTGACCTAACCTTCTGGTCTTCAAACTGCCCACTTTTGATCACACTCGGCAGCGTGAAATACGCATCTGCTGCGAAAACGTAAAACCCAACCAAAATTAATTTAAATTTACTACAGCAGATTTAATGAGGTGGTAGAGCATCTCTTCCTCTTAAATAATGTCTCATGTTTGAGTCTTATGAACGAAGATAATTCACATTACAAGAGTTTTACCTTCTAGTGGGCCCTCTCGGCTTAAACTGAATTAATTAAGGCCCGTTGAACTTTTGGATATCAGTAGTTCAAACTGAACAAATTGATTTAAATTTTGACATGTGGGATCACAATGAGACAAATTTTTTTTATTTAAATTGATTTTGATTGAGTATTACTTGTTTACGGTGAATGTGTATTGCACGTTGAACATCTAGTCATCTTTACGTGGTACCATTGGTTCATATGTTCAAACATTCTCCCATCGACGAGCCCTCAGTCAAGGAAATTTTGGCATGCATGGGGCCAATGTTCCTTAAAAAAGTCAAATGGACAAAGTTGGGTGCAGGTAGCGTGCAAGGCCGATCCCGTTGAAATTTGAATGTGTTTGCTTTGTCTGCAAGAAATTGGAAACTCCTACATAAACAAAGTCGAAGACAATACACCGAGGACTCGAATTCAAGAAATCGAAAAAAAGAAAGTCAACAAAAAAATAAGAAAAAGGAAGGCCTGGGCCATCTCGAATTGTCAGGGTTTACCGGAATTTTTCACACCGACTTTGGATCTCGGTACAATGTCGCCCTTGAGGTTCAGACTCAGGCAATTTATCACATAGGTTTGAATTAAATTTTGATAATTGACATATTATTTTTTCTAGATTTAACGCTATGATATGTTTGATTTGCTAGAATGATTATCGAGTCACATTTTACGATAATGTAGCCACGAAAAATCATCAGAGTTATTTTCTCTGAATTGATTGAGTTATTTTGCAACGATTGAGGTAATGTTTGAGTGATGAAATAATATGCAGATTTAATTCTCCCCATTCACAGCGACAATTTGGATTCCCTCTAACAATCGAACTACGGAATATGATTTCCTTCTGAAATTTGATCCGAACGGAACCTCTCTTTCAACTGATTAAAAGAGCCATAAATTTTAAAGAAAAGATATACAATTTCCTATTATCCACATTTTTATTGACGTATATCACCCGATATTTATAAGTCTAATGATCTCTGACTGATTCAGCTTCGAGTTGGGTAAGCCCACTAGGAATTAAAATTCTCTCAATATAATTTTTTTTATTCACAAGGTTCGAATCCGAGATATTATTTAAGAGGGAAAAATGTCTTATAATCTCAATCATATAGAGCTATTTAGATTATATTATTTCCAAAATAGTGAGGGATCCAATTGGAAACATCTAAAATTTAGGAGGCAGATTGCAACTCAGCCAAATGTTTGGGGCGGTTGCAAAAAGATACAGTTACCGGGGTAAATTTGCACCTACATCAGAAATTGAGGGGATCTTTGCAGTTAACCCTAAATGTCAATTAAACTGAATATTGTCTTCAATTCTATTTTATACTATCATACTAACACAAAAGTTTGAAAATTACGTAGTGACAATGACTTAATTGGACTAATATTACAGGCCTTCTTTTTCGATAAGAGAGATACGCCAAACCCTCTTTCTAGAGGATATAATTTTGATATAGTAGTACAAGATTTCGAAAACTTTCACACACAGTCTAAAGGTTCTAAGTTTGTTCCTATTGTTGAAGTTATGTAATTATTTATTTCTATTTATTTTATATTCTTATTTTACGTTCGTGAAACTCACTTATTACTAAAAAAGAAAAAGGCCGCTTTCTCAGTGGCATACACGTCATTTAATGTTGAATGGGGCCATCTTTTTTGTTAAGTAAGATAGATAATAAAAACAAAAATAGATATTCAAGTCACGTCGCCATCGGTTTTTCCACTTTAGCTTTTAAGAAATAGACAAAAAAAAAATGTTAAGACTTGCAAAGATTCGAATATCAAGTGAAATTAAGATATTTTAAATTTAATTTTCTCCAAGAGATTTTCTATAACTGTTTATCCCTCTTCCATGTACACATTATAGTGAAATGTAAAATTTTCATTTTCCATAGAATTATTGTGCATGCTCGGTAGCATTCTCATGATCCCGGAAAACTTCAATAAAATTATTAAAAATAACTGTCGAAAATTAATATATCTGCGCTTAAGCTGATTGAAATAAAAATTGCACGCATAATCCTTGATGAAGCCTTTTATACATGTGCTTCAAGGTAAACTTGCGTTTATGAATTTGTGTTTACGGTCCTGACAGGAATAAATTTCTCGTTATGAAAATGTAATTTAGGAAATAAAAAGCCTCGCGGTTTACTAACAACAGTTTTACTGGACTTGAATCTTTTAAATTGTTTTGCTCTCACACCTAGATAAAATTAAAAGAGAGTGGAGAAAATTCACTGTTGCTGGAGTAAATAGAATATGTACATTACATGTCAATTTGTAGATTAGATCTCCTGAATGGATTAGGAGAGAATATACGAATATTTATAGAGAATACATCATTATTTATGTTTTCACGCGCACACAGATATATTAACAGTGCCGAAATGTTTCCTCCTTTCTGTCCGTTGGAAAATTTGGCGTTTGAAGGGTAACGAGAAATCATTCTCGAAAAATACCCTTAAAGTCATACGCAGCCCGAGGAACACTCGATTGCGTAATAGATAGAATATTGACGCAGACGACTATGCAATGATGTAAATAGCCTATGTAACAGGTTGCAAACATTGACAGTTGACTATTAAATGATATATGATATTATGTGACAGTATTGAAAATTTACACAGCAGACTGTTGCGTATTTAAAGATGCTGCACCCAAGTATACGTATCGCAGACAAGTAATAGACAGTGAGCAGAGTATCGTTCCCACGAGAACTCTATTGTTAAGCAATAAAATTGACACAAATAGTTCCAAGCCAAGTCAATCGAATGAGTTGTGATGCATGCAAGTAATTAAAATACAGAAAGTAAACAGACAGACAATAAATAGATGGAAATCAGTGGATGAAAAGCTCCTAAGGTTCACAATTTCACCAATTCTAGTCTTAAGCAAGAATTATCTTTCACACGATAAATTCTGTCATGTTACTAACCTAGGGTTCTAGGGTTTCCCCATTTCCATCTTACGCACCTTCCGATGTCATACAAATGTACCTAAGTGGAAGACAGTAATCCACTCTATTCCTAGGCGATTAATGTTGAAAGGCCAAACTAAACTAACCCTAAATGGCTATCTAGGGTGCTCACCATCTTCTGATGCGCTCGCACGAATAACCTCACCTTCCAGTATAAGCTAACCTAGATTATGCAACTTCTAGCATGACATCGATTTTCTCTCCCAATGTTCCGCTATGTCTCAAGTTCAATCTCGTGGGGGGCCATTCCAAAAGAAAGTATTAAGCACGAAATTGCATAAATAACACCAAGGAGGCGTACCTCGACAAAATCATACATGTAAAAGGAAAGAGCTTTACTTAAAATATAGAAGTGGGTCCATTGATCCCCCTAGGATTCTAGGGGTTTAGTTACACATATTCAAATAAACTACAAGAGTTAAAAGAGAAGATAACATGTTGAAAATCAGAAGAAAATGGATAAAAAGAACTCTACATAGTGGAGTCGAATCTCCCTATCTCGACTTCCTGAATGGTTGTTGTGGTCCCTGTTCTCGTAGTAGAGTGTGTGCCTTTTTCTCCTACTCTTGTATCCCTCTCTTTGTTGGGTAGGTTCTACTATATATAGAGTATGCGTACTCCCTCCTTTCTTGATTTAATCAGTGTGGGATAAAAGTTTGTGGATCCCACCATCCTTCAAAGTGGTCCGGCCGAATTCCTCTCAGTAGACAGTGGTCTAGGAAAAATGCCTCAGTAAACCGCGGTCTAGGACCGCGGTCTATCCCCAGTTCCGCGTGTAGTTTTCTTCTTTTGGCCATAACTTCTTGGTTTCAGCTCCGATTTGAGATCTGTTTGATGCGTTGGAATCTTGACTCGATGAGCTTTCCGATGATATATTATTTGCCCTATTTCTCACACAGGAAGCATGAGAAATTTCTCCCAAAAGTTCCTGCATCGGACAAGCCATGTCTTCATCATTCCCTGCACATCAAACAACTCCCAGCAGTATCTAATCCATGTGTGGAGCTTTGAAAACTATCATTCATACCAATTCAATCCCAATATAGAAAAGATATGCAATTGCTCTCTAACTATATGGGAAACGGCCGAGAACATATGATTTTAAGTCGGGAGTAGACAAATAAATTATGCAAATCATTATATCAACATAGACTGCTGTCATATTATAGCCGGTTTTGATAACTGCTTCCGTTAAAACCCACATCCTTTGTTCTAACAGTACAATTGAATTGTCTACACAATATATGGTGAATCGACGTCTTTGATGGCTTACTATTGTCACCAATTATGAAAATCTTAATGGCAAGTTAATATCATTATTTACAAATCGAATTGCTGGTTTAAGTGGTAGATTAATACTATTAATAATTAAATATTGATTTAGTGCCAAGTTTTGCAACTACCCATTTTATTCTATGTACTAGTATAAAACACGTGATTTGCAATAAGAATATAAATTATTAAAAATATAAACATTTATGATTTATTAAAATAAAATAATGGTGAAGAGAATATACAATGATATAAATAGTAGAATATTTCTAGCATAGATCATCTACTATGGGAATGCATATTACTTTTTAAATTTCTGCAGAAAGTAAAAGATCTCCTTCGATCTTCTCTTATAGAAAATACAAAACGAAATGGAAAATAAAGAAAAGGAAAGGCTGATAAAAAGCAAAGGACAATGCAGTCGAAAGTTGTGTGGCCTTCACAGCATAGAAAAATTTTAAAAATGAAAAAAAATTTCACATAAAGCAAAAGCGAAGAAACATAGTTGGATGATTTGTGTGGGTCTCACCGAATTGAAAAAATTCAAAAAAAAAATTTAGGAAGCCGCGACGTGGCGACCTAAGAGGGTTTGTAATCCTCTTTTACTATATTAAAAATATAGATATGATTTCTCAAAAGAAGAACGTAGATATGAGTCTACATCTCCCTAAATAAGAGAAAAATGAGGAATGAGGAGAGAATACTGAAATGAAAGGAGATAGCTTGCAATAAAGGTAGCAACATATAGATATAGTACTTTTTCTCTGAATATTATACTCTATATTATTTTCGGATGGTGAAGCTTTCGAAATCGCTCCCATGGCCAATCCTCTCATTTCTGCGGATACTTCCCTCCAAGGAGAGGGACATGAACACTCACTGGAAGAGCAAGACGAGCTGCAAAGGAGCACGAAGAGGGTGAAGGACAACAGGTGGGCACCCCCGGTGCAGGAAGAGAGCGCTATAAGGAAGTCAATCCCGACCTACAAGGACAAACTGGCAGGGGTAATCCCAGGGGCTTTTGAAAGAGCTTTCTACATTGAGAGGGATTATGATGACGACACTGATGATGATGTCGTGGAAGAAGGTGAAGAAGATGAGGGCCTGCGAGTACTCTTTACTAGGGAGGAGAAGCTAAGGATACGAGCCCCCTGGCGAGATTCCTTAATAGTGAAGCTCCATGGGCGGGCTCTAGAGTTTCGGACTTTCCAGCAGAAGCTACAGGATATCTGGGTTCCTAAGGGGGATTTTAGGTGTGTCGATATTGGGTATGGATTTTGCATAGTAACCTTTGGAAATAGAGAAGATAGAAGCAAGGTTCTACGTGAAGGGCCGTGGTTCATTAATGGACGCTTCCTCACCATACGAATGTGGGAACCTAATTTTCGTCCTTCCCAGGCAAGCTCCTCAGTAGTTGCACTGTGGATCAGACTGCCAGAACTTCCTTGGGAATACTATAACCCTTGGAGCCTGAAGAAGATAGCAGAGAAAATAGGTCCCTTACTACGAGTGGATGGGTACACTGCCACGGCTGAGAGAGCAAATTTTGCCCGAGTATGTGTACAGCTAAATTTAGCGGCGCCTCTGCCAAGTTCGGTTCGAATTGGAAATAGAAGACAACTAATTCAGTACTAGGGTATTAGTGCTCTCTGCTTCGAGTGTGGGATAGCTGGACATAAGAAAGAGTGTTGCCCAGCTGCATTGTCGAAGCAAAGCCATGGCCCCGCTACAAATGGCGAAGAGATGGAGAAGCAAAAGGAAGAAGGACAAACTTCCACCCAAGCAGATGAACCGGATGTCATCAACGAGAAAGTAGATGAGTATGGCCCGTGGACCTTGGTTAATCGTCGGAAAAATCGATCGCCGGTAAAGAAGCAGTCGGAGAATGGTTCGAGTAGGAACGGAATGACTTCGGGAGGAAGGAGAAACGAAAGTACAAGCTTTCGTCAGTAGCAAGGACATCGTGCGCCGAGAAGTACTCAGAATGGTCCACTCCAGCAACGGTCAAATTCTAGGCCAAATGGCGGTGTGAGAAGAGCTATGCAGACTATTGGACGAAAAGGGGACCAAACGAAGGAAGGCCCAACGGAAAGACTCCTTCTGGTTAAAGGGAACCAGTTACTGGACAAGCCCACACCTTCCAAGGAGCTCCCGTTAGAAGACCCAAATGAAGCTGAGAAAAGGGGCTACCCAGCCCAATCCCAAGAAGCCCAAATAATTTTCACTAATTTTCCTAAACTGAAAGCTATCTCTGAGAACGCTAACCCTAAATTCTCTAATGGTGACACTCACAGATTTGAGCGCTCTCGAAATGATCTCCGGGAAGTTCTACAACTTGATCGAAGCGACTCAACTCCAACTGATTCGGGCTTTCAAGACTCCGATGTCACGATCAAGATCATACAGGACCATTGTGTATCAAGGGAGGAGATTAAGCAATCGAACCATGGCGGACCTGATCCTGACTCCGGAAATGTTGTACGTACGGACGAACACGGAGACAGTGTCATGGACGATGTCAGAAGCGAGGCTTGCCTAGCTCCCGGAGTGCAACGAAGCTCAAGCTGTAGTCGGCTACGCCAAACACTTGCCTTAGCAAGATCCGGAGGCGGAGATTCCCACCACTAAAGCTCAGTCGCTGATTATAGTAAGACTGAATGTCCCCCACATACTCCCTTTTAGTCTAATGAATATGTTGGGTACACATGCAGATAATTTCAGGTGTCCTAGTTCGATCCGCCTAGTAGTGCTTTTATGGAACTGTCGAGGGCTGTCCAATATGGCGTCAATCAACACTGCTCGCGACCTAATAAAGGTATACCAGCCAGATGTTATACTATTAACAGAAACTCGCCTCACAATGGAGAAAGTCCAGCAAGCGGTGGATAAGTTTTCGCTTGATGGGTGGGCTGCCTTTGAGACGATAGGGTTCAAGGGCGGCATACTACTCATGTGGAATACGAGTACGCTGAACGTGCGCATAATGGGCAGTACGGAGCAAGAGATCCATGCGATCATGGAGGTATGTAATTCAAACTCTCATTGGCTTTTTTCAGGTATATATGCGAGCCCCCGCTTTAACGAAAGAAAAGTCCTATGGGCCAATTTAGAGACAATTGCAGAAACTGTTAATATACCATGGATTATGCTGGGTGACTTTAATGAAGTAGTTGCTGAGTCTGAAAAATTTGGGGGAGGTCCTATAAATTTCAATAAAGCCCTTCGATTTAACGAAATGTTAAGCAATTGTTGCTTAACAGATTTGGGATTTTCTGGCCCTCGATTCACCTGGACCAACCTTAGACAAACTGGGGGTTTGATCCAAGAAAGATTGGATCGAGCGGTGGCAAACCCCTCATGGAGTCTAATGTTCCCAAATGCTGAAGTTAAACACCTTCCAAGAGTACATTCAGATCATTGCCCAGTCCTAGTAGATTTTAATCCAAGGAGGTTAGTGAGGCGAGAAAAGCCATTTCGTTTTGAAACTATGTGGCTTTCTCACCCTACCTTTAAATCTGTTGTAAGTCAGTCTTGGCAGGAAGGTGGCCATGATTTACACAGTTCGATTGATATTTTCTGTCAAAAAGTTACTAAATGGAATAAAGAGATTTTTGGCAATGTCTTCCAAAAGAAAAGAAACCTCCTAGCACGGTTGGAGGGTATCCAAAGAAAGATGGCCATTCGGCCCTCGGAGTTCCTCATAAATTTGGAAAAGGAACTGAGATCTCAATATCAGGAAATTTTAACGAGTGAGAGAGAGTTATGGTTAATGAAATCAAGGACCAGCTGGCTTTTGGATGGAGAAAGGAATACCGCCTTCTTCCATGTGTCAACTGTAATCAAACGACGATTCAATAGAATCACTAGTTTGAAAAATGAAAGAGGAGAGTGGGTTTTTGATTGTGACGCTTTGAGACAAATGATTCACAGTTTCTTTACAAGTCTCTATACTTCTGAGAGTAAGGAGTCTAACTTGAGATTTGAGCACCCAATGGAGGTTAGAAAAGTAATTCCTCCAGAATTGGAAGCTAATCTCCGGGCTCCTTTATCAGACCAAGAAATATTCTCAGCAGTCAAGGACTTGAAACCCCGTAAGTCACCTGGACCTGATGGTTTACACCCAATTTTCTTCCAAACACAGTGGGGGATCGTCAAGCAGTCAGTTGTCCAAATGGTGCAGGGTGTTTTCTAGGGTTCCCCCTTCCCAGAGGGGGTTAATGATACTTTGATTTCTCTCATCCCAAAGAATCCTAACCCGAAATTGATCTCCTAATTTCGACCAATCAGTCTTTGTAACACAAGTTATAAAATTGTCACAAAGATTCTGGTATGGAGAATGAGACGTTTCTTGGATGACTTTGTATCTCCGTTTCAATCCAGCTTTGTCCCTGGAAGACGCATTTCTGATAATGTGGTTTTACTCCGGGAAGTTATTAATGTAATGAATCGGAAAAAGGGCCGAAAGGGAGTTACAACAGTTAAGCTGGATTTAGAGAAAGCCTACGATAGATTAGAGTGGGACTTTATCCATAGGGCACTTAGATTTTTTAATTTTCCGAACCAGTTTGTCAAACTGGTCATGCATTGTGTGTCCTCCAGTAGAATAAGTGTGTTATTCAATGGAGAGAAGTTGCAGCAGTTCCTCCCATCTAGAGGCATTCGTCAAGGTGACCCACTCTCACCATATCTATTTATTCTCTGTATGGAATACTTCTCCATTATGATAGAGAGTGAAATGGATAAGGGAAAGTGGAAGGGAGTCAGAATGGGCAGGGGAGTACTTAGGTTGTCCCATTTATTTTTTGCGGATGATGTCCTCTTATTTAGCACGACTGAGAGGGATTCCTATGAGTTACTAAGGTTGACATTAGAGGCTTTTTGCCACCTGTCAGGGCAAAAAGTGAACTCCTCTAAGTCAAGCATTGTGTTCTCAAAGAATACCCCAAGGAGCACTAGAGATCAAATCTCCTCAGCCCTTGGGATTAGGGAGTCTGCTGATCTAGGTAAGTACCTAGGATTCCCAATGGACATGTCAGCAAGGAAAGCGAACTCCTTCCAATTCTTGATAGATAAAGTGAAAGGAAAGCTGGAAGGTTGGAAGGCGAAGTTCTTGTCTATGTCGGGACGGGTAGTGCTCATAAACTCTACCTTGTCTGCCCTCCCATCCCACATTATGCAATGCACACCTTTACCCCAAAAGGTATGCAATGCCCTAGACAAACTGAATAGAAACTTCCTTTGGGGCTCATCGGAGTCACAAAGAAGGATTCATTTGGTGAATTGGGAGACCGTTACCCGCCCTAAAAGGGAAGGAGGGCTTGGAATTCCTCAGATGGAAGGAAGGAATATAGCTCTTCTTGGATCCCTAGCATGGCGTGTTAAAGAGGAGAATAGACCTTGGGCTAGGGTGCTCAAAAACTTTTACAGAGTCGGTAACAGGCCGTACTCCTTGGGAGATCCCCTAAATAGGAAAGCACTGGAAATTGGTAACCAGATCTGCTCCTTGGGCTCTAAGTGGGCCTTAGGAAATGGGTCGACCATTCGGTTCTTTGAGGATTGGTGGGTTGGTGAGGAACCCTTGAGGAGGCTCATACAGGGCCCTTTGAAGGAGGAAGAAGTGGGAATGCGTACCCGAGATTTGCTAACTCCTAATGGGAATTGGAATCTTGACAATTTTTCAATTGCTCTTCCAGAGGACCTCCGAAATCTTATTCTCGGAGTGCCTCGCCTTACCTATTCACAAGGGCAGGATAGGCAATATTGGGCTTACACATCAAGTGGACACTATACTACGAAATCAGCCTATGCACTCATCCGAGGGTGGAAACAAGCTGTCTCAACAGAGGATTGGCGATGGGTGTGGAACATAAAAGCCCACCCAAGGATAGTCAACTTTGTTTGGCTCGGTTGCCATGGGAAGCTTCCCACCGCCGAGCACTTGCTGAGTAGAGGCTTGAACATCTCCAATCAGTGCTAGCTATGCAACCAGGAACCAGAGTCCATCAACCACTGTCTCAGGGATTGTCTTGTGGCGAGAGAATTCTGGCAGAAGCTCCAAGTCCCTCCCTCGAAAAGTGCCACTTTCAGGTTAACAGTTCCTTTATGGCTTAAATATAATTGTCAAGCTTATGAACTGCACTTTTTACAAATACCTTGGAGTATTATTTTCCCTATTGCGATCTGGCAGCTATGGAAACAACGAAATGCTGTGCTTTTTGAAAAGACCCCTCCATCGGAGAACCTCTTTCGCACCTGTCTTGAGCTGGCGGCAGAATATTTCGCAGTCCTACGACCCACTGGCCCTCCCAAGCAGATCTCGGTTTTGGTTCATTGGGAACCAGCCCCATTGGGATGGTTGAAATTAAATACAGATGGGTCATCATCAGGGGCTGGTACGAAGGCGGGTGCGGGAGGGGTTCTTCGAGGACCTGGAGGAAACTGGATTAGAGGATTTAGTAGATTCCTGGGATGTGCCACTAGCCTAGTTGCTGAACTATGGGCAGTAAGGGAAGGGCTAACTATGGCACGAGATATGGGGATCTCGTCTCTTATGCTTGAGATGATGCCAAATCGGCATTCGATATTATTTGGAATACTGATATTGATCATGTTGGATTAATGCCATTGGTTTCTGAGTGCAGGCAACTTAGCAGTTCTTTTCCCCGGTTCCATGCAACTCACATCTTCAGGGAAGCTAACGGAGCCGCAGACAAGATGGCCAAGCGAGCAGCGGAGGGAGCATCGGATGGTTCTTTGAATATTTTTTGTTGTAACTATTTTAGCAGTCCCCCTCGGGACCTAGCTCTTATTTTGGAGGCTGATAGATTAAGGGTTCAGTACCCTAGGTCTGTAAGCTGTAGCACTTCAGCTGTGCATGACGCTGGCTAGTTTTCTATTCAAATAGAAATTACATATTCTTACCAAAAAATATATATTATTTTCGGATGGTGTTCAACATTTGTTTAAGCTCGCCAAGGGTGTTGAAGTCTCGTGCTAATTTCATCACAAATATCTAACGTTACATTTAGAGCGATTAGGAGAGGACGAATCTATTTTAAGGAATCTACGTCGAATGCAGGTCTCATTTTGGTTTTCCAGACGTCCCCTTTTCAATTTCATTTGGTTTATCCATATTGTCGTATATCTAATATATTGATTCTACAATTTCATTTTCGTACCTAGTTGGTTACACTTATCGTAAAATCTCAAGACAAGGCTTGTTATGAATTATTAAAATTGGACAAAAATTCTAATAAATATTATTTCTATTTACATTATTTCAGAAAAAATGAAACTGAAATAATTACGGTATCACTTCATGGCAATATTTATGTGGTGATATCAACCAATTAAAATATACTATTTTTAAATTTCTTTTCTTTTAGATTTCATTAAAAAGTTAAAAAAATGATTCTTATTAATTTATAATGCAATATCAGCATTATCACGTGATATACTCGCTACACACAAGACTTTGTCGTGCTTAAGAGCATGCGTGGGATGAAAGCAAATGTTGAGTGTCCTTTCGGAGATGTGACCATTGGAATATGATATAATCCCTAAGAATTGGGTCAAGTAAATAAGTAATGTGGATGTTTTGTGAGTAGTTTACGAGATTATCAAGTCAAGTTTTTCTTCCATGCAACTCTCAATGAAGAGAGAGTATTGTGTATAAAGAGTATATAGTGTGACAGTGCTAGCATGATATTGTAAACTAATAAAATTCAGTCATGTTAAGATTTTTATTAGGAAAATTTTAAAAATAAAAATAACCAAAAAATAACCTAATTATATTAATTTATGACACAACACCACTACTATCATGTGTTTCTCGTCGGGGAGACCACCAAAACATGCATTTGCACATACTTATATGAATCCATAAATTTATAAAACATGCATGACCAAGGAAGAACAAAATTCATGTCATAAAAAAATAATACAATAAATGATAATAAATGGCAGCACCATCAGTCAAACTTATTAGTTGTATAGTTATGTTCCAATCAACCACAATTATCTATAATACTTTAAATAAAGAATCATTACACTAGTCCAAAAATTTTATTATCCATTCTAAGTCAATCTTATAAGTTTTAAATTGATTTTTTCAGTTTTAAATTTTTTTTCCATTATACGTGAAATTCATTTCATCACTTTCCGTTAGTATGTTGCTACTAACGACATTAAACCATCCACTTATGTTATTAATTCGTCTGATGTGGATATAATTTGTCTGATCTGACATTGTTTCACTTTATTATAAATGAATTGATCCACTTGGTTTTACACTGTTCAATGTTATGTCATATTTTTCAGTGATAAAGGAGACTTATTGGTTTAATAGAAGGATAGAAGACAGAGAAATGGATGGATACATGAGCCCGTGACGAGTAACTTCTTGGTCATGAGCCAAAATTTTGTGGTATTACACTAATATATCATCGTCGATGCCATGCCATATATTTATATTAAAAGAAATGCCAACTCAAGTGAATTAGAGACAGGTAAATTAACGATAAAATAAGAGAAATTAAGGGTATTAGTGACACTTTAATGGTAATCAAATAGCGAGTCACACAATAAACTATATATATGCCTAATAGAATAAATATTTAGAACTGTAAGTTTCACATTTAAACTTAAAAAAATGATAAAATTTTAAAACTATAATATAATTGTGCATAAACATCATGGTGTGCCAACTAGTGCTGGCCACGGGCCGGTTTGGGCCAGGAACTGACCCAGTCAAAACCGGTCAAAACTGGAACTGGCTTGGAACCGTGAGACTTAAGGTTCAGGACCGGTTCCAGTAGCTGAGAAATCGGAACCGCCGGTCCCCCTACCAAGCGGCCTACGTCTAAAAAACCCAACCCTAGCATTTGACTATTCTATTTTTCTTCTTTTTTTTTTCAAAACTAGAGTAATTATTTATTATGTGATATAAAAATACAAATAAGCTCGTTATATAAATCACTATTTAAATCTTGATGTTTGTAGAGTTAATCAGTAATAATTGTAAAAATTTTACACGTATTAAGAATTTAACTGTAATTTCACAATAAACTATTTATATAAATAAAATTTTATTTAATTTTAATAGAAATGGAACCAATCGGTTTGAAATTAAACGAAACCGTGGGTCTAAACTGAAACCGGAACCGTCCCTAAACCTTCCAAGGGAAGGTTCAGGACCTGTTCCAAGGAGTCACAGAACTGAAACCAACAATTCCGAACAGAAACCATTCGATTTAGGAGCCGTGACCAGGTTTAGTGCCAACGTTCAATCGAAATCCAATTGTTGAAACTGATTTTCACGTGTACTAAGCTGCCAAGTCTGAAGAAATTATGACCGGGGACATTGCATGAAACTGTGTCCATATAATTCCTGCCACAATGATGTCGTCACAGACCCTTCATTTTCAGGAAAATTTTATAAATAAGTTGTACGGTGCTATTACTGAATCGTCAGAGAGTAGAGAAAAAGTATTATAAATTCTAATTAATATAAGGTTAATTTAGTAGTTCTTTTGTTAAATTTTAAATGAGTAATTTTAGAATTAATTTACAAGTTAGGGTGATCAATAAAATTTTTTTTGGAATTTCGATTCTATTATAGATTAGTCTTAATAAGCATTTCGACCGTCTCGGTAATACTGTATAATACAAATAAAAAATTATAAATTATTAAAATTTTCTTCAAGAGCTATCTGCCATCTTATTAAGATGTCAAATAATTCAGCTACTGTGCCCAGGAACTCACTCTCAACGACTGGCCTTTCCCACTAAAGCCCTTCTCTGTCCAAAGTCATCGCATTCCTCCAAAACTAGCCCATCTTCAAAGAGACAGCCTTTAAGCATGGGCGAAGAATCCGACCAACCGCTGCCGGCTTCGGCCCTGCCAGAGTGGAAGTACGACGTGTTCGTGAGCTTCCATGGACGTGACTCAAGGCGGCGTTTCATGTCCCACCTCTTCCGTGCCTTCGAGCAGGCCGACATCCGCTGCTACCATGACTTCGACTGGGACGAACGCGGCCGCGTCGTGGAGTCGATGCTCGTGGACGCTATCCGCGGCTCGAGGATCGCCCTCATCCTCTTCTCCCCCAACTACGCAACGTCTAGGTGGTGCCTCGACGAGGTTGTGGAGATACTGGAATGCAACGTAGAGTTTCGAGATCAGGGCCACTTGGTGGTTCCTATCTTTTCTGACGTGGAGCCGACAGAAGTCCGTAAGCAGATCGGGGTGTTTGGAAGAGGGTTTGATAGCTGCGTGGCCGAGCGAGGGGAGGCCAAGGCCGCCGCCTGGCGGGCGGCGCTCGTTGAGGCCGGGTACCGGTCGGGATGGCATTTAAAGGATGACGCCAACGGGTACAAATATTTTGGGAAAATTGCGAGAGCTCCCCCTTGTTCAATTTTATTTGCTTTAACAGCACCAACTCTCTACTTTTTCTGAAACGCCCCTAAAAGTTCTTACTCTCGTGTTATAAGGTCCCAGCCTCATCCTTGTCCTCGTATTTTAAAATTTAATGAACACTGGTTAGAGATGAAATTAAAAAGAGTAAATTAATAATTTTGCTCTCGAGAGATAGACTTTGCATCACTTGAGTCCCTTAGAAATTTTTTGTCTTAGTTAACTTTCTTAGAGATATATTTTACATGAGTTGAGTCCTTAAATAGATTTTTTTTACCTCAATTATTTCCTTTTGGTGTATCAATTGGTTCCTCATGACTTCAATTAGGTCCCTCATGACTTCAGTTAGGTCTCTCATAACTTCAATACGGCGTGATTATACTATCAATTAGGTCCTTCTCTCTATTTACTTTTCTTCAATTTAGTCCTTTTACTAATGGATTATTATATTATCAGTTATGTCCTCATCTTAATTTATTTTTTATCAATTAGGTCTCTCATAAATTTTTTACTTTTTAAATAAATTTTTTTGACTAACTTGACATATTTGAATAATATTTTTAAATAATAAATTTAAAAATAAAAATCTTAAATTTTTAAATTAGAAAAAATTTCAAAAAATTTAGAAAATTTCATGAAAAAGATTATAAAATATAGAAAAACTAAAAAAATAAAAATACTTAAAATATATAAAAGAATGAAGATCTTGAAAAATTTTTAAAATTTGTGAAATATATAAAAATTTGGAAATTTTTTTTTATTTTATAAAATAAAGAAATATAAAAGAATAAGGAAATTTTAAAAATAATGTAGAAAAAAGTATATAAAATTTTAATAATTTAAATAAAAATTATAAATTACGTGTTCAAAATATATAAAAAATTTATTTTTTAAATTAGAAAAACTTAAAAATAAATATAAAATTTATTAAATTATGAAGGGTATAAAAGCTTAAAAAACCAACAAACTTTCATAAAATAAAAAGAATTAAAAATTTTCTAAAATCATGAAAATTTTAAATTTATTCATAAAATTAGAAATTTATTTGAAATTTATAAAAATTTAAAAAATAGAGAAGCTTCCAAAAATTGTGCAAGATATATATTGCAAACGAGATAGACCAATATTTTACTATCATAGATGACATAAAGAGATATTTACAAGAAAATTAATAAAATTTTAAAATTTTTATAATGCAGAGGTGATGGACAAGTATTTTATATTTTATTTTAAAATTTTTATAATTTTTTTAAAAAATTGTTTGAATTTGTTAAATTTTTTTAGAATTTTTCCTTAAGGTATTTAAAAATATTCTAAGTATATTTAAAAAATTTTAGAAAATTATCTAAAAAGTTTTCAAATTTTCAAGATTATATAAAAACTCATCACTGAATGATGAAATTGCAAGTATTTTCGTTAAAATAGACAAAAAAGTTAATGTAGAATCAGACTTAATTGATATCATGAGGGATCTAATTGATACCATGAGAGACGAAATTGATACCATGAGAGACGAAATTGATACTATGAGAGACGAAATTGACACTGTGAGAGATCAAATTGATACTATGATGGAAGAAATTGATATCATGAGGGATCAAATTGATATCATAAGGGAAGAAATTGATACCATGAAGGATTAAATTGATACCATCAGCGACTCAACTGATGTAAAATGCATCTATGAGAGAGTTAACTAAGGCAGAAAATTTCTAAGGGATCCAAGTGACGTAAAGTCCACCTCTCAAGGACGAAATTGTTAATGTACTCAATTAAAAAAAAATAGATTGATACAGATAGTGCTATTGTTACTTAGAGATTCTAAGTTCGATCTCACTAAGTGAGACTTTTTATATCTCTTTATTTCTTCTTCTTTTTACTCCTTCTATACTTATACGTCTCATGTGTATATTAAAAATTTAAAAATAATTCTTCCTAATAATTTTTTCAATTATAAAATTCAAAATTTTCTTAGTGATGTTACCCAGAGACCAAGTCTCAAACAAAAACTCATAATTCCTGGCACAGTCCTGCAATGGGAAAATTCTCTCTTTCCCAATTAGTATTACTACCCTTAAGATTCCAATTTGCTCAATGAATTTTTGTTTTCTTTTTGAAATCCAATTTCATCCTCGATTACAATTCTTATTTAGTTTTGGCTGTTCCCTTCTGTACTTAACCGGTGTACCTTTATCACTTTGCATATAATAGTACGATAATAATACCATATATGAACTTGTATGTATTCTGTTTAACATTTAAACCAGGGACGAATCAGTGTTGATCGAGAAGATTATGGGACAAGTGTCTAGCCTAACCTCCTTCACCAATTCGCGCCTTTTCATAAAAGATGTAGTGGGCATAGATGAGAACGCGAGAGCCGTGATTTCATTGCTGGACACCGGGCCGTGCGATGAAGTGCGCCTGATCGGTTTATACGGGATCGAAGGGATAGGCAAGACAACCTTGGCAAGGCTCGTGTGCAGCCGTATCTACTTCAAATTCGAAGGCGTGAGTTTCCTGGAAAACATCAGAGATGCAAAACAGGAAGGCATAGTTCCATTCCAGAAGACACTCCTCGACGATGTCTCAAAGGTGAAACGGACGGCATTGCACGACCGGGATTGCAATCGCAATGTCGGGCTGATCAGAGACAGGTTGTGCAGGAAGAAGATACTTCTGGTCCTGGACAGCGTGGAAGAGATGGTTCAGGTATGGCTGCTTGGTGGACGAGGAGGAGGATCGCTCGGTCCCGGAAGTAGAATCTTGGTAACCACGAGAAATGAGAAACTGCTGGATCAACTCAGGGTGCACTGCAAGTTCGTGGTTTCAGGGCTCAGCCAGGAAGAATCGTACCGGCTCTTCAGCCGCCACGCATTTGACAGAGATGACGAGGAAGGAGGCCACAAGGAGTTGTCGAAGAACCTTGTCTACTATACTGGAGGGTATCCACCGGCCATCGAGGCCCTTGGCACTTGCCTTTTTGGGAAGACGAAAGATCAATGGGGTAAGTTGTTGGAACAGTTTGCACGACACCCCGAACTGGACTGGACTGGGGCTTATTCGAGGAACCCAGACCTGTTTCTCCTTCCTTATGAATCCAAGGTTGAGCCGTGTGGAGGTTACGGCGGGAATCCTTATGATGATAAAGCGCACACAGGCATACGGCAGATCGAGGTTGTCATTGTGGGGGGGATCGTCGGGTCAATCCGCACCGAGTATGATCATAATAGGTCTCTCATACGTTCGGATAAGCATGGTGGATCCCATGAAGGCCAGACTTTCAAGGTTAGTTCGTTGGATTCCATGGATACCATTTACCTGAGTCAAAGTAGTAAAAGCGAGGGGGTTTAATAGAACAGTATCCTTGTTGACCGGAAACTATGAATTTCTTGAACATTCAAGACTTCTCAGATCTCATGTTGGACTTGTTTGCATTTGGGAAAAAAGAAATGTTTTTAATTTAAAATTTTTTTAAAAATGGGCAGGGGAAAACCTGAAAAAAAAAACGGAAATTTTACTATCTCGTGACCAAACCTGACCGTACGTCTCTCTTCAGATTTTCTCCAAGGAGGGGTAGATCTGTTGTGTGTCTTGCTCTATGAGAAAGTCTTATATGTATGGATATGATCACGTGAAAAAAATTTTATATGTAATAAATATACTATGAAATAATATTTATATGATATTATAAACTAATAAAATTCAATTATTTCTAATTTTTTATGGTTTTATAAATAGATCTTCCAAAGATAGGGGTGGATCTGGCATGTGCCTTCTCTTTGAGAAAGTCTTTATATGTAATAGTATCACCAGTGGAGAACTTTTTTTTATAAAGGATATACCATGTGATAAAGTTTACGTTGTGTCATAAATTGATGAAATTTAGTTATTTATACTTTTTCTGGATTTTATAAAAAAAATCTAAAATTGATAAATGTTATTGGTTCATAATATTAGTAAGCACTGTCACATGTCGTATACTCGTTATTAAGAAGAGTCTCTCCATCACATGACAATGTTAGTGACAACCTTAAGAATAAACTGATTTTTGAGTAGTTGGTATTATATCATAAGCAGTTTACACCATTAGAGAGAAGGCTTGCTCCTCCTCTTTGGCTACCTTGGTAGGTGGTTTCATTATATTAATCCATGTTCTTATTGATCTTCCTAAATTTCTTTGCTGCTCAAACTCTCAAATGATCTACCTTTGTGTTCTCGAACTGACAAACGACCTGATCAATGTTTCGACAACCTTTCGCAGGTTACATTAGATTATCCAGACGAATTCCTGACTTCGATCTCTGGCTCTATCACAAGGAACAGTAGTCTCCGTATCCTCCAGTCCATCTCCTTCCACAGCAACTGCCAGAGGACATACGGACCATTTGGCAGCGAAAACGGAGATTCTTTCTCTTTTCAAGAGAGACACATTAAGGGTGGAAAGATAATCGGATTTTTCGGGAGGAGCGGCTCCTATCTCGACTCCATTGGAGCATACTTCGGCCCGGTTCCGCATCCATATCCTTTCAAAACTGTAGGTCCATTTGGTCATCGGGATGGAGATTCCTGGGACGATGGAAAGCATGCTGACATAAGGCAGATTGATGTGGTCTTTGGCTCAGAAGTAAACCTTATCAGTGTTACTTACGATAATTTTGGTCACCCGACAATTCCCTTCCCACATGGAGCAAACGGCGGAGGCAAAGCCCAGTCGGTATGTCATCTTTCAATACGTGTTAGTCAGATTGATTTACATTCTTCTTTACCCGGTTCCTCTTATAAAAGAGAATCCTTTTCATTATTTTGTCGGAGGAAAAGGCCCTAATGGTAAAAAAATTGGGATAATTGCGAGAGGCCTGTGGCAGCCCACCCAATCTTCCTCCATTTTTACTTTTAAGGTTTTTTTTTTAATGTTTTTATTATAAAATGTTTTTATACATCCCATTTCAGTAGATTTATCCTCGTAAGTAGTCCATGTCATAAATTCAGGAGCTCAGAAATTGATGTGAAAATTGACGGAATATACAACATTGTTACAATGTTATATTTTTTAATTTTTGTCCCAAAATATTACATTAAGCGAGAAGTTTTGTACTGCTTGGACAATTATCTCTAAAAAATTTGGCTAATATTACAATATATAACAAAATTTTTAAAACATTGTTGCAAAATCCTCGAAAAGTTGACACCTATAATATAGTTTGTTAATTAATTGCTAATATTGTTTGTAATTGTTGACGTGGGTGATGCTTATGTGGCTGCTTTACTCGAAAAATTGAATAAAATAACAAGAAAAACTTTGAAAAACACCAATGCTATAAAAAGTTTGGCTAATGTTAAAATAAAATATAATAGTTTTAAAACTTTATAAAATAGTACAAAAAAATTTTCATGACAAATCATTAATAATATCACTATTACTGTCATCGAATTGAGATTTGTGATCATAATTATAAAAATCATCATTGGAGTGATCATCATTGGTGATTTGTTGTTTGTTATAATTTGCAAAATGCCTATGTGAGTAAGTTAAAAAGCTTAATCCAAGAAAAGAATATCTAAAAATCAAGATTAGAACTTTTAAATCCTAGTGATATAAAAATAATAACCGATAATTAGTTCATGTCATTGAATAAATTGTATATAACAATTTTTAACTTAAATATTAGGAGAACGCTAAGACAAGTAACCAATCTCCCTCATATGTGACCCTGTGGTATGTACAAATAGCCATCATTACGGTCTTAGCCTCCTTGCTCTCTGAGACTTGTTGAGATGAATAAAACCACTGCAAAGTCTATTGGTGATGGTCGAGATGTGAGAAAATGTGGGAGGGGGAGAAGTAAGATAAATGGGCCCATGATTTTATTTGTGAAAAAATATAATAATAGTAATAAAATTAAAAATTTTGTAATGTTCTGTAATGTTTTGAAAAATTTCTATCATATTATAACATCAATCATACTCTTTATACTATTGATACTTTTTTCGAAGGTTTTTATTACTATGTTATTCAATTTTTGAAGTCATCGTTTAGATAAGAGCCACGTAGGCATCGCATCAGTAATTGCTAATAGTAGTAATATATAATTAACGGTTTGTACTATCAATGATAACTTTACAAAGATTTTGTATCATTCTATAATACCTTAAAAATTTGTACCATATTATAACATTAATTAAAATTTTTGTATCATTGATTCTTTTCCCCCTAATTTGTCCAATATGGATTTCAATCCGTCCCCAGGCTACTACTGACGTAAATCGTACTCGATTCATCGACCATGAGCTAGACAACTTCCTTCTAGTCTTGAGTTTCATTGGATACGAGAGTCTAAACTTATATGTGGTAGAATCCGATTCTTGTACGTGGTAGAATATGATTCTTATATACCAGGATTCATTTCATCAGCTATTTGATACGGGATTCAATCCTCGACGGTAATAAGAAATAATGTGATGTTGTGTGCTTTTTCAGGTTAAGCTGGACTACCCGTACGAGTACTTGACATCGATCTCGGGCTACCTAAGACAACATCCCGGCAGACTTATTCTACAGTCGGTCTCCTTGTACAGTAACACCAAAAAGTACGGACCATTTGGTCAGGAGGTCGGGATACCATTCTCTGGTCCTGCAAGCGGAGGCAAGATTGTAGGACTCTACGGAAGCTGCAACGGCCATGTCAGTTCCATCGGAGCATACCTCGAACCGGTTTCTCACCAGCATCCCATAAGGAGCATCGGGCCTTTTGGAGGCGATGGTGGAAGTCCTTGGGATGACAGGCAGAAGACGGGCGTGAGGAAGATTGTTGTCCGATGTGGAACCATAATCAATTCCATTAGAGTTGAGTACGACGACGGTGGAGCCACTGTGCAAGCACACGGACGAGGCGTGGACGGTGGAGAGCACCTGCATACGGTTAGTACCCTATGAATTGTTCAAATCGAACTTACTGAAGTTTAGAGAAGTTTGGTACGCACATTCAGTAAAGAGTTCACTGGCAAATATTTGAAATGTTTGCGGAAAATGTTTGATATGAAACTGTCAAACTTTCCTCGGATTTTCGTGTGGTTAGGAATAGACAGGCTTTTACATGCCAGTAAATTTAGAATGGAACAAAACAGTTACAAGAAAGATTTTGTCTAAGACAAGTTGTCATGGCATGTTTGATAGAGTAGATTAGAATGGAATGGAATCGGAATCGAAATTATTGTTACAGCCACCAGTTCCTTTATTTAATCTATTTACATAAAAAAATTGTCGAAATTATCATTTTATGGAATGCGAATTCAATTACTTTTTCAAAAATCCATTTCATCCAATCTCACGAGAACTGATAATCCTGCACATGAACTTTAGTGTGGAAAATCTTGATTACAAATCTTGCTCTTCACTTTTACCAAAATTTAACCAGTACCTTGAATCTAAATCCCAAAATTGCCACTCCTTTCTTTTTTTACTCTCTTCTCCATCATCTTTCTTCAACTGCGGCACCATCACAACCCTCCCATAACTCATAGAGTAATTGGATCATCAATTATCAATAACATCGAGTCAAATTTAGCATATACGTTCTCTTTGATCTGCCAATTATTATGAATTGGAATGCTTTTTTTTGGGGGATGTCATTTTTTCACTCCTTCAATGCATTTTTAAATTTGTTATATTTTTCATTGATCTTTTTCCTATTTTATTTCAAAAGTCTCATGGATTTTTGTATATTGAAGTGTCTAATTTATTGTAGAGTGCATTGGGATTTTAAGTGTAAATTAGACTTAATTGTAAATAATCATCAAGCGAACCCGTTTGTAAACTGACAACATGCAAAAGGTCAGGTCCAGAATTCGAGTCCCCATAAAAACTATTAAATGAGAATTAGTGGTGGGCCTTAGGCCGTATATTATACCATCCAGTGGATTAGTTTATTATTTTGATGCCGAACATCATCGATATAAAAAAAGTACATGATCATCAAGGTATAACTAATAAAATAAATTTTTTTGCTCGATTCCATATCCTTGATATTAATGGTAGCACCATAGTATAGAATAACTGTTGTATATTATTTCATTTTCATTCTATTTCATTTAGACTATTCCATTCCATTATGTTCCATTGGCAAAATGTATTTTCCATGTTGTGTTGTTGTCTGGCAGGTGGAATTGGATTATCCAAACGAGTACATAGTTACCATATCTGGCTACTTGGGTCAGTGGAGTCACATGTACCTCGTCAACTCATTAACATTTAAAAGTAACAGAGGGGTGTATGGCCCATATGGTTCAGAGCAAGGCACATTCTTTTCATCCCCTCCGAATATCGGGAAAATAGTTGGATTCTATGGAAGGTGTGGTCTATACCTCGACTGCATTGGAGCGTACTTCGCACCGACTTTTCACCTAGACCCAATAGGGACAGTCGGACCTTACGGAGGTGAAGGCGGAAGTCCGTGGGATGATGGGAGACATGCCGGTGTGCAGCAGATCTTCATCTCTTACGGGACAGTCATCGACGGTATATGTTGCGTTTATGACACGACCGGAAAATCCCTCCACCGAGGCGGCCATGGGGGATCCTCATGCACGGTATGATTGAAGTTTCTGGTTTATTGTTGCACTGGTAGAAATACAATTAATTAAGTTGAGAAAGTCCACATCATAATTGCCGAGTCACATGACAATAAGAATTTGTCATGTCAGCTGATTTATGTGATCAAATATAAATTCAAATATTAGTAAAACCTAAAACTCATAAGAACCTCGATAAGACCCTAAGAAACCCTAGGAAACGTAAACATTGGATATCAATTAGAGAGAAGGGAAAAAGATGTCGAAAATGATAGAGGACGGGTGTTAAAAACTAACTTTTTCAAGGTGATAAATTCTCTCTCATGAATCTGTTGATATGGTTAATGTTTATTGGTTTGTAGCATGAGGCACAGTAATATCAATTTAGTATGGTAATTTTATTAAAATTAAGACAGTAAAATAGAGATACCGAAAGTCATACATGTCTGTCGATTTTTGTTAGTAGGTCCTAAATATTTCAAAGTGATAAATCAAATCATATATATTGCTGGCGTTATAATATCGAGTCTTTTCTGTTACTTACTGTTACTTTAAGTTGATACGTGTCGATGTCATGTCAGAATTACGTCAGTTTAAAGTAATAGTAGCTGATAGAAAAGACTAGATATTGTAATACAAGCAACATGTATGACTTAATTTATCATTTTGAAACTGTTAGAATTCACTTGTAAAAATAGATAAATATATGAAACTCTTGTTGTTTTTCTCTCCAATAAAATGATTAAGACTTTAAAGGGCTGAGAGTTGTCATGATGGTGCTTACTCTGTCCATCTTAACTTTTGCAGATTGAGCTGGATTATCCAAATGAATACTTGACGTCCATGTCGGGATACACTTGGCACAACGGTCTGACAGTAGTCAGATCGCTTACATTTCAAAGCAATATAAGGACATATGGGCCGTTCGGCTCCGCCGGAGGGACGCCCTTCTCATTCACGTCGAGTGCCAGAAAGATAGTCGGTTTCTATGGACGGAGTGGCTTATACCTTGACTCGATCGGAGCATATCTCGATCCCTTCCCGAGCAGCTAGCGGGTCCAGAGGAAAATTTGGTTTTGGTTCTCAGGTAGGAGGGTGATCGATCTATTTAGTAGTTTCCCTCTTTTTTTTTGGTAAATAAAGATGATTCATTATCTAATTAAATTGTAAACTACAGATTCAGTCTCCAGCCATATTGGCTGGTACAATATTAACAGATCTTGTGCAGGAGCATCCCCACAGATCATACAAAAGAGCTAGTGAAACTTCCTTCGGTGGAGTTCCTAAATATACTGTAACTGGGCTGGAGCTGCGTCCCATCCTCGCCAAAATGTTGGCAACTGAGTTCCCTTCCCGATATTGATGCTGCACTTGAACCTCCCCGTCCTGCATGATTTTCCTGCAATCCAAAATAATCGGCCTTAAAAATTCGTTATCTAGCTGAGTATTCTCTAAAAAGTTCACTACTAGCTGGGCATCAAGTTCAATAATCAAGCAATGAATATTTAGATTTCGAGGTAATAGTAATCCCTCTCGGACAGCCCATAGTTCTACTATTAAGAAATTTGTGCACCCCACAAATCGTGTAAAACCCACAACCCATCGTCCTGTCTCATCTCTAATGACCCCTCCCGCCCCTGCCCTGTCGAATCTTCCCTCTATCGAGCCGTCAGTGTTGAGCTTGAACCACCCGAGGGGTGGGGGGGCCCATCTAACCGCCAGTTGAATAACATTCTTCTTTGGGTGGGGCTGCATAGTAGCCTGAAATTCTGCTGCCCTTTGGATGATTAGTGTGTGAGGCAGCTATCTCCCCGGGAGGTCTCGGAAAATTGCATTGTTCCTACTAATCCATATGTGCCAAATAGCCTGTAGGAAAACAATAGACCGGTTAATATTCATATGGACTGTCTCATAAGCGCAACTATTTACCCTTAGCCATTCATAGATAGGCAAGGTAAAGGAAGCCTGTTTTGAAGGTGGGATTCCAATCCTTCTCCACACCCGCATGGCCATACTACAATCCCTCAGTGCATGGCTCGTGTCTTCTACTCCATTTCTACATCTTGGACATATTTGACTGGTATCGAGCCCTCTTCTATTTAATTGGACCATGGTGGGGATTTTCTGATGGCTTGCCATCCACGTAAACATTGAAATTCTCGGATGGGTGGGAGCTTTCCAAATCCATTCCCAGTCAGTCCCCTTGGATAAAGGATCATCCCCACAGGCTAATCTATATGCAGTCTTTGTATTAAAGCATCCTCTTGGGGAGTATTTCCAAGTGATTCTATCCTCCATCTGGGTTGAAACAATTCCCCTAGGTACAGCTTGTATCCTTTCCATGATTTCCCTAGGTAGTGGCACACTAATTTGTTGCAGGTTCCATGAACCATCTGCATTAAGAACATCTCGAATTTTCAGGTCATTTTCAGCTTGTCCTAGAGAGCCCTCTACCAACTCCCTTAAGGGTTGATGGCCTACCCATGTATTGTGCGAAGTGCCACATTTCTTTCTCTGCTGCATTGTATCCCAAGGCCCCCTTCTCCTTGTGCCTTGGTAACCATCTCCCATGGGACCATATGCATTCTCCTATGTCGCTCAGTTGAACCCCATAAGAAGTTGCGACTGATTTGGTCGAGGTTCCTGCAAATTTTCTGAGGCAAATAGGTACACTGCATTATATGGTTTGGAACTGTATTCAAGACAGAGTAATTAGTACTACTCTACCTGCTCGAGAGATCAATTTTGCCTTCCATCCCGAGAGTTTGTCTTTTACTTTATCTAGGATGAAGTTAAACGATGAAACTCTTGAGGCTGATAAATCGATTGGGAATCCTAAGTATCTACCAACCTCCTCTGACTCTTCCAGGCCCATTCTCCCTTTAATATCAGACTGCACACTTGCCCTTGTATTTTTTGAGAAGACAATCTTGGACTTTTGGGAATTTACACATTGTCCTGATCTATCACAAAAAACCTGCAGTACTCTATTCATGGCCTCACATGTTTGCACATCCACTTTGCCTAACAAAATTTGTCATCCGCAAAAAATAAATGTGAGAAGTTTAAAGACCTCCTAGATGGTTGCACGCCTCTCCAATTTCCATCGCGGACCTCTTTCTCAATCATGATTGATAAATACTCTAAACATAGAATGAACATATACGATGACATTGGATCCCCTTGTCGAATGCCCCTAGATGGTAAAAAAGATTCTAGCTTTCCACCATTAAACAAAATGCTAATTTTTGTAGATGAAACACAATTTAAAATTATGGATATGAGAGCCTCCCGGAACTTGAAAAATATTAGAGTTTCTCTGATGAAGTCCCATTCAAGTCTATCATAGGCCTTCTCCAAATCGAGTTTTACAATCATGAAACCATTTCTCCCCCGTTTTCTTCCAAACGAGCTAATTATTTCACAAAGTATTATCACATTATCCGCAGCTCTTCTTCCTGGAATAAAGCTCGATTGGAAGGGGGAGATCATGTTGTTCAGAAAAGGCCTAATTCGGTTTACAATTATCTTTGACACAATTTTGTAGTTGGTATTACACAAGCTAATGGGGCGGAACTGTGCTATTGTTTCCGGGCTTTGACATTTCGGGATTAGTGAGATAAGGGTCTCATTAACCCCCTCTGGAATCTTTCCCGTTCTAAAGACCCCTTTCACAAATTCCACTATTGATTGGCCTGTCAAATCCCAATTTTTCTGAAAGAAAACTGGGTGTAAACCTTCCGGTCCCGGAGCTTTATGAGGCTTTAAGCATTTCAAAGCTGTCCAGATCTCCTTACTAGTGATTGGTTCCAATAGAGCTCTAGACAACTCTACATTTTCTTGAAAACTCAGCTCCATACACTGTACCGGGATCCTTAAGTAACACTCTTTACCTGAGCTATAAAGGTTTTTGAAGAACTTGTTAACTACATTCCTTAGGATCAGTGGGTCAAAACACCATTCTCCTTCTAGGGTCAACAAACCTCTAATTTTTTTGTGTCTCCTGTTGACTAGAGTGGATACATGGAAAAATTTTGTATTTCTCTCTCCTTCCATTATCCACTCTATCCTAGATTTCAACATCCATAACTCCCTTTCATTTTCCAGCAGATTACTATACTCAATCCTAAGTTGTTTCTCCAAATTTGTTAGAAAAACGGGAAGGTCTACAGGCTAAGCTTCTTTGGATGCCTTTTAGTCTCGCTAGGATGTGTTGTTTCTTGTGGAAAATATTCCCGAACACCTCCCTATTCCACCTAGAAACCCTCCTTGAAAAATTTTTTATGGAATTTTCTAGAGGGCAGTCCTTGTCATCCCATGCATCTCTCACCAAGTTTTTGAAATCCGGATGAGACATCCACATTGTCTGGAACCGAAAGGGTCGTTCCAGGGCTTGGTGGGTTCTTGGGCTAAGATCAAGTAACACCGGACAATGATCTGAGTGTACTATTGGCAAGTGTGTCACCTCTGCATTTGGAAACATACATTTCCAAGAGGAGTTTGCTACTGCACGATCGATTCTTTCTTGGATTAGGTCTCCCGATTGTCGAAGATTCGACCAAGTAAATGGGGGACCCGAGAATCCCAAGTCGATGAAACCGCAGTTGTTTAGTACCTCTGCAAATCTTAACGTTCTGTTTTGATCTACCAGATTAACCCCCCCCCCCCCCCCATTTTTTCAGATTCACTCAAAATCTCATTAAAATCACCTAGTGCTAACCAAGGTAGATTTTGGGCTACAGCTATTGTCTCTAAGTTATCCCAAAGTAGTTTTCGTTCATGTAGTCTTGGGCTACCATAAATAGCAGAAAATAACCAGATGGAATTGTAATTTTTTACCTCCATCACTGCATGGATCTCTTGTTCTGTTTCTACCACCCTCGATATCTTCACCGCCTCGGAGTTCCAAAGGAGAAGGATGCCTCCTCCTCTCCTTCCAATTGTTTGGGTAGCTAGACAACTGTCAAAAGGAAGTCTCCTAGCCATTCCCATGGCTCTGTCTCTGTCTACCCTTGTTTCCATCAAGATGAAGACATCCGGTTTGTGCGTCCTGCATAGATCCCTTGCGGTGTCCATGGCATCTGGGTTCATCAATCCTCTACAGTTCCAAAACAACATCGTAAAGTGGAACCTACACGGTGCAGAGATGTTATCGGTGTTAAATGTTCCTAAATCCATATAATCAAAGGATACATGTAGGGTTTCTAAATCCTGTATTACACCCCTGGGTCTAACTTTTAGGTCGTAATCCACCGTGTCCCGTTCGGGCTGTAGCCAGAACCTGTCGGAGACGTTGACCATTTGGGCTCCTCTCCTCAGGAGGAACTCTATTATCTTCTCGGCATCGTGGGGAAATGGGGCATTCATCGTGTTGACAGTCGCCGAGACCAGTACTACCAAGGCCCGGGTTGTTCAGATTTGACCTCCTTGTTGGGCATTCGCTACCGCTGGGAGTACAATCAACCATGGCTGGCTTCCTTCCATTACCCGACATTTGCCGATCTGCACTCCTTCCCTGTCGGCGACCGCCACTGGGATCTCTCTGACACTCCCGCGTTCCTCGCCTAACTGTATTGTCCAGCTCGTCAGAGTCGAGTTCATCAATCAGTTGATGACTGCTCGAAGCCTTGCTTCCTCCATGCGTGCCTCGATTTGGGTTTGTTGCTCTCGGGTTTGATTTTCCCGTAAGTTAGCCTGCACAGAATCAGGGTTAGGGTTTGAGATGGTATCAACTATACTTTTTAGGGTGAAAGGATGGAAATTAAAGGAGAACGATAGCTCTTGATTTTTGTCGTGACACTCCCTCTGATCTTGAAGGCATTCCATCTCTTCTGGGCCAAGCTCTTGTGGGGGGTTGGCCTCATTCCTTTGGTCCAAGATAATGGGCTCTTCATTTCCAAGTTCTCTTCCAATGTCCATCCCTTCATTAGGGTCATGGTTGACTATATTCTCTTCATCCGCAGCCCATTCCATAGCTTGTTGGCCTCGTTCTGGGCTTTTGCTCACATTGGGCCCTACTTGAATTTTTTCTCCGTATACAAATCTACTCTTGACATCATTACCACGTGTTCCCTCCATAACATCATTTCACTTACGCATGTCCCCTCTTTTGTCAGAATGTACTCTATTCTGTCCCGTCCCTAGGTTGCCGTTGAGGTTTGAATTTCTGGCCGTTTTCCCCTTCTTGCCATTGTACCGCTTTTCTTGTTGGTGACCAAAGTCCATGGGCCATGGCTATCGGTCTTGTCGGACGTCGAAACTTCCGACTTGAGAAAAAGAATAAGGATCAGGAGGCACGCACGAGGCCTAGCTTGGGACTTTGAATCGGTGTTGGATTGGAGTCGCCACTAAACAGTTTATTAAGGCCGTTTAGGCGCCTAAGTCACTAAGTGATCATGATACTAACCACCTAGGTTGTTGTTGGTCTTGAAACCGAGATGTGAGTCCGAAGGTCCTGTTACGTATCTTGAAGCTCGAAAGCCAAAATACGCCCAAACTTGGTACCCGTCCCTAAGTCTAGGTCGTTTGTTTGCACATTTTAATTTGTCCAATTATTTCCTTGATCGAAGTTCTAATTGATGGTCCAGAGAGAAATTCGATAATTCGTACCACGACCCTAGCATGCCACTAGCTGTCCTATTCTAAGTGCGGAAAGTAAATATTTTCACTATATTGGGGATTACTTACATACATACATCCATCATAATCTCTCTATCTCACACCCACCCAATTACATTGATTCACAAAATACATTGATTTTCCCTTCTCACATACAATCGAAACAAAATACATGAATAAAATATTTCAACCAATATTTACATCGATCAATTCAATCACGATAGATTTATTCGAATCGAAACAACAAAATTTTCTTTTGGGTTCATTTACTTAAAATAAGAACAAGAGATATTGGGGAATGACATAAAAATTGAGTTAAATCGTTCAGGACCCGAACAAATCTACCCTTGAAAGATTCAAAAGACATTCCCGAAAATCGATTCGTCTCCTTTCAAAATACCTGAACTTGGCCCGAAATGTTTCGAAATTTTTAAGGATCAAACTCTAAGTATTGGAATACACTTTAACCCACTTCAAAACACACAAAAATATGGGAGGCTGATCAGGAAAATTCGGGTACAACTAGAGTGAATTTTTCAAAGCATGACAAAAATCCCAGATCGATTTGAAATGATCTTAAATTTTCAAGATCTGACCCTAACTTTAACAAGGCCTTAGAACACTCCTAAACACACAAAATGACATCAGGAACAGATCTGCAAAATTCGGAATCAATCTGGACAGATAAAAAAGAAAGGTTAAAAGACCTCGAATCGATCCCAAAACGATCCAAAATTTTCAAAATAGACCCCAAATTTTCACGACATCTAAGACCATTCTAAAACACACCAAAAGCATCAGAAGCAGAGCTGGAAAATTTGAAATGATGTTGGGCTGGTTTTTAAAAGACTGATAAAAGGCTCCGATTCGATCCGAAAAGACTTGAGACTTCCAAAAAATGATCCCTAAACCTTAGGAAATATTTTAGACCCACTTTGAAACATATTTTTGACCCCAGAGCTGATCTAAAAGCTTCGAAAACGGGTCGGGTTAATAAACAAAATTTTGAAACCCGACTTCAAACGATCTTTTTCATCATTACGATTTTTGCACAACCCATTTCTTAGTCATTCCCCGATTTTCTTATATAAAAAATATAATTTTCTTGATTTTCTTGATTTTCATTTTATCATTTCTTATATTTCCTAAAAAAAAGGATGAGCAATATATATTCATTCTAAAAAAAAACCTAACTAACAAGTTTTCATTTTTTTCAAGGATCCTTTTCCATATTTTCATGAAAACATGAATCTTAATTTTTTATTTTCTCATTTTTTTGTATTTTCTATTTTTCGTAAAACATTTTTTGAAAAGGAGAAAAGAAAATAAAAGAAAACAAAAGAAATTATTTACAAGGATAAAGCCTAAATCCCGATCAAGAAGTTATACCTATAACCGATGATGATGACGATGTCGAGGAATGAACAAGACTTTGGGTTGGTTGATGTCGAACCCGAGCACCTTCGGGATTTGAGGAAGACTCGTCGATTCACACGGACTCGGGCTTGGTCTTGATGATTTGCACGGGCTCGGCTCGGATCGATGACGAAATCCAAGTTGGTGTCAGAATCGGGCGTGGTCGGCGGCGGATCCGAATTTGGAACGGGATGAAGATTCTTGAATTTTTTTTTTTGCTCAACACATGAGTCTAAGAGTGGATATGCAAGAGGGAGTTCGATGTGTGTTTTTGATGTATTGAAGATCTCCTAAAATCTGCAAATGAATGGCATATTTATAGAGGAAATGTTGTTGGGGCTGAAATGTAACACACCAGAAACTTCAGGGGCTGAAAAGAGAAACGAAAATAGAATAAAATAAAATAAAAAAAAAGTGACGAACAGAGATGGAATAGACAGAGAAGACGGCAGCCGAACTGCAGAAGGCCAGGAACAGTATGGCCGGAACGAGAGAGGTCCGGGCAAGTCAACAGAGGCGGCCGGAACAGGACGGCGCCAGACGGCCGATCAGAAGGAGGTGCCGTGCACGGCAGTCGATGGTATGAATCTCGGCTATGAGGGGGGGGGGTGGGAGAGAGAGAGAGCCGGTGTGAAAAGGATCGGGGAGGTTAGCAAGGGCGGCTCATCGATGGTTGACACCGACGGATGTCAGAGGAGGCGGGTACAGCACCGGAACAGACTATTTCGGCGCCGAAAGGTGGAGAGAGAATGAACGGAAGTGACCGGAGAGGGAGAGAGATAGGATCGGGAATGGACGGGGATGGATTCGGGGTGGAGCCGGGAGCTCGATAGGGTCGTCGGTGTGGTCAGAGGTGGCCGACGTTGAGGCTGGCCATGACTCTCTGTGAAATTGCGGGGGAAGGAAGAAGAAGAACAGTGCTCTGCACTGTTCAAACAAAAAAACTTTTTTTTTCATTTCACTGTGCAAATTTTTGCCCGATCGTTTTGTACGAAATAAAACAGGACGAAATACAAAAATTAAATTTGAAGTAGAATTAAATATGGGACCCCAATGGGAATGAATTGAGATTTGATCGGATCAAAATTGGGTGTCCATAAACACTGTATTCACCATCCACTTAAAACCTCTTTTTTCTTTTTGTATTTTCAGTTTTGCTTTAATGTTATGCATGAAATAGAATAAAATAAAAATAAAGGTAAAAATAGAAAAATTAAAATTTTAAAATATGGGATACCAAAAGGAACGAAACGGGATTTGACCGGGTCAAAATCGAGTGTCTACAGCTGCCCCTCTTTGGGCTGGCACTCGTAGAGTGACTGTCCCAAAGGCGAATAGAAACCGATTTTGACCTAGTGCACCGTTGTCCTTGAAGCATGAGGTTGATGCATCGATGGCTCCTGAAGTTCGGCAGAGTTTGAACCAGCTTGCTCACATCATGTATCCTTGAGTTATGCTTCGGTTTAGGCCTGTAATTTGAGGAAAAATCAATTAGCAAGACATGCAGAATAATTCATGTGCATTCAAAATTAAAAAGATTCGATGGAACGTTCCTACTGTTTGAAGGAAGACGGATTTACATGACGTTCCCATTGTGTTCAGTTTTACAGAACGTCTCAACCGGCAAAGACAGATTTACAAGACACTCCTACTGTAATCAGTTTTACAGAATGTCTCCACTGAGAGAAGACGGATTTACAAGACGTTCCCACTGTATTTAGTTTTACAGAACGTCTAAACCGGAGAAGACAGATTTACAAGACACTCCCACTGTAATCAGTTTCACAAAATGTCTCCACTGAGGGAAGACGGATTTACAAGATGTTCCCACTGTGTTCAGTTTTACAGAACGTCTAAATCGAAGAAGACAGATTTACAAGACACTCTTACTGTAATCAGTTTTACAGAATGTCTCCACTGAGGGAAGACGGATTTACAAGACGTTCCCACTGTGTTCAGTTTTACAGAACGACTAAACCGGAGAAGACAGATTTACAAGACACTCCCACTGTAATCAGCTTTACAGAATGTCTCCACTAAGGGAAGACAGATTTACAAGACATTCGCACTGTGTTCAGTTTTACAGAACGTCTAAACTGAAAAAGACAGATTTACAAGACACTCCCACTGTAATCAGTTTTACAGAATGTCTCCGCTGAGGGAAGATGGATTTACAAGACGTTCCCACTATGTTCAGTTTTACAGAACGTCTAAACCGTAGAAAACAGATTTACAAGACACTCCCACTGTAATCAGTTTTACAGAATGTCTTCACTGAGGGAAGACGGATTTACAAGACGTTCCCACTGCGTTCAATTTTACAGAACGTCTAAACTGGAGAAAACAGATTTACAAGACACTCCCACTGTAATCAGTTTTATAGAATGTCTCCACTAAAGGAAGACGGATTTACAAGACGTTCCCACTGTGTTTAGTTTTACAGAACGTCTAAACCGAAGAAGACTTTTCTCAACTAATCCTGCAATGGTCAAACAAATGATGAGGGATCTTGATCCTGATCACGATGTGGTGATCGTGCTGGAAATTGGTATTCTTTGTGCTCCTTGTTGTTGAGACATCCAACTCTAGGTACGCCTTTTGAGAACTTCCTCTACTAGCCCCTGATGCTTCTTGAAATTCTGAACCCATAGAATAGAAAGTGAAGGTAGCCATTGGAAGCAACCTTTGTTACCCCTTCGCCACGCCACATGGGGATTACTCCTTAGAAAACATCTCCAGGAGCCCATGATCTGACAAACTGCGAGAAAGATTTACTAACCAAGCTTTTCGTTAGCTCACTTGCTACCGCTCGTGGCTCAGATGAGTAAAAGAGTTCATGAATAGATGTAAGCGATGCATAGCTTGCAGCAGATTCAAGAATTGACCGAGGTCCTTTGATGTCCAAAATTTCAAGAAAGTATTTTTATGAGGCATGAGACGAAGAGGGAACTTAGATGGGCTTTTGAGATTGCCCCAAATTTCAAAGGATACATGTAACTCAGTTCTTTTCCAAGTGACCCCCCTTTTGAGATCGTGTAGGCCTTTAGCAACTTCCCGAATTACGCGCTTAGACTCCTTCTGTCATGGCGTGATGCAACAATAATGGCTTGCTTGTCCTTGAGACATTTTGTTTATTGCAGTAATTCAAGCCCTAACTTTTGCCTAGAATGGGCAGAGTACCGCATCCTAGCGGGTATTTTTTTCTCTCCATAATTCTCCTTTTGCTACGACTGTTTATTCAGATTTGGCCACACCACTCAGTTTCCCTAACTTTTGCCTAGGCCGCCCTTTTGGGTTTTCGACCTAGCGGGAATATTTCACTCTCCTTTTGCCACGATCGCCCTTTCGGGTTTTCGACCGCACCGTTCTTCCCTTGTTTTTGCCTAGGCCGCCCTTTCGGGTTTTCAACCTAGCGGGATTTTTTTTGTCTTTTCTCTCATTCTCCCACAGGACTGTGAGTCACATGGGTTCTTTATCAAGAATCTCTTTCTTTCTGCTTCTTTTCTCATTCTAGGATCATAAAGTAGATGGCATCTGAAAACATGTGCCTTGTTAAGCATAATATTTCTTTACAGAATCAGTATTGACAGGGCTTGGGAGCTCATCCCCATCCATATCAGCTAAAATCAAGGCACCTCCCGAGAAAACCTTCTTGACTATGTAAGGTCCCTCGTATTTGGGAGTGAACTTCCCACGTGAATCCGGAGTTATGTGCAATATCTTTCGGAGTACCAAGTCCCCCGATTCAAACACACGCCGGCGCACTCTCTTATTGAATGCCCGAGCCATGCGCTTTTGGTAACATTGGCCATGGCACAGTGCAGTTAGCCTCTTTTCATCGATCAAGTTCAACTGCTCGTATCGTAATCTAGCCCATTCTGCTTCTTCAAGCTCTGATTCTGCAAGGACTCTCATTGACGGGATCTCGACCTCTACTGGCAAAACTGCTTCAGTCCCATATGTAAGCGAGTAGGGAGTTGCCCCTGTCGATGTGCGGATAGATGTCCTATATGCCATGAGAGCCCAAGGGAGCATGTCATGCCAATCCTTGTAAGTTACCGTCATCTTTTCGATGATCTTCTTTAAATTCTTATTTGCAGCCTCGACCGCACCATTCATCTGAGGTCGATAAGGCGAAGAATTGCGGTGCTTGATCTTGAAATGCTCGCAAAGCTCATCGATCGCCTTATTGTTGAAGTTCTTTGCATTATCCGTGATGATGGTCTCAGGAACACCATAACGAGCCACTATGTTGCGCTTGAGGAATCGAACTACCACCTTAGCGGTCACTGAGGCATAAGACTCAGCTTCGACCCATTTGGTGAAGTAGTCGATGGCCACCAGGATGAAGATATGTCCATTAGATGCCTTGGGTGAAATAGGACCAATTACATCCATTCCCCACATGGAGAAAGGCCAGGGTGAGGACATTGGTTGCAGTTCGCTTGGAGGAGCATTAATCCGATTCGCATAGATTTGACAATGGTGGCAATGTCGAACGTGCTTGATGCAATCTGCTTCCATGGTTGACCAGAAATAACCCATTCGCATGATCTTTCTTGCCAACATGTGCCCGCTCATGTGAGGTCCACAACTCCCTTCATGGACTTCGCTCATCAAGTGCTTAGCCTCCTTAGTGTCCAAACATCGTAGTAGAGTGGTGTCGAATGAGCGACGATAAAGCACGTTCCCGCTCAAGAAGTAATGGCAGGCAAGCCGACGAATAGTCTTCTTGTCATTCTTATTTGCGCCATCCGGGAACTGACCGAGTTCAAGGTACCTCTTGATATCCGCGAACCAAGGGGCTTCTTCTCCTTGTTCGATCATGCAACAATGTGCGGGACGATCGTTGATTTTGATCTCGAGAGGGTCGATCACGTTATCCCCTGAAATGCACACCATTGAAGCGAGTGTTGCTAAAGCATCGGCGAATTGGTTCTTGGTTCGTGGAGTGTAGGAGAAATTAATCCGATCAAACTCTTCTGATATCCTTTCCAGGTATAGGTGATATGGGAGTAGCTTCTCATCCTTCGTCTTCCACTGTCCCACTGTTTGGAAGATGATAAGCATTGAGTCACCAAACACCTCGAGTTCACGAATTTCCATATCTATTGCCGCTCGTAAGCCCAAGATGCATGCTTCATATTCCGCCACATTATTTGTGCAAGGAAACGTTACCTTGGCAGCTACTGGAATATGCCGACCTTGTGGAGAAATCAACACTGCTCCTATCCCATATCCCGTTGAGTTGACTGCCCCATCAAAATACATCTTCCATCCTTGTATTTGTTCCGACTCTTCTTCCATAGTAAAGATCCCATCATCTGGGAGTTCATCCCTAAGTGGCTCATCATCCTCAATTGGAAATTCGGCGAGGTGGTCTGCCAAGGCTTGCCCTTTCATTGATACTCTAGGCACATAATGGATATCATACTCGGCCAGCTGAACTTGCCATTTCGACAAATTCCGAGTTGACACAGGCTTCTCTAGTAGATATCGAAGTGGATCTGTCTTGGATATTAGGTGTATGGTGTAGTACAATGTATATTGACGTAAACGTTGGACTACCCATGCAAGCGCACAACACAATCTTTCCACTTCTGGGTATCGTGCTTCTCCTTCAGTGAACTTCTTGCTTAGGTAATAGATAGCTTGCTCCTTGTGTCCCGTTTCATCCACCTGCCCCAACATTGAGCCTAACGATTCTCGTCGCACAGTTAAGTACATGATGAGTGGCCGACCTGGAGTGGGTGGGACTAGTACCGGAGGACTAGCCAAGTAAGCTTTTATTGTGTCAAAGGCCCGCTGACAATCATCATCCCAATCGATAACGGCATTTTTTCGTAGTAACCGAAAAAGAGGTTGACATTTATCAGTGAGATTGGCAATGAAACGGGCTATATAATTCAATCTCCCAAGCAAGCTTCTTACTTCTCTTACTGTAGCTGGTGGGGGTAGATTCATGATTGCTTTGGCTTTATCTGGATCGACCTCTATGCCCTTTTTACTAACAATGAACCCCAAAAGTTTTCCTGAAGCGGCTCCAAAAACACACTTCGCCGGGTTGAGTCTGAGCTTATATTTTTGGAGGCGCTGGAAGAGCATGCGCAAATTCACCAGATGGTCCTCCCCTTCACGCGACTTTGCGATCATGTCATCCACATAAACTTCTATCTGTTTGTGCATCATGTCATGAAACAAGGTGACCATGGCACGTTGGTAAGTGGCACTTGCATTTTTTAGCCCAAAGGGCATAACTTGGTAACAGAATGTTCCCCACAGGGTTATGAAGGTTGTTTTTGACTTATCTTCTTCTGCCATTCGTATTTGATTATAACCCGAGAAACCATCCATGAAGGAAAACATCTCGTGACGTGCAGTGTTATCGACAAGCACATCAATGTGAGGTAGTGGAAAGTTGTCCTTTGGGCTAGCTTTATTGAGATCTCGATAGTCCACACAAACTCGTACTTTTCCATCTTTCTTCATGACTGGGACTATATTGGCTACCCACTCTGAGTAGTTACTCACCTCCAAGAAGCCGGCGTTAATCTGTTTCACGATCTCCTCCTTTATTTGTAGAATCAAGTCTTTCTTTTGCCTGCGTAAATGTTGTCTTACAGGAAGGAATTTACTAGTGTTGACTGGTAGAAAGTGTTGCACTATCTCAGGATCAAGTCCAGGCATGTCAGCGTAGGACCACGCAAATACTTCCTGAAATTCCTTCAACAAATTGATCATTCGAGCACGTTGAATTTCATCCAAGCCAACCCCGATTTTAAGTGTTCGTGGCTCCTCTTCTGTGCCGATATTGATCACGTCAGTACCTTCGGCAGTCAGAGGCTTGTTTTCTTCGAACCGCTCCCAGCTTTCCACGATCTCTTTAGGGGTGTCATCCTTACACGACTCTTCCCCGTAAAGTATTGGGTTAGAGTCGTCAAGAACTTCTCGAAAAAGGACTGAGTTACCGCATCTTTTGTCATTTAGGTACCTGGAAAAGAAGTGCTGGAATTATTCGAGATTAACAGATAGAAGGAACAGGAGAAGATCAAACTAAAGCAGGAGAAGATTAGATTGAAGCATGTGATATTTCATAAAGGGATTTCTTTAGAAAGGTAAGGCATGGGAATATCCCTTCATCCGTCACGGGCTCATGGCAAACCACGTGCGGGTAACATCATTTTCCGAACTTTCTTACTCATCACGAGGCATGAGTGGAAGCCTGGGAACTGCAGTCCAGTTGGGTAGCTCCTCATTTCTTGCAAGCGGGCGGATCAAGGGCTCCCGAGACGTCTCCTCCAGAATAGCCCCAACATGGGGCGCAACGCCGGTTGCTCTAGAAGGTTCAGCCAAGACCTCCTCCACATTCCCTTCGATTATGAGTACTGGCTTTTGGAAGGAGACCGGGCTAGTCAGTATCATGGTATCTTCCAATGAGCTGTGAATGTGGGCACTTAGACTTGAGCTGCCAGAGGTGCAATAGGGATGCAACTACGTTTGCTCTTAATGTTCTCAATCCTGTATCATGTTCCAAGCTCACATGCGGTTAGGACCCCTATCAACTGAAGATTCAGTAGTCGCACCTGCATGAAAAGAAAAAGAAAAGCAAAAGAAGTGAGCAATTGGAAAATTGAATCGGAATGCATGAGAAATCCGCTAGCGAGTTGCCATTCTTATCGGTAGATTGGTCCTGATTATATATCACGAGAAGGAGATGAGATGTGCTCCTTTACGGGGTATTTAATCAAGGTACCTCTCGAATGTCGTTAAGTTGCCTGATTTGTGCCATCAGCTTGTTGAGCACTTTCAATACTTATTCAAAAAATAATGACAAAATATTTTGGGAAAAAAATTTGAACATTTATTATTATTATTTTTTTAAAATTTTTTCATGAAAGTGCTCAATCGAACTATTTGTTTGCCATGGTTTGTGCTATTCTTGTGGGCCTGAGAGCGCTCCTTGTAAGCTGGACCTGTATCACAGCTCATGGGGTGCATCTTGTCCAACTCCTCATCTGGTAGACTAATAGATGCTTCTACTTCTTTGGCCACATTCTGAATAATCGAGTATCACTCGCCTAATGACTCCTTGATGCCAATCGAATCCTTAGAAAGCTCCCGACACTCCTCCGACATTATAGCTATATTGATTCGAATGATTGTAAAGGCAACACATCTTCTATTAGCTATAGCTTCCAGCAAGCTCCAATCCCTTCGAAATCAACTGATGTCATTGACAGCGGATGAAAGATGATCGATGTCGGGGCAAGAAAATATGGGCTCCATCCCCGTTCAGACGGATGAACAAGCGACTTAAAGGATGAATGGCAACTCTACTAGGTTTTATTTTGAAAACATGATGCAAGTTCGAAAAATAAAATCAATCTACTAATTTAATCATAGTTACATGTACATCAGAATTTTATGAGCTATCTAACCTAAAATTAGCTAACTAGGAGCTCATACCAAAATACAAGAAAAAGGCCACTCTATCCCTACATAGGCTAATAATCTATGGGCCTTATCGATAAAAAAATACAATAAAATCTCAATACAAAAGAAAGGCCTAACTAACCGAAGATGAGCTAGCCTATGGGCCTTGGAAAAATTACAATCGACAAGGATGCTTGGAGGTTTAATGCTATGCATGAGGCTTGGATCTAAGGGTAGGTGCTAAAAGGCCCTTTATCAGCAGTGTCCTCGGTTTCCCTTTCAGGGTACTTTGGGCTTACGAATCAAGCGAAGGTGTTTCAAAGTCGTTTCCGGTGGGAGCTCCCACGACGGGCATACTTCTACTGACCCCCTCCTAGGGATGTTCCTACGATTTGGGTTCGATCGTTTAGGGCATGCAATGCTAAAGTAAAGTGCACAAACTAACCACCGGGGATTATGGGGCGCGAACCCTCAAAATGTCCCTAGCGGAGTCTCCAAGCTGTCGGAAGTCGAAACTTCCGACTTGAGAAAAAAAATAAGGATCAGGAGGCACGCACGAGGTCTAGCTTGGGACTTGAATCGGTGTTGGATTGGAGTCGCCACTAAACCGTTTATTAAGGTCGTTTAGGTGCCTAAGTCACTAAGTGATCATGATACTAACCACCTAGGTTGTTGTTGGTCTTGAAATCGAGATGTGAGTCCGAAGGTCCTGTTACGTATCTTGAAGCTCGAAAGCCAAAATACGCCCAAACTTGGTACCCGTCCCTAAGTCTAGGTCGTTTGTTTGCACATTTTAATTTGTTCAATTATTTCCTTGATCGAAGTTCGAATTAATGGTCCAGAGAGAAATTCGATAATTCGTACCACGACCCTAGCATGCCACTAGCTGTCCTATTCTAAGTGCGGAAAGTAAATATTTTCACTATATTGGGGATTACATCATACATCCATCATAATCTCTCTATCTCACACCCACCCAATTACATTGATTCACAAAATATATTGATTTTCCCTTCTCACATACAATCGAAACAAAATACATGAATAAAATATTTCAACCAATATTTACATCGATCAATTCAATCACGATAGATTTATTCGAATCGAAACAACAAAATTTTCTTTTGGGTTCATTTACTTAAAATAAGAACAAGAGATATTGGGGAATGACATAAAAATTGAGTTAAATCGTTCAGGACCCGAACAAATCTACCCTTGAAAGATTCAAAAGACATTCCCGAAAATCGATTCGTCTCCTTTCAAAATACCTGAACTTGGCCCGAAATGTTTCGAAATTTTTAAGGATCAAACTCTAAGTATTGGAATACACTTTAACCCACTTCAAAACACACAAAAATATGGGAGGCTGATCAGGAAAATTCGGGTACAACTAGAGTGAATTTTTCAAAGCATGACAAAAATCCCAGATCGATTTGAAATGATCTTAAATTTTCAAGATCTGACCCTAACTTTAACAAGGCCTTAGAACACTCCTAAACACACAAAATGACATCAGGAACAGATCTGCAAAATTCGGAATCAATCTGGACAGATAAAAAAGAAAGGTTAAAAGACCTCGAATCGATCCCAAAACGATCCAAAATTTTCAAAATAGACCCCAAATTTTCACGACATCTAAGACCATTCTAAAACACACCAAAAGCATCAGAAGCAGAGCTGGAAAATTTGAAATGATGCTGGGCTGGTTTTTAAAAGACTGATCAAAGGCTCCGATTCGATCCGAAAAGACTTGAGACTTCCAAAAAATGATACCTAAACCTTAGGAAATATTTTAGACCCACTTTGAAACATATTTTTGACCCCAGAGCTGATCTAAAAGCTTCGAAAAACGGGTCGGGTTAATAAACAAAATTTTGAAACCCGACTTCAAACGATCTTTTTCATCATTACGATTTTTGCACAACCCATTTCTTAGTCATTCCCCGATTTTCTTATATAAAAAAATATAATTTTCTTGATTTTCATTTTATCATTTCTTATATTTCCTAAAAAAAAGGATGAGCAATATATATTCATTCTAAAAAAAAACCTAACTAACAAGTTTTCATTTTTTTCAAGGATCCTTTTCCATATTTTCATGAAAACATGAATCTTAATTTTTTATTTTCTCATTTTTTTGTATTTTCTATTTTTCGTAAAACATTTTTTGAAAAGGAGAAAAGAAAATAAAAGAAAACAAAAGAAATTATTTACAAGGATAAAGCCTAAATCCCGATCAAGAAGTTATACCTATAACCGATGATGATGACGATGTCGAGGAATGAACAAGACTTTGGGTTGGTTGATGTCGAACCCGAGCACCTTCGGGATTTGAGGAAGACTCGTCGATTCACACGGACTCGGGCTTGGTCTTGATGATTTGCACGGGCTCGGCTCGGATCAATGACGAAATCCAAGTTGGTGTCAGAATCGGGCGTGGCTCGGCGGCGGATCCGAATTTGGAACGGGATGAAGATTCTTGAATTTTTTTTTTTTTTTGCTCAACACATGAGTCTAAGAGTGGATATGCAAGAGGGAGTTCGATGTGTGTTTTTGATGTATTGAAGATCTCCTAAAATCTGCAAATGAATGGCATATTTATAGAGGAAATGTTGTTGGGGCTGAAATGTAACACACCAGAAACTTCAGGGGCTGAAAAGAGAAACGAAAATAGAATAAAATAAAAAAAAAAAAGTGACGAACAGAGATGGAATAGACAGAGAAGATGGCAGCCGAACTGCAGAAGGCCGGGAACAGTACGGCCGGAACGAGAGAGGTCCGGGCAAGTCAACAGAGGCGGCCGGAACAGGACGGCGCCAGACGGCCGATCAGAAGGAGGTGCCGTGCACGGTAGCCGGTGGTATGAATCTCGGCTGGGGGGGGGGGGGGGGGGGGGGGGGGGCGAGAGTCGGTGTGAAAAGGATCGGGGAGGTTAGCAAGGGAGGCTCATCGATGGCTGACACCGGCGGATGTCAGAGGAGGCGGGTACAGCACTGGAACAGACTATTTCGGCGCCGAAAGGTGGAGAGAGAATGAACGGAAGTGACCGGAGAGGGAGAGAGATAGGATCGGGAATGGACGGGGATGGATTCGGGGTGGAGCCGGGAGCTCGACGGGGTCGTCGGTGTGGTCAGAGGTGGCCGAAAAGGCCAGCTGTGGCCGACGTTGAGGCTGGCTGTGACTCTCTATGAAATTGCGGGGAAGGAAGAAGAAGAACAGTGCTCTACACTGTTCAAACAAAAAAAACCTTTATTTTTTTCATTTCAATGTGCAAATTTTTGCCTGATCGTTTCGTACGAAATAAAACAGGACGAAATACAAAAAACTAAATTTGAAGTAGAATTTAAATATGGGACCCCAATGGGAATGAATTGAGATTTGACCAGATCAAAATTTGGTGTCCATAAACACTGTATTCACCATCCACTTAAAACCTCTTTTTTTTTGTATTTTCAGTTTTGCTTTAATTTTATGCATGAAATAGAATAAAATAAAAATAAAGATAAAAATAGAAAAATTAAAATTTTAAAATATCGGATACCAAAAGGAACGAAACGGGATTTGACCGGGTCAAAATCGGGTGTCTACAGGTTTCCTCGCCACCGGTTGGAGCATCTGGTTGTTGCTTTTCTGCACCTTTCCCTGCAGTAGAATTCTGGTTATCAGTTGTGTTCGTCTCTATGCTTGGATCAGTGGCATTTTGGAAGCTCAGGCATAGAGCCTTGTGATGACCAATAATCCCACAGTGAAAACAAAGTTTCTCAATCCCCTCGAGTTGAATGATTTGTTTCCATTTTCCAATCCATATATAAGGTGGAATAGGAGCTTCCAGGTCAATTTGCACACAGATTCTTGCAAACTGAGATCTAGTCCCCAATGTTGTAATACCATCAATCCTAAGCAAAGGCCCAATCTGGTTTACGACTCGTTTGATTAGGAGTGGACCCTAGAACTCTTTGGGGAGTCCAGGTAATCTGATCCACACTGCCACTGAGGAGAAAGTTGCTTTTGCTGGGCAGAAGTAGGGCTCCCACATACGAACAGTGAGGAAGCGCTGATTAACAAACCAAGGACTGTCCCATAATTCTCGGATCCTATCCTCCTTCTCATAGAATTTGACTATAAGGAATCCATACCTGATGTCTGAGCATTCCATCTTCCCTTTTTGGTTCCATAGATTCTGCAGTCTACTCACCAGGTAGTTGTATTCAAGCGATTTACCATATGGTTTGATGATCAGCGCGTCTCGCCACGGAGCCCTAATCCTCGCTTTCTCCTCCCTTGATAGCGTGATTCTGGGAAAAACATCGTCTTCGTTGAGTAGCATTTCATCATCTGAATCTTCCTCAATATCTCTCTCCATGTGAAAGGCTTCAGCAAAAGCCCCTGGAATAGTGCCTGCCAGCTTATCCCTATATGAGGGTTGGTTTGTTGAGACGTTATTGCCACCACTGGGGATTCTTCTCCCAGCGCTTGCCGGTGATTGGGTTCTCCCCATGGCTGGAGTTTCTTTCATCCTTTTGTTGCTTCGATACCTTTCATCCTGTTCTTCCATGGAGTCTGCATGAGCCTCACCAGTAGTGGAGGTGTTTCTTCTGGGATTCGGGCCGACAGATGGAGATCTTGGCCGAGATCGTGAGCGAGAGCGAGAGGGTCCCATAGCTTCAATTAGTAGTTTCTCTTTTTGTGCTTTGGCAATAGGGTTCAATTTGAGTTGTTCGAAATAACCTTCAACTTCAATAGAATAAAATCGAATGTATCTCACGTTTTTGCTCGATAAATTAATTGACTATACACAGAGCCATACATACACAGTGAGGATCGTGGTCGACAGATAACTTTATGTGATTTAATAAATTTAGTGGTCGAAGATAACAATAGCTCGAGAATTCTTTCCTCTACAACCTATTTGGATTGAGTTATTTCAAGGGGAGTGATTTGGACGCGTACCACAATATTTTATTTTGGTAAATTATTGGGGGAGATTTGGAAAGATCAGGAGGGATCGGATCCCTTCAAACCTTAATTTTATAATTCCTCTAATTTCGGGGAATTTGAAGGAATAATAAATTTTTGGACAAAAATAACCCTTGTAATTTCTTGAAAGAAATTCTAGAACGTCATAATTCATCGTTACATAACTACACAACCATGTTTATCTTCCCTTACACGACAACTACCAAACAATTACCAGAGCACGTCCTTCCCTACTCGAACCACTAGTAAACCGCACCAACTGAGCCTCACGAGACCACCATGAAGTGACAGCTTTGTTCGAATTTTGAGACCACCATGAAGTCGCAGTGCCTCCCGCACGTCTTCCCCTCGCTCAATTCACTCTCCAAATTAAAATGGTAAAATGGTTAAATTAACTTTTTTTCCTCCAAATCTCTCATATGACAATGATATTCAAACGAGGTCCAAATCCCTCCCCTGCCCTCCCTCGTTCCTTAATCCAAAAAAGCAGTTAGATGTCAAGGAAAAAAAAAAGGGCATGATTCTTCTCGTCTTTGAATTTAGAGCCCAGAGAATTTGAGTCTTTTTACATCAAATGTGTTTTCTTATTATCTTCATAGTCATGTCAACGTGTTTATCGTACTCCAATTCGTGATGGGCAACGCACATGTGATAATTGATCCGCTATGATATCATAAAGAGAATTAAAATAAAAATGAAAGTATAAGGAGAGTAGAAATATTAACAAAGGTAAATGGGATTGGCCGTGCCATAGGTCAAAATTACGAGAGTATAACTTTATTATAATGAATTAGGGAATAAAGACTTATATATGATGGTTTATATGCTCAGACAACCGACAAATTAGAAAATAAGTAATTTTAAAATATTAAAATAATATTTGAATCAAATCTAGAAAATACCAAGAGTATAAAACTACCTAACGGATCAATACAATCTTATTTCTAATATTTTATGTCCTAAATAATAAACATAATATTTCCAATACCCACCCTTTTTAAATCCCATACTAATGTGGTTGAAATATAATTTGAATTTATAATGTAACTTAGTATCGCCACGCAATAGCTTAGGATTTTTTTTTTATGGAAACGAGTTCAATATCTTATAATGTCCATTAATAATAATATATAAGCAATTTGAACATGACAATCTGACACAAGTTCGGAACCCAATTGATGGGGGCATTAGACAGTCTGATAGAAGTCCAAGCTCAATTGACAGGCCTTTCCCGATTTAACATGATATTAGACATTGGGAACCCATTAAATCTCGCTTTGACTTGGTTGAAATATAATCATGGCTTATAAGAAACCTGAATACTGCGATCTAATAGTTTAGGTATTTGATTGAAAAGGGGTTCCGCCTCATGTAAAACCCACTAATAATAATATAATATATAAACACTTTAAATACGATAATTTGACATTAGTCCCGGGTTCAATTAACGGGCATTTCCTGATATACAAGACTAAAAATGAGGACTCCTATTTGTCGGGGCCAAACCAGCTCCTGTTTTACCTAACACCAAGTTTTGTCACCAATTTTGGAGAATTGGACAAACATGCAGCTCTCAAGAGATATAGCGAGGAGTTAGAATATGTTGAAAACTATGGGGCATGGAATGTCAGAGGCATCCATCTGATGACAGAGAGATGGAACAGTGGAATACCTCTGGAGGAAAAATTCAACAGGATATATTTCTGTGTTCAATTCAAAGGATTTCCACCTGGCATGATAATGAAAGAGAATGTCTACAAGCTCGCAACTCGGATTGGGGAATTCCTTAAAGTAGACTGGAAGGAAGGCGAACTACGATGTTTTTTGAACTCCCCGGGCCCTGGTAAGAATATACATTGAGAATCCACTTTGCCCAAGTTTCATAATAAATAGGAAAAATGGAATGGCCACATGGGTGCATGTCAAATATGAAAATCTATCCACCTTCTGCTATGATTGTGGGAGACTGAGACATAAGCAAGCAAGCTGCAAATCAAAAGAGCCAATTATTCCGGAGAGATTTGGCCCTTGGGTCAGATGCGATCCTGCCTCCGATCTTTCCCTCCAAAGCTACAACCAGTCACCCCAGCGATGACTCCTGGGCAATTGGGGATAAGGCGAATTGGCATGCTGTCGGAGGGAGAAGAACAACGATCAGCAAATTCTGGGATTTTCAAATTTGGAGCATGGTCCAATCAAGATGACAGGTTGATAGAAGAGAAGACGAAAAAGAAAGAAGGATAGAAGACCATTGAAAAAGGAAAAGGCTCAACAATGACTGGGAAAAAATTCCAGAGGTGGGCTGGAGAGCTGTTGAGCCAGGTCCCTCAATTGTCTAGGCCATTTCTAGAAGAAATAAGGTCTGACCTGAATGAACTCGATCCGAACCAAGCTGCTCTGCCTTATCAAGCTCAAAACGAAGATCTTTCGGGAGAAATGTTGAGAACCAAAAGAAAGAGGATGGAATGGTCGATGTCGAAGGTGACCAAAAAACCTTCGAAAGGAGAAGAATTCAATTAGAAGGAGTTTGTCGAATGGGGAAGCTTCCCAGATGATACCAAGGAGAGGGTATTCACCGAAGAGGTAAGCACTCATGTAAACCCTAATCCTAGAGAGGAAAAGGTGGGTCAGATGTATGGCCATGAATCTAATGCCTTCGTTGGCAATACTTCATACCAAGTGGTTGGGGTGGCGGGCCTTAACATGCCCCCACCCTCGCCATGAGTTTGATAGCATGGAACTGCCAAGGATTAGGAGGTCCCTCGGCGGTTCATGCACTTAACCTCCTGATAAATAAATATAGGCCTGGAATGCTTTTTCTTTATGAGACCAAAGCCGCTACAGACAGATGTAAGAGAATTGCTTTGGCTTGCAAAATGGAGAACATGTACTGCATCAAAGCTCAAGGAAGGTCAGGAGGACTCTGTCTCATGTGGCACCAGGAACTGGAGGAATAGCAAAGGTGTCTAACCCAGTTCTGGTTCCTGAACTCGCAAAACTCCTCGCCCATGAAAATAGAAGCTAAGGCAATCCTTTTGGCCTGTCAAATAGCCAAAGAAAAAGGCTGGAGTAAAATCAAGATTATGTCAGATGCTAAGATGGTGGTGCAAGCAATCAAGGCTCCTCAAACTGCTCTGTGGCAGATTTGGAGTATAATCTTGAATATGATAAGTATTTTGTCTGGGTTTAATGTACGGGTGTGTACTTGGATAAGTAGAAACCTAAATCAGCTCATAGACTAGCACAGTATGGTTTCAACTCGATAGCACAGGGGCTCTGAGTTTTCGATTACATCCCAAATAGGGAGGAATGTGATGTGTGATAAGAGCTTGAGTATGAATTTGTAGTTTGATGCCTGCATATATATGATTGTGATCTTCCCTTCTGACCTTACCCACATAATTTTACTTATATATAAAAAAAAGACAACAATTCTTAAAAAGTAGTAAAATTTAAATTATTTTCATAACATCATTCTAAAAATGCATTTTAACACGTACTTTTAATTTTGTATAAAAAATACATTTTGAAAATATTTTTTATCAATTTTTTTGAAAAATACATTTTCAAAATGCAGTTTCTATACAAAACTAAGAATATAAATTAAAATGCATTTTTAGCACATTCACAAAAATAATTTTGAATTTACCACCTTTAAAAATTTGTTCATGAAGGAGCGGTATTTTTACGTAATTCTTTCTATTTTGCTTGTTTAAAGTTTTTTAATGATGTTAGTAGACATTGGACACCATGTTCGTTTTCCATGAAGGCAAGCGTTGGCAGACCTCGGTGTTGGTTGGGACAGGAATTTGGAGGATGAAGTTTCAAAAAAATAGATTGAGACTTTTCAGGTGTTTACTCCCGATAAATTGGGTTCCCCAATTGCCAGAGAACTACATAGAGTTATCTAAAAAGCAAATGAATTTGATAAAATATACAATTTCATATGAATAAAAAAGTATGATTGGAAGAAGCTAATCGATTTTGTCGGCTAAATAAATTGTTGAAGTCCCGTCTCCGTCGGTGTCTCAATGACAAGTGGATGGAAAAATTTGACCACTGATGATTTCAAAGGCCCTTTATCGTTCTAGTTCCACACAATACATCAAATTTATTTGACTGTATCAAAATCTCCAATAATTAGAGCCTCTAAGCTAATAAGCAATAAAACGACCAGCCATTGGAAAAGAACACCTTAATTATTCTCATTTTTTTAACAGAGCATATACACTTTAATATAAAAGAGAATATTAAAATAATATAAAAGAAAGTGAGAGTCTTATTAATGAGATTTGAACATTGGTTCCAGATTGAGAAAAGTAGTACTGGGTCAAACCGGGAACTCTCGTTAAAGAGGATGGCAGTAATGACGAGCACTTAGTCACCCCGCTATGTAATATTTGTATTTTTGTGTTTAAGAGCAAACACATCAAATAAACTGAACAATTAATATTAATATTGACCACGCCAACTCAATATCACCAAAAGTCTATTGTAGTCCTATAAGACGGTAGCCGCCAAAACTCAAGCAAAAATAGCACCGTTCTAATATATTTTTCATAGAGTAGTTCCGAACCTGAGATCACAACTTTAAAATTATATAATAGTGATTTTTATGCCATTAGATCATGATTTTTGATGGCCAGTTGTTTCCTTCAATGATTCATCGAAGACCCTTCCCCTACAATGATGGATTTGCGATGTGATTGCATAATGCTCGAAGATATTTTATTGACAAATCTACGAGAGAATCTATTCCGTAAAAATGTCTGTTATAAACTCGTCGTTTATTTAGTAACGGATCTGCACTCTGTACATATAAGACTTTCTCGTCATTGAGACATACCTACGAGGGAATTCCTTTGATAAGACTTACTCATTCGTCTCTACTAATTATTTCTTAAAATTGTATCTTATCGAATTAAAAAATATATATACTCAATCCTATTTTTGCTTCGCTGATCTTTCCCCACTTTCCTCGGACAATTATTCTAGAACTACACATAAAATTAATCTCAAACACAATCTTCTGGCAATGTGAAACGAAAAAGCCCAAACCCATAGGTTCCATCCAGAACAGTCAACTGGATGAAGACTCAAAATCTCATCATTGTATATTGTAATTTCATGAATATCTAGCTGGTGCACTTCAAGCTAGAAGCTATACGTGTCCCTTCTTAATTGCTTTAAATATATATTATCTGATTGAATGCGGTAATAAAATGGATAGCTAGTTCGATGGTTTACTTTCTGCTCTTGCATGCAAGAGGTCCGAGTCCGACCCTTGCCATTTCCAATCACCACTGTTTGATCGTTTCGTTTTTTTTTCTAATACTTTCGTTCCTCATTAAAATGAAAGTGCAATTACATTTTTTACTCTCACCAAGTTTCATCATTAGAGATGTTGAAACTAGAAGACGATTCCTTTTTTTTTTGTCTTAACCTTTGCAATGTTTCAATATTCCCTTTCAAGAGCAAAAAATCCCTCTATGATGCTAAAATGTATATTATCTTTTTGTCACCTAATTCCTCAATTCATCCTATTAGTCCAGTACCAAATTCCTCTAATTTCTCATCTTGAATCTCGATTTCGATCTCTTTTAATCTTCTATGGTCATGATCAAATCTGTCAAATCCACAACTCATCGTTTGAATCCTCACTGGCATGTTTGGCCCGCTGTAAAGCGCGGTCCTGTTCCTAGTTATATCTAAAGTTCTACCCAATCTTTACTTTAAAAAAAAAAGGAAAAAGTTCTATTTGGTAGACATGAAACTTATTTCCATGATGACTCGATCCCGACTGGACCCAATCGTTAAAACTTATGGCCGTTGTTCAACTAATAGGCTTATATTCAATTCAAAGGGTTAGTTTATTTTATGTAGGAGTTGGAGTTTAATCTACTAATATGAGCAATCTTGTTAAATTTTGAGTTCACAGATAACAACTCCAAAGACAGGTCATTATGAGACAGTGAAATTTTCAACCAACGTATAAGAAATTAAGTTCATATCCATCTTGTATATACAATAATTTCTCCCACTCTTGGGCTTCTATATGTGTGTATATATAGTGATCACGGGATCACACTGTTCATAGAGGTGTGAGCCTACTCTGGATCTAAGTAAAATTTTATATGATCGATCTATAAGGAGTTGGACACATATCAATCTTAAAGTCTAATTTTATATATGGTGGTACTCAACCCATATTATATATCATTTCTATTTTATTATATTTTTGATGTAGGATTCAGTTCTCAATACTCAGGAATGCATTGGAGAGGATCATCCCTAAGTTCAAGAAAACTTACGAAAAGTTATATATATATATTTCAACAATTTTATCTATTGTTTAATTAAATTATCAAATTTCACCCGCCTTAAATTCGTTTTCTTTGAGGTTCGCTCTCCTTGGATTCACCTCCCTTAAGTTTTACTCCCTTAACAATGTCTCTAGATCCGTCCCTTAATTATCACAAATTTCATACTCGGTTTCGAATGATGGGAGCCCCACATGTCAACTTGCTCTAAATCTGAAAAAAAATTTCCACCCAATCTGTTCTTGAGAAACTTAGTTTATATCCATTACTTTTCAATACTCAACCCATCTTATGTATTACTAGCTCGAACGTCTGCACTACGCTACAGATTAAAATACTGCATGCAATAGTAGGCCTTATGAAGAAAGAAATATTTGTTGCGCTAGTCGTAATCGTGGAGCGTTCCATCCCCTTCTATTATGTCAGCATTTGCTCCCATTTGTCCCACAAGCATAATACTCAATTAAAATAATGGTACATATTAAAAGTACAGAGCAGGGGGTGATGCTATTAAGGACATTAGTTCACAAATATAACCTTTCGGTTGCATTTTATATGTATATAAGTATTAAAATGAAGAAAGTTCGATCAACATCAGTTAATTAAATAGTTCAACATCTCTTCCTCTTAAGAACTTGTTAGATTTGATTGCTATAAATGGAGCAAATTCATGAATGGTAGAGTTTGACATTTTATCGGGCTGACATGCTTCGAATATAGATTAATCGCAGCTGCCATTAGATTTTTCAACATCAAATAATCCGTACAGATAATAATTGAAGAAAGGATCTAGCGAGATTAAGATATTAACTTCGACATACTTGTATACAAATGTGTATATATATACACATACATCCTTACCTGTTATAGGATCTCTCAATTTGATTTTTAGAAATGTGATGAATTTAAGTTATGGCAGTTAATATTTTCATTTACTTATACAATCTCTTTTAACCTATTTCATTATGTTTTTGACACGGGATTATGTTTCCACCGAGGATACCATGGCGCCCATACATCTGCTCTGACGTGACACGAAGCACGTGCTCTTAAACACATGTCCGCCTCAGACAATCGATCGCACGAAGAGCACACAGTTCCCTGTCCTTGAAGATTATTCTAAAATTGCAGACAAATTTTGATTTCAAACACAACCTGTTCTCAAAAGTGATAATGGGCATACTCGAAGGCTTTATCTAGCGATCGTGCTTCAGCAAAAACGCGTATGGAGCAGTCAAAAGGATGAAGCCCGAAGTCTCATCACTTTTATATTTATCAATTTCGATGAATACTCACAAATAAAAAATCTTTCACCTAAAAATCATGACGCTTTTGAATTTTCACGACTTACAATTGGCCCGATCCAAAAATAGAATGGATGAGGGGTTGGAGAAATATGCAAATGCCAAGAATCTTTATGAAGAATGCTCACACTTTTTTTTTGACTTGTCTAAATCACCGGTCTTAAAATGTCCTATAAATCCCTTACTAATCTAATCTAACTCGAGTTAGATCGGCTCCCAAAGAGGTAAAACTCTCAATACATGAGTTTTCTCCATCCACAAAAAATTTAAAGTCGAAATATTTACTTAAAGAGATCAGATATCGAATTACTTATATTAAATCATGTTGGTTAGAATATTTTACAGATTTTCCGTTTAAATATCCCGCAAGCGATGGCACTATTAATCAATATAAAACAAATGAGATGCTATCAGCTATCCAAATTGATGTTGTTTGTTTTAATGTAATTTGAAAATGTTTCATTTGAAAACCTAACTTTGCACCATAATTTATAATATTTGATTGTAAATTTGCATTAGGAATCTTTACAGTATAATTAGTAAATAAAATTATTAGATTAAGTTAATTTTTACCATTATTTTATCTATACTTACTGAATTTTACAGGTAATTATTTTTTATTTTTCTACACAACCAATATATTTTTTGGTAAATACGGACCAAAATCTAACAATTAATAAAATTAAATAGTACAAAGATGAAACACGGGATATGAAAGCTTCTATAATACCGCCAAATACAATCAATATCAAGCCCCAGGGACAGATAGCAATAGTATGACAGCCCACGAGACATGTGAGATCAAAATTTGCAAGCCAATATGCATAAGTGTTGCTTCGAAGCGTGTGTTGACCCACCGCCACCCAGTCACAAGCTACCAATCTTCGAACATCCTTAAGGATCGCTATGTTCCAACCCATGCACCGCACAAAAGAGGAAAGATCGCGGAAGACTATCTCTCATTCGACCTCCAAGACCAGCTTCCAAAACCCTTGGTCCCAAGCGATTGCAGTTCGGATCTCACAGCCCAAAGCTCAGCACAAGTGGAAAATGCAAGTCCGAATATAACAATGTCGTATTCGATCCATAAGCCAATAAAATTTTATCAAGCTTAGAATTTTCATCTTGATATTAACATTCCCCATAAATTCAACTACTACATTTTTGCTAGATATAAATTCACCACCTTGAAGCATAAGTCTCTCGATTTGTTTGCTGCTCTCAATTATAATTATTTTTTTTTGGGTTCATATTTTGACCTCGTGCTCTGGACAAATTGTGAGACGGGATTCCCAACTACTGACACGCCTCTCATCGTGCCTTGAAAACGTTTCGCTGTCCATCAAATTAAGACAACCAGCTCCTGCGGTTCGTCTAAGCTCATCGCATTCCCCACAAATTCAGATTCGAAATGTAAATTGCACGTAGCCGTGAGCATGAGTGAAGCATCGACTCAAGCGCCGCCATCCTCGCCATCCTCAGCCCCCATCGAGTGGAAGTACGATGTGTTCGTGAGCTTCCGAGGCGAGGACGCGAGGAAGGATTTCATCTCCGACCTCTTCTGGGGCCTCGAGCTGGCCGAGATATGCTGCTATCTTGACATTGACCGGGACCAACGTGGCTGCGTCGTGGGGCCGATGCTCTTGGACGCCCTCTGAACCTCGAGGATCGCCTTCATCCTCTTCTCGACCTGCTATGCCAACTCTAGGTGGTGCCTCGATGAGGTTGTGGAGATAATGAAGTCAGATGGAGTGTACCGGGATCACGGCCACGTGGTGGTCCCGATCTTCTATGACGTGGAGCTGTCGGAAGTTCGGAGGCAGAGCAGGGAGTTCGGGAGAGGGTTCGAGAGCTGCGCGGCGGAGCCAGGGGAGGCCGAGGTGGCTTCGTGGCAGGCTGTGCTCGAAGAGGCCGGGAACCGCTCGGGGTGGCATTTAATGAATGACGCTAATGGGCACCACTCCAGCTCATCTTGAATCTTGTGATTCCCCTCCAACTTGTTCTGATATTTTAGGAAATTGCAGAAAGTTACCACTCTGTTAGATTATTTTTCTTTCACATCATTAAACTCTCTACAGTTTTCAAAATGCTCCTTAAGCTTCCTTGCCTTTAGGGATGAGAAGATTGGATACCCTACACACACACACATATATATATATATCCGTATTAGACTCCTATCACTGTACAATTGATTTCGAAATTTTGGATTCGAACTATGTTCTATTTAATTTAAAAATTGGACCAATTCAAAATTGATATTATATCACTAATTTTGAGTACCATAATGAAGCCTATCCAATTTTTTCTCATCATCTTGATAATTTGAAGAACATATAGTAATTTAAATATATTTTATAGATTAATTTATTGCTAAGAAATCAAGTACATGATATATTTTCATAGTTTTAAATTTGTCTGTATTAGTTTAACGTAATTGTATATTAGAATAGTAGATTTTACGTACATTTATTTTTTGGGTAAGTGTTGCATTTCATTAATCCCAAAATGTACACAAAAGTATGACGCTTTACATGACATTTACATTATCCCCTGACTCTAAAGATACTTGTGAAGATGGGAAGTTGTTTAATTTGGTGTCTAATTTGAGTAATGATCCCAGTTTGTCAATTAAAAACCTTACTAGTGGACTCTACAGAATATGTGGTGGGCTGGCCTTAACTTGAAATATTCTTGAATTCCTCTCCCTCCATACAAAATAGATGAGACCTATGAAAGTTAGCCTGATGGTAATTGACTAAATGGATTTTGCCCTGTTGAGCCCGAAATTCATAAAAGTAGGCCTTTTATACGATACGATAACCCAACACGATACCACACAACATGGAATTAGGCGGGCTCAGGTCAACCATAAACGAGTTTCATGTCTAAACGGGTTGACTCATGTAACTGGGTTGAACCAAAGTAACCCGACACAATACGATTAAATCCGTTTAATTATATATTTATATGTCAAACCCATTAACCCATTTAAAAATATTAAGTTAAAATTATAATTCTACCACACATATTTAGTTATACGGATTAAACTTGTCATATCGTGTCAACTCGATTTTAAATGGATCGTGTTCGTGTTTGAAACTTCTGCGTTTATTAAACGGGTCATATACGGGTTGATGTACTTTTAACACGAACCCCGTTTAGACACGATACATTTAAACATAACACAACATATATTGCCAGGCCTACATAAAAGCTCTTGTTCCCAATCATTTATAGCTCCAGCTATGAGTAGCTTTGAGAGAATTGCATACCAAATACTTTGGACAATAGGGTAATCAAAATATAAGTGGCCTTGAGTTTCTAGAGAGAGGCCACAAATGTGCACCTTAGGTAAGAAAGAGTGCACCAATTGTTTACTCCATCCTTTGCAGTCAATCTGTTCAAAATTGCCAACCAACAAATGAGGGAAGCCCGCTGTAAGTGACCTTGGAACCATATGACTTTGTGCCATTGGATCTAGTTTTCTCGATCTGATACTCTCTCGAAAATCCAGGACTCGACGAACAGTTTTGGAGTTCCAGCAAAAAGTGTCAAGAGCTTCAAATTGAACTCTATTTTGAATCAATGCCACATTGACCAAAGGATCTATGCAATGAGGCCATTGCCATGATCCTTCACAATAGATGGTTGGTAGATTAGCATAATGGCCAATTGGAGGGAAAGTAAACTCATCTTTAGGTAAGAATTGATTAAGAGGACCATTGATAGACCAGTTATTACACCAAAAAAAAAAAAGAGAGATTGCCCATCGCCGACTTTACAGGAAATGAATGGGCTAGCCTTGTTCCTTAGCTTCAACATCTTTCTCCAATTCCATGAGCAAGAATTATGTATATTTATTGTCCATATACTCCTGGATTTGAGGAGAAATTTCTGGACCCATGCCACCCACAATGACCCCGCCCGAGTCAATATCTAGTAAAGGTTTCTTAGGATGAGGTTGTGTTCCATGACTTGAGCTCCTTAATACTGAGTCCTCCCTCGTTTCTTTGAAGACAGGTGTCATTCCATTTGACTTTAGCACCTTTTTTTGGGGACTCATTACCCTTTCAGAGGAAACTAGCATATATTTGCTTGACTTTATGAATAACTTTTGTAGGAAGAATAAAGTGACTACACCAAAATTAGGTCATACTTTGAATTACTGAAGAGATTAACTGGGGTCTCTACCAGAATAAGATAAGGAACTTGTAGTCCAACTCCTCACTCTTGTAGTAATTTTATCAATAAGTGCTTATCATTCTTGACATCTCGGCTTTGAGGATATTAGAGGCAGGTATCTGATGGGCAATAGACTATGTTTGAAACCTGATATAGTTGCAAGATGGGTTGTATGTTCTTGAGAGATGCTACTACAAAAGAACTTAAATTTCTCTGAATTAAGCCTAAGACCAGATAATTGAAAGAATTTGTCAAATGTGGTACAAAATTGATCTATAAGATACCTCAGAGCAGTCAGTAAAGATATAGAGATAATCAGCAAAGTATAAGTGAGTCAAGTGCAAACTCTTGCATCTAGGTGGTACCTGAGAAGGAACCATTGATTAACACAGAGAACCATGAAGAGAAACGACAACCTTTTATCCACTTGATAAAAGCAATTGGAAAGCCAACTGCGTGTAACAAATGTAATATGAAATTCCAATCTAAGTAATCAAATGCCATGAATAGATTTATCTTGATGGCACTTCTTGGAGATACCCCAGATTTATGATAGTTGTGCACCGGCTCATGAGCACGTAGAATATTATTTGAAATCTTCCTCCCAGACACAAAAGCAACCTGATTGGTACTGACCAGCTGAAGCAAAACCAATTTCAATCTATTAGCTAACATTTTTACAATGCATTTATATATAGTAGTACAACAAGAAATTGGCCTATAGTCCCTCAAATGATTTGCATTTGTTTTCTTGGGAATGAGGGCTAGAATAGTGGCATTGGTGGTTCTATCCATGTCACAAGCGTTAAAAAATAGAGGATGGCATCAATAATTGATTCTTCAATGATTGGCAAGGCATCCTTGAAGAATTGAGCATTATAATCGTTAGGGCCAGGTGATTTACCACCATTTAAAGAAAACATGGTGTTCTAGATTTTCTCTCTCGTTACCTTAGCATTAAGGAGAGCTGCAGATGTATTGCTGATGGATTTCTATAGAATTGCAGCTAGCAAGGAAGGGGATGATGAACCTGATGGTTGGCAGCACCAAGAAGTGCCTGGAAATATGAAACAACTACCTCTTTTATGTCTTGAATACTATGAACTTGGTTCCCCAAGTTATCAGTCAATGACCTTATGTAGTTCCTACTTTGCTTGACCTTGCTTTGCCTATGGAAATAGATCACCATGTTGGAACCATTAAGATCTTTGATTTTTACCTTTTAGCTTGCTCCTCTAGAGAGGATAGCTCATAGAGTTCCTATCTAGTTGTTTGTTCGGCCAATAAACAACCTTCATCAGCTATACAAGATAGGATCATTAAGGATGGTGCCGAACTTGAGGTTGTACAACCTCAGTGCTAAACGTAAGCAGTCTGCAGCTTTCTTTCCTTCCCCTCTTTGTCAACAGAAAAGTTTTTAAAATGCCAGAAACAACCATCAATGAACTGCAATTAAATGTCTTCGTAGAATCTAAATTTGACATAAACCACATAAGAATTTTTTTCTTGCCCTCATCACAAAAACACATAATAAACTTTGCAGCCATATTCTTTCAAACAAGTAGGCAGGACACGTGAAGGAAATAATTTGGGAGGGTTGAAGTGATAGAAATCTCTAGAGATACTATAATCTTAACTGATGAAATATTTTCACTTCTAAGTCATTTTTCAGTAGTTTAACCCAAAACAAAAAAAAGAAATAACATTCAAAATATATTTCCAGAAAATTCTATGGAGACTCAATAAGATCTTGTTGAAGACTCTGATGTCATTGATTAATTCTGACAAATGTCTCGAAGGAAGCCAGAGAATAATCACTCATTACTTCCTATGCTCAAACTGACAGATAGACTGAGGCAGCAAGAGAGAAACTGGAGAAACTATATGTATGGATTCGATGAATAAGTTATATCTGCCCTAGTTCAAATAAAATTATGCTGTTCAATTTACAACATCATGACTAAAAAGATAGGCAAGGATAATAGAAGAGAAACTATTGCTACAACCTTTTGCTTATATCATGATTTACACGCAGCATATGTACTGATGACACTTCACCAGTTTCCTTTGAAACCATCATCAACAAAGTAGTGTAAAAACAGAAAATAGAGTTTAATGGAGTGAATTGCTACTGACTCCTACCTGTAGGCATGGCAGCAAGCTTTGTTATATAGTGCTGCCTGTGCCTCCATCGTATTGGGATTCAAAGTGAGAGCTGTTTCAAACTGGTTCAGAGCTTCTTTAACCTATAAACCCAAAGGAAAAAACAAACAAAAAAATTACATCATATAAAACTCAAATGGAGATGTATCCATCTCCTACATTTGGGAAATTAGGAAGGTATAATGCAACATTCACAATGCTCTACTGCTTGCAACCATTAGTCAGCTTATCATGATTTCTGCACCAACTGCAATGTAAAAACTATTCACCATGAGAAGAAGCAATGCATTCCCTCAGCATAAGGTGTTCTGCCCGTGTAACAAACGAGGAAACAAAAACCCTTTCTGTCCACCAAATGCTGCCATCTTTTTTATATGCAGAACATGAAAAGCGAAAGATGAACCAGAGATAAGCAGCAGCATCCTGCTAATACATGTAGTCTACAAAAGCGGAATCCGAAACAACTTTCCAAGTATCAAATAAATTTAAGAGAAAGTGCCAAAATTTCCCAAGATAATTGGCGTACCCGCCCTTTGGAGAAGAGTTGGAGACCGGTGTTGACACAGGACTTCGCCGTCTGTTCGTCCTCTTCTCGGGGCTGCGAAGTAGAAGAAGAAGAAGAGCAAGTGACTACAGTGAAGAAACGGGCTCTCTTCTGCGATTTCAAGAGGGTTCCTCTGCTGGGCAGCCATGGCTCTGTTCTAGTCCTAGAATTCGAGTCCCTGAAGCAGAGGACCCGGTGGTTCAGTGCAAGAGTAGCCACAGCCACTGGAAAACGAATGGCCAGCTCCAAGTATTCTATTCCATTCTGATTTCGATGTGGGTTTCCTTCTCTCCCCCTCCACCCGTTATTTTCCTGTATTTTTGTTTTTCTGGTTAATCTATTTTGTGGTGCACATGTGAACGCCACATCATTTTTATTAATCCATTTCAGATGATAAAAGACTACGATGCTTCAGTGGGATAAATTGCCCGAATGGTACCAAAATGTTAAATAGTTCACTATATTAGTAAATAAATATATATGGCATTCATATAAATTATAGATTAGTAAAAATGAATAATATTAAATAAAATTTAACGGAATGTATTATAAGAGAATAATTTTAGAATTTTTAACAATTAATTAAAAAAAACCTTTCTATACTAATTTAAATTTTTTTATATCATTGGGTAATTTCCCCTACTTCTGCGGCTATATGAACTTTCTATTTTTTTGCAGGTAATAAATAAAAATCATCAAAATAATATATTTTCTAATACAGGCGGTACAACTTTCAACCTATGACATAGAGAACCTAAATTCAATCTCACCGGTAGGATTTCTCATACAAAATGAAATATACTCTTTTGATATCCCAATATCTTAAAATATTTTCTCAAAAATCCAATATTTTGCGAATATCACGGATATTTGTGCGCCAACGAGGAGTCTTGACCTACAACTCTATGTTGCTCTCAGATTCAGGGAGTCGCGACCCCTCCCCTGATCATTTATTTTCCAGCTTCTATCTAGCTTGATTCCGTGGGTCAGGGTCCATCATCTTAGCCCAGTTAATCCTTAACTAAATACTTACATCAATAAAAAGCTCAAAAGTAATAATATTCTTGGAAGAAAATCCGAATTAATTAATCATGACTTGATTTCACTCAATTAAGGAAAAACAACTAACTATGCATTAAAATCTAATAAAACTCGAATAACTCACTTGAATTCAAGCCTGAAAATATGTTCAAATAAGCAATTCATATAATTAACACCTCCATCTCCGAAGAAGCTTCATCCCCTCCGTCTTCGGCCTGCGACGAAGCCTCATCACCACATCTCCGCCCTTCCTTCTCCGATAAAACCTCCTCTTTCCTTTCCCCACTCAATCAGGTAAGTGAGAAATTGGAAAAACTAGATTTTTCTCATAGAGAAGAATGATGGAAGGGGAGGAGCAATGAGACTAGATCGAAGCACCCATCGGAGAAAAATGTGGTAGAGCTAGAGGGTGGCACCAAAGACGGAGATCTTGCTCACTGGTTTCCTGCGTAGTCTTCTTCCAACGCCATCCTACTTCTTCCATCGCTACCATGGATTTAAATCACGGTCGCGGGTCGCGTAACGGTCGCATCGCGGCTGTAACGGTTTTTGGTCGCCGCGGCTTCACATAACAGCGTCGCAGGTGTCGCGGTCCGGATTTTTTTACACATCCAAAATCATATCAACATGTTTTTCTATGAAAGAAAGTGTCAAATATACGTATTTTCGATAAATTTGAAATAGAAAAACATGTAAATATGCATGAAAATATGAATAACGATGTAAAAGTGAAGGAAAACAGTTGTCGCAGCCGTTACGGCTGATTTTTAGCCCGTTATGCCGTTACGTAACACCACGACGGCCAGCATTTTTCTTTCCGGCCGCGATATCGGCTTGTAACAGTATAAGAAGGCTCCGATACCATTACGTAACGGCCGCGACCGGCCGTTTTTTAAAACCATGATCGCTACTATCGAAGATAGAGATGCTGCGTGGTCCTCGCTCGATGATGCCAAAGACGTGCTCCTGCCCGACGATGCTGAAGACGTGCTCCTCATTGCTATCCTGCCTGACACTGTCGAAGCAATCTGTGCTTTTAATAGAAGTTCTTCTTTGGGCTTGGGTGGGTCTTGGAAGCCTTCTGGGTTAGCAATTGCCCATGGGCCATCTGTTATCTTTTAAAATCAAAGCAGTTTGGTTTGGTTCAAAATCAAACTAAACTGAACCGAATCAATTTTTTTTTTAATTGATTTGAACCAGTTAATCGAACTGGTCTAAAGCAATCTGGTTTTTTCTTATAAATCAGTTACAGTTTTTACTCATTATATCGAACCGAACTGATCGATTCTCATGGTTCGGTCTGGTTCGATTCAGAACCAATTCGACCTCCGACCCAGTTCTTAACCACCCCTAAGGTTCATTGCAAAAGCAGCCACTGACGGTCCACACTCCATTCACTTGTCAGAAACTTTTTTTTTCTAGCATTCAAAAATGACACATAAACCGAGAATGGTAGAAAGAAGATAGAATATATTAGCATGAGAAGTCTCACCGATGAAATTGAACCAAAGACCTCTAAATTATAGGTTAAGAGTAGTACCAACTGTACCCAATTCTCTTTTTCAACACTTTCTTTACCACCCTACTTGAGCTTCAAGCACCTATGTTATTATCACACTTCCCCCTTTTTGTATGAGGGCATAGGTAGATATTAACACTTAGCTACCAATTTCTCTTGGAAGGCCACACCAATTGATCCTCTCCTCAGTTGTCTAAGCTAAGTTGACTTGAAACATTTGGTTTTAACATTATTCAGGCAAATCGAGCATCAGTAGGTGGTGGTCTTGGAAATGTTAAAATTGAGTCGGTGTCAACTCGTTGTTTATTTACTTGGAAACCCGACACTTTGATTAAGTCCAAGTAACTTGGACTTGAGAAGTGATAACATGAAAGGATGAAGCTCGTGAGAAAGCTGAGCATAGTAAAAAAAATTCTAAATCAATGATGGTCAGCTCAATGTGAATCAAGGGTAGGAGTGTGCAAATAACTAGTTCTTGGAGAACCGAATTGGTCAAACTAGTTCTAATTTGGTGTGATTTTTTGAATAAAAAGTGGTTCAGTTAACTTCTAAGTGTAATTTATGTGGTTAACCAATTTGAACTGAACCAAACAAATTTCAATATAATAATACTACAATAATACGAAAATACAATTTCAAGACCAATTCAATGCGGTTTGAACCGGATTGAATTATTTTAAAGCCAATTCAATTCGGTTTGAACCCAACTGAATAGTTTTAAACCAATTTAGTTCTATTCGAATTGAATTAAATTGTTTCAAAATCCATTCAGTTTAGTTCAAACCTATTTCGAAACAAATCAAACTGTTTTAAAACCAATTCGGTTTGAAGACTTAACCAAGAGGATATTTGTTAGGAACATGTTGTATTAAGGCAGAAGCCCGTGAGATTTGAAGACCTAGTTGGATGATAAGGAAATCAACGAGGCATCAGGCCTGGCATGGGCCAGTTTGGGCTGGAACCGGCCCGGTCAAACCTAGACCGAAACAGGTCAAAACCAGATCTGGCCTGAGAATCGCCCTCGAACCGTGAAGGTTAAGGTTCAAGGCTGGCTCCACTAGCCCCAAAACCGGAAAAGTAATTATATATATATATATATATGTATATATATAAATCCTCCCCTGCCCCCCATCCCATCCCTAGCCTACCCCAGCCTACCCCCCTCCCCCATCCCATCCACAGCCTACGCCGGCCCTAACCTACATTTTAAAATTTAAATATATATGATGTAAAATATAAATAAAATTCGTTGTATAAATTACCGTATAAATCTTAATATGTATAGAGTTAAATATCAATAATTGTAAAAATTTTATAAGTGTAAAAAATTTTACTATGATTTACGCAACGAACTTGTTATACGAATCAAATTTTAATTAATTTAAATAGAAATCAAACAAGTTGGTTCGGAACTGGACGGAACCGTGGCTCTGAACTGCCCCTAAAAGGTTTAGGGCCGATTCCAATGGGCCACGGAACCGGAACTGGTGATTCCTAACCAAAACCGTTCGGTTCTGGAACCATGGCTAGGACTACGAGGCATGAGTCCAGGGAGTTGGAGAGCTCTCGATAGTGAGCATCATGATATATTGTGGTTGCACTACAAAGTAGGACATGCTTGTGTGCAAGGATGTCATGACACTCAGAAGGCAGAATGCATTAGGTTAAAGAGTGTCATGGCAAATTACTGTGACGCACCATGTCCGATCCTCTTTTCTAAATTTTGATGTTTCCTTATTTCGGGTGATCTACTCTCAAATTAAATTGGGATATTTTTTAGATAAAATTGGAGAGTCGGGAGAATTCGACACAAGATGGTTGAGTCAGTTTTGTATAAGTTGTTGAAAAATTCTTGTAAAAAATAGAGAGATCACGTTTAAGAGTTTTTTAATAGTACCTTAGGGACTTGTATACGGGATTGAAAATCCCCGTAAAACTAAAATATCCTATCTTAATATAGTTGATTATTTGTTCCACAACATGTTAATTTCCCACGAGAGGACTTTACTATGTATTTTTATCTTGATACTTCTCTTCCTATTTCTCAGCTCCTTACGCTGGTGCGCGATCAAATTTTTAACATCTTGAACATATTTATCCATTGTATTGAAGTGAATCAATCGAGAATTACCAAAAAAAATAAAAATGGAATTTTTACCTAACCTCATATTTGACCGCGTTAATTCTCAACACCATGCGAATATTTAATGGGGGAGTTACATCACCATCAATGGAGGGAAAAAAACAATCATCTCGGATCGGGTTCGAGTTCGACTCCATTTCACTCGGTCACTAGTGACCTAATCTAAGGTGGTGGTGATTTCGAGTTATTGTAAATGAAGAAAACTCATACTGAGAGAACTTTAATCCTTAATAGACCAACTTGACTCGAACTGGATTAGTCGGTAGTTCAAATGATTTCTGGATACCGGTGGGTGGGAGTAGTCGGATAGTGAACCTTCGCTGGTGCTATCCTTCAACTGTAATTCCAGGCCGCGGTGGCCACTTTGTCGTGGACTATCTAACCTCTTTTCTTGGTTGATTTAATCTCTTCTTTTTCTTTCAGTTTTCAAATTTTACTTTACTTTTAAAATGTTTTAGAAATTTGAAAATAGAATAATATAAAATAATCTTGACAAGAATAAAGGTTTTGTGCCCATAGATTATGAAAAAGTTGAAAATTTTCGGCACCTAAATTTTCCATCTACCAAATAATTTTCTCTACTTGTTTCATCAAACGCTTTTAAATCCTTAATTTTCAATGCTTACTCTAATGGTGCATTTGGTTTGCTTAAATAGAATATATAGGGAGTAGAATAGATAAGAACAAAGAATAATATCAGGAATAGAGTTAAATGAGGAATAAAAATATTTTATATGATTGGAGGGAATAAATGTATAAAGAATAAAGTATTTTAAAATAAAAAGATATAATCACCCTTAAATATTAAATTTTGTAAATAAAAAAAAAGTCGTGAAGAATGCTCGGCACTGTTCATTGTCTTCCCCAAACCCACCCCCACCCATCACCAAGAATGAATACAGGGATCCCCTGCTGAGCCCTGTTGATCCCTCGCCTTCAAGCCCCCGCTGAGCCTCGCAGAGCCCTCACAGTCGAGCCCCGCAGTCGAGACTCCGCAATCGAGCATTGGCCTCAAGCCCCCACCCTCAAGCCGTCGTCGAGCCTTACCCTCGAGCCCCATCAACGAGCCCTATAGTGGCAGTGTCGAGCCCCCATGTCGAACTAGTAAAGAGAGAGAGCCCATTGATGAGCCCCAACAGATGCTCAACACCGATTGTGCTGGTCGGACTCTCGTTGTTGGACGAGAGGCGCGGCCGTGCTCATCGCCGGCAGTGCTCACCACCGAAAACCACCGAACACTGACAGCTGAGCTGGGCTGGTCACCAGGAATGGCATGGGTAGTAAATAACTAAAAAAAAGGAAGGGTATTCTTGACTTTTCAACTTCTATTCTTAATGGGAATATCTATTCCCTATAGTTTCATAGGGAATACATAATATCATCTATTCCTCCACCCAACCAAACACACAATAAGGTGTTTGGATGGGGAAACAACATTTCTATTTTCCGATATATTCAGCATAGAATTTTCTCCTGATATTTTATTCATATTCTGTATAGATATCTCGAATACTAATTGAATTAAATCTGGAATACTATTCTACCTCTCTCATAAGAAATGGTATCCTGAATGAGATCCATCGTCAATCGATTAACAACCCGCCCCGCCCCGCCCCAACCCATTCCCATCTCTAGTCAAAGGTTCGCGTTTTAAAGTTTCCGCTAATTGTCATAGTTTGGAAGGAAATTTCATGTCTCCCAAAAATAATCAGTAATTCTCACACTACTTTGTCACTTTTTTTTGATAAAAAATATTTCCAATAAGGGTTTTTTTTTAGTGGTGTGCAAAAACCAATTTGGGGGCTGAACAGGTTTCAAAATGAACCAAACCAAAAATCGATTTCAATTCAATTCGGTTCGGCATAACAAGCATGAATTGTAACTTGGTCTGCGTAAAAATAAGAGGAACCAAATTGGTTTAAAATAGTTTGTTTCAATTCGATGTGAATTGAATTGGTTTTAGTTCGATTCGGTTTGGTTCGAAATAGGTTCAGATTGAATTGAATTAGTTTTGAAATGTTTCATTTCAATTCGAAACCAGTTTGAGTTGAATCGAATTTATTTTTAAAACTTTTGAATCGATTCGAACTGAACCGAATTGGTTTTGAATTGTATTTTTGTAATATTATATTATTTTTATATTAAAACAGATATCAGTTTCGTTCAAACTGGTTAATCGTACCAATTACTTTTAAAAATTAACCAAATCATTTTATGTCTAAAAAAATTATACCAAAATAGAGCCAGTTCAGTTTCGATTCGGTTCTTCCGAACCACCTTTTTGCACACCCCTAGTTTTTTTAGGCCAAAAAACCTCACAGTTTCAACGAAAATTTTCGATTTTAATGATTTACTTGCGGATTTTATGTTACACAGAAATGCCAAATATTCTTGTGGTTCTAGTTTTAATTTCAATCAAACCCCACTTTAATTTTTCTTTTTATTCAGTGGACTTGTCAACTTTCTTCTTCTGCACAAGAGTCGGTATTCCTTCCAATCACTTTGACCTGGCCTTCTGGTCTTCAAACTGCCCACTTTTGATCATACTCGGCAGCGTGAAATACGCGTCTGCGGCGAAAACGTAAAACCCAACCAAAATTGAAAACGTGTCACATTAGTGGTGGACGATCAGAGATGTCCTCTAGTCACCACGATGAGGCTGGTCCGTCTTTTGGTGGACACAGCTATGAACCTGAATGAAGTAATGAATGCCGGGCTCTTTATGTAGAGTTCAAGTATAATAAAATAATTACCAAAAGGGGTTGGGCCGAGTGGTAAGCAGCTCGGTGCCGCTTAAGGAGGTCTTAGGTTCGAGACCTCACGTACGCAGACACCCCTCTTGGGAGCCTCACCCGCCATTGCCAGGCGTGCGACCCGGGGCGACCAACGGATTAGTCAAGTATGGTTGGCTGAAAGATGCCATCTCACCGCTGGTGGGGCCTGCTTGGATACCGTGGCTGGCGACCAAAAAAAAAAGTATAATAAAATAATTTTGATAGTTATAATTAAATAATGAATAATATAAGTGAAAATAATTTTAATTTTTTCGACACGAAATTGTACCAGAAAGATTTTATCATATGAAAAGAGTAATTGATTAAAAGGAAAGAATATAATAGCATGAAAATGTTACTGATCGTCGATATATGTGGCAGTTAAAGTTTCCTTCAGACTTATTCGCCTCCTCTCGGTCGTGTTGAGGACACGTGGACATAAGTCTCCCAGGATACAATGACTGCAGAACTGTAAGTAGCACCGAACTTGGAGTTCCAAGACGAACTGAAATAGAGTTGAACACCACTGAAAATAATGCACAACAAAATAGAGAGGAATATTTCGTAAACTAATTTTATGAAGAAGGTGAAGGTTGTCCATCAAATGCATGGAATCGACTTAGAAGGCTTTTCCTATTTTCTCTGTCCTTGCTCTCCATCCATACACTTTATATACAAGTGTATATGCCGGTGAAATTGAAGGAAATAAGGCAATCAATGATTTCTAACAATTATTATAATTAAGTTTCAATCATTCATAGAAAAATTCTTTTTCAATGATGCATGATTGAATCAAAGAGAATGGAGGCAGCCGGTGAATAATCTAGAATGATTCATTCACAAACATGGTCATGTTTTTGCACATTGAAGCAATTCAACGGACCTTCATCGGTACACTCCAGAACGAGCGATCTTAACCCATTTTAATATGCATTTATTTTAGCTCATTCAATTTCTTCAATTTAATGAGAAATAATTTTTCATTCATACATTTTATTCGTGTCAATTGTACCATTTTTTCAACACTTTCTTTCACTGCCAACCCTATTTTCTTAATGCTGATACTTTCTCTTTCGTCGAGCCCCGCCCCGAGCTTGTGGTCCTCCTTTGAGTGTGGGTTCAATTGGATGAATCTGTCAAGTCAAGGTCAACGTACATAGCAGCAAGGATGGTGCATCGCCTATTTCTCGTTCTCGCTCGGGAGCCAAAACGAACACGCCTGCTACCTACTGTACTGGACCTTTGACCAGGCCCCTTATCGAATCGGAACCAACCGCCACTGCATTGCGTTCGAATAGTTAAGCGGTCAACCCTTAAACAATATCTTAGATATGAGTCTTGTGAATAGAGATAATTCATATTGCGAGAGTTTTACCTTTTAGTGGGTCCTCTCAGCTTGAACTAAATTAGTTAAGGTCCATTGGACTTCCGGATGCCAGTGATTTAAACTGACAAATTGATTTAAAATTTGATATGTGAGATCACAATGAGACCAATTTTTTATTTAAATCAATTTTGATTGAGTATTACATGTTTAGAGTGAATTTGTATTGCACATTGAACATTCAGTCATCTTTCCGTGGCACCATTGGTTCATATGTTCAAACCTTCTCCCATCGACCAGCACTCAGTCAACGAAATTTTGGCATGCATCGGGCCAATGTTCCTAGGAACAGTCAAATGGACAAAGTTGGGTGCAAGTGCATACACCGAGGACTCGAATTTGGATGTGTTTGCTTTTTCTGCAAGAAATTGGAAACTTCTACATAAACAAAGTCGAAGACAATACACCGAGAACTCGAATTCAAGAAATCGAAAAAAAGAAAATGAACAAAAAATAAGAAAAAGGAAGGCCTGGGCCATCTCGAATTGTCAGGACTTACCGGAATTTTCCACACCGACTTTGGATCTCGGTACAATGTCCCTCTTGAGGTTCAGACTCAGGCAATTTATCACGCAGGTTTGAATTAAATTTTGATAATTGACATATTATTTTTTCTAGATTTAACGCTATGATATGTTTGGTTTGCTGGAATGATTATCGAGTCACATTTTACGATAATGTAGCGACGAAAAATCATTAGAGATATTTTCTCTAAATTGATTGAGTTATTTTGCAACGATTGAGGTAATGTTTGAGTGATGAAATAATATGCAGATTTAATTCTCCCCATTCACAGCGACAATTTGGATTCTCTCTAACAATCGAACTACGGAATATGATTTCCTTCTGAAATTTGATCCGAACGGAACCTCTGTTTCAACTGATTAAGCGAGCCATAAATTTTGAAGAAAAATGTACCCATTTTTAATCCTCGTACTTCATATTATTTCCATTTTTGTTGGTGTGCATCACCTGATATTCGTAAGTCTAGTAAGCCCTAACTGATTCAGCTTCGAGTTGGGTTAGCCTACTAGGGATTGAAACTCTTCCAATATAAAATTTTTCCATTCATAAGATTCGAATCCAATATTTTTTTAAGGAAAAAATATCTTATCATCTCAATCAAATAAAGTTGTTTAAATTATATTATTTTCCAAAATAGTGAGGGATCCAATTGGAAACATATAAACTTTAGGTGGCGGAATAGAATAGCTAAATATTCCCAATCCTATTTCATCCAACTAAACATACTATTAGAGTTTAGACCATCAAATAGATGATTTTACGGTTGAACAATAGATCAGGAGGGTCGATGAAAATTTTTCGGGGAACCTATTTTGATTACAAATTAATCCGATATACGTTTCAGTTGTTTTGAGAATACAGCATAATATAAAAAATTTATAAAATGTTAGATTTTTCTTCAAAAGCTATCTTATGAATATGTCAAATAATTCAGCTACTGAAACCGCAGAGAAACTTCCATCCAACAAATAGCCTTTGCCCACTATATCATCAAAAGCCCTTCTCTGTCCAAATTCATCTCATTCCTCCAAAACTAGCCCATATTCAAACAGACAGCCTTCAAGCATGGGCGAAGCCTCCGACCAACCGCCGGCGGCTTCAGCCCTGTCGGAGTGGAAGTACGACGTATTTGTGAGCTTCCATGGAGGTGACTCGAGGCGGCGTTTCATGTCCCACCTCTTCCATGCCTTCGACCAGGCCGAGATCCGCTGCTACCACGACTTCGACTGGGACGAACGTGGCCGCGTCGTGGAGTCGATGCTCCTGGACGCGATCCACGGCTCGAGGATCGCCCTCATCCTCTTCACCCCCAACTATGCCAGCTCTAGGTGGTGCCTCGACGAGGTTGTGGAGATAGTGGAGTGCGACGGAGCGTGTCGAGATCACGGCCACTTGGTGGTTCCCATCTTCAGCGACGTGGAGCCGACAGAAGTCCGAAAGCAGACCGGGGTGTTTGGGAGAGGGTTTGACAGCTGCGTGGCGGAGCGAGGGGAGGCAAAGACCGCCGTGTGGCGGGCGGCGCTCGTCGAGGCCGGGAACCGGTCGGGATGGCATTTAAAGAATGACGCCAATGGGTACTACTGTACTGCAGCTCTATGCCCTCCTACCAGCATACCTATTTTGGGAAAATTGCGAAAGCTCCCCCCCGGTTGAATTATTTGCTTTAACGCCACCAACTCTCTATGTTTTCTAAAATGCCCCTAAAAGTTCTTACTCTGTTGTAATAATAGAAGGTCCAAGGCTCACCTCTTTTGGTGTGCAAAATAATATTTAAAAATTTAATAAATTCTAATTAATATAAATTTGGATAGAACCCTTATAATAATAAATTTTTTCAATTGCAAAACTCGTATTGAGACTTTTTCCTAATGAGATTACCCATAATATATGCAAGAGAGTCTTAAGAGACTAATGTTGTGTTTGGTTAGTAAGAATAGGAATAACTATTTCATCCAGAACAGGTATTCTGTTTTTGGTTCACTTATTTATTGCCCACCCAGAACACCATTTCGGATCCCATCCGGAATTGAAGAGGTGCTGTATTCCCCTTCTCCACAGGAATAGAATTAAAATGGCGAAATTGCTTTCGGTGACTCTTCAAAATTTTCATTCCTACTTGCCAAGCTCCAGCCTAGCTCTAGCCCCTCTTGTCATCTGCCGTCGCTGCCATCAGCCCTCCACCATCACCGTTAGCTGGCCGGCAACATCCCGAGCCTTCGTTGATCCACCCCAGCTGCGCCCAAACATAGTTGAACCTCTTGAAACCACTCGACCCACTCGAGCTCATGTCACCTCAAGCCTCTCCAAGGGCAATCGACCCATCAGGGGCTCTTGACCGCATGGGTGGGTTCGGCCTAGCTCGAGAACCAAGCCCATGGATCAATTACCCTTGAGGAGGTCGGGGAGACGAAAGCTTGGGCTTGATGATGGCTCAACAGTGACACGACGGTGGGGCTCATTTGGGAAGCAACGGCAACTCAAAGGTGGGGTTCGTCTCGTTGTGGATCTACCGTGCTCGTGGCCTAGGGTTCTGGCTTCACTGGGTTCGCTGTGTTTGAGGGTTTGAGGGGTGGCTTCAGGGTTATTGAAGGATTTTTCTTTAATTTTTTAAATATTATTTAAATATTTTTAATTTATATTGAGGGATAATTTTATCATTTTATTTTTAAACACTTTATTTTATATTATTTTATTCGCTCTAACCAAATAATAATATTATCATTCCTGATTTAAATTTGTTTCTCATACTATTCATTTTCCCTTTCTATTCTATCTACAGTCTATTCGATTCTTGCGATCCAACGTACCATAAGTCTCAAACTTAGGAAATTTTTAAGTGAACCTAATTCATTGACGATGTTGAACTCGAACAGTGATTATATAACATATTAGTAAAATGTGTTATGTTATTTTAAAGATTGAATCTTTCAATAGTTAGAACAATGTAATGTAACACCTTTTACTAGGTTATTAGATAAACATTGAGAGAGTTTATGGATGGCATGATAAATGAGGCTAATATAAGAATCTCTCCTCAAACTAAAATTCATAATTCTTGGCAAAGTTCTGCAAGTAGGAAGATTTTTTTTTTCCTTTTCCAATTGTTATTAGTACCCTTAAGATTCGAATTTGTTCAATGAATTTTTTTTCTATTTTAGATCCAATTTAATCCTCAAATACAATTCGTATTTTCTTTTGGCTTTTCCTCTAAATGTTTAACCGTTGTAGCTTTATTTAACATTTAAACCAGGGACGAATCAGTGTTGATCGAGAAGATTATGGGACAGGTATTTAGCCTAACCTCCTTCACGAATTCCCGCCACTTCATAAAAGATGCAGTGGGCATAGAAGAGAATACAAGCGCTGTGATTTCGTTGCTAGACTCCGGGCCATGTGACGATGTGCGCGTGATCGGTTTATACGGGATCGAAGGGATAGGCAAGACAACCTTGGCAAAGCTCGTGTGCAGCCGTATCTACTTCAAATTCGAAGGCGTGAGTTTCCTGGAAAACATCAGAGATGCGAAACAGGAATGCATTGTTGCATTCCAGAAGACACTCCTCGACGATGTCTCGAAGGTGAAACGGTCGGCATTGCACGACCGGGATTACAATCGCAACCTCAGGCTGATCAGGGACAGGTTGTGCAGGATGAAGATACTTCTGGTCCTGGACAACGTGGAAGAGAAAGTTCAGGTGTCGCTGCTCGGCGGACGAGGAGGATCGCTGGGTCCTGGAAGTAGAATCTTGGTGACTACGAGAAACGAGGAGCTGCTGGATCAACTCAGGGTGGACTGCAAGTTCGCGGTCTCGGGGCTCGGCCTGGAAGAATCGTACCAGCTCTTCAGCTGCCACGCATTCGACGGAGATGACGAGGAAGAAGGCCGCAGAGAACTGTCCAAGAGCCTTGTCTACTACACCAGAGGGATCCCGTCAGCCATCGAGGCCCTTGGCACTTGCCTTTTCGGGAAGACGAAAGATCAATGGGGTAGGTTGTTGGAAAAGCTAGCACGACACCCCGAACCAGACTGTATCGAGGCTTATTCGAGGAACCCGGACTTGTTTCTCCTCCCTTATGAATCCAAGGTCGAGCCCCGTGCCGTCCCTGCTGCCCTGAGCCCGAGCCCCCGTGCCGTCCCTGCTGCCCTGAGCCCGAGCCCCCGTGCCGTCCCTGCTGCCCCGAGCCCGAGCCCCCGGGTGACCGCTGCTGCCCAAGCCCGAGCCCGAGCCCGTGCCCTCCGAGTGGCCGCTGTTGCCCCAAGCCTGAGCCACCGCTGCTGCCCGAGCCCGAGCCCAAGCCCTCCGAGCCGCTGCTGCAACCCCAAGCCTGAGCCTCCAACGCCGCTGCCCCGAGCCAGAGCCCTCCGAGCCGCTGCTGCTGCCCTAAGCCCGAGCCTCCGAGCATGGTTGCTGTGTGGGCGTGTCTTCTTCTCCTTCTTCTAGGCATGTCTTCGATCTTTGATTCGTTGTTGATAGATTTTTTCTCATTATTCCTCTCTAGGGGATTTCTCTCTAACACGATAGTAGATTAAGCTATGTATCACCTGCGAGAGTGGGCATTTCTTGGTTACTGAAAATTGGAATTTTAATTCTGAATATTCATAAATTCCTTGAGGAATTTTTTTCCTCATTTGCTTATTTTGGGCCACAAATTTGATTCGCATTATACCTAGCAAATTTGAAAATTTTGCAGTTTGTTTTGTTATCATTAATTGAGAAATCGTTGCCATCGTTGAGATATCTTTCATTACTAATTTATATGGATGCAATGGATGAGGAATTGTAAAGAGCCATTATCTTTCCCTTTGCTTAAGTGGAAAAAAAAGGAGATCTGGAAAATGTGTATACGTGTGGATAAGTCAAATTTGATGAGAAACTCCATTTTTCTTCTTAGTTAAATAGGTCCCGGTAAGAGATGAACAGGTCCCAAAGAATAATGCCTTAATCATCTGTGATGCGGATCTCTATTTTCTTTCTGAGATGAATAGGTTCCGGTAAGAGATAAATAGTTCTTGAAGAACAATACTTTAGTTGTGATAAAAAACTCTATTTTTCTTCTTAGTTAAATAGATCCTGGTAAGAGATGAATAGATCCCGATAAAAGATAAAAAGTCCCAAAAAATAATGTAGTCAATTGTGAAGATGAACTCTATTTTCTTTTTCAGTTAAATAAGTCATGGTAAGAGATAAATAGGTCCCAAAGAACAATATAGTCAGCCATGATGGGGAACTCTATTTTATTTTCAATTAAATATGTCCTGGTAAGAGATAAATAGGTTTCGAAAAACAATGCCTTAGTTGTGACAAGGACCTTTTTAGTTAAATAGATCCCAGTAAGAGATCAATAGGTCCCGATAAAATATAAATAAGTCCTGAAAAATAATGACTTAGTCAATTGTGATAAGAAACTCTATTTTTCTTCTTAGTTAAGTAGGTCTAGATACAAGATGAATAGATCCCAGTAAGAGATGAATAGATTCCAGTAAGAGATGAATAGGTTCCGAAGAACAGTGTCGTAGTTAGTTGTGATAAGGAACTCTATTTTTCTTCTCAGTTAAATAAGACGAGGTAAGAGATAAATAGGTCACGAAGAGCAATGCTTTAGTCAGTTGTGATGAGGAACTCTATCTTCATTCTCAGTTAAATAGGTCTCAATAAGCGACGAATAGGTCCTAGTAAGAGATAAATAGGTAATGAAGACCAATGTCTTAAGCATAAAGTTGTACGTAGAATATAGTAATTGGTCCAAAAATACATTGACTGTAAGATGAAAATACATATAAAGATTTGGATGTTACATAAGAACAAAGTCATGTGTCGGCACTAAGGGAGGAGCTTTGCTTGACGCCGGGGGAGGGAGGAGCAGCATGGGCAGCTTGGCTCGGGCACGGGTGGCTGCAGTAGAGGTAGACGGCACCGGGGGAGGAACTCGGTTCAACATTGGGGGATAGAGGAAGGACTCATGCAGCTCGCCTCAGGCATGGGCAGCGACGGTAGAGGTAGACGGCACCAGGGGAGGAGCTCAGCTCGACACCGGGAAGGGAGGAGCTGCTTGGGCATAGGCAGTGATGGTAGAGGTAGAAGGCACCGAGGGAGGAGCTCTGCTTGGCACCAGGTGAGGGAGGAGTAGCTTGGGCATCTCGGCGTCGACACGGGTGGCGGATGAGCATGGTCACAGGCGCACAGCAACCGGCGGCGACGGGGACGTCACATGGAGGATGAGTGATGGTAGGGATGGGGCCAGGAGAAGTGACAGTAGGGAGGGAGGAATGGAGAGAGAGGAAGGGAAAATTTTGGAGGGAAATAGGAAAAAAAGAGCGAAAGAGATTATTTAAAGGTGGAAGAGGACAAATATGGGGTAAAGTTGACAATTTGCACAATTTGGTGCTATTTTTTAAAATCATTATAAATTGGTATCATTTATACAAAAGTGGAGAGGAGATGTGCTATATTTCATGGTTAACACTAATAATCAATGTTCTTACTGATCTTCCTAAATTTCTTTTCTGCTCAAATTCTCAAATGATCTACCTTGGTGTTCTCGATCTGACAAAGAACCCGTCCATATTTCTACAACCTTTTGTAGGTTACATTAGATTACCCGGGCGAATTCCTGACTTCGATCTCCGGCTTTATCATGACAAACACTAATCTCCACATCGTCCAGTCTCTCTCCTCCCACAGCAACCGGAGGACAATCGGACCATTTGGCAGAGAACGGAGATTCTTTCTCTTTTCAAGAGGAACACATTAAGGGTGGAAAGATAATCAGATTTTTCGGGAGGGACGGCTTGTGTCTCGACTCCATCGGAGGATACTTCGGCCTGATTCTGCATCTGTATCATTTCAAAACTGTAGGTCCATTTGGCCATCGGGATGGAGATTCCTGGGACGATGGAAAGCATGTTGACACAAGGCAGATTGATGTGGTCTTTGGTTCAGAGGTAAACCTTGTCAGCGTCACTTGCGATTACTTCGGTCACCCGGCAATTCCCTTCCCACATGGAGCAAATGGCGGAGGCAAAATCCAGTCGGTATGTCATCTTCGTTATGTGCTATCTTTTTTCATAAGTGAAAAAAAGAAGACAGTAACAATGACGACTTAACAACTCCTGCTAGGTAATATTTGAACTCTCGCATTCAACTGCGAGTATATCAAATAAACTAAACGATCGGTACTAATACTAGCATGTCAACTAGTCTAATGTACTAGTCGAATTGATTTACGTTCGCTTTTACCTGATTTTTCTTATAGATTAGGATCACTTTCATTAATTGTCCGCTATAAATTTCAATTCTCAACGCCCATCCTCAATACAACTTACACTTGCCACTTACAATTGAACACCCGTCTCAACAACCAACCTTTAGCTAGGCTTTTTTCTTTCGTACTAAGGTGAGTGGTGGTAATTGACCATGAGAACCATACTCAAGTCACTGACCAAGAGCCCGGTCATGAGTTCCAAACTTGGGCATTGCATGGTATGAGTCCAGACAGTAATTTACTCCGGTACTATATAAAATATCCACTAGACTTTTAAATGGTCGAGTCCACAACCACTAAAAATCTAAACTTATAAGTGGCAGAGTTCAATCCTTCTTATATACATGATTCATTTTATCAACTGTCCAATACAAGACTCAATCCTTGACATTAATAAGAAATAATGTGATGTGTGCTTTTACAGGTGAAGTTGGACTATCCGTACGAGTACTCGACGTCGATATCAGGCTATTTAACACAACATCCCGACAGTCTTGTTCTACAATCGGTCTTCTTCCACAGTAACACTAAAAAGTATGGACCTTTTGGTCAGGAGGTCGGACCATTCTCTGGTCCTTCAACCGGAGGCAAGATTGTAGGGTTCTACGGAAGCTGCAACGGCCTTGTCAGTTCCATCGGAGCATATCTAGAACTGGTTTCTCACGAGCATCCTGTAAGGAGCATCGAGCCTTTTGGAGGTGATGGTGGAAGTCCTTGGGACGACGGGTAGAAGGCGGGCGTGAGGAAGATCATTGTCTGATTTGGAACCATAATCAATTCCATTAGAGTTGAGTATGACGACGGTGGAGCCGCTTTGCAAGCACGTGGATGAGGTGTGGACGGTGGAGAGCATTTGCATATGGTTAGTACCCGATAAATTGTTTAAACGGAACTTATTGAAGTTTAGAAAAGTTTCATAGGTACGTAAGGAAGAGGTTACTGGGAAATATTTGAAATGGTCGTGGAAAATGTTTGGACAGAATCTGTCAAACTTTCCTCGGATTTTGGTGTGGTTAGAGATTGACAACTTTTGTACATGCCAGTACATAGAATGGAACAAAACAATTGCAAGGAAAATTTTGACCTAGACAAGTCCTTGGAACATGTTTGATGGAATGAAATTGGAATTATCATTCTGATCACCTTTTCCTTTATTTAATTTATCATTTCTTTGGAATGGACATTCAATCACTTTTTTTAAAAATCCATTCCACCCAACTCTCTCATGAACTTGACATTCCTCCACCTAAACTTTCATGTTGAAAATCTTGATCACAAATCTTGCCTTCACTTTTCATCAAAATTTTACAATTACCTTAAATCTAAATTCCTAAAATCGACAGTACTCCTTTCTCTCTTTACTTTTTTCTCCACCATCATTGTTCAACCGAACCACGACCACAACCCTCGCCTGCTTAACGCACATATTCATTGGATCATCGGTTATCAATGATTTCGAGCCAAATTAAATATTATATCTTCTCTTTCATCTCCCAATTTTTATGAGTTGGAATGCTTTTTTCATTATTTTATCACTCCTTCCCTACATTGTCTAGTACTTTTTATGATTTTTCATTGATCTTTTTTCCTATTGTATTTTTAAAAGTTTTGTCGATTTTATATATTGAACTGTCTCGTTTTTTATAGAGTGCACTGGTGTTCTGAGCATAATTTAGATTTTATAAGTACATAATTATCAAGGGTATAATTAGTAAAATAAATTTTTAAGTTTAATTCCTTATCCTTGATATTATGGAGAGCACCATAGCGCGTGCGGAGAGTATCTGTTATCATTTCATCATTTTGATTCTATTTCATTGAGACCGTTCCATTCCTTTTCACCCTGTTCTATCATCCATTTTGTGTTGTTGTCTGGCAGGTGGAATTGGATTATCCAAACGAGTACATAGTTTCCATATCTGGCTACTTGGGTCAATGGGGTTCCATGTACCCTGACAACTCGTTAACATTTAAAAGTAACAAAGGAGTGTACGGTCCATACGGTTCAAAGCAAGGCACATTCTTTTTATCACCTCCGAATATCGGGAAAATAGTTGGATTCTATGGAAGGTGTGGCCTGTACCTCGACTGCATCGGAGCATATTTTGCACCATCTTTTCACCTAGACCCAATAGAGAAGTTGGACCTTATGGAGGCAAAGACGGAAACCTGTGGGACGATGGGAGACATACTGGTGTGCGGCAGATCTTCATCTCTTACGGGACAGTCATCGACGGTATATGTTGCGTTTATGGCACGATTGGAAAATCTGACCATCATGGCGGCCACGGGGGATGCTCATACCCGGTATGTTTGAAGTTTCTAAGTCATCCTCATACTGGTTGAAATATGATTTAACCAGAAAGTATGTCAGAAAGTTGATCTTTAGATTATTTTCGGATCCAGCAAGAACTAGGTAGAGCATATCCCGCGCTTTATAAGGGCCTGGAAGTTGAGAAAGTCTTGCATGATGCCATGTCAGGATTGTCGCATCAAAAGTCAATAATAATTTGTCATGTTAATAGAGTTATGCGAGAGAATTTAGATGGTAAAATATAAATTTAAATATATGTGAAAATAAAAACTCCTAAGAGCATAATAAAACCCTAAAAAATCCTAAGAAACTTTAGAAATTCAATATCAATTAGAGAGAAAAAGAGGTTTTTAACGATTTTTTAGGTTTTTAAGAGTTTTTTAAGGTTGTGGCAAAAAAAAAGAGTTTCTTATATTTTTTAGTATTTTTTGAATTATTTTAGGATTTGAATTAATATTTAATATCACATAAATTCTCTTTTATGAATCTGCTGATATGACTAACTTTTATGGGTTTATAACAATGCAACAATAATGACATGGTATCTTGTAACAAACAACACCTTTCTCCTAGAAGTTGTTTAATTCATGTAGGAATTTTTTCAACATTTTGTGATTCCAAACATTACAATTTAGTATCCTAATTTTACTAAAATTAAGATAATAATAAAGATTTAAGAGTTTAGAGAGCTGAGAGTAATCATGACATGATACTGCTTACTCTGTCCATCTAATTTTAACTTTGCAGATTGAGCTAGATTATCCAAATGAATACTTGACATCCATGTTGGGATACACCGGACCCTTTGGCACGACAATAGTCAGATCGCTTACATTTCAAAGTAATAGAAGGACATTTGGACCGTTTGGCTAGGTGGAGGGACGCCCTTCTCATTTATGTCGACTACCAGAAAGATTGTCGGTTTCTATGGACGGAGTGGCAGATACCTTCATTCGATCGGAGAATATCTCGATCCATCCCCGAAGAACTAGCAGGTCCAGAAGAAAATCCGGTTTTGATTCTCAGGTAGGAGGGTGATCGATCGATTTAGTAGTTTCTCTTTTTGTGCTTTGGCGATCAATTTGAGTTGTTCAAAATAATCTTCAACTTCAATAGAATAAAATTCAATGTATCTCATGTTTTTCCTTGAGAAATTGGATATATACAGATGGTCATACATACAAACCAAGGATTATAGTCGAGAGGTAACTTTTATGTGATTTAATGAATTTAGTGCTCCAGAAATAACAATATCTTGAGGGTTGTTGCCTTTACGACGTGTCTGTGCTTATATATTGAGTTATTTGGAGAGATTTGAAGGTGAGGAATTTGGGGGCAACACAATCTTTTATTTGGGTAAATTATTAAAAAGAACTTGGAGGGATCACGAGGGATCCAATCCCTCCAAATCTCAATTTTATAATTCCTTCAATTTGGGAAAATATGGAGGAATAGTAAATTTTTGGACAAAAATAACATTTTTAACTTTTTGAAAGAAACTCTAGGCATGTCATAATTCTTCATTATATAACTGCACAACTACGCCTATCTTCCCCTACTCGACAACCACCAAGCAATGACCAAAGCATGCATTCCCCTCCTCGACCACCACCAAGCTGCAGCAATTGAGCCTCCCATGACCACCTTGAAGCAACAACTTTGTTCAAGTTCTTAGAGCACCACGAAGTCATTGTGCCTCCCACAAGCCTTTCTCCCACTCGATTCGTCGTCTAAATTAAAATGATAAAATAGTTAAATTAACTTTTTTATCCCTCCAAATCTCTAATCTAATAATGATATCCAAATGAGATCCAAATTCCTCCCTTCCCTCCCCTCCACTCCAAATACTTCCAAATCCCCCTCTCGAATTCCTCAATCTAAGCAAGTTGTTAGATGTGGAAAAAAATAGGCACGACTATTCTCTTCTTTAAACTCAGAGTCTAGAGAATTTGAGTCTTTTTACTTCAAATGTCTTTTCTTATTATCTTCATAGTTACATCAATATCCCTACCGTACTCCAACTACATGACTAATGGACAGCGGGCATCTCAAAATTGATTTACTCTGATACTATAAAGAAAATAAAAATAAACATGAAAGCACGAGGAGAGTAGAAATATTAACAAAGATAATTGGGGTTGGCCGTAGGTCAAAACCACGAGAGTATAACTTTATTAGAATGAATCATTGAATAAAGAATTATATATGATGATTCACCTATTATATGCTTAGACAATCAACAAATTAGAAAATAAATAATTTTAAAATATAAAAAATAATATCTGAATCAAATCTAGAAATTATCGAGAATACTAAAATACCTAATTGATTGATACAATCTTATTTATGATATTTTATGTCCTAAATAATAAAGATAACATCTCCAATGTTAATCCTTATTCAATCCCATATTGATGTGGTTGAAATATAATTTGTATTTATAAAATAACTGAGTATCACCGTATAATAGCTTAGTATTTTTTAAAAAAACTGGTTTAGCCTCTTATAAGACCCACTAATAATAGTATAATATATAAACACTTTGAAAATGACAGTCTGACACAAGCTCGGATCCCAATTGATGGCCATTCCACAATCTGAAATAGGCCTGAACTCAATTGATAGGCCTTTCCTTATTTAACATGATATTAGAGATTGGGACCCTCTTAAATCTCACTTTGATGTAGTTAAAATATTATCATGTAAAACTCACTAATAATAATATAATATATGAATATCTTGAATATGACAGTTTGACATAAGTCCCAGGCTCAATTAAAGGGCCTTTCTTGATTTCCAAGACTAATTTGTCAGGGGCAAACCAGCTCCCGTTTTAGCTAACACCGAGGTTTGCCGTCTATTTTACTTGTTTGAATTTTTTGACGGTGTTACTGCCACATTGGATGCCATGTTATTTTTCCATGAAGGCAAGCAGATGGTAGACCTCGGTGTTGGAGGATGAAGTTTCAGAAAAAAATTATTGAGGCTATCAAATGTTTGTTCCCGATAAATTGAAGTTCTCAACTGTTCATGAACTATATTATTCAAATTTGTATTCCAAAAAGCAAATGAATTTGAAAATATACAATTGCATATGATAAAATATGTGGTTGGGCGAAGCTAATCGATTTTGTCGGCTAAATAAATTGTTGAAGTCATGTCTTCGTAGGTGTTTTCAATGACAACTGGATGGAAGAATTTGACCATTGAAGATTTCAAAGGCCATTCATCGTTTTACTTCCGCAGAATAAATCAAATTCATTTGACTGTATCAAAATCTCCAAGAATTAGAGCCTCTAATCTAGTAAGCAATAAACGGACCAGCCATTTTTTTTTTATACAAAGGATACACACAAACTTAAAAGAGAATAAAAAGAGAATGGAATAAAAGAAATAAAGAGTCTTATTAATGATACTTGAACTTTGAAATTCTTGGTTCCAGGTCAAGAGGAGTACCACTGGGCCAAACTAAGGAACTCTGTTTAAAGAGGGAGGACAACAATAATGACAATGCAATCACACCCTCTATATAATTACTTTTGTATTAAACAGCAATCATATTAGACACAATGAATAATTAGCATTAACTTGGCCACGCCAACACAATACTGCTTAAAGTTTCGTTTAGTCCTATATGTCGGTGCCCATCAACACTTAGGTCCAAATGGTCCTTCTAACAGAGAAATTCTTAGGTTAGGTGAGCTGAACTCATTGGTGACGTGATGTATTTAACTAATAAATATTTAATATGTCAACAAACATTTCAAATCATGTTTAAATATGTATATTATTAATTGATAAAAATGTGACATTTTATGAAGTTAAGTATTCATTAGTAAAGTTTGTGGATTACGTGGAAGCAAAGCTTGTGTAAGAATCTATCCTTCTAACTTATTTTTCATAGAGTGAATTCGAATATGAGATCTCAACCTCAAAATTACATAAGAGTGAGTCTTATGCAACTACGTTTTTTATGGCGAATTGTTTCCTACAATGATTCGTCGCAGACCCTTCACCTACAATGATAGATTTGTGATGTAATAGAGAAAATTGATGAAAGGTGGAGTTTGATCATTTACTGGGCTAACATGGTTCGAATATGGATTAATTGTGGCCACCATTAAATTTTTCAACATCAAAATGGTTTGTACAGACAATAATTGAAGAAAGGATTTGTTAAGACTAAGATATATGAATTTCGACATACTTGTATACAAATATATGTGTATATATACACGAGCATACTCACCTGCTATAAAATCTCTTATTTAATTTTTGGAAATGTGATGGATTTAAGCTATAGCAATTTTAATTTTTTATGATAAAGGTTGAATCCTCCGACGCCCACCAGACTCTTATAGACTGAGCTGGACTCATCGTGGGTGGGACTTATGCCCCTGCGGTCCCAAGGGATTAAACTCACGGGTGTGGGAAGTCGAACTCCTAAACTGGGAGAGTACCCCATTTAGGTGCCCATTCTATCCACCCCAACTGTGCCCTAGGAGAATTTAATATTTTCATTTACTTACACATGCTCTTTTAATTTATCAGATGATTTCTTTTACCATATTTCTGACACGGGATTTTATTTTTATCGAGGATAATATAGTGGCTATACATCTGTTCTGACGTGACACGTAGCACGCGCTTTTAAACATGTGTCCCCCTTGGACAAAATCGATCACACGAAGAGTACAGTTCCCTGTCCTTAAAGATTATTATAAAATTGCACACAATTTTTGAGTTCAAACACAATCTGTAAGCAAAAGTGATAATGGGCATACTCGAAGGCTTATCTAGTGATCGTGCTTCTGCCAAAAACGAGTATGGAACAGTCAAAAAGGCCGAAGTCCGAAGTCTCATCATTCTATATTACTAAGTTCGATGAGTACTCACAACAAAAAAAAAAAAAAAAAACCTTTTTGACCTGAAAATCATGATATCTGTGAATTTCCATGACGGCTACATTTGACTCCATCCAAAAATAAAATCCACGAGGGCTTGGATAAGTATACAAATGCGACGACTCTTTGTGAAGAAATAGAATGCTCACACTTTTTCTTTTTCTGAATCACCAATATTAAAATGTCCTATACATCATGGTTAATTTAACTCGAGTCGGTCGGCTTGAAAAGGAGTAAAATCCTCCATCTATGAGATTTCTTCATTCACAAAAGATTTAAACTTAAAATCTTTAGTTAAGCAGATTAGATATCAAATTATTTAAATAAATCATGCTAGTTAGAATATTTTACGGATTTTCTGTTTAAATATCCCAAAAGCGATGGCACTATTAATCATTATAAAACAAAAGAGATACTATCAGCTATCCAAATTGATGCTGTTTGTTTTAATGTAATTTGAAAATGTTTCATTTGAAAACCTAACGTTGCACCATAATTTATAATATTTGATTGTAAAATTGAATTACTAATCTTTACAATGTAGTTAATAAATAAATTTATTAGATTAAGTTAATTTGACCATCATTTTGTCTATACTTATACAATTTTACAGTTAATTATTTTATATTTTCCTAAACAACAAATATATTTTTTGGTTAATAGGGGTCTCGAAATCTAACAATTAATAAAATTAAACAGTACAAAGATGAAATACAGGATATGAAAGCCTCTACAATATCACCAAATACAACTATTAGGCACCGCCGCCACCTAGTCACAAGCTATGAATCTCCGGACGTCCTTTAAGATGGCTCTGCTCCAGTCCATGGACTGCTCAAAAGAGGAAAGACAGCGGAATACTATCTCTGATTCAACCTCCAAGTCCAGCTTCCGAAACCCTCGGTTCCAAGACGATTCCAGTCCGGATCTCACAATCCAGAGCTCAGCACAGGTGGAAGTAGCAAGTTCAACCACAACAAATGTTATGTTTGATCCATAAGCCAATAAAATTTTAACAAGCTTAAAATTTTCATCTTGATACTAACATTCCCCATAATCCCAACTACTGGTTAGTTAAAGGTCCCCTAAACATTATCTGGTATAAATTCAACTTCTTGAAGCATGTCTCTCAATTTGTTTGTGAAACGGGATTCCCAATTAGCTGATATTCTCACGTGAGATCAGCTACTCATGTGAGATGTAAATTTCACCAATAAATATTTAATATATTACCATAAAATGTTACATCATTTTTTCCTATTTATTATTAATATTTAGTTTTTAAACATAATTTGAAATATTTATTGAAATATTAAACATTCATTGGTTAAATTTATCATCTCATCCATAAACTCGGCTTACTTAAGATTTTCTCACCAACCACTGACACGCTTCTCATCGTGTCTTAAAAATCTTTCAAACGCTCTCCATCTTCAAAGACAAAACCTTCCACTGTTCCACCATCATTGTTGCCGCTGTTTGTCTAAGCTCAACGCATCTCCCAAATTCAGCTCCAAACAGCCAGCCTTAAAGCATGGATGGATCGACGACCCGAGCTCTGCCATCCTTGGCCACCATCGACTGGAAGTACAACGTGTTCGTGAGCTTCCGAGGCGAGGACGTCAGGAAGGGTTTCATTTCATCTCCCACCTCTGCCGCCCTCGAGCTGGCTGAGATCCGCTGCTACCGCAACGTCGACTGGGACCAGCGTGGCTGAGTCGGGCGGCCAATGCTCCTGGACGCCATCTGAACCTCGAGGATAGCCCTCGTCCTCTTCTCAACCTCCTACGCTGATTCGAGGTGATGCTTCGCCAAGGTTATGCAGATAATGAAGTGAGACGGAGTGTACCGGGTTCACGGCCACATGGTGGTCCTGATCTTCTACGATGTGGAGCCGTCGGAAGTTCGGAGGCAGAGTGGGGGTTTCCGGAGAGGGTTCGAGAGCTGTGCGGCCGAGCGAGGGGAGACGGAGGTAGCTTCGTGGCGGGCTGAGCTTCAAGAGGCCGGGAACGGGTCGGGGTGGCATTTAATGAATGACGCTAATGGGTACCGCTCTACCTCATCTTGAATCTTGATCCCCATCCAACTTGTTCTGATATTTATGGAAATTGCAAAAAGTCCCCACTCTGTTAGATTATTTCTCTTTCACACATTAAACTCTCTATAGTTTTCAAAAGTGTAAATTAACAATTTCATCCCGAAAAGATAAGTTTGTTGTCATTAAGTTCTTGAGCCATTTTTTTGTCTCAATTAAGGCCCTAAGAGATGCATTTTATATCAAATGGGTCTTTGTTAGTGTCATCTGTTGGAAAGTCGCAATTAAGTTATGAATGAGAAATTGCTTCTCAAGGAAATTAATCAGGGCAACATAATGACCGTATTAATTCGAATTAATCAAATGAGATTAATATTTTAGTGACAGTATTAACTTAATTGTAACGGTCATATTAATATGATAATGACCATAGTAATTCAAGTGTAACGGTCAAATTAATACTGTAACGGTCGTATTAATACAGTGTTATTGACAGTATAGTGTTAATGTAGTATAATAGATGTATTAATTGCCATTAAATGATAGACCCTCTTTAAATTGAGCAATTTGCTCAAAGTTAACTACACAATTTTTAAACTGAAAATACAAACTCTCCCTAGTTTTCATGCATAGTTTTCAAATAGTGTTCAAACTCTATTTAGTTTACCTTGGAGATTCAAGTTCAATGCTACTTATGACTCTGTTGTTGTTGTTGTATCCTAGGGGACTAACGTCCACGTATCCTAGCACAATCGAGAGGGGGGTGAATTAGTCTTAAGCAAACTGTGACTGCCATACGCCTCGACGATCAGTAACATTTTCATTTGCATTCCTTTTATTTAATTGTTTATTTATATTGACAGTTGATTATATATGCAGATAGTCGATTGTCTATCTTCTCAAATCAGTATATCGCTACTTATGTTGACAGTAGATTGTTTATATAGATAGTTAACTATCTTTCTTTTCAAATCAACATATTCTTTTAGTAATTTTTTTAATGTTAAAGTCTTTCCAGTATGACTTCATACCAAAAGAAAAATACAAAATTATATGTACCTATATTTTTATCCTATAATAGTGGCCATCGAAATCATTTTACATTATTCTTCTTACAATCTTAAGACTAATCTAAATTGTCTTTTGATCTCAGATGGCCTTTGAAAGCACTTCAACTGTGGTTGCTGCTACCAATGTTGCCACTGCTAAGGTTAGGGGCCCGAGCTCTACCCCAGCCATGCCTCTGGGAGGCACAAGCTTTGTGCTTACTAGCTCTGTGCCAACTATGGTTCCTGTGAACCACAGTGAGAAACCTAAGAAGTTCAATGGGTTGAACTTCAAAAGGTGTCAGCAAAAGATGTTCTTCCACTTGACCACCTTGAACCTCGCTCGATTTTTTACTGAGGAAGCTCCCATACTTCCTAAGGGACGATTAGATGTCTAGGCTGCTCAAGCTGTTGATGCTTGGAACCATTCTGGTTTTCTGTGCAGAAATTACATTTTGAACGTGCTGCATGATTCGCTGTATACTGGGTATTGTGCATTGAAGACAATAAGGACACTGTGGGATTCCCAAGACCAAAAGAATAGGACAGAGGATGTCGGCACAAAGAAGTTTTTCGTCAGACGGTTTCTTGACTATAAGATGGTGGATTCCAAAATAGTAATCAGTCAAGTGCAAGAGATTTAGGTAATCTTACATAAAATTCATGCTGAGGGAGTGGTTCTGAGTGAAACCTTTCAAGTGGTAGCAATAATCGAGAGGTTGCCGACTGTGTGGAAGGATTTCAAGAACTACCTGAAGTACAAGCGAAAGGAAACATCATCGAAGGATCTCATTGTCAGACTTCGTATTGAAGAAGACAATAAGGGGGTCTGAGAAGAACATTCCTATTGCAGGTACTGCAAAGGCCAATCTAGTCTAGCATAGGCAAAAGCCCAAGAAGAACAAGGCCAAGACTGAGCCTAAAGTGCCTAGGCCCAAAAGAGGAATTTTCAAGTCAAAATTCCAAGGGAAATGTTTCAATTGTCGCAAGAAGGGCCACAAATCTGTTGAGTGCCGGCTTCCAAAGAAGAAGAAGCCCGAGGCCAAAGTGGTTGATGCCTAGGATATTTCCAACACCAACCTTTTAGCTGTGGTGTCGGTGATAAACCTCATAGGGTCAAATCCAAAAGAGTGGTGGATTAGCACTGGAGCTACGTGGCATATATGCTCCAATAGAGATCTCTTCACAACTTGTCAACTGGTTAGTGCAGAAAAGCTATACATGGGGTATTCGGCCTTGTCTGAGGTCGAAGAAAATGTAAAGTGGTGTTGAAGATGACCTCCAGGAAGTTGTTGATTCTCAGCGATGTGCTGTACGTGCTAGAAATATGGAAAATTTTGGTTCCCGATTCACTGTTGAATAAACATGGGTTTCATATGGTATTTGAGTTAGACTAAGTTATCTATCTAAGTTTGGAATGTATGTGGAGAAGGGATTTGAATGTAATGGGTTGTTCAAGTTCAATGTAATGACTATGGTCAATAAAGAAAATTCATCTTCTACTTATTTGATTGAGTCTTTCAATTTATGGCATGGTAGACTAAGACATGTTAATTTTGATTCAATTTGGAAACTAATTAACATGGAACACATACCGACATTCTAGATTGATTCGAAACACAATTGTAAGGTTTGTGTAGAAACAAAATTAATGAGGTCATCATTTCAAACTGTTGAATGAAATATCGAGCCATTTGACCTAATTCATAGTGATGTTTGTGACTTAAAGTCTGTATAAACAAGAGGAGACAATAAGTATTTTTTACTTTTATCGATGATAGCACAAAATTCTGTAATGTGTATTTGCTTAAAGGCAAAGATGAAGCCTTGCAAAAGTTTTTTCCCTATAAAAATGAAGTTGAGAATCAACTTAACAAGAGAATAAAAAGATTGAGAAGTGATAGAGGCGGTGAATATGAAGCAGCAACTAGTGACGTTTGGGCATAACATGAAATAGGTCATGTGCCCTACTCACCTCAGTCAAACAATGTTGTTGAACGAAAAAATTGCACACTAAAAGAAATAATGAATGAGATACTTCTAAGTTCAGGGTTACCCCAGAACTTGTGGGGGAAAGCTAATTTAACTAGTAATTACATTTTGAATAAGGTACCTCAAAAGAAAGTGGAAAAGACACCATATGAACTATGGTATGGTAGGAGACCATCCTACACACTTACGAATGTGGGAGTGTCTTGCTAAAGGAGTAATTCCAACACCAAAGAAAGTAAAGATAGGTCCTAAAATGGTGTACTGTGTCTTTTCATGCACATAATAGTAATGTATATCGATTCCTTGTGCATGAATTAAAGATTTATGATATACAAAAGAATACGATAATGGAATCAAGGAATGCATCGTTTTTTGAAGATGTATTCCTATGTAGATCCAAAGAAGGATATAGTTCGTCGAAATGAACCGTTGAAGTTATGAATGATAAAAATCATGAATCGGATCATAGTTTTAATCATGAATTTGAGCTAAGACGTAACAAAAGGGCAAGAGTAGAGAAATCATTTGGAGATGATTTTATAAAATATCGGTTGGAAAAGGAACCATAGACGTAGGAAAAAGCTGTGACTTCTTCAGAGAGACCACTTTAGAAAGAGGCAATTAATAGTGATATTGATCCTATTTTACAGAATTATACATGGGAGTTAGTCAATCTTCCTCCCGGTTGTAAACTTTTAGGATCTAAATGATTCTTTAAAAGGAAGATGAGAGCAGATGGCTCCACAGACAAATACAAGGCTAGGGTTGTTATCAAAAGATACAAGCAAAAAGATGGTCTTGATTATTTTGATACCCATTCTCCTGTGACGAGAATAAATTCAATTAGGATAATACTTGCAATTATAACATTACGTAATTTAGAGGTACACCAAATGGATGTGAAAACAACTTTCTTAAATCGTGATCTAGATAAAGAAATCTACATGGAACAACCTGAGAGATTTGTGGTTTCAAGGAAGGAAAAGAAAGTTTGTAAATTAGTAAAGTCATTGTATGACTTAAAGCAAGCGCCAAAATAATAGTATAAGAAATTTGATAAAACAATTATCACCAATGGTTTCGGATTCAATGATTATGATAAGTATATATACACAACCGAGACGGAAAGTAGTTGTGTCATTTTACACCTATATGTAGACGACATACTTATTATAGGTGGTGATAAGAAAATCATCACATCTACCAAGAATATAGTCAATTCGAGATTCGACATGAAAAAGATGGGCCTTACTGATGTGATTTTAGGAATTAAAATCACGAAAACATCAGAATGAGTTATCTTAAGTTAGTTACATTATGTGGACAAAATTCTTGATAAGTTTAACAAAAATAATTCTGGTGTCGCTAGAACACCTTTAGATATAAGTCTCCATTTATCAAAGAATAGATGAGAGAGTATTTTACAGGTCGAATACTCAACAATTATTGGTAGCTTGATGTATCTAATGAGTTGTACTAGACCAAATATTGGCTACACGGTTAATAGGTTGAGTAAATATACAAGCAACTCAAGTGTCAACCATCGAAAGGCAATAGTGAGGGTATTAGGTACCTTAGATATACTTGAGATTATGGGTTGTATTATACCAGATATCCAGCCGTACTTGAAGGGTACAGTGATGGAAACTGAATATCCGATATAAAATACTCGAAGTCTACAAGTGGATACGTATTGGACTAATAACCTAAGAATGCCTGTACTTTGACCGAATTCCCACTTTTAGCACAAACTTTTTTGCGTGACCTAGGAAGACATGAACTTTAAAACATTTATCCCATTTAGCATGCTGTCTATTTTTCTATCAATTGTCCTATGTGGCACATTAATTACACTGACGTGACAAACGATGACTAATGTGACCATGTCACATCAAAAGCATTAAGAAAATATCAAGTTTACTCTTAAATGCTCTTCATTAATTTAAAATTATCCATGACAATTTTATAATTATATCTCCTTCTTCCTGTAAACATCCCTGCAACTTCCCAGAACCTACATTATACCACAGGTTTCGAGTACCCAATTCGAATCTATTCTTCTGTTAATAAATAAATTTTAAAATTTAAAATTGATTAAATTGAATAATTAACGTATATTTAATTTAATGAAGAGTATTAAGGGGTAAATTGACTTTTTTCTTAAAAGTATTTGACGTGGTATTGCCACATCAGCTGTCATTAATGTGCCATGTAGGACAGACCCATTAGTTTTGACGGAAAATAGACGGCGTGATAAATGGGACAAATGTTTTAAAGTTTGTGCCTTCCTAGGTCACGGGAAAAAGTTCTTGTTAAAAGTGGTATTGCCACATCAGCTGTCATTAACGTGCCACGTAGGACAGGCCCGTTAATTTTGACGGAAAATAGATGGTGTGCTAAACAGGACAAACATTTTAAAGTTCGTGCCTTCCTAGATCACGGGAAAAAGTTCGTGTTAAAAGTGGGAATTCGGTTAAAGTAGAGGTGCAAATAGGTTATCTGCCCATATGTATTCACTTTAGCGAGAGTAGTCGTGTCATAGAAGTCCTCAAAGCAAACAGTGATAGGCCGATCCACAATGGAATTTGAGTTTATAACCTCAGGTAAATGTGGAGAAGAAGCTGAATGGCTAAGTCATTTTCTTGAGGATATCCCAAAATGGGAAAAACCAGTGCCACTAATATGTATTCATTGTGATGGTCAATCTGCTATTGGAAGGGCACAAAGTCAAATATATCATGGTAAGTTCAGACATATACATCGTAGACACAATACCATTAAACAATTATTTCAACTGGAATTATCACTATTGACTTTGTGAAATTAAAGGATAATTTAGCGAACAGACTAGCCAAAGGGTTAAACAAAGAACTAGTTGAGAAAATGTCGAAAGAAATGAGACTTAAGCCCATGAAAGGAAAGGTTTTATAGAGGAAAACCTAATCTTGTTGACTAGAAATCTCGAGATCTAGGTTCAAAGGGACTATTTACTCATAAGACTTGATAAAGTCACTATGATGGATTATTCCTCAGCCCGTTCTTTGACAAAAAATAGTGACATTATAAGGATAAGGTTAGCATTTTATATGCTTTAATTATTTATAAAAGAGTAAACAGAATACTGTTGAGATTATAAATCACTTATGTGAGAGAGAAGTGGGGCCACTTTAAAGGAGAATAGATGGCTCAATTCTTTGGAAAGTCTCACAGAACCGGGACGGTGTTCATGGCCACACGAACACAACCATGAGACCTAAACAGAACTGTACAAGACTCCTATGTGAGGTATATAATCCTTTACACTGGAAAGCAGGCAGTTGAAGGACATTGTATTTATTGGACAACTAGTAAAGTAAGTGTATCTTTGCAAGGAAAGGTTCAAAGGTGGAGACGCCTACATGTCCTATACAGGATTCGTGTGTTGAACACTATCATAGAGTCAAAACAAAACAATTTCCATTTATGTAGGGGGATTGTTGGAAAATGACAATTAAATTGTGAATGAGAAATTACTTCTCAAGGAAATCAATCAAGTCAGCATAATGATCGTATTAATTCAAATTAAACAAATGTGATTAATATTTTAGTGACTATATTAACTCAATTGTAACGGTCATATTAATATGGTGACGGTCGTAATAATTCAAGTGTAATGGTTGAATTAGTATTGTAACGGTCATGTTAATGCAACGTAACCGACACAGTATCAATGTAGTATAATAGCTGGATTAATTGCTATTAAATAACAGACCCTCTATAAATTGAGCTGTTTGCTGAAAGCTGAATACACAGTTTTCAAGCTAAAAACACAAACTTTCTCTGGTTTTCATGCATAGTTTTCAAATAGTGTTCATACTATGTTCAGTTTACCTTTGAGCTTCAAATTAGGTACTACTTACGGCTTTGCTATCATTGTATACTAGGAGACTGATGTCCACGTATCCTCGCACGAGTAAGAATGGACGAATTAGTCTTAACGAAACTGTGACTGCCACAAGCATCAGCGATCAGTAACATTTTCATTTGTACTCCTTCTATTCAATCAATGTTTATTTATGTTCACTGCTTATATTGATGGTTGACTGTATATATAGATAATTGATTGTCTATCTTCTCAAATCAATATATCGCCGTTTATGTTGACAGTAGATTGTTTATGTAGATAATTGAATGTCTTTCTTTTCAAATCAATATATATTTTTTAGTCATTTTTTTATTAAAATCTTTCTACCACGACTTCATGTAAAAAGAAGGAAACAAAATTTTCTGTACTTATATTTTCATCCTTTAATAGTGGCCACCGACATAATTTTATATTATTCTTCTTACATCATCTCCCTAAAAAATGCATTTTATCATTAGATCTCTCATAGTATCAATTGGGTCTATCATAATACTAATTAAGTCCCTGAGAGATCATTTGTTAACCTTTTCGTTAATTTTAATAGAAATTGGTATATTGGATGCCACGCGTGTATGGGTGCTGACGTGGCGTGTCCATATAATTTTTAAATAAAAATTCAAAAATAGAAAAATAGTTTCAAAATTTTGTAAAATAGAAAGAAATTTCAAATTTTTAAGAAAATTCCTAAAATTTGTAAAAAATTCTAAAAATAATAATTATTTTCAAAAAATCAAACTAAAGTAAATAAATAATTAGAAAATAGTTATTGGGAAATTTTAAATAATTTCTAAAAACTCTAAAATTTTTTAAGATATTCCAAAAATGTAAAAGAATTTCCAGAGGTCTTCAAAAATTTTTCAAAAAATTTTAAAAAATAATAAAATATAAAAATACTAGTCCATCAACTCTGAAATAATTTTGAAAGTTCTTAAAATTTTTCAAAAACTTTTTAATTTTTCTTATAAGTATATTTTTATATCACGCATGGTAGCAAAATATTAGTCCATCTCATCTTTAATATTGTATAATTTTAAGAATTTGATCTATATTTTAAATTTTTATAAATTTCAAATAAATTTCTAATTCTTTAAAATTTACAGAATTTTGGAAAATTTTTAAATTCTTTTTATTTCATGAATTTTATGAAAGTTTGCTTTTTGGATTTTTAAATGTTTTATACCTTTTAGAATTTTAGAATTTTTCTTTATCTTTTAAGTTTTTCCTGATTTATAACAAAATAGAAAAACAATTATATAATTTGAATATTCAATTTTATTCAAAAATTTATATATTATTCTCAATTATTTTTGCCAATTTCCTTATTTTCTATGTTTCTTTATTTTTTTTTATAAAATATATGAACATTTCCAAATTTTTATATTTTTGACAACTTTTGAGAAATTTTCAAATTCTTCTTATTTTTACATATTTTGAATATTTTTAAATTTGTATAGTTCTCCTGTATTTTATAATTTTTATGATGTTTTTATAATTTTTTCCTTAGATTTTTACCCTATTTTTGAAGTCTCGAAAATTTTTTAAAATTTTAATAATTTAAGAAAAATTTTGAAGGTTTTATAAACTTCATTTAAAAATATTATTTGGACATGCCACGTTAGCATCTATACATGCATGGTGTTCGTGTCAGATGCCATATCAGCAGTACACTCCATAAGAAAACTAAGAAAAATAGGAGAAATGGATGGAGACCTAATTGATAAAAATGCAATGAAGATAGAGACCTATTTGATGGTATAATAACACCATCAGCTTTCATTTTAACAGAGAGGTCCAATTGATACAATGAAGGATCAAGCTGATACTATAAGGGACCTAATTGATACTATAGAAGACCTGGTTGATACACTAAAAGGGTTTATTGATGCAAAAATCATACCAGTCTCACACGATGTAAAATCCATCTCTGAGAGAATTAAGTGATGTGAAAAATCTCTTAGGGATCCAAATGATTCAAAACCCATCTCTCAAGGATGAAGTTGTAAATTTACTCTTCTCCCGATATTCCATTGCAGGTCCTTCCTATGTCAATGCAAGGAACTGCTTATGCACATTCCCTTCCTGGCCAGGGCGGAAACGTTCCATCAGGCAATCCTTAAACTCAGGCCACGATTGCATCGATTGGCGATGCTCCCTCCATTGGTACCATGCAAGGGCTTTCCCTTCCAAACATAAGGCAGCCGCCATCAATTTCTCCCTCTCGGATAATCCGTTAACTGCAAAGTACCTCTCAACCTTATACACCCATTCATACATGGCTCGACTTCAAATATGGGCATTTTTAATTTGCGGATCGATATATCAATCCCAAATTGGCCAGGTCCCGGCCCACCTCGTGAGGCCCATGGCCAGCCTCGTCCCGGGTCTCCATCATCAGTGTTGATTGCCAATTGGCCGGCCCCATTCCCCCTGCCTGAACTAGCATGGACCTGGGCTCCTCTAATAGCCTCTGCGGGTTGATTGCTTTCAATTGGAATCTGTTGGGCCCATCTATCAGCCCCCTAGGCACATGCTCCTCCTCCTGCATGCTGGCCCCTCATTGGCCCATGTGCGCCTGGCCCATTAGCCCTGCACTTGCTGGCCCAATTTAGCTCCATCTCCCCTAGCTCAATCCGTCATTCTCCCTAGGCTAATCAGCCCGAGCCCAAGCCCAAACTAGTGAGCACCTAGATTTCCCTCCTTGCCCAGCTCACGTCAGCCACCCGTGCCGCCCACAACTCATTTGCCGGGCTCCTCTCACCCTTGACTCCCCTCGCTCCTCCTAGTCTGATCATCACCTCGCCTCCAATCACTACCTCGATCAGAATTCCGATGAGAGCCACCCCTCTTGTCAGTTGCCTGCTTGCTCCAGCTCTGTGGAAGCCCTCTTCCCAGGCCTCGCCCCGTCGTCCTTGCCCTCTAGGTCATGCCTTGCCCTAGCCATCACCAAGGTCTCGAGCCCTCTCGGAATCGCCGATGCCTTCCACCCAGTTGGTGTCCCCAATCTCGGCCATGCTTCTTGCCGCTGCTCCCACAGTGGCCTTTGGCTAATTAGAGTGGTCGATGGCGTGCTTCACCTGCAACAGCTCCATCATGGGGCCCAAGGAGGTCGCTAGCATCTCCTTTTAGGCCTGTTAGTGTATATTGTACAGTATTAAGTCTAGATTAATTCGTGTATATTCTGATGTAATTGTTTCCTGATTAGGTTTATTCTATTTCCTATTTTGTCTTTGAGGTCTAACCTATAAATTGGAGCCTTCCATTGTATTATTCATGACAAATTCTAATACAATTCTACTCTCTTCGAGTTTTATCATGGTATCAGAGCGAATTTGGCTATTTTAGTCTTCCTCCGTCCCGAGAAGGGATTCGTCTCCGGCCAATTAAGTTCGTCAAGCTTCGGTTATCATCTAGACAAACCGACACCACCGGAACATTCCTGACGCCTCCACCGACTTGCCGGTGAAATTTCACGGCCAACGGAGCTGTCACCCGCCCTCACGTGCCATTGTTGTCTCAGCAGCTTCGTCACCACGCGCCATTCACGCGCAGAGGGAGTGCAGCTCACGCGCCACGTCATCATCCGACTCAGTAGCCAAATCTGCATACACTTGCAGACGTGTACCAACCATAACACGACACGTGTATAAATCACGTGTCATCCACGTCATCGAATTCGGTTAAAGCCCGGACCAGTCGAACCGACTCGATTTCTCTTGACCCGACCCGGTTGGTGCTCCCTTATCTCAGCTGCGTGCACCCGGTGTACACAGCTCTTCCTACACCCTTCGTGAGCCCAGGTCCATAGTAGCTAACTCCCGGTGCACCGTGCTCCCTCCATGTGCTTCCTTATGATTTTCAGCTGCTCCAGGTGCACAAGTACCCAATTTCTTCTACACTTCTATTTAAAAAAAAAAATCATGTCTACGACAATCAACGATGTTTCCCAACCCATTCAAGTAATTCTTGATGGGCATAATTATAGTCATTGGTCCCAAGCCATGCGCAGTTTTCTTAAAGGTCGGATGTTATGGCAATATGTGAAGGGTGACAAGAAACTACTGACAAAGGATGATAAGGAGTCAGATGATATCTTTGCTGATCGCCTCGAAGCTTGGGATGCGGCTAATCACCGTATCATTGCGTGGTTCGCCAACACATCCATTGCTTCTATTAGTATGATGTTTGGAAGGTTCAACACAGCTAAAGAAGCATGGGATTTTCTTCAACAGCGGTACTCGTCTAGCAATTTTGCTCAGCGGTACTCGTCTAGCAATTTTGCTCAGCGGTACCAACTTTCCCGTGAAATTTTCTTCTTACGCCAAGAACCAGGTCAGACAATCAGTGATTTCTATTCCAAATTGAGTCATCTATGGGATCAATTGTCCTTCTCGGAGCCTCAATGGAGGTGTTCGGATGATGCTGCACTTTTCTTGGCTTATCGTGATAGTTTAAGACTCACCCAATTTCTTATGGCGTTACGTGATGATTTTGAGCCGGCACGAGCCTCCTTGCTTCACAAATCACCACAGCCCTCTCTTGAAAGTGTTGTTGCTGAACTTATTACTGAAGAGGCGAGACTTCGAACTCTCCACTCTTCTTCTTCAGGTAGTTCTGAACTTGTATTGGCTGCACCAGGTCCATCCATTGCACAAGTTAGTCAGCGTACTACCAATTCATCTACAAGATGGCAATCTACTACTAATTCATTTGGTGGTTCGAACTTTGGGAGGAATAGATTTAATCGTCGTTTCTCTAGCGGGCAAAGGACAAGCTCCACTGGTCCTTGCAATTTCTGCGGTAATCTTTATCATAAAATAGAGGACTGTAAGAAATTCTCCACTTCTGTTTGTAATGTTAAAGGGCCTTCTTCCATTGGTACAGTTGCGGTCGCAGGTACTGAACCGTTAGAAATGGGATCTCTATCACAACCGACTGTTGCCACTGACCTTGAGGCTATAATCAATCAGTTCCTGTACAAAACAGGTTCTTCTACTCCTGTCATGGCCACTCCTGCTTCAGGTAACCACTTGTGGTATCTTGATTCAGGTTGTGGAAACCACATGACATCTGATCCTTCCATTTTCTCATGTAAAAATAAATCAACCATGTTACCTGTTATTCATACTGCTAATGGTTCCAGTCTTCAAGCAAGTCATATTGGTAACATCTCTACCCCAAATCTTACCATATCTGATGCTTATTTAGTACCGTCATTGTCTCTAAACCTTCTATCAGTCAGTCAATTGTGTGACTTAGGCTTTGAACTCCATTTCACTAATATAGGTTGTACTGTACAGGATCCTTAGATAGGACAACTCATTGGGACAGGGCTAAGAAAGGACGCCTCTTTGAGTTGACTTCTCTACACATTCCTTCATCCATTCCAGTTGCAGTTGCAGTTGCTTCAGTCTTGTCCAGCACTTGACACAACCGTTTAGGTCATGTTTCTCATGATAAACTTCAACATTTAATTTATAGTGGGTCTCTAGGAGCTATTAAAGATAGCACTCTTGATTGTGTTCCTTGTCAGTTGGGAAAACAAAAAGTATTGCCATTCAATAAAAGTACTTCTAGCACCTCTGCTATATTTAATTTGATTCATTCTGATGTTTGGGGACCTTCACCTATTCCAAGTAGAGGTGGTAGTCGATATTTTGTGGTTTTCATTGATGACTATCCTCGATATACTTGGATATACTTGTTGAAAAATAGGTCGGAATTACCTCAAGTTTACCGAGATTTTAGTACCATGATTCACAATCAATTTTCAAAAAGAATTAAAATTTTTCGCTCAGATAATGCTGCTGAGTATAATGACTCTTCCTTCTTGAAAATTCTGCATGAACATGGTACTATTCCGCATAGGTCATGCCCAGGCACATCTCAACAGAATGGTCGTGCTGAGCGCAAGTTAGGCCACATTCTCAATATTGTGCGTGCCATGTTGCTATCTGCCTCTCTTCCAGAGTCATTTTGGGGTGAAGCTACACTTACTGCAATCTACACCATCAATTGAGTTCCCTCTTTAGTACTTAGTAATCAAATTCCCTATAGTGTGTTATGCGGTCAGTCTCCAGATTTTACCACGCTTAGGACATTTGGATGTGTGTGCTTTGTTCTTCTACATAATCATGAACGTAACAAACTTCAACCACGTTCTAGGTTATGTTGTTTTCTAGGATATGGCATAGAACATAAGGGTTATCGATGTTATGATCTTGTCTCACATCGACTCCGTATATCTCGACATGTCATTTTCTGGGAACACAAAATGTTCACCAGTCTCTCTAGTCCTTCATCTTGTCTCTCTAGTCCTTCATTTAATCTCTCTTAGACAACTCGATTGTTCACTGATTCATCTATAGATCTCTTTCTGGAGTCTCTCTCTACTGCAGGAAGTCCTAACTCTTCTGAGGATCCTGGCCCGTCCGATGATACTGTCTTGGAAGAGGTTCCTTCAGTGCAACCTGTTCAGCCTCGTCAATCCACTCGGGTAACTGAACCACCTAAACATCTTCGTGATTTTCATTGTTATCATGCTCTTGCTGCCTTACATGAACCTACCTCTTTCAAAGAAGCTTCCACTTCTCCTGAGTGGCAGCTAGGCCTGGCAAACTGTGTCGTGTCGTGTTTAAACGTGTCGTGTCTAAACGTGTCCGGGTTAGAAACTCCAATGATCTGGATATGACACATTTATTTTTCGTGTTTAAACGGGTTTGTGTCTAAACGGTCGTGTCTAAACCGTGTCTAAACCGGGTCGACCCATTTAATGTAAAATATCAACAATATATAATATACTTACTCTAATAATATGATGTAATTACTAAAATAATAATATATTGATAGTTAGTACAATAAATAAGTAAGATTATCAATTATTGATTATGTAATGCATGTAATATTTTATATATCATAAATTTTCATATATAAATGTATTAAATGAGTCAATATATGTAAAAATAGTTAATACATTAATAAACGTGTTTAATCGTGTCGTGTCGTGTTATACAGGTTCAAACCCAGTTAAACACGTTTATTTATCGTGTCTGTACAGGTTCGTGTTTAAACGGGTTCGTGTCTAAATAGGCTTGACCCAAACCCGCCTAACTCCGTGTCGTGTCGTGTCGGGTTACCGTGTCGTGTCAGTAATTGCCAGGCCTAGTGGCAGCAAGCTATCTCTGAGGAGTTGCAGGCTCTTCACAAAACCCATACCTCAGATCTGATTGATCTGCCTCAAGGAACGTGTGCAATCGAGAGTAAATGGATCTATAAGATCAAGACTCGTTCAGATGGTTTGATTGTGCGATACAAAGCTCGACTTGTGGCTCGAGGGTTCACACAGGAGTATGGAGTGGATTATGAGGAGACTTTTGCTCCTGTAGCTCGTCTCACTTCTGTGCGGACATTATTAGCGGTGGCAACAGCTAAACGATGGAATTCGTTTCAGATGGACATCAAGAATGCTTTCTTAAATGGTGATATCTATGAAGAAATTTACATGCGTCCTCCTCCTGGCTTTTCTGTACCGCCGGGAAAAGTTTGTCGCCTACGCCGAGCGTTGTATGGTCTCAAGCAAGCTCCACCGGCATGGTTTGCCAAGTTTAGCTCTACTATTACTACTCTCGGCTTTATTTCAAGTGCTCATGATTCGGCCCAACTCATTCGCACATCTAGGACCGGCATTACCATGCTTCTGCTGTATGTTGATGATATGATCATCACAGGGGATGATGCAGAGGAATTCATGAGTTGAAGTCTCATTTACAGAGACATTTCGAGATGAAGGATTCAGGTCCTCTCAGTTATTTTCTTGGGCTTGAGGGGCTTCCTACCAGATAGGGATACTACTTGTCTCAAACCAAGTATACATCTGACCTCTTGTTGCGTGCAAAGATTACAGATAGCAAGATAGCTTCTACGCCACTCGATTATAACATCCGGCTCACTCCAGCAGACGGTGTGCTATTACAGGATCCTACTTTGTACCCCCAGCTGGTTGGCGGATTGGTATATCTTACTGTTACACGCCCGAATATAGCCTATGTCGTGCATGTAGTCAGTCAATTTATGGCCGCACCACGGTCCTCACACTATGCTGCAGTCCTTCATATTCTTCGATATGTGAAGGGCACTATCTATCATGGGCTGTGCTTCTCCTCTGATTCTACGCTACAACTACATGCCTTCAGTGATGCTGATTGGGCTGGTGATCCTACAGATTGTAGATCCACCACTGGTTATTGCTTCTATCTTGAGGATTCTCTTATCTTTTGGCGAAGCAAGAAGCAAACTGTTGTTGCCCATTCCAGTATTGAAGCTGAGTATCGAGCACTCACTGACATGGTTGCAGAACTACTGTGGCTTCGCAAGCTGCTGGTAGACATGAGTGTTTCTCATTCGGAGGCCATATCACTACAGTGTGACAATCAAAGCTCACTGCAAATTGCTCATAATGATGTTTTTCACGAGCGGACCAAGCATATCGAGATTGATTGTCATTTCATTCGTCAACATATTCTCGATGGAATTGTTCAACTATAGTACATTACTTCAGCAGACCAGCCAGCAGATATTTTCACTAAGACACATCCTCTTGGATTATTTCGCGATTTGATTCACAAACTCCAGATGGTGTCCACTGCACCCTCTTAAGTTTGAGGGGGGATATTAGTGTATATTGTACAGTATTAAGTCTAGATTCATTCGTGTATATTCTGATGTAATTGTTTCCTGATTAGATTTATTCTATTTCCTATTTTGTCTTTGAAGTCCAACGTATAAATTGGAGCCTTCTATTGTATTATTCATGACAAATTCTAAGACAATTCTACTCTCTCCGAGTTTTATCAGGCCGACTCCAGTTGATTGTTTCGCCTCTCGCTCCTTTGCTCCATGGCCATTAGCTGACCGATGGTGTCACCTTTCACCTCCTCCATGGACGTCCACAGTCGCTCCTCTAGGGACGCCCTTAGTTGTTCTAACTCAGCCTCCATCCTCCATGCCGCCATCGCCAGGTATTGTTGCTTTAATAACACTTGATAGGAACCTTGATCTTATTGAATTGAAATTTGTGGTGGCTATTATTCAAGAGGCAGCGGGACTCTCCTTACAATAAAATGAACGAAAATCAAATAGACTCCAATTTTTCCACGCACTAGATGTCCTAGCAGACTCCCTTAAATACACAAGGACAATTGGAACTTAAAAGGAAAGTCGAACAATGCAGAAAGGAAGTAAACAGAATTATCATAAATGTTCAATCCTTCCTAATTCCGCGCCTTCCATGCATGTAGGAATTCCCAAACCTCTCAGGAACACAGCATAACACATCTCCTACAATCAGCCAAAGATTTAAAAAGAAACTACTGCATTGGAGGAGGAAATCCTTATTTCCAAAGAATCAAATCTCATACAGCTCAGTAAATTACAAGAGGAATCCTTAATTTTAGAGAATCAAATCTCAGAAATTCTACAGTAATACATTTACCTCTGACATTGAAAGACCATTGGGAAGTAGCAGGTATTACGAGCTATTGAATGCATCAAACTTACCAGGTATTTTTTTACCTTATTACTAAATCATGTTCTAACATTATCCGGACTTAACACTTGCACTGTCCTTGCAAGAAATGTGTTTGTACACCATTGACCTATTATTCAGTCAGGTTTAGATCGGAAAAATCTCAGGGGCCAACACTTTGATAGAAAAAAAAATTACCTCTTGGGTTGAGTGATTTTGATTTTTTCTTTTTGCGTTTTCGAGCCAGTAAATATGACTTTGCTAATGAAATGGGAGTTATATTTATGGGGAAAAAATAATTGCATGGAAAAAATAATTGTTGAGGAATCAATTCCACATTGGATAAATAGACAATTTAAATCCGGTTTATAAGAGAGCGGGTACCACCATCCTATCAGCTTGAGCTTTTGGGATGGACATGGACCCAATCTCTTATGGGCCGGGTAGAAATTTCACATGGTATCAGAACCAACCGTGTGGGCTCACACCCCGTCAGGCTCGAGTGTGGAGCTCGTGGCCCGTATACCTGAGACCGGAAGAAAAATGTCCGGCTCAAGACCAGTTGTTAGCCCAAGGACGGTAGAAAAGGCCGCCTTGTGGTAGTTGTCCCCCCTCACCCGAGACCGGAAGCGAAATACCCGGCTCGAGGTCAGTTGTTGAGGGTGAGTGTTTAAGAGCACGTGTCAAGTGTGAACACGTTGCCACGTGAAGGCGGGTGTTGAGGAATCAATTCCACATTGGATAAATAGACAATTAAATCTGGTTTATAAGAGAACGGATACTACCATCCTATCAGCTTGAGCTTTTGGGATGGACATGGGCCCAATCTCTTATGGGTCGGGTGGAAATTTTACAATAATCATACAAGTTTACATATTGTCCCAACTTCCAATACAATCAATAATGTCTCTAGCTCTTCAAGTATTTAACTAAGATGACCAAGCCATTTAATGGTATGACTAACATGTAGTTTCTTTGAACGTGGACTCCTTGCAGAAGATAAGGCTCCAAAATGAAGAAACCCGACCTTTACAAATTATGTTAAATCTATTGGTTGCAGAGATGAAGTTCAGTGAAGAAGGAACTATAATTTTCATGGCTGATGGATCAAAAGTAGAAGAGTTGGATGCTTTGAGACAGAATGATCGCTTGCATATTTTTTTTTTATCAAACTTAATGTGCTAACAATACATGATACGGCAGCAGAAAATTAAGAAATGATCAGGGGGGAGTCAACAGAACAATATGGCATAATCCACGAAAAGAAAGATGAACCTGTGAAGAGTAATTTCACAATATTAATCTTGCTTCAGCTGAAAAAAACTGAAAAGGATCGTCTTGCACTCCGTTATGTATGAAGCGAAGAAAGTGAAGGCAAATGTAAAGCGAACATCTGTTAATTTCTGTTGTCGAGCATGTCTATAACAGTAAAAGCAGCCTTTTGGAATCTTTCCTTCTGTTCCTCCAGACTTCTCTTCCTCTCAAGAGCAGAATCCTTGCATTTCTCAATATCTTCAATGATCCCGTTAGAGCTCTGATCAATTTCACTGCACAATATTCACAATACAAGAAGACATAAGAGCATCAGCAGTTTCTGCAGCAGGCAAAAGGAAAATTGTCTTCGGGTAAAAAAAAAGGGAAAAATTTCCTTATTCTATGATGTTCAAAGAAAGGACATGGAACTGGCATATTTCTAGGCCATAGGATGTTCTTGAAAGTTCATACAAATGTCTATATGCTTTCAGAACGTCAAAAAGGACTCACTTGATCATCTTAAGCATGCTTTCCATTGATGTCTGCACTTGTTGAGACATATCTGCAGCATCCAAGAGATTGGTTGGTGTAGGACAATCTAAAAAAAAATCATTGGAAATCTGCCATAATTTGGAAGTAATTTAGCATCCTTGCGATTTGAATCCCAAGGAAGTTGAATCCTCAATCAGATCTCTAAGATCCATATCAATTTTCAACCATTCAGGCACTGCATGGGAATGACTATTGGCATAAGCAGAGAACAGAGGAGCACATCAAGCCATGTGAGCAGATGTGGCAGCTCTCACAATAATGCCTCCAGAAAGAGAGCAATTCATGCCCTGATAAAACCTCAACAGATTTGTAATATCCCCACACAACCTCTCAATGGTGTAAGCACATTCCAAGGAATTTTATGCCGATGAAACTTCATTTGATGTACGACATACCAATCATATCAAGATGTTAATGTGTGCACATATTATAGACACAGTATTACTCCGCAGAAATCCTATCACTGCTGAATCTCCGCGACCACGCCATCATTTCCCACTGATGTGCAGTAAAGGACAAAAATCTCAGGAAAGACGATTTCTCTTACTTAACGCACGGAAGAATTAACTTCGACGATCAAATTGCGAAAATCGATCGCAAGTCCGAGATTTTCTTTCTTGATCGAGTCTCCTCTTCACTACCACGTAATAATGCGCCAGTATACAGAGAGAACGAGGACGAACCATAAACGAGAGATGAGAACTGCGACTCGGTCTCATGAGGAAGGAGATGATGCCGAGCCTCTGCTCCAGACGGTGAATCCGCCATTGCTGAATTCTGTGCAGTGGTGACTGAAAGTGAAGACGTTCGCGCGTATTCCCGCTCATATAGAGGCACGAGGCAGGGAGAAATTGGAAAGTAAAATTATTGAAAATTGCTGTTTGAACCCTGTAATTAAGCTAATGTCAAAATGCAACCATATAATTTCTTTATCTCAATTTGATCCCTGAAGTTTGGGAAGTTATTCTAGGTCAGCCGACGGTAAAGCCATTAGTTTTTCCCTTGAGGAATAAAGCAAACAGAAGATAGTGAAACCACTGGATAGAAACTCCAAAAGAGTTGATGGGAGGAGGAATAGGAGGACAACAGTAAAATCTTCGTTCAAATATTCGGACGATCATTTAAAAACTACGTTCTTTGGAGTCTTCCGTACAAATTGTACTTGAATTAATTTATCATTAAATTTGCAGCCCACTTAAGTGACATGTAAGTATAAGTCAAGTAAGTATTATTGCTTGCTTAAGAGTGCGGATAAGCTAATATAGTACGAGGTGAAGGCTGAAACTAAATATTACTGTTAAAAAGTATGAATATATCCAAAAATTTAATTATTTTATTTATCTTTTTCATTAAGTATTTTCTGTGGAGATAGACTAAATGTGCAAAATACAATTAATTTTTATGGTTGTTGCTTTTAATTGGTGACTGCAAAATTGATTATCATACTGTTTCAATAAACCCTAATAAAGAGTGGAATAGATCTCCTCGATTCTTTCATAAAAGCAACCTTACCTTGAATGAAAATGAAAATTTATTATTTTTTAATGTTAAGAAGACAGAGTGAGATGTTAATTATTAACAATGATAGAACTAAAAAATCATACCCGATCCGAATGTAAAGAGATTATTCTTTTCCTGATGACAACCCACATCATGGTGTCTAGATCTCATTGAGACAGGTTGCCATTCTTTTTTACCCTGAATTGACAGGTTACCATGTTACATGGGTCTAAATGGGACAGATAAAAGGTATAGGGTGTAGATGGATACAGATTGAGAACCAAGGGCCACAAATCGGAATCGCCCCCGGTTTCGGATTGGGGACATCCGGAAATCCTGACTGACACATAAAACATCAGCAAAGATAAGATAATGTATTTCTCTTCCGAGTCCGTAAACGTGCCGACGACTCCTGGAGGGAGAGCGACAAGGGTTTGCTTTCCAGAGAGAGACAGCGAGCTCCCGAGCACTATATGAGAAGCTCACTGTACCTCTGATTCTGCGGCAACACCGAGAGAGAAAGGGGAGTAGTTCACGAGCTCCGGGTGGAAGCTTCCAGAGAAGGCGAGGACCGGAGGTGAGTTCTTCTTCATTTTCTCCGATGGTCGAATTCGATTGTGATTCTGTTGTCTTGCTATGGTTGAGTCAATTGAGCCGTTGTGTGCGATGGTTGAAGACTAGCTCGATCGTAGAGTGCCGCGATGACATTGTGATTGGGATCTTCTGTAGTGGTCGGCCGGTTGCAGACTTTGCATTTGGATGTTTATGTTTTAATTTAATTTAATTTTTTTGGGTTTATCCTAGCAGCAATTAAATGGTTTCTGCATGAATTACATGCCTCTAAGATGGCTCAGGCTTATTTCGATTGAGATCTAGGGTGGGGAGGAGCAAGTTTCTTTGGGTCTGGTTTATTTTAGAATTTCTTTAAATATTTGGTAATGGGAAAATTCATTTCATAGCACGGAGAAAAAATCTCATAACTTAGAAAAAAAATGTTTCATAACATGAAAATTTTAATTTTTAGAAAATTCTGAAAAGAGAGAAGGTTTTATGGGAAAATTTGTTTCTTAACATGAGGAAAATCAAATTAAGTGGATGATGTTCACCTGAATAGAAATTATAAGAGGACATCAGCTTAGAAAGATGCGAATTTCAGTTAATGATTAAATTGTATAATGACGGCTTGTAAGTTCAAAAGCTTAGCTTTCATTATCACCATTAGTCAAGTGAGTGACATAACAGATGATGGGGTATGGCATTAACAGAACTAGCATGATATTTTATTTTGTGATAGAAACTTAAAAGAAATTGACTTTTAATGGATGATCAAATTATATCATGAAACAGATGATCAAATTATATTGAGATCTTTTGACAGATGACCGGGTTATATTATGAACTTTTGACAGATGACTAAGTTATATCGTAAACTTTTAGTAAAGAACCAAATTACATCAAGAAATTTGAATCGTTATTTTTTTACAAATTGAAAAGTGAAAACACTTCATAACTTGTCATTGATACCTTAATTTCTAGGTCTATTTCAACAAAAAAAAAAGGTTATCAATCACAACTAAATTTTAATAAAAGTGTCATGTTGATCTAAAAAGGACAATATATGTCAAACTTTTTACAATCTTGAATAATGTCAAGCTTCAATCAGTGGAAAGTTTAGCATCTATTACACTTTTTTGAATCGATATACCATTTTTAAAATCTGTAATATAATTTGACCATTCATTAATGTTTTGTGATATAATTAAAGACACATTGTTAACTTGAAGACACTTCATAATAATATTGGTAACCTGATTAATTTTATTGATTTTTTTACCTGAAATAAAATTTCCATGAAAAAACTTTGGAAGATGAAATAACATTTTATCCCCCAAAATCATCAGGAAAGGAGACGCTCCCACGGCCTGCCACATGGCTACCCTAATTCTCCAGTAGACCACCAGCAGTTCCCGTTAATCTCCGCCGCCTTCACTCCCTTGACCGCTGGCTCTCTCTCTCTCCCCACTCTTCGATTCCTCCGCAGCTCTGTCGACTCGCCTCCCTCATATTTCTCTCTCTACTCCACTTCACAATATGCCACTCCTCCTCTCTCCACCCTCGACTACTTCTCCCCATGCCTTCCTCTCTCCGCTCTTCCAATCCATGCCTCTCCCTTGCCTAAAAAACCTCCCTTTCCGCCCCCACCAAAGACGCCGCCTCGCCTCCTTCACCGTTGCCGCCGCCGTCCGCCAGGACACCGTCGTTTGGACCCCCGCCCCGCTCTTTGAGGTCGAGCTCGCAGCTGCGTCCCTATTCCACATCAGCGTCGATGTCTCCGACTCTCCCGACCTGGCGAGCTCCCACACTTGCCCAGGTCAGTACCTCCAGCTCCGCGTTCCTGACGTACCCAAGCCATCTTTTCTGGCCATCGCTTCGCCGCCTTCCCTGGTTGGATCTACTGGGCGATTTGAGTTCCTGGTCAAGAGCGTGGAGGGCACCACGGCGGGGGCACTTTGTGCATTGAAGAAGGGGAATGTGGTGGAGCTGAGTTCAGTCATGGGCAAAGGCTTTGATATGGCCCGCGTCGATCCTCCTGAAGATTACCCTACCATTTTCATCTTTGCCACTGGATCAGGAATCAGGTGAACTATCCTCCCTCCCTATCTTGGGATATGTAATGGTTTGAGGAACATCGATGATACGCATATATGTGTCTTTCCTCTCTATATATGATCGCTCATTTTAGCTTTTTTTATATTGTTGGAAATCGAAATGTTGGTTCTTACCATGGCATTGAAGGAGTTGTACTGTAGATTCGTGATAGATAAATTCTCTCTTTCAGTTCTTAGTGATTGAATTGATAATGAGAGTAGAGAGAAATGGGAACAAATCAAATTAATGAAAGCTCAAGGATATCAGCATTAGGGTCACTTTTCGATGTTTCATTTAGAATGCTTGCTTGATTAGAATAAGAAGCTTTGCTGGGGTTAACAAACTTTCTTTCAGTAACAAGTGTAGTTTCTCTTGACTCTTGTATTGATTCATCTTATTTTGATTTGCAGTCCCATTAGGTCACTGATTGAATGTGGTTTTGGTGCTGGCAAGAGATCTGATGTGAGGCTCTATTATGGTGCAAGAAACCTCCAAAGAATGGCTTATCAGGTTTTTCTTTCATGTCACAAAGCTTGTATATTCTTTTCATCCTGAAATAGCTTATCTGTCTAGATAGCATATTAAAGTTAGATGCAATGATGTTATCATCTTGTATAGGATAGGTTTAAACAATGGGAATCTTCTGGTGTTAAGATTGTGCCTGTATTATCACAACCAGAAGATGGCTGGACTGGTGAAAGTGGTTATGTACAGGTAATAATGTATACAACCTTGAGAAAGTTCCTCTGTATCCTTGATTTGTAAATTCGAGACTTCACCATGGTTTGAATCTTTTCAGGCGGCCTTTAGTAGAGGGAAAAAGGAGTTTACCCCAGTGTCCACCGGTGCCGTGCTTTGTGGACAGAAGCAGATGGCTGAGGTTTGATGCTCTTTTCACTTTTTTTAATTCACGCACTATTAGCTTGCATGACATGGTAATTAGGTTAAACATTGCATCCATTCAATTGAACTAGCTAGTTAGTTAATTATGCCAAGGCAGTTTACCTGTGGCCTGCAAATAATGGTAATTAAGATGATCATGGAAGCTCCCTTATATGAAATTCGCAAGCTTTCCTTTCTTTATTTATAGCCCGGTACCCTATCTTAGATGTGCATAGCTCACCTCTTGCTAATGCTAATCCATTGAAAGATAAGATCAGAAATATTATTGGATGTTGCAATTTAAAATATTGTTTGGGTATTCTTCAAATGATGGGTGCTCTTATTCAATGTTGAGTTGTGTGGGACTTTCCATGAAAAGGGAATTCATCATCCAAGGTTTCAAAAAGAGAATTATGGCTGCCTGAAATAGAAAATTCCTACCATTTAGAATTTTTTTGCAATTGTACATTCAATGCCCTTGAGGTTTTACGGTTCTTATTTTGCACCCTGAGAATTTAGTGAACTAACAAGAAACTTGTTAAATTTGATTGTTTCCTATTGAATAAAAAAAGTGGCATATGAGTGGGATGTCTTTGGTTGATTAAGGGCTAAAATTGGTATCCTTGTGGTTTAGTATGATGAGAGGTGCCATCTTTATAGACAGTAGCGAACTCCACCCTTGTTATATATTCCATACATCATCACACTAGATAGATGTCATATTCATGGAATACAATTTAGTTTATAGACGCCTTGCTGACGCAACAGAAGACAGAACTATGAAAATTTTCGAGGTTAAGAATATAACTCTTTCTCTAGTAGCCTTAACAATTACAACTTACCCTGCTTAATGAGTAACACGGTTGCCACTTCATTGTGCTGGCCTTATAATTAATCATCCTTTGCTTTCTATTGCTCTTTATTGTTGTTATGTGCCTGCTGCCAAATTATTTAGATATATATTGGCACAATTCTAATGATCAGCACCTCTTTTGAGAGTACAAAATTGGTTTTACCTTATAAGTTTAGAAATTGAAGTGGTTGGTTTATCTTGACTTTCTAATTTATAAAGTGTGACAACTTATTGGCTACTTCCAAAATTATCAATATAGGCGCTTAAGTAACATATGGATGTAATTTTATGTACTTGGTGAGGACATATGAGGTTAGCTATTGTGAAGATTAGAAATTGAGCATAGACTCGTGTGAGTTTGAGGCCTGCATTTGTTGAATGGTTGAGAGCCAAGTTAGTTAAAGTTAAAAAAAAATCATTCACCTCTTATTGTTTGCAAAGAATAGACATAGTGCTTGAGATGATTACTAAACGCATACTTCTTTAAGATAGATGGTTCATCGAATTATCTCAGGTCATGGTGTACTAGTCGTCTTTGTTTGTGAAACCATTATTAATCATGATAACTTATTGAGAGATGAATTGGCGATACCAATATTGGTGATCTCCTCACGTATATATATTGTGACTATGAATATACAGTTGCCCAATATATAAGATACATGGGGATTTTTCCCAATATATTAAGATATGCAATATTAATATAAGATTGTCCCTAATATAGCTCCCCACCCCTCCTCCAGTGGTGGTGTAGACACTAACAAATTGTGGCGATGTGCTTGAAAATATGAGACAAAGACGTGCTTTGTTAGGATGTCTACTAGTTGATAGGCTATGGGAACAATATTGAACTAGGAGATCACCTCTTTCCAAGTGCTTTGTAACGCTTAATGGAGCCATTCGCGTGATACTTGATATGGTGTTTCCAGGTACTTGTAATCCCATTCATGTGCGGTGCAAATGGCACCAAGGTCCAAGTGTGGTTTGGAGGATTGAGTTAGGCTGGGATGACTGGAAGGGTGAAGGAGTCTGGTCAGTGGACAGGGGCGGCCTTGGGCTGCAACGTAGGAGAAGGTGCGACCCATGATGAAGGAGGAGAGGAGCTGATGGAATTTGGTAGGTGGACATGAGTGGGCCTGGGCTGAAGTGCAGTGATGGGATCGGCCTGTGATTGGAGAGACGCCCCAGATTAGGGGTTATTGGTGAGAGAGATTGATGGGTTAAGGATGTGCTGGGTACAGAGTTGGCCGGAAGTGGGGATGGAGTTGGTCGAAAGTGGATCCAGTCGTTCGACGTGACGCCTGGCCTCTTGACTATCTAGTGCACCCAAGGAAATGATGGTTAGAGGAAGGTGTACACATGATTTCTCTCGAGTGGAGGAATGTGAGCTAGAGATTAGTTCAGAGTATGAGAAGTCATTTTGAAGAAAACGAACACGTCGTGAAATATAAACATGACCAGAGAGTGGATAGGGACATCTATATCCCTTGCAATGTGGTGCATGACCAAGAAAGACATTGTTTGGATTGTGGTTGAAGTTTATGGGACGTGTACGGGGTAAGATTGGGAAAGTAAGTACATCCAAATACACATAAAATGGAGTAATCCAGCGGAGATCCATATAGTTTTGCAAAGGGAAACACTCCATCAAGAGTCGTAGTAGGTAATCGATTTATTAAGAGAACCGCTATAAATGCGGCATCAACCCAAAAGTTTGATGGAAAACCACTTTGTATCAAAAGAGCTCTAACCGTTTCAATAACATGATGATGTTTTCTTCAGCAAGCCCATTCTATTATGGAGTATATGGGCAAGACATGGAAAGAAATTCCCGATTCCTGAAAAGGCGAGCAAAATTGGAATTATTAAATTCTTTATCCCCATCACTTTGAAAATATTTGATTTTGTGTCCAAAAATATTTTCAACATTAATTTTGAATATGCAAAAATTGTGTAAGGCTTCAGATTTGTGCTTTGATGGGAATATCTTGGAATATCACAAAAAATCATCCACAAATATGACATAATATCGTAATCCTATATTATAAGCAATTCAGGATTGCCAAACATCAGCATGAGCTAATTCCAAAGGAAACTTGGAATTATGCTCGGCATTATTAAAAGAAAGGCGGCTAGATTTCCCTAATCCACAAGAGAAACAAAATTCTTTTGAAATAGAAATATATGGTATCAAACCACTGGTCTTGATTGGCTCCAAGGTACGCGTAAGAGGGTGTCTAAGCCGATGATGCCATACTGTCACGGTGGTGGTGGTGGTCACGGTCAAGGCTGTGGTATTGGCCAGAGGGATAGGAAAGAGATGCCCATCAGAAGGGCATTGAAGTAGGACTTTCCCTGAACGATTGTCCTTAATAAAAATAGTGGAGTCAATGAACGTGACATGACAATTGTTATCAGTGCATAACTTATGAATAGACACAAGGTTACATGCTAAGGATGAAACTTGTAAAACATTTTTAAGTGAAACAGGAGATGATGATGTGTGGAGAATCATGGAACACAATTTTTTTTTTTTATTGAAGCCAAGGACCTATCACCAAGCATGACTTAACCTGATCCAGAAAAAGGAGAAGGTTTGTGTAACATACCTTCCGAGTTGACCATGTGCAACGAAGCACCATAAGCCATAAAGTGTCAGTTGGAGGAGTATCGCCCAAGGACATGGCAACTAGGGATTTAGGACGATCATGAGAATTTCTTTGATGATAGAATCCCATACATTGAATGGCAGAGTGGCCTGATGAATTGTAGAGTTAACAAATGACAGTAGCAGGGTCGAATCCAAGAATACCATCACTAGAAGGAGATACATAGTAGCTTGACCTTACCGAATATGAGAGCTTATTGTTAGAAGCCCTACTAGAAAACCTACCAGCACCACGAACACCATATCGTCCCCAGGGCGAGCTGCTGTTGTCTGAGTGAATGCCCCCTCATCCAGAGTGTCCTCAAGATTGTGATTGTCCATGCCTATTCCCATCGCGATTGCCACGTCCACCTCGGGATCCTCCATGAGTGATCTGAGCTTGAAAAGCTGTGGTGGTGCCAGGGGACGCCTCAGTTTAGAATTGCTGAAATTGATGTTCCTGATGTATAAGTTTCATACGTAGTTCCTCAAAGGTTATAGGATCACGACCATTAACAATAGTAGTAAATGCCTCATAGTCTCGAGGGAGTCCCATAAGAGCATAGGCAACGAGATCTTCTTGAGAAAGATGAGAATTGATTTCCTTGAGTTGACCAGCCATTACCTTGATGTCACGTAAATATTCTTCCATACCTTGCTTGTTCAATTTGTGTCGGGAGAGAGCAAGCTGAATGTACAGTGATCGGACGCTGGATCAGTCAGTATACCGATTGTGTAGTGCCTCCCAAACAGCCAGGGCAGATGGAAGGTCATGAACTTCTTCGAGTAGTTGCTCAATCAGAGTGGCAAAGATCCACGATTGGATGTTGTCATCCATGCGACACCATGTAGGATAGGAAGGATACAATCAGGGGGACTGGTGAGTTGATCGTCAACGTGGCCAAGAAGGCCATGAGAATGTAAAAACGTTGAGAAAAGAGATTTCCACACTAAGTAATTCCTCTGGTTCAATTGGACGGTTATGAGATTGGTGATATTGGGATGGTTATGTGAGCATTTGGTGTGGCGAAGAGATTAGCGAAATAGCCACGGTGGTGATAGGTAAGGTGGGATTAGAGGTAGGTTGTGCATGAGGATTTGAGTCGGGAGAGGAGTGCACGTGAGGGTGTGCATGGAATTTGTGGCATTAGTACTCTGGTTGGGATCCATGTGTTAGTAGGTAAGGGAGAGATTGAGAGAATGGAATTTAGGTGGCAAAGTAGTGATTGTGATAGTGACGATCAGCAGAGTTGAACGGAATGAGGAAATTAGAGTTTATGGGAGAGTGGCTCTAATACCATGATAACTTATTGAGAGAAATGAATGGGAGATACCAATGTTGGTGATCTCCTCATGTATATATATTATGACTATGGATATACAGTTGCCCAATATATAACGATACATGGGGATTTTCCCAATATATGAAGATATACAACATTAATACAAGATTATTTCGTAATAAATCGCGTGATTCTCACTTTCACATTGGGAAAAACTAAATGCTTTTCTCAAGCAGGCCCGTTTCTTGTTCTGTCTAACAGATCATGCAGTTTGATTATTTACTCATCTAATAATTAGCATTGTCTTTGTCTGCCTCTATGCAGGAAATCACCTCAATTCTTGTAGCTGATGGAGTTTCTAATGAGAAAATACTAATGAACTTCTGATTGCAATCTACTTTAGAGAGGACTTGCTGATGTAGTGTTATTATTTAGTGCCATCACCTATTTATTGGTGTCCTCTACTGCAGATTGACAGCACATCTCAAAATTGAGAAATAATATTAGTTTTATACTTCTCTTTATGGTTCCACATTGTGTCTCAGAAACATCTCATGAAAATTGTCAAATATAGTTCAACTGAATATTGGGGCTCGAATAAGGACTTAGTGTGTGTTGTATCCTTTCATTTTTGCCATTGCTCTGGAATCATTGAGA